>JALDNG010000016.1:2405000-3095000 GCA_024349245.1 Neodontobutis hainanensis | reverse complement strand
ACGAGTGGTTATTTCCATCAAAGTTGCTCATCTATGAACTTGAATCAGTCTGCCCATTCTCCTCTGACCTCTAGCAACAACAAGGCATTTTCGCCCACAGGACTGTTGCATACTGGATGTTTTCCACTTTTCACACCATTCTTTGTAAACCCTTGAAATGGTTGTGTGTGAAAATCCCAGTAACTGAGCAGATTGTGAAATACTCAGACCGGCCTGTCTGGCACCAACAACCATGCCACGCTCAAAATTGCTTAAATCACCTTTCTTTCCCATTCTGACATTCAGTTTGGAGTTCAGGAGATTGTCTTGACCAGGACCACAACCCTAAATGCACTGAAGCAACTGCCATGTGATTGGTTGATTAGATTTTTGGATTAATGAGAAATTGTACAGGTGTTCCTAATAATCCTTTAAGTGACTGTATATGAAAAATAAACACACACACACACACACACACACACACACACACACACACACACACACAGTAAATAAATTTTTAAATCATAAATATGCCTTAACATATTCAATAAAGTCTGGTCTGGTTCTTCAGACCAGGCCATTGTTTTTCAGTCCAAGGCATGTTCAACTGCATAACAAAAATTTGCATTTCAAATATATTTCACCCCAGGCTTTCACTGAAGTGTTCTGCCTATTTTATTTACATCAGACTCATTCAGAAATAAGCAATGGCCAAAAGATCAGTCCCTTTACAAGAGAAACAAATCACTGACCAGTCGAATACACAGAGTCATACATTATGGGTTTAAAATAATGAACCATCTTGGTTTTGGACGGATGACATCCTCCAAACCATAATGGCCTTTTAAGGAGATGTACCCCAAAAATAGTCACATAGATGCTGCTCCACTGCCCTACTTACATAAGTGCAAGCTAAAATGGCATCTGGTGTAGTCATTTATATACCAGATTCTTGCTGTTTATACTTTTTCAGCTTGGACTTCATGCAGGTCTTTTCTCTTAACTTTAACACTGGTGTGTGTCATACCTGTGTCTGGGAGGGTCTAAAGGTGCAGCCAAATGACTGCTGCAGCGAGTCCAGGAAAGGTTGGATCTTGTATAGTCCCTGGTTGCTCCCCTGTGATGGCCGGAATGCGACAATGTGGAAGTATTTGAGGATTTTCTCAAAGCGAGCCTGGCTCATCTTCAGTGCAATGCTGCGGTTGCTGAAGAAGCCTGAGCTCCAAATGCTCAGCACGGACTCACACCTGTGCACACTGGTGGAGATGACAAAGGCCAGGAAGGCCTTCATCTCCTGGGCACTGACGGGACGCCAGCCCTCATCTGAGCCAAAACGCTCCTGGAACTTTTTGGCGTACATGTTGGTCTGTGTGACCATGTTTTGTATGCAATTGTCCGGGACGAAAAGTTGGAAGAAGTCCAGAATGGTAGCTGTGGCTGGCATTTTCTGAGCAGGGCCTGTTTGGGGACAAAACAGATACAGAGACAAAGGGTATTATAATGTTTGCCAAGTCGGAGGCAACAACTGTCTCTTCTAAATCATTAGTCCCACGCCTTCAGTTTGATAAATAAAAAAACAGACAGAATCGAATATGATTTTGATTAGCTGTCACTGTTGTGTGGGCTTCATACAAACCCTTGGTGACCAGATTGAAAAAAAATGTCAAAACTAAATCAGGAAAATAGAAAGTTGTATATTATATATATATATATATATATATATATATATATATATATATATATATATATATATTCTCTTAATGATTTATGTATTTTTATGTATGTGGTGCGTTTTCACATTATGTCATGTTCCCATTTATTCCATGTATTAGACATTGGTTGCTCTCTCATGGATTACACATAGCAGCATTTTGTGTGAGTGTCATAAGCCCAGGGCAAGTGCTACAGTGTTTACACAAGATGACAGCCACCACATTGTCACCCTTGTGACACGGCATGGCATTTTATGTGCAAAGACAGCTCAACTGTCATGTTCACTTTATGACACATAATAAGTCAAACTCATGTCACGGGTCAGTACCTTTCTGTAGATGAAAGGAAATCAGTTTCATGTACAAGACAAGTATTAAAAAAAAAAAAAAGTTTATTTTGAAAGTATAAGTTAAAAGTATAAACACATTAGAGAAATCTAATTTTCTTTTTGCAAAGACCACTTCAGTTTTAACTTAAGAACACTTAATGTGCATAATTAACATAATTATGAACAACTCTAACTCCAAAAGCAACACATGGAATGGAACAGGTCAAAACAAGATGGAGAACAAGATGACAGCAGATGTGTGCCCACACAGTCAACGTCAGAACGCACAGGCAGCAGGGCACAGCTCGAGAACCACTCATTTGCATTCCATTACATTTGGAGGCTGTGTGTATTCACGGTGACTTCCACGGTTTGATAAAAACATCAAGACAGTCAGAGTGAAGGTCCGACTGAGGCAAAATGACTAATCTAAGCTAGAAGCTAAACTCATTATTATTAGGCATTAGGATGTTGATCTGTTGATCTTTTTAAATTAGCTAATATTGTAATATACAATTGAAAAAAAAACATGGACACAGGACGGGGGCTTAAAAACAGGACTTATGAGTCTCTTTATTAGTCTCTAGTTTTAAACCAAATCCAAGTCTTTGGGGTTAATACATTTAGCCCCAACAGTCGGTAATTTAAGGGGCGGGCCTTTACACTTATCAATCACCAAATAAGAAAGATGCTTGAAGCTACGGGCCACTGGATGTGTAATTGTGCTTGGGCTGTAAAAATAAGACCATTTTTCTTTTTTTTTATTTAAAATATACAATTTATGGTGTACATGACAGGAAGGGCTAAGCCCACCTCGCCCATTAATACCAGCCTCCCCTGGAAAGGTGAAATATTGTGAATTTATAGCAGACAAATCTTTTACACAGTCTCAACAATGAATAGATCTTCTCCAGTAGGATGTTTGTGACAATTAATATTAAATTAAAACCCTAAGTGAACATGACATAATCAGTCGACTAATAGTTGAAACATTTCCTGTCAAAGAAGGACATTATAAACAGACTGAAGTGCAGATGGACAGAAATGACAGATTCCAGCATTAATCTATCTGGGCACTAAATGAGTAAATAGTGCTGCAGTAATTCCCTTGAACATGATGATAACACAGTTACATAATCTGTGATAAGGATCTATGCTCCCTAATCCTCAGTTTGATTCTTTGCCATGGCTTTGCACTGCAAAGAAGACATCCCGCCATAAGGTAACACGGTGAACAAAAATCATCAATCCACTAAAAAGTCTTTATGCCAAGTGGAAGATGTCACAGCTGCAACATATGTGGTTAGTGCAAAAGTTTGGGAGTTTGACTTGATGCAAACTGACGGTGGCTGATGATTTATGTATCTCTGAGGAGTGGACCCGTCACATCGGAGCTGTGTGTGTGTCAGACTGTGACGGCCAGACAGTAAAGTGCACACAGACAAGGAAACAGACGAGAGAAGGCGGTAAACTACTGGCAAAAACATTTAGAGAAACTGAGAGAGGGTTAGAGCAAAAATATGGAGAGATTAAGATGCCATAAGAGTTTTATCATCTTATCCTCACTACAGGCGGATTAACAGTGGAAACATTACCATCATGCCACTTTATCCATGCACCATTATGTGCAGGACTTGACTGTTAATCCAGATAAAGTCTGAAAGGTTGGATTTAGTCTGTGACATCAATGTAACACACCATCAAGCCTAGACATCTTCATCTTTATTATCTGTCACTGAGAGTGGACATGAGACTACACCACCTGCTCATGTGCAAACACAATGTATTAAAAAAAAAACATGTGGTATACAAAGCAAATGGCCACACCTATCTATTCACCAGGGTAAATAATGTTCTAAAAGAAGGACAGAGCAGGATCTGGCAGAAAACACTACTTTTTTTTCATATAAAAGTGGAAAACTTTGCCCTCAAAAGTCCCAATGTCTACTTCATTTAAATTTCCATTAGATAAAATGGATTTTAAAAATCTGTACGCCTCTGTTTCTGCACAATGTTGTAGAGAGAAAATGTGATAATTGTGCTGGGTAAAATGAAGGAAGTTTTCACATTCACCACATGGACAGAAATAAAACACTTCAGGTACAATCAGGGGCTTTGTATCGTCGTAATCCAACACTATTGATTAAACACCTTATAGCAGTATCTAATGATCCTATAATCATATCTGGACTTCCAATTATAAGTTGTACATTTGTTAAACTGGAACACCTTGCCAGTAGACATTCTAAATGTGGCCAACTCCAAACAAGTTAGTTTGAGGAAAGTTTTTTGGCACTCAAAAGCACCATTTGGAGAAAAATCTGGTCTATTTGTGCAATGCGTAAATCTCAAAAAGGAAGTGAAGCAATGTTAGTATGCTCCTATAAAAGAGAAAACAGTAGCACACTAAAACATTTGTGTATCAGAAATCTATACCAAAAAGTTACATTTTCCCCGAGTTACTTTTAGAATAACTACACTGACAAGGCAGAGCATGAAGAAATAAGTAAGCTTCACACGTCACACACACAAATCAGCAATACCAAGCAAAATAGCAAAGTACATGAGAAGCCTTCCGTGAATACTTTTTTTACTACAGCTCTTGTGAAGCCCAGTGTTTACTTTAATATTGCTGAATAATAGGTGCATCCCCAACTGTTGCAGGCCATTCAACCTCAAGTAATAGGCCTATATTTGATTTGATGTTAAAATACTGTATAGTTATTCAGTGGAGAGATTAGGGCTTAGTCCACATCTGCTACCTGCATATGTTGGTCTCCCTCTGAGGGTAAAAGATGCCACAGTAGATGCTTGGTGGTATTGCTTCAGTAGAAAAAGTAACCTAATTGAAAATGAAGGTCTACATAAGACGCTGCACTGTAGCAGCTCTGACACTGACTGCTGATGCCTGTACAGTACAGCAGTAGATAAAGACTGTTATGATTGAGCATGAGAACAGTTTGTCTGGCGTTGGGCTTTGATCACAAATATTAGCAGAGACACAGATACAAAGCAGTGTTGGTGTGCTGCTGAACAGTCACGATTCACACTCACAGACCTCGGGTTCTCACAAACAATTACCCAAATGCTTAACTCTCTTGTCAATACTGTTATGCTCCAGTTAATTAACTTGCAGAAGGACAATGTGTAAAGTATTGATAGTCTATTTTGAAATGTGCCTGTGAATAAAATACAGACATGAAAGAGGCATCAAGCTGTTTCTCTAAATTACCCAGCATGCTTCCAAGCCCCTGAAACGTGCACAGTGCTCACATGCTTTTTTCTAACACGTACACCCAGGGCACAGCACCAAGGGGTGAATATCAAAGCATAACCATAATACATCAATTAACGGTGCAGTGTCATGCCTCTCTGTCACTCACTCTCTGCGGGCACAAACGCGCATGACCATGTGCACGCGTAAAAAAAAAGCATTTTAGTTTACCACACAGGCAAGAAATGTGGGTTTGCCTGAGACAATTAGTCTGACCTGGAAATACATAATTGTACTATTTCTGTCTGTTTCTATTTAGTCACTCCACACACACATAGCCCACAGCTAAAGGCGAACAAATGACCTTATTCATCTTGTGTCTCAGTCTCACCATATGTCTCCTTGTACGGCGGCACGGTGACATCCTGCAGCGTCTCGGTCCAGCCCTCCTCCTCAGCCTGACTTTGGGACAGTGTGCCCGGAGGACCACTGTGTCCACTGTCTCTCTCAGCCCTCCTGAGCTGCTGCTGGTTCTGAGGCGCCTGGTCCTCCTCGCAAGCCTCTGCGATGTAATGATCAGAGTCGGATTCTCCCGAGGTGCTATAGAAGAGATTGTCACTGCTGTCGTCCCCGGACTCGCCAAACACGTCGTCGGATATCTGCAGGCTCTCGTACCGGGAGCGGGCCGCTTCGAGGAGAGACAGCGCCTTCCGCCCGCACTCCGCCATCTCTCTCCAGTGATGCTCTGCAGCTTATTTGAAGTGGTCACGCTCTTGTGAGGAGGAGAAAAGTGTGCCTTTCCTTTCAATGCTGTGGCGGTTGAACTACACCAAAAAAATAAAACCCCCAGGTTCAAAGCGCACCGGTCAAAATCTTTTGGTGAACCGGTGAGAGCTGTCCTTTCTCCAAGGGTACTGAAATATTTACGCCCCCTGCTCCCCCTACAGCGCAGCACACTGGGCAATAGCAATAGTTGTAGTAGCACAGCATCGGCTTTAAAAAGAAGCAGTGAGATTTTCCTCTCTCACACTAATAAAGAGAGAAAAAGAGAGAGTGTAGTGGCTGCGGCTGGATCACCTGACACTGTGGCCCTGCCCTGTTGTCCAATAAGCTGCGATTTCAGAAGCTGAGGCAGCCTCCGTATGGTGGCTGCAGGGAGCAAATCTAGATCTAATGTGAAAATATTCTCTAGTCTAGTCTAGGAAATGATCAATCATATGGGAAGGCGTTTTTTCAAGAGCTTATTTTATACTCAAAATAATACGCTGACACAACAGAGTCAAGTCGTTCATTTTCTAACGCTTGGTCCCCATCTATAAATAAAATCCGTTGCCTCTTTTACGTATATATGTAAGGTTACACAAAGAATTCGCATACAATGAATGCAATGTATTAAAAACCTAGCCTATTTAGAGAATCTGTTAAAAGCTCTGCAGAGGTCGCTGTTTTCTTCAGGTAGGCTATAATGTCATCCTGGTTCTTCTTCATGGGTTGGTCTTGCCATGTTTGCGGAAGTTCATGCTGTGACATACCGCTGCTACTTTGTCGCCGTTTTCTGTTAATATTTGAACATCTGAACATCAGAAATGAATCTTCCGAAGGGACCAGAGTCTTTGTGCTTCGACAAAGATGTTTTCATGAAGGTGCTCATTTTTCAATGGTCTTAAGTTGTCTTTATTCTACAACTGCCGGGTAGCTAGTGGGCTAATGTGACTTGACGTGTTGTTCCTTATTCTAAATAAGCATCCTTATTTCCATCCTTTAAGTTTAAGTGTAATCAGAATAATTGGAGATACAGCTCTCCAGTAAATCTATACAACTCCCCGTTTTGTATATATTTTTTCTTTCTAAAGGATTTAGAAAGAAGAATTTGTCGTTCGTTATTAATTACATTTACGTGTTACTCGTGGCATTGACACTATAGGCTACCATGTTCTGTACATTAAGTGTATTTTCCTTTCTGCTCTTGTCTCTCCAGGATGATTTTGACGTTGACCAGTTTGTGTCCGAGTGCAGGAAGCAGGTGCAGCTGGAGGAGATGCGTGAGGACCTGGAGCTCTACTACAAGTTGCTTAAAACAGCTATGGTGGAGCTTATTAACAAGGACTATGCCGACTTTGTTAACCTCTCCACCAATCTGGTCAGCTGTTAGTCACACCCTCACGTTGTTGCATTTTCTACAGTACACAGCTAAATGTCTTCTCTTACATCAGGTGGGGATGGACAAGGCCTTGAATCAACTGTCTGTACCATTAGGACAGTTACGTGAGGAGGTGATGGTAAGTGCTATGAAGCTTTTCAATCATTATCATGCATGTGCTCTTTTAAAACCTCCCTTCTTATCCTCTATGGTATGCATGCATTTTCTGTTCAGAGCTTGAGATCCTGTGTAAGTGAGGTAATTCAAACTATAGACAACCAGCTGTCCAAACAAGAAGATATCCAGAAGAAAAAGGTTTCAGAACTTTGCTATAATATACAATTGTTTTTATATTGTTAAACTTTAAATATATTGATTTCTAATCTTTCCATTGATCCTTTACATTAGGTGTGTGTTTTAAGGCTCATTCAGGTGGTGAGATCTGTGGAGAAGATAGAGAAGATACTTAATTCTCAAAGCTCCAAAGAGTCTAACTCTTTAGAAACCAGCAGGTAGGACCGTCAGGCTACTGTGGTCTAATTTGTAATTGTCATACTTATGTGCTATGTAGGGATGTAATATGCTAAAACAATGTTATGTGGTTGGCATAAAGATAGGACTTTTTGATCATACAAAGGGGAAGTGAACTTGTACAGCAGCTCTTAGAAAAAGTAAAAGTAAACACAAAAATCTGACTTTCTGTCTGCTTGCATGTCTATGTGCAGTCCTTTGTTAGCAGGTCAGATTCTGGAGAGGATAGCGACAGAATTCAATCAGCTACAGTTTCACGCTGTACAGAGCAAAGGCATGCCCTTGCTGGATAAGGTCAGACCTGTAAGTATGAACAAGTGAGTGAGGGGACAGCTGATCATTCAGTTGCTATTTGGTCAGTCGATTGTTTTGCTTGGCTTTTTGTTGTAACATCAGTGGAGCAATTATCTGACAAGGATAAGCTGCTTTGAGTCACGGATCAGACGTTCTCTTTATTCAGCGTATTGCAGGGATCACTTCAATGCTGCAGCAATCTCTGGAGGGTCTACTAATCGAGGGTCTTCAAACGTCTAATGTAGACATTGTGCGTCACTGCCTGAGAACGTATGCCACTATTGACAAGACCCGGGACGCAGAGGCACTGGTGGGACAGGTGTTGGTCAAACCATACATGGATCAGGTAAATAAGTCGCACTTTACCTGAAGGGAAATTTTAAGTAAATTCTCCTTGAAAACACTTCTTTCCTTGTTTATCTCTCTTTTCTTTAGGTCATATTGGAAGAGGTGGTAAAATCCAGTCCCGATGGTCTTCAGTTGATGTATTCTAGACTATTGGACTTTGTGCCTCATCACTGCAGACTGCTTCGAGAGGTGACTGGAGGAGCCATATCCAGGTATGAATTATGACCGTGTGCTGCATAATTAATGCAGCTAATGCTTACTGCCAAAACACTAATGTACTGTTATCTTTGTGATTAGTGACAGGTCTGACACAGTGCCAGGCTATGACTTCCTTGTGAAATTGGTGTGGCCTGAGATGGTCAAAGGAATTGAAGAACGATTGCCTTACCTTTTTAATCCAGGAAACCCTGACATATTTTATGAAGTACAAAATAACTATTGTTTAAATAATCAATTTTGGAAATAAATATTTTAGGCTTGAATTTTATGTATTTTCTTATTTTTTGTCTTTTTAGCGATACAGCGTTAGTATGGAGTTTATTCGCAAATTTGAGCGACAGTGCAGTTCTCAGGCCAGTGTGAAGAGGCTGAGAGTTCATCCATCATACACTAGCTTCCAGAACAAATGGAACCTTCCTGTCTACTTTCAGCTACGGTACACATCACTTTTATATGCACCATGGCAACCATTCTAGAATTTATGCCTCCTCAAATGAACAAATATGATAAACACTGACTCAATTATTATGTTAGGTTGTGTAAAGTTAGTGTTAGGAGAAAAATGAATTCAATAAGTTTCATTTACATGAAGATGAATATAGAAAATCTAAATGAAAAGTTGATGCTTAAATGCTGAGTTGTATGATAAAACGCAACAAACTAAATAATGTGTGTCAGCACATTAAGAAAACATTAATAACATGAAACTGTACCTTCCAATTGCTCTTATTGATTTTTGTAAAATGATAGAGGAGTGGAAATCTGTGAACACAGTGTCCACTTGTCATCTCCGGCCACTCGCACACAAAGGTTATTAAGTGCACAGAGTGCAGATTGGCTGTTGCATGTCAAGGCAAGAGTAAAGGAACACTGTCTATGTACTTTATAAATGAAGACACACTGAATATTATTATGTCCAAAAAAAAAAAAAAAATGGTTTTGTTTACACCACCTGTGTCTTTTTGGCTTCCAGGTACAAAGAAATCGCAGGAAGTCTTGAAAACTCTATTAGTGATGGTCTAGTGGCAGCGCCAGGTAAAAATGGAATTAAATGTCATTACCAGCATATTGACACCTTGTAACTCTTGTCTGTTCTTTCCAGCTGGAAGCACCTACCACCTGAAGGTGTCTGAGGTTTTATGGTCTAGTCTAGTGAGATGTTGGTCAGATAAGATCTATCTGTCACCACTGGCACATCGATTCTGGAAGCTCACACTGCAGCTTTATTCAAGATATGCAAAATTCCTTGATGAGGCAAGACACCCATTAAATGTGTTATTTTGTGTTTCGTTTTTAAATTGTTGAAATTGATAAAGATCTGAATTCATTAAAAATGATACATTTCTTCAACTGGTCTTTTCAAGGTGTTGACTAAGCCCTCAGCCCCAGAGGTGACCAGAGAGCCAACCAGACCTCTGCCAAGCTCGGCGTCCTCTACCTCCAGTCGGACGTCAGTTGAAGAAGGGGGCAGTGAGAGCGGAAGTCCTGCCTCACTGTCCACTAAGCAGCTGGTCTACATTGCAGCTGACATTCAGAAGCTGCAAGAGCAGGTGCAAATCTTATAATACTAACACTATTTACCATCGACCATCAGTACATAACAAAAAGAAATTACATTTGTTTTTGTACTGATTGTTGGTTTATTACTTTTTTAGATACCACAATTGTCAGAAATGGTCAGACAAAGGTTAGAAGCCATCAACTTCACAAACTTTGCAGTAGTAGAAGGTGAGGTATTATACATAATTATTATAATACATTTTTCTTCTCGACTTTGTCAAGATATCACTCACTAAAATGGTTAGTAAATTGAAATCTCTTTAATCTCGTTTTTTGTTTTTACTGTACTAAATCTGACTCAATGTTTGAATATAAATCTCAAAGCAACAATAAATCTGTTATCATTGACATTTACAGAAGTTAAATCCTTTAGTTATTTGAAAAAAAAATTGTATAATTATTGTATCTTATTTTTTAATCGGTTACAATGTAAAATAATATCTTTTAATTTTATTTTTTCTCTAATTGACTGTACTTTTCAGATGCTCTTCTGGATTCAAAGACTTGTCTATTCAGTAGCATTCCCACTCTTAACACCCGTATGACACAGCACCTCACTGAACGCTGCTGCCGCTTCTTGAAAAGTGCCTCTGAGGTTCCACGACTCTACCGTAGGACAAATAAGGTCAGAGAGTTTTAATACAGGCCCCATTCTCTCTCACTCACACACACACACACACACACACAGCTGAACATATTCTTGTATATTGTCACCTTTTAGATTTAATACTAGATTCTAAACTATCACTTTACTCAAGCATATGATGTTTTTTTTATTTTGTACAGGATCTGCCTGTTCGTGCTTCTGCATACATGGACAATGCCTTGCGTCCATTACATCAGTTATTGACTGACTCGACAGGATTAGTCACTCCTTCCACAGCTCAAGAGTGGTTACGAGTTACATTGTGTGACTGTACACAGAGGTGAGCTTGGGAAAACCTTGAAAAATCAAATACACAACCACATAATGTATATAAAATGTAAAGACATTACTTCTACTCTTTGATTTTCAGGTACTATGAAACCATTTCAGAGGTGCTGAGCTCAGTGAAGAAGATGGAGGAGAGCCTGAAGCGCCTTAAGCAAGCCAGGAAAGGAACAAGTGCAGCTGCTACAACAGGAGCAAATGGTGGGCCCACAGATGATAGCAAAATTCGTCTCCAACTGGCACTGGATGTAGAATACCTTGGGGAACAGGTAGTTAGTGCAGAATCCCTAGTATTTTTTTTCCCCTATAGTGAAATGCAGGCAGAGTGATTTAATTCATGTTTTGTGTTTCCAGATGGAAAAGATGGGTCTACAACCAAAAGACATCACCATGTTTTCATCTCTCATGGAGCTTGTAAGAGAAGCCAGAGAGCTTGCTGAACACAACCAGTAGTCCAGTACTGAGTATGATTAGTATCATAAACACATTGGCCTCAGTCCTGCAGAGACGTGAAGAAAAAAGAAAACAAATTTAATTTTCAGTCCACTGTTGTTGTCAAACTGGTTTGAGCTACACTTTTGAACCAAGACATCCTAAACAGGTTATTTAGTACAAATAACATTTAATCTGAATTTTAGCAAGAGAGCTGACTAAGAGAACTACTGACATATCTGTTGATTTTCTGGTGTAAAAAATAAATGTATGCAACCTTTAGTGCCAAAAAATGCAGAGTTGGAACTTATGACACTACCATTTTTAGAGTTTGCAAATAAACACATTTTTTTAAAAATCCATCTGATGTACCTAATGTAAAAAGGCTAAAGACTGATGCTATAGCAGTTTGTGTGGAATATATGAATGTCAATGAACTTTTTATGTTTTCTATTCTATGGGAAATGATTTATTACATAAGGCATATATTGTAAAACATGAACACTTGTATAAATTAAAAATGAAAAATCAATCAGCATTTTTGGTTGGTTACATTTATTAACCATTTACTTTAGGTGAAGATATAATGAACACTTTGAGTAAAATTTTAATGCAAATGCAGAAATCTTGAACAAATGTTTATTTTAGAAATTACAACTCATTAGGAAAATATTCTTACTTACAGTATACAACACATTAATCACTCGTACACAATCAAAGTCACACTAACTGCTATTATATTCTGTACAGAACATTGCTGCAATACATACAATACAGACTACTTATGTTTCAAAGTTACTGGTATTTATAAATACTGAGGAAGCTACGGGATTTTAACACTGTTTCATCTAGCCAAGTTGGTGAAGACCTAATCCTCAAATCTCTATGTGGTGCAGTACATTGTAAAATAGTGCTGTAAATCCTATTTCTCATGTTCTGCTTGTGTTAGAGGGTGGGGTTAGTGACTTTTCCCAGCATCATTATGGCACTGGAGTCTCCCTCTATGACAGAGAAGAAGAATGGCCGGTTGATGGAGAGTTTCAGAGGTATGCCACCTTCCTGGATCTTGCCTTGAGCTTCAGCCCCTTCCTCAGACATCTCAAACATCACCTTGTTGATGGCCTAATATAGAAAACAATGTCTTAATATTGCAGGCACAAACACATTTTTTTAATGAATGCCTGCCCATGCAGATCACCTTATCTACAGTGAACGGTTTCGTGTTGCTGAGTTGGCTGAACTCAGCTTGAGAGCCCAACAGTTTTGCTTCAACCTCTGGATCCATGTTGGTCAGCAGGTCACGCAGATTATTCACAGCTGACATGGAGAACTTTGGCAGTGACAGCTCCAGCAGACTGGGTAGATAAGCAGATCCAGTTTTTATAAAAGATAGATTATATAAATATATAATAATAATAATACTAATATTATACAAATATATATATATATATATATATATATATATATATATATATATATATATATATATATATATATATATATATATATATATATATATATATATATATATATATATATATATATATATATATACAAATTTATACATAAACAGTACAACCAGAAAGTCATATCTATCACTTTAGTAATGTAAAGTTTTATTCACTAGTTATCCATTAATCTTTGAACAATAAAGTAATGTTTGAACTTCAGAGAAGAGTAGAAAAATAAATCTTACCCTTCCTGCAGGTTGTCATTCCAGGCAGATATAACATCAGTTCGTAACTTGGATTCAATATCTCCTAGACTGGCTCCTTCGTGAGGTAGGACCAGCAACATGTAGGATCTCTTGCTCAGAGACAGCTTGACCACTGTGCAGCGCCGAACCTTTGTAATTAATTATACACTATTATTAATTCTGGTTTGAAATAAATTCTCCACACTCATTTTGGTGAGAGAACAAAATAAATGAACTATAAAAGAACAAATGTTACACATTTACCTTATCATTAAGGTAGTGGTATGGACCTGTGTGTGTCATCAGTGGAGCCATTACGGTGGTTGTCTCATCCACATGAAACTCTTGCAGTGATGTTTTCTCTGGCTGGAATGCTGTTTTCCAGTTTCCTAACCCCGCAAAAGTGTACAAAAAAATTGTTTAAGACCTTATTGACCTATGCATCTGTTTTTATAGATTTCAATACATTTTATGATGTGAGACTACAAAGTTAATTTGGTAGGTATTTACTAAATATTTCTATCCAAATACATTTGTATGTATTTTAATGTAATTGGTGACTGACCTTTAAAATTGAAGAAGCTAAGAAAAAGCAGGTGGCTGCTTGTATTTAGTTCACTGAAGATGCTCTTTATTTTTCCCTCTGATGTCTTCTCCACAAAGTTGTTAACCAGCTGCTCTGCCTCATGTTCAGTGGAAAAGTCCAGACTGCGAATAAACGATGTGTCGGAGAAGTCCTGTGTGCCTTGGACAAAGTCCTCTGACAGCTGAATGTGCGGCTGAGTAAAGGCCCACACCTGGGTGGTTATTTCATCTTTAGGTCCATCATCCACCAAAGAGTTGATGCTCTGGAGGGTTTTTAAGACTTTGTGTCCATCCACAAGAGACACACAATCTTCACGGTCAGTGCCACTGCTTAGGCCCAGGAGAAGCTGTAAGATAAGCATAAATAAAGTTTATTATAGGCAATTGTTAGGTCATATTTCTGTAATGTAACAGTAACAAGTCCAAACTTGACCTGAAGGAGCCTGCTGTCTTCTTGGAGGCTCCAAGGTAAAATGTCACGAGGGACCCATAAGTATTCACTGGAGATATGAGAGTGTTGGTGCTCTGCTGCTTGCTGCTGAGTGCCTGGTACATCCTTAGACCCAGAGAGTTCAAAAGCTCTGCCAAAACAGCCGTCCTCTCCGTAATGTTCTGCTTCTGAATGTCCAGACTCGACATCTCCCTGCTGTCTGGTGTTAGGACATTGATATCAAGTTGTGCTGCTGTAATTGTCTTCAAGGGCACGGTGGTTTGAGTCTGCAAAGTCTCACAGCTGACATTTTCGGCAGCAAAGAGGTTAAAAGGATGAACATAAACACGGTTTGCACTGCTTCCAGCAAATATGCAGTAGAGGAAGGAGAAATGTAAATCTCTTCATTTTACGTAATTGCTGTGGTTCTGTGGAGAGACATATTCAGACAAAATGAACAGAGTCATCCATCGGAAATCTGGCTGGGTTTTCTTTCCCTTGGTGCAATATAAACAAGTTTGTCACTGATGAATTGACTTCTTTTGTAAGCCCTTTATTTTGCAGATCACTGAATGGGAGCAGGCATTACCCATGGCAACAGAGGTCGCATAGCTCATGAGAAGTATCTGCAGGCATCTGTGAATCCAAATCTGTCGGGCTAGTAAGATTACTTTAACTATTAGTGTTAGTTCCCATTAGCTGTTGTGAACAAATTATAAGAATCACAAAGAAATAAGATTAAAAACTGCTGCAAAAGAAACCATTTTTATAACTTTCTAGTAATCAATAAAAAAATAGTTTGTATGGGCGTTGTTGCGTAAAAAACAGAGTTTATCTTTTGAGTTGAATGAACAGAATGGTGGACTACTGGACTCTTGGAAGACATGAGCAAACATGAGATTTTCCTGTATTTTGGCATGTAGGACAGGACGTGGCCTTGGTCCATGGTCAATAAAAATCTGTGCGTACTAAGCGATCTTGTGTAAAACAATAGAGCTAAAGAACACAATCTGTCATGGTTAAGAAGGCAGATTTCAATGTAATTTCTTTAGGAAGTGATCAACAGAACTGTTAAGGCAATAACTATTTAAGACTATTTATGTAACTGAACACTAACATAAAAGCATATGCAGACACTTTCATTTTTCTTATCTCTGTCATGGGCTATGCATTATCAAAAAGCGAATACAGAGATAAAATCAAAGTTGGCTCTTACCGTGTGTCTTCTGATGATTCTCAAGGGCTGAATGAGGTCCTGACTGGTCTCTTCCTACTTTAATCTGGCTGCCTTTTCGGTTACTCATTAACCAAAGCACCTATGATTTGGGGCTCGCTGCCGTGACTCACAGCCTGCTTTGTAGGGCTACTCACCAACTTCAGATCAATGCAACTGGGGGAAGGCAGAAAAGGATGGTGGTGGTGGTGACATTGGGTCAAACTGACAGCTTTGTGAAAGATGAGTGGGAGTGGAATGACTCACTGTATAGATGTAATATTTATTTGTAAAAAAATAAAATAAAATAAAAAATATATAAAAATGCAGCTGATGTTTTGAGTGTCTTCTTTGTAAGTTTGGTCAATCTTAGTGGAATAATTGTTGAGCTGTTCCAAAAATATATACAAGACAAAACAAACAAAATGATTAGGGTCTATTGCATCATACATAGTATTGCCTAAATGCTTTAGTCGATGCACAACTTTGGAGAAACACACAAACAATTATTTCATTTATAACAGAAACCTATTTGATTATTTACTTATTTCACTCTGCATCTACGTATTTCTGCGTTATGTGACACATTACTGTGAAGTGAGTAATAGGCACATCCTGCTTGTCCTGAGAACAGAGCAAACAGTTGAAATGTGTTCTTTATGGACGTGGGTTTATTAGGCAATGCAGTTTACCTTCCTAAATGGGACACACGTCAGTTTTACAGGGACAGCATTTCTCATCTGAAACTGCTTAGCTTAATTGAGAGTCAATTGCTTTTTCAACTTTAGCAAATGTAAAAAATAAAACTATATGACACTGGGTCCCATTAGTATTATACTACTCTTGTTTTGAAGTAGCAAAAACTAATCTTCTAGATTGCCTTTGCTTCTATTAAAAATGTAACAAGGGGGTAGGTCTTAAAATTAAACAGTATATAACTATTTACTATTTACTTTTTAAGGTAAATGTGCTTAGAAAGTCTTTCATTAACTGTTATGCTGTACAGTTTGTTTGCAGAGGTCACAGAGGGATAATACAAATATACCTTTAATTATCTACTTCATCTGAATTTCCCCAAAGCATCACACACCTTTCTTGGCAAACAATATAACAAACTTTTAGTACCACCACATGTTTGTTTCTCATGGTCATTAAGTTATTTTTCTGTTTATGTTGGGGCTATCAAATAGAAAAAAGGGTATATAAACTGTCCAGTTCTGCCTTGGTGACATGTGGAGAAAGAGGCTTCAACATGCGGACTCTCGTGCTTCTCTGTGCAGTGATCACTTCATACGGAGCGCAAGGTAAAATATTGCAACTATAATTTTATTGTTACCTTTTACCATCAATAACTGACTGTGACCCTCTGTTTTATTTTATTTTTATTTTTTTGTAGGATGGACAACACAAGGTAAGATAATTATTTTAGTGTCTAATGACTCCACATTATCATTTTTAATCTACAGTCATACTCTTTATGTTTTGTTTTTTTGTAGGATGGGAATCAACAGAATGTAAGATTTTATTTTTTTTTGTTTATTTTTGTTAGCTAATAACTACAAACGTAAACTGTTTATCTCCTGCATCAGTGCACGTAGTTATGTAAATCTTTCTAATACGCTGTCTCTCAGATCAGCGTTCATGCCGTTACAACTGTGGCTATGACCTGGGAAGCTGCTCTTGCACCAGCTCTTGTCAATACTATGGCAACTGTTGCCATGACTACTACTGTAAGTATATGTTGCTAGCTTAGAAAAGATAGTGCTAATTCAAATTGGTCCACCTTTAATTAAATATTATCAAATGAACTTTACTGTATCAGTAATTTTCATGTTGGACTACATGTTTCTCCTCAGCTTACTGTGACTATCCAACAACCAACCTTCCTGAAACCACAGGTAGGGGATAGAGGTTCAACATTAAGTAATGGCCATCATGGTGTTATTACAACATTACTGACATAATTCTCAATCTAACAGATCACCGTTCATGCCGTTACAACTGTGGCTATGACCTGGGAAGCTGCTCCTGCACCAGCTCTTGTCAATACTATGGCAACTGTTGCCATGACTACTACTGTAAGTGTGTTAACAAACAGTATTCATTGTATTTGATGACTTAACTGTATGTAAGAGGAGAGACAGTGGATTTCCCTCAGTTGCAACAGATACACACTGCGGTACACAATAGAGAACAGTAATTGTATTTATATTTTCATTTTATTTTCATCATTTAGCTTATTGCTATGACGAACACACTACCACCCTCAGCCAAGTCACAGGTATTAAACCCCCTTTGCAATGAAAGTCAAAGAATGCAACCTCAAAAACTCTTCACTGAAGTCTTCTCCACCCTTAGGAGGAAGCTGTGGAGGTTTTCTGGTTGGCTCCGGATCCTTCTCAAGCCCTAACTACCCTGGTTACTATTATGACAATGCTTACTGTGTCTGGCAGCTCCATGCTTCATCCGACCAAAACATCTACCTTACGTTCCCATTTGTGCAGTAAGTTTGAAACTGTTTTGAATAAAAGAAAAATCAAACCTCATTAGGGTTTGTCAATATGTTATGCATGTTATCATTGTACCAAATAATAAAGGTGTAATGTATTCTGTGAATGCTTTTCAACAGACTGGAAAACTGCTGCTCGTGTGACTACATTTCAGTCTATGATGGACCATCTGTAGGCTCAAGATTTCTGGGAAAAGTTTGTAACAACAGTCAGAACACTTTCCACTCATCTTCCAATTACTTGACTGTGCTTTTCCGCACCGACAGCTCAGTGGTAGGCCGGGGTTTCAACGCTGAATTTACAAGCTCACTGTCTGCTGGATTGGGTACATTTTTCTTATTTGGCAGTTGCATCAGGATTAATGTCATTTATCAAGTAACTTTATTTAATTATGGTCTTTAAACAGGCCGAGTGGACTGCTCCTCAGACAACATGAACATTGTGGTTTCCAGGAGCTACCTTAACTCTCTTGGCCATGATGGCCACAATCTGTACATAAATGATGAATACTGCAGACCCCAAGTTACTAGTTACCAAGTGGTGTTTAGTTTTCCCATTAACACCTGTGGTACTGTCCGTAAGGTAGGGAACACATTATTTTATTTTAATCATTTTCAACATCTCTTGTTTTTTCTATTTTATGTTAAGTTGTGATTATTGTATCTCTTTGCCCTTCAGTTTAACAATGGCAGAATTCTGTACACTAATGCTATCCGTGCCTATTCCTCAAATTATGGAGAGATCACTCGTCAATCCTTGTTTAGGCTGAATGTGAGCTGTCGAATGGAGCAGGACTCGGTTTCTCAGATCATTTATGAAGTCAATCATCAAGATAACGCTACCATCTCAGGCTCAGGCAAATTCAACACCTCTATGGCTTTCTACACATCAAGTAACTTCTACTACAAGGTACTAAAATAGTTTCTAGGGGTAGTTAAAGATGCTGCTCACTTGTGCGTTTAAATTTTTTTTAAAACATGAGCAAACATCTCAATATTTTGCTTCTTTATCCACCCTTAGGTTACCCAAGTTCCATATCAGGTCAAGCTCAATCAGGACTTGTATGTCCAAGTGGACCTAAGAAGAGGAGATAGCACCCTGGTTGTCTTTCTTGATACTTGTGTGGCTTCGCCCTCACCTCATGATTTTCAGACCAGAACCTATGACCTAATCCGCAATGGGTAAGACAATATTGTTGAAGTATTGTCTGTGGAGGTTCTCAGTCATCCAGGACATATATAAAAAAAAAAAGGTTTAAAAAAGTCATCAGGATGTAGGTTTGAAGGTAAAGACATTGTGTCCTCATCCAATTGACTTCATTCATTATACTTTTCATCTTGGCATCTATATATGAGGGATATGAATGAATGTATGAAAACAAACTAAAATATAACAAATGGGAATGACATACTGATACAAAGAAAGATATTTCAACTATATTTATTATTTTAATATGTCCAACTTCTTTTCCTCTCAACTTTCATGAGATTTACTGTATTATCAAACCTCTGCTCTAATCCTACTTATACAATAACCTTCTCTAACAACAGTTATTTCTTACCCCTAGATGTCGAGTAGATTCCACCTTCTACTCATACTCATCTGGTACCGAGCCCTATGCACGTTTCAGATTTAAGGCATTCCAATTTCTGCGTGCCACAGACCACATTTATATCCAGTGCAAAGTGTTGATCTGCCCATCCTCTGACTACAACTCCCGTTGCAGCCGTGGCTGCAGCAAAAGACGACGAAGAGATGCCAGAGAGTTGGGGCAAGAGCATGAAAGCGAAACCATGGTCCTGGGCCCTATTCAGCTCCAAGGTCAGTGGAAGGATTTTTTTATTGTCTAAGTATATTGCAGTAAAAGCGCTAATCTACTAACTTTTATCGCCACAGAGCCTGAGAAAAAGGAAGTAGAAGAGCCTGAGAAAAAGGAAGAAGAGTCTCAACTGGAGGCCATGGTTTAGCTTAGTACTGACAAAAACTTCTATAATCATCATGTCATCATAATAATCATCAAACTTACCTTGCAATACCTTTTACCTTCTCTGATTAAAAGCATAATAAAAATGAACCCTGTGTATTATTTAATTAAATTACATATATCATTAATCCTTGGGAGTATTCTTTATTGTTTTATACTACAATATGAAAAAGAAAGACCACCAATGACAGGCTGAGTTAGAAAACACTTTACTTATAAATTAGATTAGTCAGTTCCACAATAAAATGATTTTAATCCCAGAGGGAAAGAAGATGGCCAAAAGGCCTTAACATTCAGTATAATCTAATTCACTATTACACAATGCGAGAACATAAGGCAGTCTTTAAGGAATGTCCCTATCATTGGTAAGCATTGAGAAAAGAATGTGGTCCTAAACAGACACTATGGTTTCCACGCATGTTCCCAAGCAGCACATGACAGTTTAAGACACTCTTAATAACTTAGCAATCTCACTGCAACATGTTTTTGATGTTTTGACACTTAATATCTATCAAACAAATACAATACTCAGTAAATATCCAGAAAAGCACAGGGACCCGTGAAAAATTAGGAATTCTCGTGTGAGTAATCACAAAGGCTAAATTGTGGCATCCCTGTCGCTACGTGGCAATTCTGAAAAAGTTTTCACAGGAGACACAATAATACATGGTGCTTCTCTCCTAGCTACTCATTATTAAAGGTTACCACATACAATGTCCAAAACAACATGTAAGACTATAGGAAACAAAACAGTTTCTTTGTTGTGAATTGTGGGAAATTTTTATGTAAAAATTAACAACTTAAAGAGTTTGTCAGAGTTGTTGGCTGTCTAATAAAACCCAAAGTTGTGTTTGATAATGTTTTAGAGCTGGCAGCAATTCAAAGTTAGCAGCATCATACATCAAAATTTGGCAAAATTATACCATACATGTGAATTTAGAGTGGAAAGACTTTTACCATTGTAAAGAACCTCTTCCTTACAAAAAACAAAAGAAGGTATTATTTTCCAATAATAGTTCTTTAAAACAAGGACATGTGAAAAAATGAATATGTTAGGCACTGCAATAAAACTGGAGTAAGTTTAACAAGGCTCAAGTAAAATCACACTAGGCAATCAGTTTCATTCCCTTGTAACTATTAGAGCAATATTGACTACTGCTCCAGCTAAATTCTCAAGCTGAAAATTTATTTGGGTGTGACATCATTAAAATGCAGCAATACAAAAACATCATCTATTATGGAGGGAAGAAATATCATTTTTATTTTTATTTAAAATTAATCCCTTAGTAACCTTTAATGCCAAATAACAAGTTGATTAAAAGAATAAACAGTCATCAACACCCCAAGTAAATTGTCAGCTTATAAACACTGATCTACCTAGGTGCATTGTGAAGGATTTTGAGGCTTTTAACAAAGAAGCAGGTCATAATCAACTGAACATCATTTACCTCCAAGTTTATAGGAAAATCTATGATCACAGTTAAAATGACCGAATAAAAACATATTTTTAAGTAAGAAACAGGTACTACAAAATTATTTTAGGTGATCATGATAACTTTAAATGTAATGACTATGGTGATGTCAAAACAGATACCAAAAAAATCAAACACATTGCACCTTTCATAAAACACTTCAACGGAGCTAAATACACAAAAGGAAACATAGGAATGTTTTCCTGTGTGAATTACAACTTGAAAAGCCTAAGCT
Source organism: Neodontobutis hainanensis (assembly GCA_024349245.1). Taxonomy (NCBI): domain Eukaryota; kingdom Metazoa; phylum Chordata; class Actinopteri; order Gobiiformes; family Odontobutidae; genus Neodontobutis; species Neodontobutis hainanensis. The sequence continues at coordinate 3,073,186 of JALDNG010000016.1, read as the reverse complement.
ACATCAAAGGCCAAGTAAAAGACCAATAAATAAAATAAACTATAGAATTGAACAAACTGAAAAGTATTAATCTACAGCTTATGTTGCCCTCGAGCAAAGTGGCAGGCAAAGTCATACTTGCTCTTGCACTTGTGGCCACAGATGTTGCACTGAAAAGGGTTCTCGTAGCCGTGGCATCCCATGTGGATGGTGTAAAGGATGTTGTCGGGAAAGTAGATGTCACAGTGCTGGCAGTGGTGTAACATGTGGGGGTCTTGTAGAGAAGCGGACAGGCCGGGTGCTGGAGTACTGGGTTGGCTATTGGAGATGCTAGGGGTGCTGTTGTGTCCACTGTGCTCACTACAAGGTGCTCCTCCAGGGCTGCAGTTGCTGTGAGGAGGAGCACGGGGCTCTGGCGTGATTGGTGAAGAGGATGAGGCATGGGCCATGCTGGCTGTGACAGCCACAGGAGCTGTAGCGGGATGAGGCTGCTGGATTAGAAAGGGCTTCTCATCAACAACAGACTCACCTCCTGGAGACATGGGAGCCTGTGCTTGGGCCTGGACCTCTGAGGGAAGGCTGGCCAGTTGACCTGCCAAAGTGGACAGCTGACTCAGTGGGTTTTCCATGACCAGATCATGGTGATGATGATTTTGGTTTGAAGACAACTCTTCCTCACTAGGACGACTTTGGTTATCATAAGACTCCTGCCTTAAATGGGGCAGCTCATGGGAATAGTCACTGACATTATCAGCTTTGTGTACCACCATAGAAGGAGGGCTGAAGTTAATAAGGAGCCGTCGCCATAGCCCAGCGAGCTAGCCTTCTTTTGTAAGACACTCAGCATCTTCTTGTGAGAAAGTGAGCGAGCCCCTTTCATGGGCAGAAGTTTGTGTCGTCTGCGGCGATGATGAGATAAGTTACTGCGATCGCTGCAGCGAAGGAGCAAAGCTCACACTTGTAGGGCTTCTCCCCTGTGTGTGATCTCATGTGGGCCTCCAAATGCCGCTCATATGCTGAAGCAAACGGACACAGGTGGCAACGATGAGGTTTCTCTCCTGGTTTAGAAAGATTAATGGTTAAAATAAATAACATTCCCATGTAATAGTCATAGCAATTGTTAAAAAGTACCTGTGTGAATTCGAATGTGCTCAATAAGTCGTGCGGTGCCTCTGGTGGCATAGTTGCAGTAGCGACACTTCAACTTGCCATCGTATGTTCTCTCAAAACCGTCTACCAAGATTCCTGAGGTCTCCTCTAGTGAAATGTCCACAGAAGCGTGATCTAAGCCATTCTGACTGCAGTCTTTGAAAAAGAAAGAAAAAACATGAATTATCACAGTTATGCCATATTTGACAATTCAGTACATCCCCATTTCAGAACTATTGCCAAGAAATATAGTTCAGGAGATTGTAAAAGTAGAGACCAAATTGCATACAGGATCATCATTTTACAACAGGGATTACTGGATTAGAGGACTTGTACACATACTATTTTCAGTTCAGAAACTAAAGTAACAGAATGTATTATAGTTACCAGCTGGCAGCTCGTCGGCCTCCTTCACGCCACTGACCGAGCCTGATATCATATTGACATGCTGCGTCTGTTGGCTTAGATACTCTTGGAAATCCTTCACAAAGTCCAACGTGTCTGGCTTTTCTTCCCCCATTGAAGAAAATTAACTGAAACAAGGTAAATGGAATTAATTTAGTGCGTAAAGGGTGAGGCAATACACTTTTACAAACACGTTGTTAAAGCAAACACAAAACACTATAAAAACTTCAATAGTGGGTAGTTAACCAGCTGTTCTTTAGTAAGGTTTATACTTACATGTTCAAAAATGACAAACAACTATAACTTGCTCAGTTGGAATTGTGGTCTGAGTGTGGTTCAGGCACGCTGTCAGGACAGTCCAGAATATGATATTAGTCAATTAAAGCCGTGCGATAAGATGTCTTTTCGCTTGCTCTTACACACCTCTCCTCCTCATCATCATGTTGTTACCAACGCTACCTATGCTATGCTAGCAGCTAATGCTAGTTTATCTTGAACCAAGCATATCTAAAAGCTGCGCAGCTCCACAACTAAAACTCCATTTTGTACACCGAACTAAAGCAAACATTAAAGAAAATAAAATATTTCTCCCCACTTTTCTACCATCGGCCCACGGCAAATTCAAAACAATAACCCCGTTTAATAGGGAGAAAGTTCGTCTGTTTGCATCGGCATCAAATGTCCTCCTTCCCCTCCTTGCTCGATGGTTCCAACTCGGAAGGTTCCTATCTGAAATCACTGTAAAAACAGGAATAAATGATCACAAACATAAATAAATATGATCTAAAACTGTCTATACGTGTGATGGAGAACATTACCATCTCGTGAGAACACATATCTAGCCCATGAGACATGGGATTTGGTAACATTTGTAATAATAATAAGAAAAGATAATATAGGACTTTATTGATACCACAGTGGGAAATTTCACTTGTACAGGAAAGTGCAAAAGCAAGAGAAAGGTGTGCATGCAATAGAAAAAAATGTATATACAATATAAATATTTTAGATAGAATAAAATATGAAGGTAAAATTAAACAAAACATTATCTATATACATACATACAGATAAAGGAGGGAGAAAAAATGGACATATAATGGGCACAGTATCTTGGCTTACTGTTACATGTGTGAATTATGAAGTTTCACAGCAATAAGAACCTACAGTAGTGCTCCTTCCTGCACTGAGGGTGTCTCAGTCTGCTGCTGAAGGAGCTGCTCAGAGCTGCCACATTCAGATGCAGGGGGTGGGAGCTGTTTTCCATGGATCTATGAACAGGATGTTTACAAATAAATGATAACGTAACCAAAAACCATAAAGACTATTAAGACTGCTTGGGAAAAATATATATATATTTGGTAATTATCACATTACTATTATGAAAAATAAGATGAGATGTGACTTTATTGATCCCACAAAGGGTAAATTCACTTGTTACAGCTATGCAAGTTAAGTTAACAATAAACAAAACCAATCTATATACATATTTACAAAGTAATAAAAGGAAAATAGACATATTGCACAGTATTAATTGAGTTATTGTTGTACATAAGTTGTATAGAGTCTAACTGCAGTGGGTATAAATGACCTGCAGTAGCACTCCATCCTACACTGGGGGTGTCTCAGGCTACTGGTTATTTCTGCCACATCTGAATTAAAATTTTGAATTCTTTGCACAAGCACATGCCACTAATGGCGTAACTGCAAGCCTCTACTAATAACTGTGATATGCTCTTTGCAATTACATGTAAGTGGCAAATGAGGCACAACAATTGCATTACTTTCAAAAGCTATTGACTCATTCATGTTTTATCACAATCAATAATTTACTAGTAAGCGCTGGGAGAGATCACATTGCTCCATTTGTGTCAGAGTTGTAGGAAAACCACTGAAGAGAAGATGAGAAATGGCCAAGTTGAGTGAGGCTATTCGTTTATCACGCATTACAACTGGAACTGTCAGCAGCCAAGAGTTACTGCAGTAATCAACTACCTCTGAACTCCTCACTGTAACACAAGGAACATGTTTTGTAATGACATTGGGTACAATACTTAGTGTTCAAGAAAGACACAGGTGAAATATATAGAATTGGTATATTCTTTAAATGGTTAATGGTGCAATAATAATCAGCATGCCTACTTTTTAAAGTATTCCCACAAAATGTTTTCGAATCATGAGATATGTATTGCCCTTTCATTTCAAATGGGCCTCCAACTGCTCTAACAGTCATTACATATATGTCCCTCTGTAATGTGTATGTATGATGCCCTTGCACCACCAAGTTTATTTAGAAGCTTAATACAAAACCTTAAGAGAACCTATAACCTACAATAAAATTATAAATTAAACTAAATGTGCTGCAACTGCTGGAGACAGATTTTGTCTAAGGTACTTAGATTCGCAACACCACTCACTTGTAGATGGGTCTAATTTAAAAACAGTTGCATGCTTTGTTATTTTGTTATTATTATTATTATTATTATTATTATTATTATTATTATTATTATTATTATTTGTATGCATTTGTAAGCTGCCTATTATTTAAATATGCATTTTAGTTGTTTAGGAAGTACAATGTTTTTCAGTGGGTCAGGAGGTCACTATAGGTTTAGGTTTGGTTTGTGCTGCCAGAATTCACCTTTTCACTATTTAAAAAAATCCATAAGCAAATTTAAAATTGTCCATGTGCTTTTGATTATAAATTAAAAAAAAAAAGAAAAATATGAAACGTCTACATGTATGCGTTATGGGCGAAATGTGAATGCGTTTGAAGCATGTCCTTCATTTATTAAACACTAGATGGCGCCAACATACCACAGCTAAATGCCAGAGTTGCCTAAATTTATATTATTACACTTAAGATACAAGAATCAAAGAATGATGGAATGTGAGCCAGGTTCATTCACATGTTTTAAGTGACAGCAGAGGCTAAACTTCCAACATGACACACACACTGCTGGATGATCCCAGACTTTAGCTTAAACCCTGCCCTGTTGTTGTCACCTGCCTGTCCCATGGGACCTCTTGTAAGAGACCAACAAGGACACATGACAGTCGACCTCATCATTTGAACCATGACCACTGGAGCAGCCAATTACATCACCTCCTAACAGCCTGTCCACACTAATGTTATTTTATTGCAATTTAATTATGCTCAGGTTTCCACTGGGGCCAGATCCTGTTGAATAATTTACCCACAGCCACAATGATTTGTTGGCGGTAAAAGACAAAGTGCACCTTTCTCTGCACTCCCATTTATTTGAACAGTTGCTGTGTGAGTAATTCCAATCATATAAATCATTAAGCAATAATCATATGTTGTATTTTTACTATTGATGGTATTTAACACATACAGCTTGTGGTTTGATGGATAGATTTATTAAACCTGAAATACTTGGGGTTATGATTAGTTAAAGTTAATTTTGCATTAATGACTCGTCCACTGCACAATATATGAAGCTGTTCTGTAAAAGGGCAGTGTATTAATTAGACTAGGAGAATACTGTAATAAAGATTACTTGGGTTGGCATTTACACCCAACACTGCAGTCATGTTAATTCATAGAAAATAAATGAGTATGCTTTGTATTTGTATCTCATGCATTAAAGTGACAGCATCCATGTAGTTAAGTAAGGTTTTCCTTGTTTGTTGTGCACATTGGATTACACAAAATGATGTACTATCTTGCTGATCTGTAACGTGAACTCCACACGGGAGACCCAAATTGTTCGTGTTTAAATGTGTACTACCTAGGTTCAGGAACAACACCTGTCTTTGAGGAGGTTGCAGTGTTATCCACTTGCTCTGATTCACATTTAAAAAGGACCTGAATGAAAAGGTTCCCTTGTCCTCTTAAGCACTTGATTTACTGCCTGTTTGTAGTTTAACACCATACAAGACAATCCATTTGCTCCTCCTTTGGGGAGGAAATTAGAATTTAATTTAAGGAAGGTCTTAAGCACTTTTTAAAAGGCCCCGGTGTCATTTGTTGGGCTTAAAGAAACGGCATTAGAGATTACCCTTCGGAGAAAGAGGCCTTTTAATCCTAGACAAGTGCAGCCATAGTAACAGCCGGCAGCAGCCTCTCGGAGGGAGAAAGGTGAAGGGGGACATGGATGAGATTTATTCTTCTTCTACTGACACTGTTTCTTTCGGAGGTGTCCCGCTCCACGTGGTGCTTTGGGAAAAAAAGCACCAAGGGGTGGAGGCGGGATAAAGGTGGTATATATTAAGCTTTTCTTTCCTCTCACCACTTAATTTCCTTGGAGGCGCACCTTGTGCCAATGTAATGAATGTAATTGCCGCCTTTGATGAGAATGCTATTATCTGGATCACACTTTACATGGGCAAACAAGACGGCCCCTCCTTCTGTCCCCTCCTCCCATTTAACTTAGCAATGAGACCCCCCAATTATGCAGTGAACAAGTGCCTTTTCATAAAGCCAGCGTGTTGCTCTTGATTGGTGAGGCTCAGAGACGGCTCCATGTGGACAAAGGATAGATTAGATGTGATATAGGCACACCAAAAACCCCATTTCCTTGATTAATTTCCTGCGTGCGTTACAGAAAGAGCCCACTCCCTCTTGACTGAATCCTATCTCTCCTTTAAAGACAAACTTTCATCATTTGATAGATGTGGAAACTAAATGGACAGACAGACATTTTATTGACCTATGTTTGACCACAGCTGCCTGGGCTTAAGAAACAGTGAGAGAAATGTTTCACTTCACAATGGGAGGACGGCCTTATTTGTCTTATAAAAAGCTCCAAATCTTTGTTGTTGAAGAGTATGTCTGCCTTCAAAGAGGATCTGCTCATTTATCAAGCTGAAGCGTGCTTAACACCCATTTGATAATACCTGGCGAGCAGATATGATGGGACTTTATGAGGCAACGCACAATAAACCTGCTGTCACCTTAGGAAGTCGGAGTGTTCTTCTGACTGCCTTATTACCGCATTAAAGCACTACTCCACAAATTCACACGCACCCGATCTGTACTTGGATTCCATCTTATATTCCACTGTGCTGAAATACTGCGGCCAATCACACCCACTGTCACAAGTGACAAATTATACTATTACTCTTCAAAGATTGTCACCCTTGAAATGTATTCATAGCCATTTCTTCTTTATTGGTGAGTGATTATTCCTCTAAGCAAGCAAGTCCTCGTGATAATTTGGTAATCAATTCATTTGACCATAGTGCTTTAAGAATGGCTGCCAGGGATCTGCAGCATTGGCCATTCACCTGCTCGTATATATATCTCCTGCTTAGTCCTGATGCTATTGGCCCCTGATGGATGCCTACTGTCTGCCCACCTGACTCTTAAAGCTTTACCCCATCAGAAACAGGTTGCCATCTAGACCCAGTCGCAACAGAGAAAGAATTGGACAATATATTTGACTGAAGTGGCATTTGAGCAGTATTTATTTGATGGCACGGCTACCAAAACCACGGGCCACAAATAAAGAAGATGGTATAATAGCTTTTGACTGGCCGGCGAGCTCCCTGACCTGAAATGAAGTGTCCAGTTGTGAGTAATCGTGGCCAAACGTCATTTGTACAGCCTGAAAAGTGGGGGCATTTTTCTAGCTTGTCATTATCTGGCTATAGCTCATTGTCCTGAATGATGCCCTCGGAACGTACAGTTGCCCTAATACGAGCATTTCAGTGGCGCTGCAGAGAGGCCCGCTAATGGATAGGCCTGTCCATAAGAGATAATATAGTGTATCTACTGACGTATCCTTAAACACCAGTGGGATCCTGTCACGCACCGAGGATCCGCTCAGTGTGTCACCGAGCTGCCTACGTGGAGCCAAAGCTAGTCAGGATTCTGGTCTTTACACCAGTACATTTCCTGAGTATGTTTTAGGAGAATTTACAAAAGTCTTTATGTATCTTGTATACAATGAAGGCAATACCTGTGTTTTTGTGATATTTTGTCATACCTTGTGTTAAATGGTGCACCAATAAAAAAAGTGTTGTTGCAAGTGAGAATGCCTTTGAAGTTACATCAAGATTTTAGAAAATATGTTGGTTCAGATTTTGTTTACTCTCCAAACTCTGAGAGGTGTTAAGTTCAGTGCAAATTAACAAACCATCATAGGTCTATTGAAACACCAAGAAAGGGAAAAGAGTTCTTTGAGTGAGATACCAGGATACAACCAGCATGCACTATATAAGTTTTTGCTTTCTCTATAGAGTCATTGAGTGCCTATTGAGCATGAGTAGAGAGTTCCCTGGATCGGATGGTCCCACTATAATGTGAAGGAAGTAGTAGATTAATGAGGCATCTGCCCTTTGAGGATATTGATCAAACCCTATCTGGCCTTGAACGATTATCCATGCCTCTTAATCTCCTGATATTAATAATGTATCAACATCACCGACTAAACTGCTCTTTGTGAGGAGGAAATGTTGGCCATAAATAAGAAAACAGTTGAGACATGAGGTTTTTCTGTTGATTGAAAAGAGTCTCATTTTATTATTATTTTATTTATATAGGCCTGGACATTCATGTGACTGATTTTTACTGAATTGGTTCTAACATAAATGTTCTAGCCATACCTGTTGAACCCTTTATAATGTGGAGACATTTTAGGTTTCAGTTGTTTGTTTGTTTGTTTGTTAATTTTTTTTACCCAAGTTAAAAACAATTCAAAGTACATTTTTACAAAACGTGAATGGTGATTGCCAAAAAACCTACACAGAATATTATTCCTAACGCTTGCTTCTGAAGACAGCAAATGGGTACAAGTTTAGTTTGGTGCTGGCCAAAGCAATATTACAGTTGTTGATATATAGATAAACCATTGAGTAATACAACATAATGGCTACCTTTGTCTTCATCAAGTGGCGGGTTTTTCAAAGAATACCAACTATTTTGGCTATTTTTGTGCTTATTGCACTAATCTGAGGTTTCCAAGATCCAATGGAACTCCAAGAAAGCGAACACAGTTAACATTATTTTTAGGGATACAATCAATTTAGATTTTTATTGAAGGGTTAAACATGCCAGGTTTAATGCCAAAAAATATAAAACTTGGGATCTATATGTGAAGAAACTAAACTAGTGCCTTCTGCAAATCATTTTTTGATAGTTTGTCTGAAACATTAGGGAGGTCATTGATATATAGTAAACATAATAGGGATTCTAGAGTAGAACCTTGATGTAAGATACACTGAAGAGGTAGAAAAGGAGACTCTGTTCCATTATATTTTACAAACTGTTATCAAGTGGAAAGATAACTAGTGAACCAGAATATAGTAATGATTTATTTCTTATACCCAGATGTGAAAGTTTCCACAAAAGAATTACGTGTATCGAATGCTTAAGATCAATCCAAGAAAATGTGTTTCAGTAGACATACTGATGTAAATATACTATATTATGTTTGTTAAGATGTTCTCTGATAAACAAGTTTTTCCCAAATTTTAGATATGAAAAAACTTGTTTCAATTGTTGAATATTTTACCCCTTGGTCTCGTCCTGTGTATAAGGTTGCCCTAAACAACATAATAAAAGTATTCTACTCCCTTCAGAAGGTATTACACAAAAATGCAGGCTAGGCATACTTAAAGGTTAGTACAAGAAATGTACTAACTAGTCCTGTGTAATGTACTGTACTAGACTAGACTATTACAACATAACATTTACTCAAGTCAGGACTTTTGCCTTGAACCACCAACTCAGTGGCCCCATGTCTGGTGTCCCGCAGCCATTGTTAGCCAGATGATGATGGCCGCCCCGCCTCAGCCATAATGAGAGGGTTGACTGACCTTTGACCGTGTATCGATCCGCGGCTCGAGTCCAGCTGGGCCTCTCCAAAGCCAGTCATCTGAAGAGGTGTTTAAAACGTACCGCTACCGGCTTCCCGTCCACTCAGCCGCAAGCTCATTAATTACATCATTTACCTGTGACAGTGACAAACCTGCTATGCCACGCCACGCTTTATTAGGGTCACTGTATGAAGCCGGGGCCAAAGCAGATCAAAAGTGTGTTTAGGTGTGTGTAATGGCCAGTGAAACAGCACATCTCATACACTGTGGGCTTATGAGTATAGATGCATGCTCAAAACATGACCGCTCGGCTTATTCTGATTGATTTGATTTGTTCAAAGATGATTTTAAGTTGCAGGCTACAGTCCAAGCACAAAGAAAAAGTTAGTGTAGTCCTTGTAAAACACCACACAGGCAGGAGCGTTTGACATGTTTTTGGTTGTAATATAAAAAATGTATAGATTTAGGACCACCATATTTTTACGAGCGTTCTGTTTTTATTTCCCATTTGCTGACTCAGAGCTTTGTCAGAGCTGGATATTTGTGGCTCATTCATTCCACAACTTTTGTGGCTTGACTTTGCTGCCATAGACAACCCAGGTGCAATAACTATACATATTTTGTACAAAGTAGATTTGTAAGAGTTTTTGGCTCATTTATGTCACAATTTGCATTACAATAATCTTGAAAAGTGCAGTGTTTTACTCCACCTACATGGCATAAATCAATCACCAAGTTTGAAGATTTGATTGGAACATTTGCATTTTGTCAAAGGTCAATTGTCATGAGGTATTTAAATGTTGTATTAATAAATGTGAGAATACATCACCAATAATGTACATACTGTATACCAGGTGCAGTGTGTAGTTTTGGAGACACCTAGGGACAAAAGTGTAGATGGCAACTCCACTCCACACAACTACGGTAGCCCTGAAGGACATTCTATTTATTGTCTATGAACAAACCCAATGGAAATTAATCTGATTAGACAAAATTAATTTAGTTCATAAATGCTTTTAACCCTGGTGCAAGAATGTGTGCTCAAATTAAACAAGGATTGGGCTTCTCATCCAGCAGTGCTCAGTTTGTCCAATCTAAGCAGCTGTAGAACAGAAGGTAATGGAACATGTCCTTGGTTCGATGGGTTTTTTTAAGATCTATTTTTCCAATGTTAATTTGATGTAGAAAACACAGAAAACATGTTTTTTTTACATTTGACAAAAAAGTAAAAGTAAAACTTTAGACTTTTTTCAATTTACAAAATATTACATTTGATTGATACTGAGCCCCTAAATTTTTTATAGTTCATAGTGGTCACTTTAATGATGTTATGTATTATGTATTGTGCTGCATGAAGAAGTAGAAGAAGGTTCATCCTTGTCCTGTAACATATTTCCTATTACCTATGTAACCTATAGCAAAGTCCTTTATAATTTTAGTGTTATTGTGACAATATAGCTATTTAAAGGTTATATTAATAATGTATAAAGACATTACCACTAAAGATCTACTAAATATCTTACTACCTGTAAGATATTTGGTGGGACAATGTCAAAACCTACCCAGAACCAGTATTTTCTCCGTGTCATTTTCGCTTCATGGTTCTTTTGTTGGATGTTTTGCATGGCCTCTTATTTGTGCAGGTGTCTCTATATGAACCACCGACTCCCCCCATCCCCCCTGTTTTCTCCTCTTTCACTATCCCTCTTTTCTCCTCACTACAACGCTCTACACAATAAAAGAGTATTGGTTTCCTCTTGCCATACCTTTCCCCTACACACCGGTGTTTCAATCTTGACTCAATCGAGAAGGACTGACCCTCAAGACGTAAAGAATTGGCTTTAAGGCTTTGGGAATGGAGCTAAATCTGCTGCAGGTCACACTGGGGGAAAATAAGCAGCAAATGTAAGTAAGCATGAAATAGTTTTTCATAAATAATCCAAATGACAGCCGGCTCTCTAATGGTGCCAAGGGGCTGTAAAAGAATATGTTGCCAATTCCTGCTCTATTAAAGTTAAATAGAAAAGCCAAATACATAACGGAAAAGTTGGATGTGCAGCATCGTCGGAGTGGAGATTGAGGGTGGTTGTAGCGTGAGCAGTAGCTGTAGTGGAGGTGGTGGAGTGATTGCTTGATGTTTGAGTCAAGGTCTCTCTGCTGTGTGAAACAAATGCCCCTTTTTTTCACATCAGATCAATCGCTCAATAACTACCCTCATTTTTTGTGCATGTGCGCAGGTAAGGCAGCGCTCATCTGTCGCCGTGTAATGTCGGTTTGATTTGCACTTATGTTTTTACAAATAATCAATGCTCCATTCGAGCCAATACCGAGGGCCTACAGCAGTGCACATGCTCAGAATGACAAGACGAGGGAAAGAGGAGGGAGCGAGGAATAAAGTAACACTCACTTAGACATTGATGTCATGTTGAACACATATCTGAACTTGCTCTGTGAACCCCACCTGAGTCAGCAGCGTTTATAGAGCCAAATGGAGTGTTTTTAGGTAAGACAATTCCAGTCCTGACCAATATTAGTTCTCAGAAGAAAGAGCTAAACAATAGACTGGTGACAAGTGTTGACCCAAAATCCTGAAGTATACCTAGATCTGGCATTCAACCTGCAGTGTATATGAGCAATAAATGAGAGGATCAGACACATGAGCATGAATTTCTCTACCACAGTAATTAAAAAATACTCTCGGCGTAATCTGAAGGTTGATTGGCCTGGTATTCATCTAATCTGCCAGTGGGTTCAAATATAACAAATCAAACAATCCAAATGCTTATTGTTTTTGCATTAGAGTTCTTCTGTTTTTAAAAACACAAGCACCATTTTCACAACCAAAGGAGCTAGCATTATCTCAAAAGAAAAAAACTGTTTTGTAAAATGTTGAAGGAAAAAAAAGTGGAATAGTGGAATATACTTTATAAAGACAGACCTTGTTGCTAATCTTTGTCGCTACCACTCATTAAGATCATTCTGGATTTCATTCTGAACGGAGATTAATAAGGTGCAGCATATGGCCTTCCACATCCGTTCTACTGTGGCCTATTTGCCGGTGATTATTCAGGGCTATACTTTTCCGTCCATACGAGTGAGACGGAGGAAAGGAGGGGTGTGATTTGGAGTCCCCTAGAGTCAGAATCGGTTATTTATTGCTATTAAATGGTTAATTTTCCAGAGTGCCCTGAGGACGGAGGCCTGCGTTATAAGATGTGAGTAAGATAGACTTGTCAGGGGCTGAATGCACTGAATTCTTGATGTATTAAAGGGCAATTTTAAGAGATCCATTAGGGACCCTGTATGGACCCAGTAGACCTGTGTGGGTATCATCAGTGAGGGCATCATTTTTTATTTAGATTTTGAATTAAAATATACAACTGGTGTAATAAGTCTATATTTGACTATGGGGCATTGAAAATATAATTAATACATATACATATTCTCCTAGTGATTGTCACTATATAATCCCAAAAGGATGACCATTAAAAACACAGTCTAATTAGATGAATACCATTGTCTCTCTTAGATACTGCCTGTATGTTTTGCGGGCTGCTCTTGTGGGTGCTCAGGTTTCCTCTCATCACAAGGCCCGGACAGCTGCTGGAAGAGGCCAAGGGGCCGCACTAATCAGCTGACAGTAATAGCACTCTTTACCACAGCAGTGCGACATAAGAGAGGGAGGAAAGAGAGCAAACAAACACCAATTACTGTCGGTCACCAAGAGGATGAGGAGAAGGAGGCAGAGCAATAGTGTTTGGGTGCACCGTGATGCTTACTAACCCACACACAAACAAGAGGGTCAGCCCGGTGGTGTCCGCAGGGAAGATACAACTAGAAGTCTTTGTTTTCTGATAAGAAGAAGGGGAACACACTCTGGTAGAGGTTCACTGTCTTGAGGTATTTACACTTAGTTGTGTTTTCATTGTCAAAGATGTCTCCAATAAAAATTCGTCTATTGGAATATCAAGACAGTTAAACAGGTCCTCAGTGGAGCTAGATCAGGGGTTTGTATTACAAACTTTGTTCCACAGCACAAACTATCTTCATTTGTATGAAAGGATGGTGTTTGTATTTGTATTTGACTCTTATAATATCCACAACATTTGCCAACGTTTTATTTAAGTATTAACATTAACATCATACCATCACACTGTGATATTTTTCCTCAAGGTTATCAAACCGCCAGAATCTTAAATCGTACCGTGTCTATTTTTTGACTATTCTTGAAACAGACTATTGAATGAAAAATGATTTGGCAGTAAAAGATGTATCCTAAAATAGAATTCCTGCTAAGCTAAAGACAAATAGAAACAAAAAGGCAATTAAAGTGCCATTAGTTTGGAGTGGCTTGTAATGGGCTCTTATTCATCAGCCAATGAATTGATCCATTACTAATCAATATTAGCTCATTTCTAACCAAGAATCTTAATCAATTTCCTCTAAAGTCTGACCCAAGACATTTAACTGACCTCTACGCAGTTCACACAGTGCACAGTTCTTGAAGCCCTTTGAATGTCTAAATTCATAATCCTCTGTTTGTAGATACATGGTTCTGGACTTTTCTTGATTTGCTCGCTCTAAGTCTAGGTTAACACTTTCTCGTCTCTCCCAGGACCACATCCTTGATACCAGTGGCTCCTCAATTATGCAGTGGCACTGAGAGATCAGCTGTCCCTGTGGATGTAGACAAGATAACACGGTGACACTGGGGATGCATTACACCAGTTCTCAGGGTCAAGGCTGTGGAGTGGAAGCCAAGCTCTTTAACCTTCTGTGTGTTTCTGAAGCAGGTATTTGGTAGGCAACAATATTAGGAAGCAACTGATCCCAGAGTACATGCAGTAAAAAGAAGCTCCACACACTGCTGCATTTGATTTACAAAGTGTCAAGCAATAATGGGAGTTACAATAAATGTAGCAATCTCTATAAATGTACAGTCTATATAAGATATATAGATAGATATATAAGATATACAAGATATATATATAAATATGCATATTTGCAATGTGTGACTTGTTTGTCTACATATTGCCATTTTCTAAAAATATGTCACTGCAAAAAACCATTTGATTTGCAATAATAAAAATTAAAAACACTTTAGTTTATATTGTGTCTATTTCATAGGAAGGAATTGATAAAGAAATGTTTGTATTGGAAAAACTCTATTCTCTCCCTCCATCTGCCACAGCCTGAGGTGTTCCAAAGCCTTATGGGAGTGGGGACAAAAGGGTTCCCGTGGTGCTCTGTCCTGCTGCAGATTGACAATAAGCGTCCACTTTCTGCTTGCAGAGGTTCTATTTCTTTGTCTACTGCAAAGACCAACGTTTTTTTTTGTTTTTTTTTATGAAAAAAAAACAACTCTGGGCCTTTTCTGCAAATGGTCTGTTAATGGTCACGTCCAGTTTGTTATCCAAATGCACATATACACCATCTCAGTTTCTGCTCCACTAATGATCAAAAGATGAGTTTGAGCTAAGCCACCCTGCGTAACTTTTAGCCAGCAGAGGGCACAGATCCTTCTCTGTGCAAGTGCACCGGCAGCAGCGCAATCTTTATTTACAAGTTTAACAAGGTTACACAAGTTTGAAAGTAGAAAGTAACATATCTTCTGAAACAATGGGGTGTATTTTGTACAAATTGGACTTGTTCCAGGTAGTGACCTACTGTCTTTATAATATGCGTATTGTGGTAAGGCATCTTACTCTTACTCTTGTGGCAGTAAAGCTTTTGGGAGATTTCAGTGTCAGTGAGATATATAATTCTATTGATCTTATGAGTAAGAACCATCCAATTGACTGTGAGATTATATATAAATTGCGCATACTTGTTTTACTTTACCTAATGCACCTCGTAATACAGACAGTATCAGTGTCACAAAAGGAACAGCCACATGAGAAGACAACATAAAGTAGTGTTACATAAAATATGCAAATGTGCTCTGATCATATCTGTATTATGCACAAAACCTCACAGCTCACTACGACTGTCTGTTTAATCCACAAACACAGGACCAGTGTTTAACAGTTTTGGGGGCGTAGTCAGACACAAGTATGTGGGACTGAACAGCTGGGGGCTTAAAACATTTGAATGAAAACAAATGTGATTCCCTGTGTTCTGGGGCATTATTATAATATTTTAGCTGGCCATTGTGAGTGGCCCCAACATCAGAGGTTGAAGGCTTTAAAACAGAAATTTTTAAAACCTACCTTTTACTGTTTTTATGCCTATGGTATGGAGCCCTCCTAAATTGGGGCTTTTGCCCTAAACACCATCACATTGTTCCACTTCTGTTTTGAAACCAGCCCCCTCAACAGGCCTTTGTATGAAATACTGATAGCTTTGTTTTAACTGACTAGTTTTTGGTGCACTTATGCTTTTTGTTACCATGTGCTTCCATTGTTTTCCTCACTTGTTAAGTCGCTTTGGATAAAAGTGTCTGCTAAATGACTAAATGTAAATGTAAGGGTAGTGGACCCTTCCTGAGGCCAGGACTTATATCTATGTTTTCCCAGTCAGTAGCAGCTTTACTCATTACTAAAACAATAGAAGGAGCATAAAACAGCACTGCAAAAGGAGGAAAAACACCTGCACACTCTTTAATCTGTTGTTGTTTTGGGGTTACAAACAGAGGCCTAACGAAAATTCTATAAATAATGCCACCAAACTGCACAGAACATTAAACAGCATTTGTTTAATTCCCTGAAGGCACTCTCGCGTTATTTCTAAAAAGACTGACCCAACATCGGCCCTGTTCAAACAAACCACACTGGAGTCTGTTTGTTTGTTAGTCCGCACTAGAGTTTAATGAATCAGCTCAAATGGACTGTACTAAAAGTAAACAAGACCAGAGTTGGTTTTAATTGGACCAATAACTCTAACTCTAACTTTTTTCTTTAGGTAACAGTGTACTAGTATTGTCTGCTAATATCTGTCAGTGTTTGAATGTATACAATATCTACCATTGGCAATAGGTTATTTAAAATCTACACTAAACCTTTAAAATGTTTCTGTCATTAATCCGCAGCATGACTAAGAAGACATGAAATAAACAACTTCCTCCTTTAAACTACATTCTTGGTTCAATGGGCCGCCCGGGTCACATTTAGATATTGTTAAGTGGCTTTGAATAGCTTCCTTGATTTCACAGTTCCAAATGACCCGCGATAATCAGGTCATTAAAATGGGCTCATTCTCCACATCTGACACACTTCCACTGCCTGCCTCATTTGAATAACAAATTGCATCTGGAGTTCTTTTTCTCCAGACGGAAAGAAAAGAACGGCGTGAAAACAAAGTAACTGGCTGTCTTTATTTCTAGGTTAACCTTATTTCTATATTGTGGTGTATTAACGGTGAGTAAAGGGGAAAAGGTCCTGTCAAAAGTGCCAGGGCCAGTGTGAAAGTACCCAGTTTTCTTAATTCATCCCTTAGGACCGGATAAGTCTATCAATCTGTTAAATTGGAAAGCCATTAGGTGCCCTGGTTTATGTGTTTCAAGCTGTTAACTAGAGGCTGATTGATTGTTGTTCCTTTGATGGGATATGCTGATCTAATCTCACTGTGTGCACGTTTGCAATAAATTACACAATTCATTTCCCCCATTTAGAGGGGGAAATCACACCTCCAGGCATGCCTACGCTCTGCAGGCAAAAGAGCAGGGAACCTATTTTATGGTGCCATTTAGCCAGCAAGCTTTCAGCAATCCCAGCCTTCTATCTCACCCCCTCCCTTACCCTCTACCCCTCCAAAAAATCGAAGCATAATCAAGGTGTATGTTTAGAAAATTTATTGTTATAATTTTCCCCCATAATCTCCTCCATTTTCCAGCAGCCACCATAACATAGATCATCATCTAAAAGGAGAAAATGGATAGCAGTTTAAAATTTATCGGTCTTTGATTCTCAATTATACGTGTTTATGACTTCATCTGTCTTCAGTGACTTCAACCTTTTCCATTATGGTGGAATATTATTTGTACGGAATCCATTAAATTCACAAGGCAGGCCCCTAATGGTGGGGCTGCAGCGATTTGCAGAGGGAAAAGTTTTGAAAGGTTGGCTTTAGGAAAAGCGCGCCTGTTATGACACTAGAAATTGCTTTATTGATGGTGTGCTCTGCTGCCTGTGTATTTGGCCATTTGTTACCTGGCTCATATCTATATCTCAGCCTGACACTGATGAGAACTTTTCTGTTGGCCTCTTCAGATTACCTGGTTGTAATGACACATCCAGGCAGGCAGCCGCTGACGATTCAGGGCACCACTTTGGAGTTACACAAGCTGGATATTGAAGCTGGCTCTGGCCAAGCTGCTCTTAATAAAGAAAGAGGGATACATCTTTTGTATGTCGGTTTCTGTCCTAAGTGTATCATCTTTTCTATTAAAAAAAAAGCAAAAAATGTTGATAGAATGAGCTTAGATGCACTCTTATCCACACAAACTCTGTAACAATGTGTCTGTAATTCAAAAGAGTTCTGCCTCCATGCAACGAGATATTCTGAAGTATTAATGGAATGGCTAATATGCTTGGAAAAAGAAAAAGACAAACCCTCCATTTTGTGTTCATAAATACATCCAATAATGTGATGCAAGACTGTATTAAATTGAAACCAGGCTTTTTGTTTTCTAGGCAAAATTGTAACAGCTATCCAGTCAGTAACTTAAATTGTTGACCTGTTTAGACTTGGTATATAGTTCTAGTATAATATAAAATAAATACATTTATTTATTTATTTTTTTATTGTGAAAAGTCCCACTGAGATTACAAATTTCCTTTGCAGGGGAGTCCTGGCCCCGTGTCTGTCTGTTTGTCTGTCTGTCTGTCTGTGTGTGTGTGTGTGTGTGTGTGTGTGTGTGTGTGTGTGTGTGTGTGTGTGTGTGTGAAACTTACACCAGAGGAAACCTACACAGACACGGGGAGAACATGCTGAGTACCTATACTGATACTGAGTTCCTGCTTTGACGAGTGGAGGTTGGTCCAGATCATTTTTTCCTACATAAAACAGCATTCAAATATCGCAGGTAATATCATTATTGGAATATTTCAAAGAATTATTGTAAATCACACATTTTCTCAGTATTGTGCAGCCCTACTTAATATATATTTTTCTGATGTTTAAAGTTAGCTACTATATATAGATTTTTTTCATTTTATGATGCTTGCAACCCATTTCTCAGTTGTAGTTTCCTGTTCACACAGGAAGTAATAGTATTCCCAGTAGTTAAGTGGAGGGTGAAGTCCTTCAACCTGCGTGACATTGAGCTCATTGGACGAGCCTGTGCAAGGTGCCGAGTAAAAGCTAATCAGGCTGTAACTCAAGCCTCGGCTGGCCACTCACCAATCAATAGCTGCACAATCCCAATTAAAGCGTGCTGGGTCACTGGACGGACACCGATGCCTCTACAAGTTAAATGCAATACTTAAATCTAGGCAATCCGACTGTGGCCTTCGCTGGTTTAATGGCTCGTCACAAACTGAAGTGTCCAGTTTAAAGTGGAAAAAGGACACAGAGTGGACAGCCTCAAGTGATAGATGATGCTGTTTGTGTTGATGCAGTTGGACACTTAGATCTCTAGAGGGGCTGTGTAAACTCTCAGTCGGATCGTACAGTTCTACGTTACATGCTTGAATAAACTTTTACCTTTGGATGTGTGTGCAGACTACATGCCCAATACTGAAGGGCCCTGATTTAATTTTCTAGCATTCACACAACTTAAACTAAATGAGATCCAATGTTGCTTCTACCTCAACAATAGCTGATTGCGTGCAAAAAATAAGCTATTCAGACAGGGCTATACAGCTGTAAGTCTGACTCAGATTTGAAGATATTTGTGGAATTAACCTGAATTGGATTTAAAACATGTTGTAGCAACATCTGATCCAGCCTAATCAGATATGGGACCAGTGTGAACATAATCTAAGACACTTATATTTAAAGTTGTAATTTAAATAAAATTATATTTATTAAAAACAAATCCTTTTTTTTTTCACATTGTAGACATTTGTTTACATGGAAGGGGTATTTCTGACTCTCAGCCAATCACAGTTCAGTTTTATTCACTAGTGAACACTAAAAGTAGGATTAATGTTTTTTTAGTTGCAGTAGGTCACAACAGAACCTTACACCTTACACCAAAACCTCAGTTTTAACCACGTTTTGGAGACGTTATCAACAACTAACCACCTATTTTTTTTCCATTCTTCTCTCAGTTATCGCCCTTTGAGCTTTCCCCACTGCATCCATGTCTTTTATCACAATTTTGACCCACAGAAAGGAATTCTCACAAGATATCAAAACAAAAATCTATATTTAATATGGGAGCAATTACAAAAGTGAAGTCAGCTGCACGGGGCCATTGTCACCAGGCTGCGTGTTTTTCATCAACCGAGTCATTAGAAGATGATGGATGTAAACCTATAAAGTATCTAAACTGGAGCTTTTAACAAACCACGAGCAACACTATCATTTCTCTAATAGAACCTGCTGACCGTGTCATTCCCTGCTGCCATTTGTCATTTTTCCTTGTGATATAATCAATACCTAGGCGCTTTGAAATAAATAATATAAAAGTCATCGTAACCTACCCGAGGAGCAACAAAAATAGACTTATGGAACATTCACAGGGTCTGTATGGCCTCTGGGCAATGGCCACTGTATGTTTGTAATCAATGCACAATAAGAATGGGATCTTAAAGGTACAGTCTCCGCAGGATAAGTCTACATTCATTTTAATGTTCACCACAGACACTAATTGAATGTTATAAGCAACTTTAGGTTATTGTCGATCCATACATTATGCAAAGTGCTATTTCACTCCACTACATTCCCTCTATTTAGAGCATGTGAACAGCTATACTAACCTTGTGCATCAGAGATTTGTGAGTGTACAAACTCGCTAAAATCCATCTTGAAATGCTCCAAGCAAAGTATTTATGATCTAAACCCTGGCCTTACAGGCGTGTGTCCAACAAGCTTGTATTGTGACAGCTCTGACAGGTCTGGGCGTGCTTTAGGTTTGAAGTTGTAGCAACCATTTAATTGTTATAAATGTAAACAACACGGAGCTACTCACCGACCAGGTATTCATTTAAAGCACCTGACCTTTTGAGAACACTTTCAATGGGAGCCCTCCCAGAGCATACTGTGGAGCAGAATACGTATGCAGTTCTGTCTGGCAGACTCACGTCAAAGCTATATGGCCTGTAAGGTAATATCTATTTCTTTTTTAAATACCCAAACCATTGTGTAATTGAATGTGTGAGCCAACAGAAACAGTTTACATACCCCAGTTCTTAATTCCGTGTATTGCCACCTTTAATATCAGGGTCAGCTTACATTTACATTTACATTTAGTCATTTAGCAGAAGCAGCTTGAAGTCTTTTTGTAGGGTCTTTATTTTCTCAGATGCTGCCCATTCCTTTTGGCAAAAAGCCTCCAGTTCCTGTAAATTCTTGGGCTGTCTTGCATGAACTGCACATTTGAGATCTCCCCAGAGTGGCTCAATGATATTGAGGTCAGGAGACTGAGAGGTGCAGTTCCGAACCTACTGTACAGTTTATGCTGCTGTAGCCAATGACAGGTCGACTTGAACTTGTGCTTTGGATCGTTGTCATGTTGCATGTCATGTGCAGCTTCCGGGCTGATGAGTGCAAATTGTCCACCTGCCTTTTCTGATAACATGTTGTATTCATCAATTTTGAGTGTCCTGTGCCTTTGTAGCTCACACATCCCCAAAACATCAGCAATCCATCTCCATGTTTCACAGTAGGACGGGTGTACCTTTCATCATAGGCCTTCTTGACTTCTCTCCAAATGTAACATTTATGGTTGTGGACAAAAAGATAAATTTTGGTCTCATTGCTCCAAATTAATTTGTTCCAGAAGTTTTGAGGGTTGTCTCTGTGTTATTTGGCGTATTGTAAGCAACCATGCAGCCCATTTTTCTTCAAGTGCCTCCATATTGTGCCTTATGAAACAGCCACACAACTTTTTTTCAGAGAGTCCTATATTTCAGCTGAAGTTATTAGTGGGTTTTTCTTTGCATTCTGAACTTTTTTTTCTAGCAGTTGTGGCAGAAATTTTTGGTGGTCCACCTGACCGTGGTTTGATGTCAACAGAATCCCTCATTTTGAACACTGCTGATTGGCATTCTCAATTCCTTGGATATCCTTTTTTATCGCTTTCCTGTTTTATACAATTCAAATACATTTTCTCGCAGATCATTTAACAATTCCTTTGCTTTTCCCATGACTCAGAATAAAAAAATGTCAGTGCAGCACTGGATGAAAGATGCAAGGGTCTGTCAGGAGCCCAGTAACCTTTTATAAACACACACTGATTACAAGCAAACAGATCACAGGTGAGGAGGGTTACCTTTAGTAGCCATTCAAACCTGTTTGTGTCACTTGTGCATGTTATCAGGCCAAAATCACCAAGGTATGTATTGTCATTATGATTTAAAAAGAGTAACACTATTGTTTGACAATAAATGGCTACGCCCAACCACTAAATATGAGTGAAAGAAAAGTTTTTGTATTCATAGTCTGTGAAAAATGGCCAAGTAAATAATCACTGTAAACTGTTTATACACAGTTATGCTCATAATATATATATATATATATATATATATATATATATATATATATATATATATATATATATATATATATATATATATATATGTGTATATGTATATCTTTAGGATAAACAATTTTTAGGTAGATATACTCTATTAAATACATATAGTTTTTCTATTTTGTTTTACTACATATACATTGCACTTATAAAGCTAGGCTAGACATTTACACAATAATGTTGTAGTGTACTGCCCAAGGGTAATACGTTGGACAATGGTACATATTTTTATTTCAGTCTTAGATATCTCATCTGTATTTTTAATTTGATCTTTTTTTTATTTGATACTGTGCAAAAGTAATGAGGGCTGCAAAGGACTATTTTGAATTGAAAATGCTGGGTGTTGATAAATGTATATATATAAAATATATATAGTATATAATCTACATATAAAAAATGTGTGTAATACATTTATCTATGTGACCTCTCAATCCAACGGTACCTGGTCTTGATTTCCCAGTTGAGGAACCCTTTACTTGGCTTAGTTTTAGTTTCCTTTAATCTGAGAGAGTTAAGAGACACTTTTATTGGACAATCTTTGAGATACTGGGCTATACAAAGCTAAATAACCTGCACACATGTGAAGCAAATTACATTTACATTTAGTCATTTAGCAGACGCTTTTATCCAAAGCGACTTACAAGTGAGCAAAACAATGGAAGTAATTTTAACAACACAAGGCAACAGAAAGCATAAGTGCACCAAAAACTAGTCAGTTAAAACCTAGCACAGTATACAAAGCTAAGGATAAGAGAGATTTTTTTTTTACTTATTTATTTTTTAAGAAAAGGAATAGACAGAAAGGAAGTAGAATTCAGTGTTTGTCAGTTCGGTATGTAATATGAGGTTAACCTTTCATTATTTGTGATCTGGGTTTGAGGCAGGCTTCTCTGAGAGCGCCACCAAGTTCCTGCTGTGATGATGACCAAGTGAGGCGGTAATTACACTCAGTAACAAGATCTCTGTGCTTGAGCAGCTCATGTTTACTCACACTGAAACATACCAGAGCATGTAACAACCTCACGGACACCACAAGAAATATCACTTCATTCTCAGCCAGAGTTTAGCACAACTATGTTATCTGTACGTTTGGAATATCTATCTGGGAACAAAAATTATTCTTTGATTCCTTTTTCACTAATGATATCTCATGAAATCTTCACTAATGATACACCATACAAACATCACACACAGACACCACTACCAGGCTGCCACTATGCCTGCACTTCTCTCTCAACGCCCAAAGAGGACGCTGTCTCCTCGCGCTTACTCTCCACCAGCTCCTATTTTAAACAAGTCAATTAATTTCAATGAACGTGAATATACACAGCACATTTACAAACAGTGCAATCTGTGGGATAAATTTACTAAATTCGTACAAAATAAATGTCTGCGTCACCCCGAGACATTCTCAAAGTGCTCGTTTGCTAAAAAAAAAATCGATGAATTAAAAATATGAATCTAGTAGTAGGCCTACGTTGGTGACCCGCTAAAGGCAGTGGGATAGGGTGAGCTTTGAATTGTTTTTGGAAAAGGCCAAATAGTTTGAGAATGTAAATATTGTCAAACAAGTTGATTAGAGTTGCAATAGTTATTTTTTTCAGCGTGGTGCTTTATACGCACCGCTTTTTAACGTCTCCAACACTTTACGCACGAGATACTCACGGCAACCTTTGGTTTCTTTTTTAATGTTGTATTTAATAATTGAACGTAATTTCCAATGGAATCAAATTACAGTCATGCACAATGCTATGATACTTGACACTGGTCTATTAAAAACAAGCTTTAAAAAATATTAAATAATCCGTTGTCCATAACACATTTCAAATTAGGCATACATGTAGGCCTACAAATAAAAATATGAATTCTCCCTTAAAGGCCATAATCTAAAGCCTTGAATTATTTGGAGCCGTAAACCTGCTGAACGCGAGCATTTGTCTGGGTCAGTCTGTAAAGTCACTTCCTCGTTAAGAGATTCGTTCATCCTTGGCGCTTATCCCAAAGCTTCCTTTTAGTGCTAAAAGCCCTGTGTTCATTTGCTGCCTAATTGGACTGTGAGACCAATAACAAGAGAGCGCCTGGGGGCTGTAGCCACAGAGTGTGCAGAGAAGAGGGGGACGGCCTTTTCTCTCCCTCCCTCCTTCTTTCTCTCTCTCCACACAGTCTCTCCCAAATCCCATTTGCCATTGTACATGCCCAATCGCCTATACTTTCCGCATTTAACTTGGATGACATTTTTATTTCATCATTAGCATCAGACGCCAGACTGACTGACACAGTGGACACACTTTGGTCCTCTTTTGACGAACCGGGGATGAGCTCTCTGCGTGTTTTGACGTGTTTCTTCGTAAATATTGCCTTCATCGCTTTCTGAACCAAGAGGGACGTGAGTTTTACGTGCGACAAGTATTCTCTCTGTTTCAAATCCAAAACAAAGTAGTGACACTCAGGATACGGGCTGAGTGTAAGTGACATTTTATTATTTGATTTAACATACATACACTGAACAGCCGAAGCAATGCCTGAGACGACGCAGGAGACTTCGGCCAAAGACTCTCCTTTCTTTATTAAGAACTTGCTCAACTGTGACAGCAAACCGTCCAAACCTAAGCCGATGTTGGCTGCCACTAAGGCGGCATTGGAAGGGGGATTCTCCTTCTCACAAGTCGGGGACTTCAGCTTTCCACGTTTCGAGCTGCCGGCTCAGAGGTTCAGTCTCCCGGCACATTACCTGGAGCGCACCTCGGCGTGGTGGTACCCTTACACCCTTGGCTCTGCCGCGCACCTGCACCGGACCGAAGGTATGAACGTCGAACGTGTAAACAAGTGTAAGAGTTCACCATTTGTAAATTATTCAAAATCCACTGTTACCCACTAGAAGTCAGAGACTCTCATTTCTTGCCACATCTGTTGGGGTGCTGTTAATTTGATTGATTTAGCAGAAAAAAAGACAAGTGGTCATTTAAAAGTACTTCCTCACAAGTTTAAATTGTGTGAACAGGAAATAACGCTCATAACATTTTTTCTATATCTTTGCATTTAGCAGAAGATTGTGTTGGCACAAATAGACATATGTCTCTCATTTCAAAATCAACCCTACATCCAAAAATACACTACTCACTTCAAACATGCTTTGTGTATGTCTTGTAACATTTGGAATTTTAGCCACATTTTCAATGGTTCCTCTTCTTGTAACCAAATGAGAAAACCACTGAGTAAAATTGGCCTGTTTTGGCCATGTCTCGCGCAATAATAGATCAATAAAGTTACGCTGTGCATAAAATAAAGCATCAAATCTTCGGATGTGGGTGACGATGAGTGCGTTAGACCTGTGTGTTGGAAGCGACCCACACTGAGAGTGACTCTTACGTTTGTGTGGTTTTGGGCACACGGGATTTGAAACTAGAGATACAAAGGGAATTATAAAATGACTTAGAGGGAAGCAACAGGCTCCCACAAAGTCCAAATGGGAGTGTTCACGCGTTTCTGTTGTTTTTCTGTTTTAGTGAGTGACAAACCCGTGGTCAGAGACTCGTCCCCGACCTCAGGCACAGACCGAGACACGCCAGACCTCCTCCTCAAAACCGAACCAGACTCCAAGGACGAAGATGACGAGGACGAGCACAACAACAGCAAGAGCGGCGACGAGATCATTTTGGAGGAGAGCGACGCGGAGGAGGCCAGGAAAGACGAGGCGGAGGAGTGGAGGAAGCGGGACGACGACAAGAAGCCCTGCCGCAAGAAGAAAACGCGCACTGTTTTCTCCCGCAGCCAGGTTTTTCAGCTCGAGTCCACTTTCGACATGAAGCGGTACCTGAGCAGCTCGGAGCGGGCCGGTTTAGCCGCGTCCTTACACCTGACCGAGACGCAGGTCAAGATCTGGTTTCAGAACCGGAGGAACAAGTGGAAGAGGCAGCTGGCGGCGGAGCTGGAGGCCGCGAACCTGAGCCACGCCGCGGCGCAGAGGATAGTCCGAGTGCCCATACTGTACCACGAGAACTCGGCTTCAGAAAACGCGAGCGGCGCCGCCAGCGTGCCCGCCAGCCAGCCGCTTCTCACGTTCCCACACCCGGGCGTATACTATTCACATCCCATAGTGACGTCTGTGCCGCTGCTCAGACCCGTGTGAGGAAGAGGAGGAAGAGAAAAAAGACTTGATATTTTTATATTGAAAAGAAAAAAAATAACAGGCAAATAAATGGACACTTGTCAGGCCTCATTGGACTTGATTAGCCTTTACTACTGTACGTGTCATTTCCCACAAGGACACTATTATTATTATTATTATTATTATTATTATTATTATTATTATATAACACCTCAGACCTCAGGAGTTCACTGCCTACACTGCCTGATGACATGAGGCCCACTCATGTGTTTACACTACTGACCATCTGATTTCCACATTTCCATTTTTTGTGCGTGCAATAGCCTACACTGAAAGACAGCTCCCTGAAACGAGCCCAAGCCGCAGTGAGACGCTCAAACGTTGTTGTGACTTGTTATGTTATAAGACAATCAAGACAGGAGTGTAAAAAACAAAAAAATATCCGTAGCTTTAGTTTGTGATCTCCTTCAAAGCACAACAGAACGATCCAGTGACTCTTCTTCGTGTGTTTTTTTAGTTTTTGTTTTGTTTTGTTTGAGCAGGAAGCGGGGTTGAAAAAGCGGTGTACAAATGTAAATGTATATATTTAATGGAGGGGCTGCCTCCTGCCGCTTCGCCTATGTACAGTTAAAACACCTTTTTGATATTGTATTGCTGAACCATGTTGTGAAATAAATGGAGAGTATTCCTGACATTTTAGAACTCACATTTAAATGATAATCTTTTGGAGTGTTTTTAAAAAATATTGATGCGGGCGCAACCTCTCTCTTTCTCTCACACATGCGCACACACACACGCACACACACACGCGCGCACACACACACACACACACACATACACACACACACACCTCACACTCGGGCAGGTGGGTTTAATGTTGTTACTGGTGGGCTGCACACTCGGACAGTCATTTTGCATAAACACTGACGCACTCAATTAGACCCCTAATTGGCACCATCTTGCTCAACATTAGGGCTAATGTATTCACAAGTGTGTTAGGCAGGATAACAGGGCATATGAGATTCTTTTTGTACCTCATTGGGCTATATGGTACACTGCTTCTTCTGCTATTCATTTAAATTTTTAAGTTTGTCATTATTTTCACTTCTCAGAAGAATTTTGTCATAACTCAGAGTGCGCATCAATCTCGCAAGAGTCTGCGTGTAGTGCATCGAGCCTCTATTGTCTCTGCAGAGCCACTGAGTCTTTAAAGGCTAAAAGAGGTGTAAAATATCACATTAGGAGTAAATCATTTAGCTGCTACTTTGTAACACGCGCCGCTCCCACAAGTGTCTTTACTCACCGTCGTTAGGAAAGGCGGTTGCGGGCAGTATACAATCATTTAATGTAAAAACATAAATCGATATAAAGCAAATCGTTTTTGGAATGATAGACCACATTAGACAAATGTGGTAAAAAAAAAAAAAAAAATTCAATAAAAATAAAATTTTAGATTTAAAAGTCAACGTGATTTGGTGACAGCTAGCAATGATATTTCATTCATGAGATTCAACAATTTAGCACGTCATATGATTTTTAAGGTTTAAAATAACACACAATAAATATAAGTACAAATGTATACCACAAATGTAAAAGTAAACACTTTGATTTAATAATAATAACAAAATGTATATGGCGCTTTTCAAGACACTCAAAGACGCTTTACAATTTCAGAACAGACAAACAGACATATTGCTGAAGTGTATTTTACATTTTAGAAATGCCCCACCATATAGATAATTATTTAAAAGGTGGTTGTGAAAAAGTGGGTTTTCAGGGATTTTTTTTTTTTTTTTTTTATAAGCGTCACATCCCAGCTACAATCCTTTTTCTTTCTTTAATTTCATAATTAAAAAAGACTGGAGGCGTGCAACCGCTTCTTTTGCACAACTTAAAATATTTGCAAAACCTAACTTTATGGTGCCCTAAATTAAAATTAATCTTAAGTCAATAAAATCCGTCGGATTAGTTTAAACTGTAAATGTACACTTTAGACCACTACATTATTACATGGTCGGGCATATTTTAAAATGTAAAATAACGATACAGCAGCACATCCTATTTTAGATCTTTAATTTCTACATAAGATTTACTTATTTACCCTTCCGGAAAGGCCATTGTGGATTTCTTTACTGTAGTCAATGTATGGACTAACGTTGTTGGAAACGTATTACTCATATACTTTATATGATGACCTCATCAAGAGACAAAGGGTTCATTCAAAAATCATCAGATCACCCAAGTATTGACGTGCACCTAGCGCGCACGCTCACAGCGGCCCCATTACTGCAAATTAATAGATTGGTATGGCATTATTCCTCTGGCACATATCGATCTCAAAACGTCTGCGCCATATTGCGTAAAGTAAGAGCAACGTTCACGGGCCGGTTTGCCTCGGCATATGACCTTGATTTGTGCGCATAAATTGTAAAAATTACCACTCAATAATTTCCATTTGTGCGACATCTTTATGTAAAGGAGAAAGGGAGCGGGGGCAAAATCAGATAAAATACATTTGCAGGAACGGGGACAAACGGACGTGACCGTGGAGCGTGTGCATTCGCGAACTGCCTTCTATTAAAATGGAGAGCTGAATGGGTAATTTTAAGTCCCCTATCAGAGGTTTTAGTAGCAGTTTGGAAACACACAAGTGGCACGACCACCTTGCGTAATGCACGCCTCTTGTGCAGCCGCTGGCACGTGCGTTGGACAATTATAGGAGATGTTACTCTGAAGTCAAATCTGCCATGCACAAATTGAGGCATTTATACAAAGCTTTAGAGGAGAGAGTTTTTCGCGCTTCCACCAGAGACATTATGATATTACACTTAGATTTGATAGAAAGCAGCAGCTGCATATAGGTTTCGCAAGTTTTACATCTTGACCTGTAACATTTCTACATCACTCCTGAGGATCCCACAAGTGAAACACAATAGGTGCGTAAAAAACATCCAGATAATGATAATCAGTGCCACAAACCAAGGTAGGTTTTCATTTTGATGTTGGGTGTGACAAAGACTGCTCCACAAGTACACGCATTTGGAATAGGGCCTATTCCTGACGGCAAAAGTCATCTCGACATGCGTTAGTGTCGAGACTTAAAGGGATTTCTATTTCAGTTTTAGAACTCATGGTAGTTCTAGAATTGTGGAGAAGAATTAAATGCAATCCCCGTTACCTTTTTCAATAGATACTACCCCAGTGTTTTAAAAATGCAGTCCAACAATACTGGGTTATAGTAAAATGGTTATTTAATAATTACGTAATTAGGGGCAATTCTAGACTGGTTTTGCTGAAAGTACACTTCATGAGGAGACATAAAGATGGCAGGATAATGCAACTTTAATGTGAAATATCTTGAACTGGACCATGTTTTTTGCGTGAAAGCCGTAAGCCTTTAGAATCGTCCTCCATTTGGCAGTTATTAAATAATTTGACTAAATGTTGAGTCAGTTGACAGATTTTCTAAAGCCAGAAAGTGTGAGCAGTATTATATTTCTCTTTATGTGGTTTATGGTTATTTCTGATCTTAATTCATATACCCTGGCTGTATTTGCCCAGCTTTAAATTCCATGTCTCTTTTGCCAATAATAAACTATCACGGGTCAGCTCTCTCGTGAACAACTCTTAAACAACTCTTTTGACATATATGTGCAAAGAAGAAATCTTGTTTTCAAAAGCTATCCCATTTGCCTCCCTGATTGAACGCGAGGATCAGATTTTCATCAAAGTTCTATTAAGTGAAACATAGGTTGCGGGGCACCGTCTGATTGGAACAGTTTAAATTTTAATTGTGTTTTTAATTTGACATATAGTTGCTGTGAAGAATGACAGTGAAACGCCGAGGGGCGGTCGATTTTCTTAATTTCTCCCTGAGGAATTGATGAGTCTATCAGGGCAGTAGATTGGAAAGCCATTAAAACTCAATGGTTAGGTTGTTAATTGGAACTTGATGGATAGGAGCCCTTGGATAGGCTGTACTGATCCCATCTTCCTGACTTTGTGTTTTCCAATAAATTACCCAGTTCATTTCCACACTCAGATTACATAAATTGTACACCTTCAGGGCTCGCGCTCTGCCCGCGTTTACAACTCTCTCCCTCACACGCACGCGCGCACACGGGAGGACGCGCGCACACAAAAACGCCCCCCTGAAAAAAGAGCAGGCCCCGCTCCGTTGAATGAAAATCGAAACATAATCAACGTTTATAGTTAGAAAATTTATTGATATCATTTTCTCTGGTAATTTCCTTATTCTAGACTTGGACACGTCATATATCATAATACACGCGTGTAAAAAGGCTCTTTGTTTAATATTTATCGAAGCTTGATTCTCAGATCAAAGCGCCTCATAACTTCATCTGTCTTTCTCACTGCGTTTTTTTTCTCTCTCTCCCTCTTTTTGCTTAAGATCTTGTTCTATTATTGCGGTAGGGCGCGCGTACAACACCTATCACAATGACAGAAGCTGCACTTTGCCGCTTTGGCCATCATAAACCCACAGTTAGACGCAGACATGAACAATTCTACACTGACAGCCTGACGTAAAAACAGCACTAAGTACAATTCATTTTGTGCACAAAGCTGGTTCCGTCTCTAACGAGAGTCAAAGTGATGAAAGCGGATACAAAGGTCTTTGTGGTAAAATAAACCCATTTAACTGTCATTGCGCATTTCACGCCTTATGTGTAACCGCCATAAATCCCGTATCTGGCCTCATATATTAACCCTCTTTCACCAAAGGCCTCCTCTGCGTTTTGTTAAGACCGTATAGCAGCTGCCATCTTTACGCGCAAGTCCAGATGCTTCAGTCTGGCGATAATGCTGAGAAGCTCATCATCACAAACCCCACAGTGTCCTTAGTGTCCACTCAGAGTCGTGCGGGGCGCTGACACGTGATTAAAGTCTGTGTAATGCGGCTCCTTTTCAAAAGCAGCTGTCCCACCACAGACAGCGATAGGACAGAGGTGGGAGGGGCCCTCGCTCCTCTTCTTCTACGCACAAACACGCTCTCACACGCGTACTCGGCCCCCTCCAATCAATTAGTCAATCAATTAGCTGGCCTCCACGCCTCTCCATGCGCGGTCATCACGAGGCAGATTAGCTACACTAATGATCAAATTAATTCTTAATCGCAGATAATGGACGCGGAATGAGTTTATTATTTTCAGATAAAATGAGCAAGGTCTCTGCATCAGTTCTCAAACCTGTGTATATATGAGTGTGTGTGTGTGTGTGTGTGTGTGTGTGTGTGTGTGTGTGTGTGTGTGTGTGTGTGTGTGTGTGTGAGCCAGCTATTTAGCATGAGAAAGTATATGAGGTCATCTTCATGTGACTGCGCCCAAACTGGCTTCATTTACACAAACGGGCAGGTGCTTGTGCCGGATTCCGTGTGTGATCTGTACTTTTTGAAAAAGAGACAAACTCAAACAGCATCTAAAACGAACAAAAACTGACGTTAGATTCTGACGACAATAATCAGGGGAGAGAAGCAAAAGTCATAATGTGAAGACAATCACAACATGATCAAAAAAACAAAACTCATCTGAAAATGACGTGTTTAGTAATGACTATTTAGAGGCTGGGGCTACTTAAGAATGATACTTTGAATTATTGTAAAGTGAAAATAGGCAGGAAATGTTGCTCTAATAAGATCAAAATAATATGGACCTGACAACGCACTGTTAGAAAAACCACATGACACTTGTTCCTTCAGTCCGTGCAGTTTAAATGAACCATAGTGAGGTATAGCCCACACAGCGCACATGAGTCTCTCCCTCTCCTTGGCCCTTCAAGGACTTGACAGCAGTTTGAAAGTTCCGGGCTGGAGCGCGGGGCCGCCATTGGCCCAGGAGGGGCTTACCTAGATGCAAATGAAGTCACGCAGCCCACTGCCTGTGATCCAGAGCGAGAGGAGGAGGACCGGGATTACACTTACGTTCCCCGCGCTCTAGAAAAAACAACTCCTTCAATGTAAAACTCCACAATTAACAGCCGCACGAGACAAAGGTAGTATTTTAGGCTCTGAGACAAAAGCGGAATAACGCGAGGACTGTTATGAAGCTACAATGAGCGGCGCAGAAGACAGCGGGAGCAAGGCTTCGTCGGGCCCCATCTCCAGCTTCACCATCCAGTCTATCCTGGGCACGGGCTCCGATGTCCCGCGTGTGCCCAACAAGGAGCCTCCGCCGCTTGCTCCTCTGGCACCGCACGCACCTCCACGAAGACGGTCCCTGTCCGTGTCCTCAGAGGAGGACTGCAGCGGAGGAGAGGACTCCGCGGACTGCTTCTGCTCCTCCGACACGGCACACAGCGAGCCGTGCGTGCAGACGCACAACTTCTCATGTTTAGGTATTATTATTATTATTATTATTATTATTATTATTATTATTATTATTATTTAATAATATTAAATTTATTATTATTATTATTATTATTATTATTATTGTTGTTGTTGTTGTTGTTGTTGTTGTTGTTGTATTGATGATACATTACTTGAAAATAAAACATAAAATTAAATTTCTAAGCCTATTTTTTATAGAGTCATGTATTAGGCTATGTTTATATTAGGCTATAATAACACATTATAAAAACAAAAAAAATAAGTGAAGAGTGAATATTTCCTGCGTGTGACAGCGCCCTGCTGCAGCCCACTCACCGTTGGATGTTTGTTAAACACAGTGCATGTGCAGCCTGTCATTACTGTGGAGGAGGGTCTGGACGCTGCTGGGCTAATAATAATAATTAGACCTCTGCCTTATCCTCTCATTTCAAATTCAATTGAGCCGGCCTAATTGATGAAACACGTTCCAAAATGGCGCACTACACGTCGTCAATTGAGCGTTAAATAGAAGTGAATTAAATAATAGCGCACGGTATGCTTCACACGCTTCTGGTTGTTTATCACGAAGTCACTGAGGCATTTCTCACACTTCACAAAGTGTGATGTTTTTTTCTCCATCTAAGCTATGTATCACTGAATTCAACCTAAATCTTTCCCATTTTACGCGCAGGTCCCGCCAAAGGGCTGCTGGCCGGGAGCGAACCGCGTCGGCCGCTGCTGCAGGACTACAAGGAGGAGCAGGAGCGTGCGTGCCACCAGATGTCCCCTCTCTCCGAGGAGCGGCAGTCGGACAGCGCGGACAAACAGGGCGCCAAGAAGAAGACGCGCACGGTGTTCTCCCGGAGCCAGGTGTACCAGCTCGAGTCCACGTTCGACATGAAGCGCTACCTGAGCAGCTCGGAGCGGGCCTGCCTCGCTTCCAGCCTTCAACTCACAGAGACGCAGGTCAAAACATGGTTTCAAAACCGCAGGAACAAATGGAAGCGCCAGCTTTCGGCCGAACTGGAGGCGGCCAACATGGCGCACGCCTCAGCACAGACACTCGTGGGAATGCCGCTGGTTTTCAGAGAGAACTCCTTACTGCGGGTCCCGGTTCCTCGCTCTATTGCCTTTCCCACTCCGCTGTATTACCCCGGGAGCAACTTGCCAGCGCTACCTTTATACAACCTGTACAACAAGCTCGAATACTGACAAGACTGCACTGCGCTCAAGTAACGCGTCTCGACATAAGCCCTGTAAATTACCACTTCATTTGTTGAGATATTTCTATTATGCAGCAACTGTATGTCACACTGAAAGCAACCAGCTTCCCAATATTAAAATACACCATGTGTATAATAATTATAATAATTTTCTACCTTTTATTTTATTTGTTGCCTCCTTTATTTAACATTTCAGTCCATCATCTTCATCATCTCTTCACAGAAACACAAACTGAGTAGTTCTTTTACATTGTTTTCTACCAAACAAGTGGTTTGTCAAATAAATCTGCTGATGTGACATGAAACCACTGCTCCAGGACCAGCTCAAGCTTCCATTTACAGGAAATATACTCCTTTCTATTGTAATTTAGACCTTCAATAATAACTGCCATTCAATAAATTTTCTATTTCAGTGAACACTTGTTTTGCTTTGCTTTATTTTATAAAAGGAAAAAAAAAAACAAAACAAAACTAAGGTGTGCCTTGAAATTGTGCCACAGTGAGTCAAACGAACAAGGCTTGGACAAAATATATCCTGCTTGAAGACATATTGCAAAGTGTTAATATTTTTAAACATTATTCTATATGTAATTTGGTTATGTGGTTTTATGACATGTTTGTCTATATAAATGGGTCCTGCTTTTGCATAATGGTGTTTTAATCTACGCGTTTCTAAAAAAAAAAAAAAATCAGAAGAAGAAAATATTAATTGGGGCAAAATAAAGTACAATAATTTATTTGATGTATTAAAAAATTACAGTCAAAATGCATTGTTGGCAGATAGGGTTATTAATTGGACTTTTATGGGATTTTTCTGTAATCAATAAATAATATGTATGTATATTGTCCCCTCTATTTTCCCCTTTCAATTCTAATCCAGAGTATGTTTTTATATTTCTTTCAGGTGAAATAACTAACTGCTGAAAAGCTCTAGGTGGACTTTCCTGACAGATTAATACATCAAAAGTGCTGGAGAGGCATGCACTAAAAAGTAAGAGGCAGGTAAAACCCTTTTGCAGTGGGGAGTGCAGAAGACACAAACGTCATCTTAAGCCAATCACACCTCTGGGCGGTATCCCTGCACATTTGAAGTCTGCATCTTCAGGCTTCTCAGGCATCAGGCCTTGTAAGGTGACACCTCTTAAAAGGACACCTAGTCAAAGTTCAAGACTCCCAGTGCCTTTTTATTAATGCGGATATTACTTTTATCCATCATACCGTATCATTTACGCTGGAGACAATAAGGTTGGCATATTTAGTTGATACCCACATACATGCAGATAGGAACGTCTTAACAGTGAGAGCTAAAACTGTGCCATTTAACAGCTATTTTGGGGTGTCATCACAATCAAGGGACCCCCACCCCACACATACACACACACACACACACACTCACACACACACACACACACACACACACACACACACACTTACACACACCTCTCTTCTCCCACAACCTTTCAGTGTATGAGTGCTAATGGCTACATTACCTAGCATGATCAAAACTAGCTAGGCTCTGCTGCCCTGCAGATTATGCCTGACCCAATTTCTGCAACAGCCGCCTTGTGTTTCGGGGAAAATGGATAGTGTTGGACAACAACAGTGATTTATGGTTAACTCCAGCAGTGAGGTGAGGTGCAGGGGGGATGAATTTGTGACAGATAGGAGACACAGAGGAGGGAGGGGGGAGACTGAGCTGGGAGCCGTTTATGAAAAGGAGCAATAGCTTTGCTTGAATGAAGTTGTTTATTAGTTTCCAAGTGGTCATTATGTCATCAGGTGTGACAGTGAGGCGCTGCTTATTTTTGGATGGATGTTTGCACCTCACTGACTTGCGGAAAATCTGCATGACCTGTCAGCTCAAGTTGCTTGATTTACAGACGTACCAAAAGAGATAGAAGGATGAAGGGTTGATGCATCGAATGAATTGGAATGGAAAAAAACTGGGGAAAGAGGAGGGTGGATGTCATGTTTCAGCTCAATGGCAGGTGTGAATTACAAATTTTAATAGCAAGGCAATGAAAATGATTTGAAGTGGTTTAAACTGCAAAGTGACGGCAAGTGGCACAGTGATGAAGATTTGTTGAGATGATGTGTTGTGCCTTAGGATTCATCAAACCTGCCTGCTAAGGTGAAAAGCAAGTGTAATTCACCGGCCGCTGTAATTTATGATGGGAGTAATGGAAACTGTGGGCTACACACAGCGAGGGGAAGAGGGAAGAGAGGCACCATTGGCTAAATTGATTCTTTGGGTTCTTTAAGGTGTATTTACATTATAATGAATTACAGTAAAACCTGGGGATATCACCTTTTTAACACCTTGGAATAACATGGTGTAGATCAAACCTCTACTCCAGGGTCTTTTATGTTGAAAAGTCTACACGACATTAACTATCACTTAACTCATTCATTTACAAAGCTCCATTCTAAAAGGGGTTTTGTGCTACTACCATTTGATTTGCAAAAGTAAATCTCATCTGAAAGTGAAAATGCTATGAAATACAACACGGAGCAGATGCAAAGTCCAGGGCTCTGCCTCCAGACAAGAGTTTTAAAAGCAATCGCCATGCATTAAGCCAGACAACTCTCAAGACCTGTTTGCTGCCTAAATGAATTTGAGAGCAGCATAACAAGGTTTTTGAGGCAGGCCCTGTCATCCGCTGCCTTTAACCAGCTTCTGTATTTATGGCTTAATGGTTAAAAAGGAGAGCTCGGAGCAGAAGTGATTTTTCATGATTTCTGTTTTATATCAACTGGAAATGAAGGAGCTGAAGGGAAATTGTGTTTGTTGCCCCCACCGCCCCCTCCCTACTTCTCCACCCCTAATCTTCCTTCTTCTGAGCCTCCATCTCTTCTTCTCACCTGGAGAGGACAATGTTAGAGAGAGGAGTGTGTGTAAAGTAAAAGGCAGAAAAGTGCAGCAATGATTTGTTTGCACGAGGTTTAATTATCATGCTCATCTAAGGTAAGGTGTTTTTTTTTCACCAATCTAGACATGTTAGTTGAGTCCATGTCACAAAATTCATATTCTACCAGTAGGGGGAGTAGAGGGCTAAAGTGGTCCCAGCCACTACATTATTAAAGCCAACACCATGAACATTTTCATGATTTTCAGAATAGAGCTTACTATCGCATGCCACAGAACGGTCATAACAACTTGTTTGCATAATTTTGGTGTATTTTTTTGTTTTGACATAGTGTTACTTTAACATGATATAAGCCTTACTTCTCTATTCCATTAAGATAGCTGAGAGTAAAAAACACCACTCCAGCAAATCATCAAAGTTTTTTGTGTAATTCTGGTTTGGAGAAGTTATGGCTCTACATGTGGCTAACAGCTCATTTACCAATCGCAGATGTTTTTGAAAACAGCGTTAGCAGCAAATAAATCAAAGTGACTTTAAGGTCCTTTAGTTTATGATGATCCCATAACACAGATTTACGTGCATTACATTCACACTAATGCCAGGCATGGGCCCCTCTTCCACTGAGGATTGTGTAGTGTACCTTTTGTGCACTAATCTGCTGTTCAGGAGTTATATTTGAATGTCAAAAACACAAAGCCAATGAAAAACTTCATAAATTACATATATTTATGCATTATTTTTAAAAAATAATGGAAGACTTTTTGTAC
The DNA here is from genome assembly GCA_024349245.1 of Neodontobutis hainanensis. Classification (NCBI taxonomy): domain Eukaryota; kingdom Metazoa; phylum Chordata; class Actinopteri; order Gobiiformes; family Odontobutidae; genus Neodontobutis; species Neodontobutis hainanensis. The sequence continues at coordinate 3,035,950 of JALDNG010000016.1, read as the reverse complement.
ATTTGTAACTGAAGGCCAAGCATGAGCACCCTGTCTATTCCACTGTTAAACTCCTTAAGAACAATATTTAGCCAAAAAGTCTGCATTAGGACTTTAATGGAAAAAGCATTATGCTTCATTGGTAAATTACCAACCATTTCTTGAACTGCCAGCTTCAAGTGCCATTCTCTGCGCAACGTGCATCAAACTATTATACGCAACTCTTCGTGTGGAGAAATCAGCTATTATTCTAGAGATAAGTCCATTAGCATTACCTTTGACACAATAATGGATGTGACAGACAATTTTCTGCTACCCATTTTGTATTTGTAAGGATAATAGGGGGATTATCTTGAAGACCTTATGCTACTTACTCAAGAGAGGGCCCACAGTGAGGAAAGAGGGCTGTGCAACAGTTGTTTTCTGCCTCAACCTTTCCCTCTTCCACAAGACCCTCTCAGGCAGAAGATAAAGCATGTCATTATTCTATTAAAGACCTACAATTTTTGTAATGGGACTTGCAGCGGTCGGCAGAAGTGCAGGCAGCTTCTTCAATATCCTGGACATTATTTGCTCGTTTAGTTAAATGATGTTTCTAATTCCCTCATAATTACTTGTAATGACGCTGTCTCCCTCGTTTTGATGCGGCCACATCTTAATACAGCATGGCATTCTTTTTTAGGGATAATTACCTCTCATGAGGCCAGGAGAGAGAGTGAGCGAGCACCGGGGTTGTGCGCTGCACACGTGGCAAATTGGCTTGTTTCCTGCCATCTTGTCTTCCTGCAAATTGGTAAATTAAGTTTCTCGGCTGGAGCATTAGAACTGTTAAATTTGCTTTCTCGGCTCCTTCAAATGATTGGCTTCACAGACAGAGATGTCAGTGTATTCTGCTTTGTCTCATTGACATTGTTAGATTGTTTATTTGTAGAAGATGGTAAAAGCATGAGGAGAGGCATTTTACAGCACGAGGAGAAAGAAAATCAGTCTGTGGCCGTGTAAAACATCCTTGTTCCTTCATCTATTGCTGTTAGTTATATACCACTATTATTATATACTTATGTTTCAGCTCATGGTAAGGTAAATACCTAATGATTTATGTCACACTAGAATATATATGTATATATAAAAAGTCCCTATTCAACTCCAGAAAAAATAAAATCTTGAAGTAAATCTTTACATCAACATATTTTTACAATACCTTTAATGTCTGTAAATGCATCTCTAAAACAATCCAGCAGATTGTAATATTTATAAATGACATACATTTATAACATAAAATAATACGTATGGGACTCATATTTTATTCATTTAAAGATTAGTTCAAATCCAAACAGGCAATGTCGGTTTATTTAAATTAACTATTTATTTATAGGACTCTCTCAGTTTTGAGATACATTTATATTTCACAGACAAAAACACAGACATAACCTCCAAGATCCAATATTTTTAAGTGTAAGATAAACCAGCCTTTACCCCTTTGCATGGGAGTCAATAATAGACAAAAATACAGATATGCTAATATGTCTTCAAACTGACCTGACTTTGTGATGCTAACAAGAGCTTTATTTCTAAACACCCTAACTATGTACTTAGACAACAAACAGGTCAAAGTGAAGACTGCCTACACGTCTGGCAGTGTGCGTATCCCCCGTCAGCAGACTGATCTGTGTTGTCTCTCAGCTGATCCAGCTGGCGTTGGGTGACCGCAGCCGTCACAGGGTTGGCTGAGGGGTTTTCATTTCTAAGTGCTGATGTGTCGCAGACAGTTTGGCTCTACAAGGGCCTGTTATGCGCCGATTAAAGAGAGGGAAGGAGTGCTCCCGCAGGGCAGCCTTGTACATTTACCCTGACCACAAAAAGGTCTAACGTTTACTTCCCGGTGCTGACATGACCTTCAAACAAGGTTCCACTGCTGCCCGGGTGGATACTGGAACTGTCTGGAGGAGACCTGCTCAGGAACACAGTCAGGAAGAAATCATATCTGTTATATCAGGAATGACCTCTTGTGAAGTTTCTACATAAAGAATGTCTTTTTGGGAAATGCAGTGGTCGATAGCTTTTTTTCTTACTGGAAATGATTTTAGAGAGTTAATGTTAGAACAAAGAAGTCTTCAGATCAAACGGACCAACACAAGAGGTACTAAATAATTCAGATACAAATCCAGACTTCTAGTTGTGCAAGATATTATTAGTATTAGTAGCTATTGTTTTTATTTGAAAGAGCCCCTAAAGTGTGCCTATTTTTTTCCAAGATATGATAGTGACTTGTTCGTGATACGGTAGTTAGGATCTCTTTGTGACGACCAAGTGGTGCCTTTGAGCTGCAGGGGGCTGCTGTATATGGAGATGATCTGTCAGTTTAGCCTGAGACTGACTGCAGACCGCATAGCCTGCAGCACAGCAGCGGGAGCAGCACAATGAAAGCGGCACGCTATCACCTGACAGCTAATTAGGGATCACTCCCCTCCCAGGGAATACATTGTCTTTAAGGGAGTGAGGTAAAGAGAGCAGGGGTCGCCAAAAACCGTGTGAAGTGTCAGTCAAAGCCACAAGCCACCTGCAATTTCTCAAGGTATCTTTAATGTAAGATTAAATAAGACATACTTCATTCATGTTTGAAAAACACACAAGCAAAGCCATCTTGGAAATAGAATTAAATATTGGAGGATAGTCTCTCTTTTATTCTCGTTTAGTCTCGTTTTCATTTCACTGCATTAGGTGAAAAAATGTCACATAAATGTGACACTATTTAACTTTCATAATTTGTACTCTTTCGTTCAACTACACTGCTGCAAAAACACACAGGGACTGTTGTGTCTCAATATGTGTTATATTTGCAAAGGCGGATCTAGTGAGATGTGTTTCTCACAAGTTAGCATGCTCAAAAGTTCCATCCTGGAACCAGGTGAACTTTGCCCAAGAAAGAAAGATTTCATAGCAAATAATAAAGAAAATGACAATGGGGCAATTTCAAACAATTTTAATGATTTTAAGGTTATGTGGTAAAAAGTTACATATTGTTACATAGTGTAAATATTAGTATCTATCATTTGCACACTTGTGTCTCTTAATACAGTGCTACCATAACACAAAACAAATCCTACATCTCTACAATTAAAAGCGAGAAGGCTGGCCTGAATAGTCTCAATTGTTGTTCCGGTGAATAAAGACAAATATGTTGAAAAGAAAACCCAATTGTTCAATGTGAATTTGGTGAAAATTGTACTAAAAAGCAAGAATGACATGTTATACAATGTTATAGAAGGTGGCCAAACAACAGGCACTATAGTAACAGAACACAAAACAAAAAAAACAACCCAAAAATAACACTAAACTTTTGTTAAGGTATGAAACTTCAATTTACCAACTCACATGACAGTGTTTATTTGGTCCATTAAAACCAATTGCCTGCCAGTGCGTGTGTGTGCTTATTCAGTCACTGCAGTGTGAGTTTATGGTTTGTATGGGAGACCTGGGATTTCTTTGAAAACACATTTGTAACCATTAGTTGAGTGTAAGGTTTCATGCGCATGAGTGCATCCTCTGCGCTGGTGTCAGAGTTTCTGTGCTGATGTGCTGCATCTCTCTGTGCTGGCTGACTGGTGGGACAGTGCTGAGAGGAGGAAGGGGGGTGCCTGCAGTGGAGCCTGGACGTCCCACCGACAATGCATCACGGCAGGCAGGGTGTAACCCGAGCTCCCCCTCTGGCCTTGGTGTGGCCAGCCACAGTGTTCTCCCTTTTGCACCCCCAAGATGCTTTTAAAAAGATTTGGTCAGCAGCTCTTCAAAAGAATCGTCGTCACATTAGAAAGTAATTAGCCGGGCCCCAGGCCGAGGATTCCCTGACCTGACTAATTCTGGCCCCTTGAACAATTCGTCTTGAGCGAGGTGGCTGGTTTGGCACGTTCCCGGTGTACAGAGGACAGTGGATCTTATAGAAGATATTCCCATGGTCTGCAGGTGGATCCACGCTACAGAGGTCATCGGGAAAGGTGACAGTGTAATCCACCTGAGCAAAGATCTGGAGACGGAGTGAGATGTATGGATAGATCTTGAACAGATTAACTGTAAAGGAGCAGAACTCTTGGGTTTGGATAAAGAGTGCAAAACAAGCATAATGTTTGCTGAAAGCATGCATAACTCACTGAATAAAAACCCTGGTAATAAAATCAGTGTTAGCAAAGAAAAAACGTATTTGGATATGGAAACTTCTGCAACTTCTTTTGGACCTCTATGGAGAAGCCATTTGAGCACCACTCACCACCACCTGTTTGTTCAAGGCCTCAGGGCTCAGTGACAACAACCTTCACTCTCAATATATTAGACATACTAATCTGATTGACGAAAAGATGAAGGTGGGGAGGGGCTGAAACTTACAAACCAAATGCTGCAGGGTGGGACCTGACACCAGCAGTCCTCTCTTTTAGAGTCTATGATGGTTTAAGAGCTACTGTAGCCTTCAGCATGTTAGGCCACCACAGGAGAAAGCACTGAGAAGATGACAAAGGAGACAAACAGGGAGCAGAACACAAGACGTCTCCTCCTGCTCCCAAAGTATAGTGGGGTAGTTGAGTGGTTAAACTCAATTAAGATTGTTATGTTACAGTAAAAAGTCGAACAAACCTATTTTGGGCTTTTGACATATAATCGCTTGCAACGTCTGCACTCACTTCAAAGGCATCACTGCTGATGTAGGCTGACACTGGAGAGTGGAAAGGTAAACATACACTTGTAAAACCAGCAAAAGCCAGAACGGCTGCTGAGCAATTGGCCAATTAGGAAGTGGCTCATCATGTCAAACTCATTTGCAAAGGTAAGGCTTAACCCGTAGGGTTCGAAGGTCGGGATCAAAGGGTGTCCCCCATGGGACCGCACAGAGATCCTTGAAGAAACACTGTTCCCAAGCTTTTGTAAAGGAATCTTCTAATTACAATAAATCTCCACTGCGAGCGAAAGACAGGAGTGCTGGTACAGTGGCTATATGATAGCTGGGCCCCAGGGCCCAGAAGGTAGCCTATAGATGTCTCACACAAGACTGATAGACGATAGTGGCTGCCACTGAGCCACTGGCCTCTCATTTGCGCAGGTCAGGAGCTCACAGAGTGATCACAGCTCTGGCGGTGCAGGCTGACCAGCACCTCTGAGCCTGATAGCCTCTGGTGTGTAACCGGGTCTTTGACCTTGCCCACAGATTAGTATCAGTATCAGTATTAGCACTGGATGGAACTCTCTCCTACTAAGTGCCTAAAGGTTGATCTATAATAACAAAAGTCTACTTCAGAAAACATCTTTGTTTCAAATTTATTTGGTCCATTCACAAATTGTTAAAAAAACAATTCAAAACAAATAATTCAATGATTGAGAGAACAACACCCTGTAGTTAAATACAGCATCTCCACAACTGTGACTGGTATTATATTATGTGACTCATTTAAGATAATGTTTGATCAAACACAGTCTTAGATTATTATTTAGAGATAAGTAATCATTATGTCATCATGGTCATTGTATTGCATAGTTATTTATCAAAATGTTTGTGTATAACTTGTTAATATTATGTCTATTTCTAAATACATAGTGGTTAATGTAATGTAGGTTTTCTTCTAACAATAATTTAATGAAAAACATGGCATTAAAAGACACCTAAAATTATTTAAATTTAGTTGAGGGCATTCAGTGGTGACAACCTAAAACCCACAGATTCAATTTAACTCTGCTTTACCTTTCCATGTAGCCGAGTCTCTCAGAACAAACCTCTTTGTTCGGGCCCCGAGTAGGGTTGTGTGCTCTGTGTTCTCCTACTGTGCCCCACTGATGGCCAAGAGGGGGAGGAGAGAGGGAAAGGAGGGGAGCAGTTTGTTCTTCCTGCAATTAGCATTCACGGTTAGCTAAGCAGAACTAATGCAGCGAATCTTTGAGTCTCACGTTACCTGTGCTCCACTGCCGGAGTACCTGCAGGCCAGATTAAACTGTAGCAACATGACAAACCCCCTCGTTGTATCCATTACAAGCCTTTTATTATTAGCTGTGTTATTGGTAATTCCTTTTGAATGGCCAGGACAAAAAGCACACACTGGTTAAGGCTAGCTTCAAAAAAAGCCCCTACCGCATGGGTGTGGGCAATGTGCTAGTGATACTGTCATTTTGAAAACAAACTGAGAGTGAGAATTACCGCTCCAATGGCACGCCTTTGTTTAGCTGCATTGACGGAGAACATAACTCCCAGCGGCACATTTTGATCTGACCTGTTTTAAAGTGACGGGCTTCCCATGACAGCAGTTAGCGCTGTCACATGTCAACACAAGAGGCATCTGCCGCAAACGCATACTGACTTCATCCATATTTTATAGCCGCTTCCTTTACAAATATCTCCATTTATCTGGACCAATATAGGACAGTCCCCTCAAAACTCTCTGTGCATCTAAATATAAACTTTTATGGCTGCCATCTCCGGTAAGTTCTTTAGCATCTAGGTCAAGATTCAATGATCTCACTGTCTTTTGAACTGGGACAAGAGCAGGATATGGGCTCACCATGTCACCTTAATAGGATGTGGATGAAACGGCAATGATCTCATGAGTCTTAAGTGACAAAATAACATTGCCACTTAACACCTTCGCACGCAGTAACAGGAAAATAAAGTTCCCGGACCAAACTTTGTGTTATGTGGCATTAAGTGAACACATGGATTAGGGTAACAGAATATTTTGTGCAGACCTTACGTGAGCACACTATATTTTGTCCCACAGTTTGCTTGTGATTAGCCTTGTTTATCCTGACATAATCATTATCAGTTGTCTGAAGTGGTGTCTGATCAGTTACAAGCAGGTACAAGTGCTTGCGATTGATCCGCAAAACAAAAAGACTCCCATTGTGAGGAGGCTACTGTCTAGTCACAGCAGTCACACAGCTCAAAGGAAGACACTCGGCCGGATCAATAAGTCTGACTGCGACACAGAGTCTGCTAAAGTCCACACTTCGAGCAGCCACTGAGAAAGAAAGTGTAAGAAATCGTTGGAGGAGAAATGAGACCCAGTGCCATCAGACCGGCCAATACAAATACAGTGCCATTGATAAATCTCAGAAGTTGTTACACAGAGATTTGAGACTCAAGTGGTCGATATTATTAAGTACCTTTTTTTTTTTTTTTTTTACTGAAAGGTGACATTGCCGCAGATTTACACAACTTCATTTTACTTTCAGTAGCTTTACACCAAGAAAATCACATTACAGCCTTACTTCAGAGAAACATTTATAATACTCAAATGCTAACACAGCTAAATAACGTCAGGCTATTGCTACATGTAGGCTATGCACCTTAACTGGGACTCAAGTCGGCTAATGACCGCTGCACATGCTCCACAGGTTTGCACAATTTGGCTATACTCTTAATCCCTATTCAAATGTAACATTATTATTATTTCAAATCTGAATCAGTTTTGTTGCTAGGTAAAAAAAATATTTCACAGTTGAGAATTAGTGCACACACATAACGATAAAACTGACACATCAGTACTAAATGAAAAAAGGAATATGCATATATGTAAAGATTTATATACACATTAGGGCTACACAATATTGGATAATATATAATGCTATAACTTTACTTGTGATATTTGAATGCTCTTTTACAGAAAGAAAGAAATATATAATGTTCTGGACTAACTTTCACTCATCAAAGCAGGAGCTAAAACAATATCAAAGATTATACTGGTCTATGTACCAGGTCTAAACAGGTATAAAACTAGAACTCAAACAGGTCTGAACTTGGAGTAAACAGGACTAAACTTGCACTAAATGTAAAAATAAACCAGGATTTTTTTCATTTGGAAGCACCTCAGTTTGATTTAAAGCTTTGTTTGGACAATTTTGGACATACAAAAAAAAAAAAAGAAATCTATAGAAAAAGGAAGAATATAGCGTTTCTGCAAGAAATTCTTTGTGATACAAATATTGTGATTAATAATATTGCAATAGTAAAAATATATTGTGCAGACCTAATAAAAATAAGTGCAAATGCAACGTTATGACCTGTGAGTGAGTGACGTATTCTGCATAGCTTTTCTCTGAGTATTAATTTGCAGAAAAGTTGTAAAAAAATAAATGTTTAGAAACTTGATTGCAGTTCTCTTTTTGTGCATGTGCAAATTACATTTTGACACATGCACAGTTATAATACACATTGAGAAACTTTCAGAATTGAGGTTGTAATGAACACCACCAGTTCAGGGAAAGGGTGAGTCCCATTCAACCAAATGCTTTCGTTTAATTAACTTGGCATGTCATTGATGGTTTTAACAGGAAATTGTTAATGTAGCTAGGCTCAGAAAAGCAAAGCCATTTTACCACAGGAAAATGGATGAAAATAAAATGACAATCCACTGCAGAGCTGTTACTGCAAAGTGGACACCCGGTGCATTTGTGTAAAACCGGCAGACTGAATTGACTAAACACATTTTCCCCGGGCTTAAATCAAGACTAAACCTGGAGTGCTTGTGCTTCACTGGAACATTTCTGTTTGTATCACCCTGTCTGCTTGTTGAACTGCAGCTACTTGCCTCTACTTGATGTCCAATCTAAATAAAAAAGATTGTAATATAATAAAGCACCCGTAGTCCCTACTTATACAGTAGTCGGCGAGTGGAACATTGAGATTCATAGGACTCCTCTCGATGAGACAGAAAGAGGGAAAAAGGAGCGGCGGAGAGTTTCTGTGTGATTGCGAGATGGGGTTTAAGGTTACCGACTAATTTCCTAGTTGTTACCTGCCGACAGCTTCACATCCGGTCTCCACGGAGTGTTTCTACAGGGAACAGTACAATCTGTTATACTGTAGTGATCATCAGCTCTTCCCTGACCAATGATTACCAGTAATTACCTGTTTTTCTCTCCCTCCATTCACCCTCCCCTGCGCTCGTCCCCTTTTCTCCCTTGAGCTATTACCCTAACTGGCTGTTGTGGAGCAAAGAGGAGGTGTGCGCAGAACAAGGCAGGCTTTTATGGACTCCCCACCAGCGCCACTCCACAGCGCTCCATTTTGAAATTATCGGGTCCCCTTCGCTTTTGAAGTCTCTGTAAGCGCACCCTCCTATTTACGAGATGGCTATGTACTTAAAGGTCACAGATTGATCAAGAGGTCCTAAAGATGGCCTTTTCACTGAAAGCACCGCAATACCGTGGCTTCCACCGGCTCCATCTGTGGGAAAAATAAAATGTATCACTCCCCCAAAGTCAGCCATATTCAGACTTTAATGTACAATTCCATTTACCCTGGAAAATGCCACAATTGAGTATGGAATTCACAATGAGCACAGCGATTTATCAGTGCTTTTTTGTCCATTTCTGTTGGCTCAGGCTTAAGCATATTTTACTATGAGATTACCCACAGGTCATTTTTACCAGACTCCAACTTTTGTGAAACATGAGACCTCCACTGCATTGTTCTGTGCTTTTTGAAATGCATCGGACGCCGCAACAAATAGGCAAAACATGTTGCTACAAACAGTAAATAACAATAACTATGCCAGGGTCTGGTGGCTTTTAGTTTGTGTCCAAACATAAAAATGCATTTTTTGAAAGCTTTCTTTTGTTATTTTTGAGGATATACTTTGCTATATTGTGATTTTAGCAATACAATTAGAAATGACTTATATATGTATGCCACGGGTAAATGTATGTTGGCAAAAGTACAATGTATTTTCAGTATTTATATACAGGCATTATCCATAATCAGTGTGGACAAATTTACACATGAGGAAGTTCAGAATCCATAATAAAGGCACTATACACTATGTTCATTAAAGGTGTTACAGAGGATGTTTTTGATGACTGAAAAACCAATGACTAAGTTTTTTAAATGAGTACATGCGTAAGAACAGCCTCCCTTCACAGTTTATTTTGAGAGACCGCCATCGTAAAATAATAAAAAGACCAAGACACACTGGTATAATTTAGTTCTTGAGCCGTTTTTCTCCTATTCTCATAATCCTCAAAAGGAGATTTTCTTTTGCTACTACCTGCATCAGGTTGTTTCTCAGCCATTTTGCAACTTCACGCTCAGACCAGCAGAGCAACAATGCATGACAGCCGGGAATAGCACTGGAAATACTGTCAGTGCATGCGCAGCAACTGGAACATGCACGTGTAACGTAACGCACATAGTAACAGTGATTTTCAAGCCAGAGGGCCAATGGATAACGCTCACCAAGCGTCTATGATTGGTTGATGTTTTTTTGGTCCCACAGAGTACAAACTTTATGAATGTTATTTTTAATTTTTCAGTACACCTATCTAACAGTTGGTTATATGTCTGTTAAAGCAGTTTTTGATTATATAGAAATAATTTAACATCAAAAACAACCTCTGTAATACCTTTAAATGTAAACACTAGATTTTGAAATTACAAAGCTCCTGGATGCAAACTGAATACAAACACCAGTACATGAAAGTATCATAGCGTAACATGGTTCAATAGGTGGAATTGTTTTAAATGTAAAAATAATTTGAACATACATCTCAATAAATACCCAACATGCCTCACAATAATGGTTTCTTGTTTATATGACGTCATAACTGATGGACATTGTGTCAATAAAAGCTTATGATTGTGCTTTATTTAACCTGAGGAACTGTATACCACTGTACACCATTTGTTGTCCACTAGGTTGCAATATGAAGAGCATACGAACAGTGCAGATGGAGTGAGCCCAGCGAGTCCTTGATTCAGCAGGTTATTTGTTTAACTAATGTAATCCCAGCCAACATATAGTGTTTGTCTGAGGCCCACTCAGTCAGAAGCCTGATATGTCAGCGCCAAACAAAGCTGTACCAAAGCACCCTGGCTCCGTTCATCATAAGGTCCCAAACTAAACCCACTCTATCATTATTATTGATAGTCTGCGCCTCAGTCTGTCTTATTTATTATCCTGCTGGGTGGATGTATGGGAGGGGGGCCAGGCGGCAAATGCAATGCCAATTTAGCCTTGAGTTTTAAAATATGCACGTCAACAGACAGCGGGGCAGAAAACTTGGCAACAGTGTGTATTGACTGTATCATTCACCTATTATGATACGTGTGACATTTGACAGTGTCATAAGAAGAGGGGTCAGAGCCTTAGGACTAATGAAACTGTTTTGAGAAGGCAAAGCGGAGAGATGGATGTTGTTTTCTACAACATTAACCCTGCAAATGGCTGCCAGAGAGCAATGATGCCTCACATCCATATAGCCTCAATGCTGGCAACTTTGTGATGGTTGACATTAACACCAAGACGAAAATTCAACACCATTAAAAATATCTGTACTCATGCAGAGACGTAAAAACAAGTGATATATATTCAAGCAAACAGAATTGTATTAGCATTACAGTTGTGCTCTTGGTAAAACAGTGGGTCATTTGAAAAGTGTCTCCTGTTGTCTGCCAGTGTGGATGACAAATGAGCTAAGGATGATGTAAAAGGGATCGGTGCAGAGCAGGTTTAGGGAGCGGCCTGCGAGGGGAACAGATTCTGTATTAAATCCCTCTGAAATGAGTAATCTTACATAATAATATCCTCATGTGTCTTGATAAGAGCAGACCCAGAACAAGCCGACAGCATCCGTCAGCGCAGACTATGAAAACTCACTAACAACGTTATGGATCCTGAAAGCAGCGCTGGCCCTCGCAAATATGCTCTGTGAACCTCTAATTCGGCAGCTATATCTTCTTTAACGACACCATTACCGATGGCCATCACCATAACTGCATCCACATCAACAAGCCTCACAAAATCCAGAATGGGAAAACCCAGTTAAGATGGCTCCCATGGACTCAAGCGGACTTCTGCTGTGCTCTTATATGCAACCATAGACATTAAATGTAACCTACTACCTGTGTATTAGGTATCTGTTATTAACAGAAATATAAAAGGCAGACTCATTAGAAAACAGAGGATATGTGTTCTTGGTTACAAAAAAAAAACGTATTTGGTGCATGCAACTGTTTTTTTTTTTTTTTTTTTTATGTTCAATCGGTCAAATACTTGCCATTTTTGTGAATCACTGGTATTTTACTACATTCTTGTATCAGCTGTGAAGCTACATTAAGAGACCAGATCCATGTTAGTCTGTTAGTCTATGTTTTGCTTTTTATAGTTATGTCATTTCCTGAAAACATACAGACATAAAGGTTTTGAACGGGAGTCAGTAAAGAACTATTTTTCTATTCCCTTTGTGCTATGCTGTTACTTTGTTGACCTAAGGGACAATGTCTAGACAAAGCTTTTGTAATAGCCGCAAAATGCCAATTGACTTTGTATTATCTCACTTTGTAAACTGCATTTGTTACTATAAGTCAACATAAGTCTTGTTTATGCACCATAATAAATTATTCAATTGTCCTGAACAATGATATTCAGTGGTAAATGTAACCTTGTAACTCCCTTGTTACTTTGTGTTGGTGCCAACTTGGATATAACCATTAATCTTTGATGCTAATGCCTTCAATTATGACCAAAATATTTTCCTGCTCCCCACTGAATCAGTTTTTACAGTTGGGGTGTCTTTTGTTAAAACAATGTGACAATTGTCAGAATAACATGCAATAGTTGATAACTACACTCAAAATAAAATTTATATTGAAATTATGGGGGCATTACACACCATTACAGTATATACACTGTTCAATTAGTTTTGACGCCCAATTCACTGTTCTGATTTTTCTTTTTTGTAACTATAAATTTAATGCAGATACATTTGCAGCACTGGAATGTCATGTACTATTTTAGCTTTTACATGCACTTACTGTTGCCATTTTACAGTATTACACCTTAAATATTTCAAACTTATTTTTAACAGTGTACATTAAATCTTGCAATAACAATATGACCCACAATAGATAAAGTCCTGTTTACATTTATTAATTTTATTCTCACATATCAATTCTATCACAATAAATTGCGATATATTGGGCAGCCCAAATAATATTGCTCAGCCAAGAACAACTCAACATGTGGGCTCTGTGTAATACAAAAAAAACCTGTAAGAACTGTGATATTAACATTCCAACCAGAATAAGCAGACCTATTTCTCCCAAATGCCTTACACAGGTAAAAAAAGATTGTATATTTTATGATCATGCCAGAGAGCTTAATGAGAAAAGTGCACACGTCATTACCTACACAACAGTGGAGATTAAATGCAATTGTATCCACATTCGGTGCCTGCTATTGTTTTAAGTGAGAGCTAATTAACTGCCTAACTCAATAGAGGGAAAGGGAGCCAGTGTGAAACGTTTGAAATGCTCCCATGGGCCTCAGTGGGGGTGAGAGGGCACCACACAACCCATCCATAATCCAATGACCCGACAGATCCCTCACTAAAGGCAACACTCCTTTCAATTATTGATAAGACCAAACTTTTTACTGCACAATTTTAATCTTTGTGTCTATTCTGCGTTTGTTTAGAGTCGGCGTCTGAATGCGGTCGTGTAGCTGTGTGTTAATCAATGCCTGAATGCCTTTTATTTTTTCCGACCACAGAAAAGCCGAGGTGGATCTGTAAATGGCTCGCTTAGCTAATCATCTCTGCCCAAGCACAGGGAGGGAAAAAAGGCAGAGATAAATGTTTAAGCGGAGAGGTTGAGGGCGCCCTCTTTGCAGACCTATCCCTACTGTCTGACGGATAAAAGCCTGAAAAGGAGCTACGACGACAGGGCTAGAAGTGAGTTCCAACTGGGGCTTTGAAAACGGCTGCCTCTTCTCCGGGGGCCTCGGCCGCTAATGCATCTGACTCAAAGGATGTAAGGCGCTCCAAGAGATAGAAAGAGGAAGGTGGGAAGAAAGGAAAAAGAAGAATAGACATGAGGAACTGGTGCTACACAGGACAAAGAGCTCCAAGGTGTGCACTCGGTATTCAGTAATTGGTAAAAGAAGCTTCATTTCTTGCAGTGATTTCCTGTCTTTTTTACCGTCTCTGACAATCCTGATGCTTTTAATAGGGGTATGAGTAGGGGCTATTCTATGTGCCCACCCCTCCATTTTCCCCTTCGAACACCAACCCGTCTGGCTGCTCGGCCTGACAACCCCTCCCGTGCCTCTTCCCTTCTGTCCTCGCAAAATGGAAAAAGAGAAAAAAAGCATTAACCATATTCTTTTCTATCATTCTCTCCTTTTGAATACCTCAAACCCCTTTAGCTTTAATCATTTCTGGATCAGGCTCAGTCCAAATAAGCCAAGCCATTTTCTGCACTCAATTACTCCCTTAACAGCATCAAAAAGAGAAAGGATTCAGGTATAGTGAGCAGAGAAAGAGGGTGAGAGGGAGAAAATTGTGAAGCATCTTCATCCGGCGAAATGCTTTGAATGCTTGGAAAGGCTTTCTTTTTTAATGAAAAACCAGTAATAAGACATGGTTCTGACTATAACAAAATGTTTACTGTCTGTGCGCTATCTGTGGGCTCTTCACTCTCCCCTGGATAAATTGTTGAAGAGGGAGAGGGTGAATAAAGGCTTGAAGAAATGGGCCTCTAAATGACTACATTTCCACCGAATCCTGCTTTCATTACCAAGGAAAATATATCAGGAGGTACTTCACTCCAAAAGGTATTTTAATAATACATTACTTCTCTCATAACTACTTTTAACCTTTAGATACAATGCATTTTGGATGAATGCAGCTGTCACGGCTTGGTGTTCAGATAATGAGACATCCAACTCTTATTTACCGCTGTTCGCCTGAGCTGCAGCAGATTTCACTCACAATGTGCTCCGAGGCTGCCTCTCATACAGACATATCCATACCGCAAAGTCAGTCCAAAGTACAAATATCTCTGATGGGCTTGAATGGGGGCAGAGCACCATCATTTGCTTCAGGGTTTTTCATAAAATATATGCAGGAAGTGCATCTAAATAGGTTGCTCTTTTTCATAAAGTAGCACTCAATCCATAAGCATGGACTTCGGGCTTCGAAACGCTGCCCTGTTTTTCCTCATTGCCCAAATTGCTCACATTGTTCTAAACGCCCGCCAGTAGATACAAATCAAGTATGAAATGTGTGAACACCAACAGAGGTCAATAAAGCATGTCCACAGTAATATAATGTGATTGATTTTTCTCCCCAGCTCTTTCCATATGGGATTGTGCCGTGCGCTCAGAGCCGATGATTACACAAAAAACTGCTGATGGTTAATCATAATGGCTTAGGGTGAGCACTTTACTGTGTTGCGCCCTCCTTCTCATACTGTGCGCTCATTTCTCCTCTAAGCAGATGATGGGCAGAGAGGTCAATGTGACACACACACACACACACACACACACACCAGGATGCCATATACCACGAGGGCGCCTCTACTGGTGGCACTAGTTTCTCTCCAAACTCTCATTATATCAGTAGTACTCCGCCGGACAGCTGGGGTCGAACACTGAGTGCGGGAGGGACGGTTCTCTATGGTCCTCAAAAAGGGAAATAATATCCTTGTCTGCCAGAGAAATACAAACAGTAAACAGGGAACGTAAACATCTACAAATGAACCTCTTGTCGTGATATTCAGGCCCCGATCAGTAAAGTAACAGCAATTCTGTAAAGTGTCAACATTATTTGTCTCACGCAGCTTTGCTTTACAGGGTTCACATCAAATCATCACTTTTGGGAGAAAACTTTTCCAGCAGATCTATTACTCTAGCAATTAAATATCTTTTGGGCATCCTAGAATAATATTGTTTAGTTGCTGACTTTTACTGTTGTAACAGTGTCAAAGTGTACTGTTGTGATATGTCAGAGGCAATGTTAGACTGCCATTGGGCAACTACACTTGCCCATGTTTTTAGCATGCCTTTATGTGTTTTTTTAGAAATCCTAACCAGGATCACTTCCTAACCTTCACTAGGCTACTTTTACAACCTAAACTTTAAATGCAGCCATGATGAGAACACTTTTTTTCCCCAACAGTGCAAGATGTTTTCCCAATCCCATAGACCCAGACTCTATTGTGTAGCAAACATATGAAGATGTGTGACTTCCATTAAGGCATGAAAGACGTTTTCTGCATAACAGCGTACATTATTCTTTTTCCTAATCAAGGCAAATTAGTGATACAAGGATGATGAGTAGTTTTTGTGAGGAATTCTCCAGTATGTTACTTTTGGCATCACATTTGATGAGAATAAACAGAGCATTTTAACTGTAGAAAGAAAATGGTCTGCCATGCTATCTCAAAGCACCTCTTAAAAACCTACTCAAAATAATAGCTGCTCTCTTCACTAAGATGATCATTTACAGCACATGAACAAAGCGGCCAGCTATCCAGAGTGTTAATTAAATCTAGCTGCCTTTTAATGCATTTAAACACCCACTTTATACTTTCCACTTTTCATCTGTCCACAACATATTTTTACCATTCCCTTATGCTTTTGAAATAAGAAAGTCTGGGCCAAATGAGTGTTCACAGAAAAGAACAGAGGCTTTGACTCTTAATGGGCGCGTTTGCTCGGCAAAGTCGCTAATGGACGACGCTAATTATCACAAGCTTGGAAGGGCTCACAAAGGGAGTGGATCAATATGTGGCGCAGCATGCTCCACTCATTCTGTTAGATGATGACATTCGCTCGAAACATGGCACTAGACAGGGGTGCATTGTGGGGATGGGATGACTGGAAGGGACTGGGACGACGACCAAGAGCGCTCGGCTCTTTCATTTCCAGTGCGAGTTGGCTCAAAGAGGATACCTAATGCGTTCATAAAAGAACACAACGCACAGAAGAAGTGTTTTGTGCCACGGGGGATGAGCAGAAACAAGAATGTCCGCTTCTTATTGAAACTGGCTGGAAAAACTGGAGGTTAACAGGAAGCGACATACTGTTTGAACAGAATGCTATTTTAAGTCTGATCTTCACTTTTTGATAATAAGCGATGATGGTAAATTTAACTACAGATGTATAACAACAAAACTAATAGTGACATAAAAAAGAACTCACAGAGCTCACACTGAGGGACGCAGTGGCTCAGTGGTAGAGCGGTTATCCTATAATCGGAAGATTGGTGGCTCGATTCCTGCTCTCTCTGGTTCACACTGTCCTTGGGCAAGACACTTAACCCACCTTGCCTCCAGTGTCTATGGCACTGGTGTGAGAATGTTTGGGGGTCGGAGTAATAATATACTCTGAAAAGCAATATATAAATCCATTATTATTATTTTTCATCTTAAAATCGGACTCTCTAATCTAGTACTTCTTCTTCATTGGATTTTATAATATTCTTTTTATGATACCCATTTACTAATAAACAGATGGTGTTGCAGTTGATGGTCTGTTCACTGCTAAGGTTAATGCTAGCACTAATAGTTATCAATTGAACGGAAAGACACAAACCAGAAAAGCAATAAAAATACACTTTCTTAAATAAATTAAATATTTCACAGCATATTGTTTGCTACAATACAAGTCAAGTTGACGTGCACTTTATGTTGAACATGAGCTGGCCTGAACAAAGCTTGTCCAACTGTTTCATGTCATTATAAAGTGTAATACTAGTTCCACCGCCAGATAGAGGCTAGGTGTAGCACGGGCATCCCGCCAAATCCGGCAACTGAACATTCAAACTAAAACATCTGAACAGGTAACAGGATCTCCCACAACTTTGTGGGCGATTCGGACACGGTGTGGCACACTTTTCTTGGCTAATATCCTGCTGTGGTCCCCTCCTCCTTCCTCCTCCTCCTCTTCCTCATCTTCCCCAGAGAGACACATTGATCCGCTGTCTGGTGAGCCCGCTGTCTCCAGTATCAGGATAATTCCAGGAGGGATTGGTTTTCCCTTGTTACCTTGTAGTTTGGAGCCCTGTTCCTGCCCCTTCCTAATTCTCTCCGCCTTTAACTTCCCAATGGCACTGGGCACGTCCACAACACAAGGCCCCCTTTGTGCACTTGTTTGAGGGAGGAAATGGAAGATATTTAGATGTGGCTCAAACGCTGGGGTAGCCTGGTCTATCACCAACAGCATGCACCTGTAGATTTAGATAATACCAGCATGCTAGCTTTTAGTTGCTATTATTTTTAGGTACACGTTGAAACACAATACAATTTCATCCAATCTCCTGTAGCACATAATTTGTTTATTGGTTTGGTTTTGCCTTGATAGCTAAACCAAATCTATTTCCTATGTAATGTTTCATCGACAATCCTTAAGGAGCAATGTTCAAACAAGCACAAATGGCGCAATCATACCCTCGTAGCACTTCGCACTGTTTTTCCAAAATGAGAATCCAGACTCACTGTGACACTCAACGCCGCTTCATCCAGACCCCTTTTTTTCTTTTTGCCCTGAAATAATCCCGCGACAGCTGCCCTTTAAAAGTTTCCCGGCTCAGAGGCAATTTTTATTTCCCTTTCATTGTGGCTGCCGGACAACGCCAACAGACAAACAAGACCCAAGAGCGCATCATTTCATTTCCATATAGATGAAAAGTGCACAATGAAATAAGCAAGTGTTCATTTGTACGCAAGGAACAATGGTCTTCATCTTGATGCTTCAATATTGTTCAAAGTGCTCGATGAATTACCTGAACAAAACACTAGATAGGATGATATTCACTGCATTGTCATTCTAAAATCGGACTAATAGATTTTGCCAGTGTCCGAGCACTTGAGACATGAAAGAGGTTAAAGCAACATGGGAGCTGAGATGATAGAATGCCACTTCAGCCTTATTCACAACATATGCCATAATACTCACTTATCTGCACTTGTGACAATACCCAGGACTTCTTCTTTGGGGTCTTGTTTTGTGGAACTAAGGATGAATGCTGTAGAGTTATAGAATCAGATTGAAAAGTTACTTGTTTGTTTAGACTGAGTGGGCATTCAAGGGCAGGAAGGAGATAGGTCTATTGAGAAAAATATTGAAAGGCTATTATAAACTTACTTCTTTAAAAACACAACTCGCCAAACAAAGAACTATACTTTATTGCTTATTGGCATCTCACATTGTTTAACTGAAATTGTTAAACTAAGAATAAGTATTTTCTTAACATACATTACATGATCTGGCACCATGAGTCATATTAATACATTTGTGGCTGAACTGTGTAAAATGTTGTAGATGGACAAAATACTTTTTCAGTAATGCATACCACACTAATAATAATATTTGAATTGGCCTAGCTTGATAAAAAAATCAGCATTTCCATACAAGTTTGATTTTTCCTGTTTCAAACTGGACAAACTGAGCCCTGCAGGATTAGGAGCAACTAAACTTAGGACATTGATTAACTCATTTGATTTGATTTAAACTTTTAATTTGAATTCTCCGTCAGACCTCTTTCTAGTGGGCGCGTTTTTCGACGACAGCATGTCCCCGCAGGGTTACCATGGCTTTACATACAATATGGTATATAAAGGTGTGTATGGAGTAGACCTGCACTTAGGCCACCATAAAGGCCAAAAACCGATCTTTAAATAAAATGCAAAACTTACATAAAATTTCCTAAAACTAGTTAAGCAATCCTTAAAGTTGTAATGTGCAGGATTTTCATGTAAATTTAAATGACCCACATATAATAGAAATCACTACTTTTTGTCTTTGGGTTGTATAGTGTGGACACATACAACAGAGGCACAGTGCACTGAATCCTCTATGATTCTGTGCATTGAAGGAAACATATATAAAACTCCCGGCTGTTTTTTTTATTAGTTTTTCCTTACTCTGATGGAGGGTCTAAGGACAGGGGTTGTTGTCTAGTGCAGTCTGTTAAGCTCTTTGAGGCGGCTGTTGTTGTGATATTGGGCTTTACAAAAATAAATGTCTTGATATCCTTGAGAACCAGACCCTTTACATTATACCACAATATTATAATAAAGATGCATTAATGTTGAAATAGTCTATGATCAGATTCAAAGACAGATTCTGCAGTTCACCTATGAATTATCTATGTACAACCTGGTCAAGGGACACAGCCTACGTACACTCATCATTATTCATGCCTGTAGCTGGGATAATAAGTTTAATTTATAAAAAGTAAAAACCTTTAATAAACATGTGGTTATATTTAAATGTAAAGAAACAACAACCTTCTAAATAAACAGATGTTTGTAAAAATGTTTTATAAATATTCAAATACCAAATGTATGAAAGTACTGTACAAAGGACACAGACTGTGACCTCAAAACATCTTACAATCCTATATTTGAACATGAGAAGGAGCAAGAATTGCACCCAAATGTGCACTTAACTAAAAACCTCGGTGTGAATTTGAATGATGACATTATTTAATCCTGACACAAAAGCTGGGTGCATTATGGGCAAAACACCTCTTTAATCTGAAAAGGGCTCAGACTACATAAAACTAGCTGTAGCTGTGATAGATATAATGATCAAGGTTTATATTCCTTTGATCTGGACAACCCCAGGTCTTTACCAAACCTCTCAAGACCAGATCCCGGTTTTACACACCCGCGTCTCTCATCTTGTGATGAAAAAAACTTGTGCGGTACAAACAGCTAAACAATATTTCACTCCCAGGTTCCAGGTCCCATTTGAAGAGATCACATCGGGACATGAAAGCATTCTTGTTCCCCTTATATCCAAGCCCACTCATGTTGGCCTGAAGCGTCGATCCTCTGATGGTGGTAAATGAGTTAGAGACAATCCAAGTCTTGGGTAAATGGAGTAGTGAGCTGTTAATGCTACTCGAGTGCTTGTAACAAAGCTCTGAAGAGAAATTGAACTACACACCACACTGTCTTAGACATGTTGGATGATTGGAGATATGCACAGACAACACATTAGCAACATGTTCACAAACTGAAGAACGAGCACGGCATCCATTACGTTTGATGGACTTACTTCAGTATTGGTGTCCTGCTGCTGTTAGTCAGCTGTCATGACTATTGTGATACTGTCTAATTAAACACTGTCTGATAAATTATGCTAATGTCACTGTTGAATAACTTTTCTGCTCTCATAAGAGGTTAGTTGTTTTTAATCTCGCCCAATTAGCACATTAAACACAAAGTGCTACAGAACCGAGCAGCACTGGAGCAAATGAGCCCACCAAGCTAATTGGGAATTAATGAATGCTTTAAAGTGCTAGCAGCCAGTGCAATTGTAATTCAAAACAAGAGAAAATTAATCACAATAATTTCTGGGAGAGAAAGTTAGCATTAACATAATTGAAGCAGAGAGGATTAAAAAAAAGCCACGGCAGTGCAGGGAGCACTGCTAATCAGTAACCTTCCATGGAGGAAATTGTTTGTTATTTCAATTAATTATCCACTGTACTTAATCACCTAAATTGCAACAGATTTTTTCCCTTTTGTGCTTTCATATCATATAAAACGAACTGTCCAAGTGTGTTCGTGTGTGGGAGAGAGGTCGCCCAAATAGCTGACAGTATGACTAAACACAATGCACTGTATTAAAATGAACTAGCATTACATATAATTCATAAACACTTCTTATTTTATACAAAAAGTCAAAACTAAGAACATTTTATTTTTTAAATGCCCAAAATACAACATCAGTGAAATTATGGATAAGAAACTGCATTTTTCAGAAAACATCAATTTTAAATAATAAGTTATAACAATTTACACCTGACCACAGTCTGTGGTATTTAACTGAATTACTACTTACTTGCAGTTACCACAGCTCTATACAAGCAGCAACATTTATCCTGGACATGGGCACAATTGTGATGATATTGGAAGAGAATGTATCTGTTGCTTTGTGAGCATCTGTTGCCAATGCAGACATGATGGCATTAGCAGCAAAAAAGCCACGCAACATTAACTGTTCCCAACAGAACTTCCAGATGGATTCTGTTCTAATGGCATCATTATACGCCAAATTAAAAGGTGGGTAAATTAAGGTGTAAAAATTTAAATGACAGGAAAAAATTCTATCAAGCTTGAGCAGTCTTTAGTTGAGGCCACTGTTAGAGACTGGGAGCTGTGCCATGCAATAAATGTAATAAATTGTACAATGATGTTGTGGTGCACAATAAATGTATAATGTAACTACCCAAGCTGCATTCTCTATGTTAAACTGTTCAGAAGTACTCATTAAATAATTCTGCAAACCAATGCTAACAAAACACAATCTCACTAATCTTAATACTGTTTGACCATATCGACCCCCAGACCAAAATATATTATATATATGGCATGCAATGACAAAACATACGTGCAACATGCGGTAAGTCCAGACTTGGGGTCAGCTCAGGTCTCGACCCTGACTGAGACCTTCTGACCTCAGTCTGGGCCTCGACATACACTCATGGCCTTAACCTTTAGCCTTTGACAAGCTGTTGTGTCCGAGCCTATACTCACCTCCCTTGTGTTTGAGAAATGGTCTACTTTTGAATCGATAAATGTCGAATGGAAGTAGTTCTTTTGTAAAGAACAGAACAAGATCATCTACATAGAGGTCATCGGACTACATCGTATCTCTAACAAATATGTCATCGTGTCTGAAAAGCTGCTCCTTAATGGATGCTGTAGTGAGACTATTTTCTTTATCTCAATAAGGCACTGTAATCGAGGCTGTGTTTTCCACTGTGGGTGTAGTACAGGGCGTTCTGTGGAGCTGTGGGAAGGGTCAGCGCCACTCACGGTTGTGAAGAGGGATGAAAGAGGGGAGTTTGAGCTGCTAGCCTCTGACCCAGTAATTAAAAAGGGAGAGATTCCACAAAACGCCATTATCAAAACAACTCTCCTAAACCCATTTAACATGACTTATTTCCTGAACACATAACAGCTAATGTAACTGAGTAACTCTCATGGTAATGATTGCTGCTAATGTTTGTATTATCTACATTTGTCTTGTGTATTTTTATTTTTCATTCATCGCTCTTGCAACTATGATTCACTCATTACTTTTCTGAACTGGCAAATTAAAGTTTGGTGTTTCCCGCAAAACAACTGTGCTTACATTTCTGTCAATTTGATTTTGATGTAAAAGATCATTTTTGAATGCTTCCCGTGTGTCTACCCCTTTGCTCGTCCACCCCTTTTAACCATCCCTCTGCCATGTTTGTGCACCTTGACAAAAGCTTCATTAGAGAGCCCTGGCCATCTAGGTAATTGGGCCCATTTATTTCAAAGGTACATTTAATAGTGTCTCTTATTTTTCTGTAGCGTGCTGAGGATTACGGTTGATCACAATACGCCTTTTGTCACGGTTCTATTTTCTTCATTTTAGAGGTGGCCAATTATTAAATTATTTTCACTTTTTCTTTCATCTGTAATGTGCAATAAAGTATGGAGCTCTTTACTTAATGGTGACGGTGTGTTCATGTTGTTAGGTTTTATGTATGATTCCTTGTATTCTAGTTGTGTGCTTATGTAAGAGTGTCTTTCCAATCCTTGTTCTCTATGTTTTATGCAGTATTTCCATATCTACTGTACAGACAGAGGTCAGGGCAGACACCTCTCAATCCTTTTATTACATAGCCAAAACATCAAAAGCCACACAAGCAACTAAGGTGGAGAGAAATTACTTTGTGTGCGTTTTTTTCTGCCTCGGACTCTCATGTCAGCTCTCCCCTTTATGTAGGTAATTGTGGGTGATTATTTTAACTGTGAAAGGGGTAGCAGGTAATAGAGGATGATTAAATCCAGTGGACAGAAGCCCAGACGCCTCTTAAGACACAGCAGTGTAATAATACTGAGAGCCTGCCTCACCTCCACAGCCCGTCCACTCACCTTATTTTCTGTGACACAGGGCCACACGCAATTTAATGCATTTATTGTGGTGTTGGTCCCCATATTGACAGCTGTAAACAGTTGTGATTAAATTGAATCCATGGTTCTCCGTGGCAATGCTTATGTTACGCTGACAAAATGTGCTGGCATAGTGTGAAATGAAAGGAATGTACTGGCGCACACACAGACAGAGAGCTGATGTACCATCTTTTTGGCAACCGCAGGGTGACACAACACAGATTAGTGTCACGACTGAGATATGAGACAAGTTAAAATGAACACCGTTAATGCCAAGAAGCTGAAACAACTCAGTTTTCAGAGACTCAATCAAAGATGTTCAGACCTGTTGGAACATGGAACCCCTGATGTAGTAACTAACACCTTTTAATGCATAGCTTGTTACAAACACTCACTAAGACCGATTACACTAAACTATCAAATGTAATCATTGTGTATAAAAGAAAATAATGATTTTGGGTACTTTTGATTATTTATGGCATATGCTTAATTCTGATGGCAAGAAAAATATTGATTTAGTAAGCCTCTAGAGGTAACATTGCAGAAAGCAATTCTAAACCTCACAAACCTTCTATTCCTGCCGCTATGGAAGCCCTGTAGGGACATGCTGTTGTATATGAAGAAAACTAGTAAAAACTGTTAAAGTTATTTCAATCTATAAATGTCCAAAGCCTCATGAAAACATAAAAGTCCTTCTCTTCACAGATCAGACAGGAGCAG
This sequence comes from Neodontobutis hainanensis, assembly GCA_024349245.1. Classification (NCBI taxonomy): domain Eukaryota; kingdom Metazoa; phylum Chordata; class Actinopteri; order Gobiiformes; family Odontobutidae; genus Neodontobutis; species Neodontobutis hainanensis. The sequence continues at coordinate 3,011,559 of JALDNG010000016.1, read as the reverse complement.
CAGCAGTACAAACAGGAAGTTATAAAATCGGAGCATTAAAAACAATTTAAAACATCAGTTATACACAAATATATATATATACACAAATATATATATATATATATATATATATATATATATATATATATATATATATATACATATATATATGTTTTTTGACATTTGTGTTCCATTTTATATTATTTTGTGTAAAACTTATATCAAAAGACTAACCAACATTGATCCATTTTAAGTCACAGTTCAAAAGTAAACTCTATTCTCTTAACAGGCATGCAAGCTTGTTGTACGTATATTCATTCAAGCAATTTACTGTGTCTAGCTATAGTGGCTCTAATAGAAATCAAACTTGTTCACATACAGTATATCTGACTTGTCCAACTTTTTGGGTAAAGCGCTTACTCTGTATTTAGATTTTAAAATAATATCATTTAGAGCCATGCTTCTTGGAGTCCAGCATGACTTAAGCCGGGGATACACAACGATTTCCATCCTGATTTTTGAGTTTTTCCAAATTCTAGATTGGTTGTGTGTCCTTGTGCTGTGTGCGGGTGTTACGAGAGGCAATTAACCCTTCCCAACACTCTCCCGCCCTGCAATCAGATAGTCGGATGAAATTCTGACACATCAGAAATTATGAGTGTCAGCTTTCCTCATATTCAGTTTAACTTGCACATTTTAGAGTGTTTCAAATAATGTGGGACATTATTTGAAACACATTTGAAAAAATTGCACAGTGAATGCCCGGCTTTACACATTTGATTCTACATCATCAGCTCATCCACTGGTCTATTCAAATTTATGACCAGTAAATATTGTATTTGAAATGTATACCTGAAGTAGCCTCTTTTATGCCCTTTTCATTCAGCCTTGAGCTCCATTTATGCTTAGCAGCACAGGAAAAAGACCCTTTGATCCTGTGTCCTGGAGCTCCATAAAAAAAAGCCACTGTTTTGTATAAAACTGAGTCCAGAAGCTTTTACCTTAACTTTTTTTTAAAGATGACTGAGAACCTTCACAGACCGTTGTATATTATATATATAGATATATATACACACTAGAAGCTTGTGCGTTTTTACGCACAAGCTTCTAGTGTGCCGACTAATGAACATGAATGCACATGGCTAATTAGCATTTTCACTCTGCATTTCCAATTTGCATCTTGTTGCACAGCAAATACATTTTCTATGACACTGAGCTATCCCATTTATGCTCCAGCTGTCTACAAATCTCAGTGTGACTCCTCTGTTACTACCTTTTGTTGCAGCATAAATTAAGGTTTATGAGGGTTGGAACATATTCATAATCAAAATATGTAATGATGTATCTTGATTTCTAGTCAGTTTACTATTTGTGACATTTTTAAAACCTGGAGCAAAAAAGTTTTCAATTGTCTATTTGCATTTCTGCTATACAAAAGTAGTCATACCTGCAGTGACTTGAATTTGGAGTGAATTTTCAATGTGACGGTTATTGATGAACAGGTCTGGTTTGAGCAGGCCAAAAGCACAAAGAAGTGAGTGTGTTGTTGGTGGTGGCTATACTCATATAAATCACATTCCCTCTATGCTATTAACTTGTGGAGCTATAGGCAGGTTAGGAGTCAGGCCGCAACAGGAACATCCCCTACAGAGACCTATGGTGGATGGGGGACTGAACACCTAAGTAAACAAGTCTCCCTGGCCAGAGGGCAGCACCAACAATAGCCCATCCATTACAAAAAGCACAGAGTGAGAAAGAGGCTGGAAAACTAAGAAGCAAAGAAACAACAAACATTTATTTACTGTCGCTCTTTTGCAGCTTTTTTTGATTTATGATAGCGTCTATGAAGCTTGAGTTAAATGGATTGGTTCATGTGAATTTAAAAAAGAGGTTTTAGTCCTGTATAGAAGCAACTTTGAGCTGCTACTATTGAAAAAAAACAGAAGGTGATGGTATGAAAGGTTATCTTTTATCAAAGCAGAATATAAAAGGCCCCAGTTTGGAAAGAGGCAACAGCACCAGTAATGACTACATTGATATCTAGTTAACATAAATAGGAATCATTTTACAAGATTATCCAAACACTAACACTCATTTCTGTGAGGAAGAGGCCACATTAAAATACAGCTTTTGGGATTCAGCAACCGAAGCCAAAAAAAAAAAAAAAAAATGCCTCAATCAAAACAAGTCTTCTCTTTCACACACAATGAGACACCTGTCATTCTGGTTCTTGTGGGAAATTTATTATGTCTGGGCTTAGTCATGACGTTGGAATGATAATGCAAAAGTGATTATTTTAAATTCTCCAACCTCCTCAATCGACTCTGATACCACGACTGTCTATGCAAGACTTTTTTTCTTGTGTAGCCCACAACCTTAAAGCTGCATCAATTTCATTAAAATAGACTATAGTGGACAAAAAAACTGTTGTGTATTACTACTACACAACAGTTAGTTCTACATGTACTATTGTTTGTGTCTTCTGACAGGGACATCTTGGCTCTGGCTGGCAACAACAGCTGTTTAGCTTGCTACTTATAACTAATGAGCACAAGTACCAACAATGCATCTTTTAATTTAGAATGCACAGTGTATATCTTATATATCTTAATGTATTATGGCCAGTTATTAACCCATTTTCCTGCTGCACCAGTGGGAAAAGAGGTGTATAACATATTATAAACAAGCAAAGATATGACACAGGGTTATTTAAAGATTGACATGTATTTCACAATATTTATCACACTGGTTGTCCTTTTGTCTTTTTTTTTGAGTCTTCATTTGGGTCCAGGACATTTAACCTTTAAGCCCAAGTTGCAAGGGGAATGACTAAAGACACAATAGTGGCACAGAAGGCAGGGACATAACGTGGAGTGATTATTGAGAAGACAAAGACCCCGCTGTCTTGGCCCTGACAGCAGCTTTTACATCAGGTGCCCCCCGTTCTCCCTCTATCCATCCCTGAGCTCGCCATCCAATTCCACCCAGACAGGGGAATTTCCTCCTCCATCATCCATTTATCTGCCCATTCATCTCTCTTTCCCCAACAAATGGGAATAATAACACCCAACAACACAACAAGCGACGGTTTCACTGTTTCCCCCCTTTTTGCTCCACATCCCTAACTCAGCTCCTTCAACAATGACGGATCTTTTGATCAGAGCTCTCTCCAGACTTGTCCCACTGGCGGAAAGAGATACGTCTGAATCATGAGAAGAATGTCACTGGCAGGTTTTGGTGTGGTCTAGCCGTGCTGTCTGCCAACGAATTCCGTACAGAGCAGCGCCGACGGTCGAGACGCCTGCTTTAACCCAAGTATTTGCTGTCACAGACAAAGCTGGTTTAGCATTACACTTGATTATTCAGTCACTTTGAGACCAACTCACAATAGAACTTTTGATGAAGCGTTATCTGATAAAGATTTACATTCTTCAGATAAGTAAGGACAGGAGTTATTAAGTGTTGTCTAGGCCTAAACATTGTTTGGGAACAATGCAAGGGACATGAACTGGATGCTTTACTTCTCTTACCTGTGGGTTTCCCAATTTATTCGATTTGAGTTTTTGTCTTCAAAAAAACAATGTGCACAAGACGCATTATTCAACTCACAAAACCCATTGTCCATATAAGTTATTACCTTGTCAAATCTATTCTCACCTTGAGGTCAGGCTGTTTTAATACTTGTTAAATTGGACATACTGTAGTGACCCAATGTGACGTGAGGAATGATATCATGCCCTGCGTGGGCTGAGGGTGCTCTATGTGATCTTTTATCATCTATATAGAAAAACACATCTATGATATTCTTGCGTTGAGGTAGACCCATGAGCAAGTGTACTAACACAATAAATAAGGAAGCTTATGAAGTTGTTCTTACACTGCAGTATGTGATCATATGAGTTTTTTTTTTGTCAAAAATCTGAAACAGATTTTTCTTTGTACATTAAATTTTTCTGCAATTTTGCAAAGAAAAGTTAATTTAATTAAAATACATATTTTACATACAAATACATCAATATCTACTGTGCAAAATATAAAATCTGTTTTTTGCACTGTGAAACTTGTAAAGTATAAAATCTAAATTTTGGGGGGAGGTTACCTTGTCCACCAAACCCATTTTGATATTACAGCAAAATTCCCACATTGTGCCACGACCACAGCCACATACAGAAGTATATTGGAATATGTGTCGCTGGCAGGAGATTGGCACCTCGGGGTGCAGACACTGTACAAAAGAGTTTTTGCTCACACTTGTGACCCAGTGAGCTACAGTATGTGCCCCGCAGCAGCCAACACAAAGAAAACAAGACGGGTGATTCTACACATGCGACTGTCCTGCTTTTTCAACACTTGTTCTCCCTTTCTCTGTCACCCCCCGCGTTACTTTGTGACATCAACCTCTGGAGTAATGACAACCTCAACCCGGTTTCAATTTACTTCAGTACAAATGAAGAGTCCAAGACACACTCCAGGGAGTCAAACATGCACCTATCTGATTATCACGATAGGATTGAGACTTAAATTTGTTACACAGAACACATGAGAAAGTCTTTTATGATCAACAAAAGTGGCTAACATAAAGGTGCTTCATAATTCAGGGGATTTTTGAGTGTGGTGTCACTTTCTTCTGTTCTGAATTTAGTTTCAAATGTTGACTACCAATGGACAAAACAATGGTCTCTGGAGATATGCTGATAAGAGGTCAAGACCTGAAACTTTAACCACAGCATGCACAGTCTCTACTTTAGGTAATCTAACTCATTAGCCACCTTTATTACAATCAAACAAGTCATGCATAAGAACTTGATGCCTCTTATAATAAGATTTTAACATAAAAAAGTTAAGGATGCTACAAAGGCACTGGAGCATTGATTCTGTAACAGTTGGAAAAATGACAATTTGGAGAATGAAGGAAACGAAAGAAAGGAAGAGAGAAATGCCACAGAGCAATAGAGACAGTTGTAGGCCTGACATGTAAACTGGCATTGAGTAATGACACATACTTTGTGTGCGCCGGGATGTGTCATCACCTGCATGTTTGCCATTCAATCCGCACAGCTTTTTCCTTGTTAATTTACACAATAGCTGAACATGAGCATGCATGGGGCCACAGTTTTACCTGGAGCCAACAGTGCCGAGTTACAGGTGAACCCTGGATAGAAAGGTAAAGCCTCGCTAACAGGTCTCTGGAAAAGTGGGTTCAGAGCAAGGAACTGTGCTTACAGTCTGTGTCTGTGTATTATGATATTTCAGAGATGAAGCACTGTAATATTCAAAGGTAAAATACATACATCAATTTAAAGCAGCCCATGCTTAGTTTAAAATGTAACATTCACATTTCCCCCTGAAACCTCCCAAAGTGTTCAAGAACTTAAAACAATATTATCAATATTTAGCAATGTAATGAGGCTTGACTATACAATAAATTGTTCCCCTTAACTAAACAAAAAACCTTGTAGGCCATATCCACCTGTACACAAAATGTATGTGCCAGTAACAGAAAACAAGGTTACCACGACATGCGCATGTTTATTGCACAAAACAATAAAGCATACATGGCTGACTTAAGATGTGAGTTGCTGCAAGTCTTCACCATCTCAAGGGATTGTAAAAGCATTTCTCTGTTTAAATTCTTTGTTTAAATTGAAGTGTGTGGATAGAAGGCAAAAACATTATATCATACAACATAGCTATCCGCCACCATGTGGACAGGGCATGAATGTCTGAATTTAATCACAACAGAAGTTAAACGTAAGCCCACAGTCAGGTAGCAAGGATCTAAAGAATTTTATGCCCCATCCTCTTCATTCTCTGACCTGTCGAGAATAAGCTTATAAATCAGAGATGTTGTCCAGACCAGTCAATGCAAGACAAAGTAATGGCTTTGCACAACAAGATAGAACAGAAAAGCTTACCCTAACCAGAGGGGCAGGTAACCAAATGTAGGTATAATGTACCTTAGAATTTAGAATTTACGGAATTACGGAAAGCATTACTGCCCAGAAACAGTGTGATGATATCACATTAAGAGCATTATATTGTCTTGTTTTTTCCAATCTCTTGCCAAATGTTGGTAAAGACACCATCTTTATTCCATGTTCGAGAATTCCCTGAGTATTTACGGCTATCATTATTATCTGGACTGCAATGTATGATAATCCAATTGATGCAACAAACACTGACATCTTCTAGGAAACCAAATGTGATAGACAAGGGCTGTGCATGCACAAACACACACTTTTTACCCCTACAATTTGGCATGCTGTATCAGTCACAGACCATGCCACTGAGCGTTGTTTCGCATCAAAAGCCAGCCACTCCATGGCACACCTGCTCTGTACAGTGACTTCCTGTGTAGAGCACCAAAAAAGCCCTCCACAAACATCTGTTTCCAGCAAGAGCTCCATTAGATGTGTAACATGCAGTTTGGTGACACGCACCCGTCGGCTTAATCACTACATTTGCAAAGTTATGACCTCAATCATTTCTTCCAACTTTAAAATAGCTCTGCCTTCAGTCTGACTTGGCTAACAGGAAACCATTAAAGCATCAGCAATTACCATTCCCATCCATCCACACGCTCCCTATTTTATTTTAATCTGTTTAAGTGCATTTTCTACACAAGGTTAAAATATGAATCCCCGCCGCCCCCTCCTCTCCTCAACCAGCCCGGGTTTTCTGGCTTACTTGAGAGCACAATTTACGACTGATTTAATTTAGCCTCCGCAAACATTTCTAATGACATTAGGCCCGGTGCATATACTGACTGCCTCTCCCTCTTATTCCATTAACTCCTAAATCAGGTTTAAAGACCATACTGATGCGGGATGCTATTATGGGTGATTATCAAAACAACAGACAATGGGGCAAAGTGTTTACTAACTGGTTTAGCTGTAATTTTACGTAACCAGGACAGATGGGAACACCGCAAATCACAAATCAATCTATTCAATAATGAAGGACCTCACAGTGGCTTTATTTGTCCAAAACAACATGGACAGTATGATAGAAATCATTCTGACACAATCCTTCCTTAATAAAAAATATATCTTCTATCTGACACTGACTTGCATGTGAAGTACGCTGAAGAGCTCTCTCAAACAGCGGCTATTCAGCATTTGTGACAAGGACTAATGGCAAGCGTCCATCTGCGTACATGCTTACAGCTGCCTCCCGTCTGCACACAGGCAATGATTGTGTTATTAACCCCCCAACCCGATTTTAACATCATTATTAACCACCCAAAGAGGCTCAAAATGTCTCTGCTCACCTGTCACTGAGCTCAGCTGAGGGTGGTTTGATCCTGAACGCTTAGCAGTCATTGTCAAAGACACAGCTTGCATAAAGAGGGAGCACCACTCAGCATGTTGGTGGAATAATGCTTAGAGCAGTGGAAGAAGCATATTGGTCAACACAATGCAAATCATACAAGATTCACCTGTCGATGATGCAATAAATGACAAATATGGTCTCATCAGTCTTAGTAAAGGTTTATTTAAGCAACATTTCCTGTACGAGAATTACAGGTGGATTATTTCTAGGTCTATGTTCTGCAGTGAGACCAAGGAGATATACAACAATTCTAATAAACAAGCATGCTGACCATTAGACTATAATGGGCCTCTGTACGTGTGAGCAAATGTAAATAACACAAGCCAATATTTCAGGCTGCAGGTCGGACAAAACCTTATGGCCTCCTCAGTGATAGATATGCAAATACTCTTCATTCACTCCACTTCACTCCCTTTATTTTCCACAATTAAAGCAAACGCCAGTGAAACTGTAATTAAGCCATGTCCAGGCAAAAGACTGCCTGCTGCTTTTAATGAAGCCCTATTGATCGGCCCTTTATTTGCTATTGCTCTCCCTATAACGGGCACAAGGCTGAAGTTAGAAGTGCAGCTCTCCCATCCAGGTTGTACATTGTACTGCAAGGTTTAATTAAAAACACCAGACAATCACTCTAAGCACATTTAGCATTAGGACCAGTCTTCTGTGTTTGCTATGTTCTGGTGTGAATGGTGCTAAGTGTGTGGCTGCAGATCGCTGGGCATCTGGACAAATGAGTAGAGCTCATTCCCTCTGTCTGAGTCTGAATGGAGAAAAGCTGAACAAGTTTCCAGACAAAAGCAGAGCATACTCTGTTATTTGTGAAACAGAGATGACCTCGGGTAATCAATACCCCACAATTAAAAAAATGCTCAAACCAATTAGCCACATTGAGCTATTGCTAAAGGCAGACTGCTCTGATTGGAAGTCCACTGTGGGCACAATTAAAGATAAAAGGTTTGGTCAGGCAGAAGGGCAGAGTCAAACTGTCCATTGATTACGATCACATGATGGCCACACTGTGCAGCTGAACTTTACCACTCACTATGTTTACATAATACTAGAAAAATACAAATGTGTGCCTTAGTTTGACTTAAACAGAACTTTAAGGCTGTATGAAAATGTCTTGGTCTAATTGGAATTACAGTAATTTAAATCTACCTAATCATGCTACATAGCTAATGTGATTCATATACAGCAGCATGTAAGCATTCTGCAGCGTGCAACAAACAACTAAACAAAAGGAAAAAAGATGTAGGCAAAACAGCAAAAATAAAAAAACAGAAGAAAAAAGCTCTGTCTTTTGTAGTTTAAACAGCATTATGTGCTGCTCCTTGGATGATGCAGTTGTGTTCATGTGCTTACAACTCAAAATGTTGGAGTATGAACATTGGTATTTACAAACTGACCTAAATTATTTGTTAGTTTCTATCCTTCTGTTCAGAGCCTAATGTCTGATCAGAGCACACTGGACTCAGTACACTGATCCAATTATCAGGCCATTTTATTTACAAAGGAATTGTTAATGTAGATGCTACACATTTTGCTCTGTTGGATTTGTAGTTACATTTGAACTATTCCTATTACCAATAATCCATAGACACACAGTATAACGTATACTTGTTATCACAACAACAGACTGAGCAGGAATATATCCACACAAGATGTTACAGCTTAACACCTACAGAAAATTCAAAACATCTGTTAGTCTTGGTATTTTTTCTGAAAACAAGCGAGTGTATTCAAGTGTAAATAGAAGAAGCAGGTATGTTAACAAAGCCATATTAAAAATCCATTTCAAAGTGGATGTCACTGTGTTTATAGCATTGTGATGATGTTCAACTGAAGACGCATTAGTTTAATTGCAGTACCAACACTTAACTGTGAAATTACCCCAAACAATGGTTAGCCTCTAATGGATTAATAGTAAAAATCTGATAAAAGCCATTATAAAATGTTAACCAAAAAGAACGAAACAGGTAGACTTACAGACACTACATCAAAAAACTGCAAGATGTTATAAATTGCCACCTAAAAGAATTACACAACACTATTGAAACTTCACTGTAACACCATCATGTCTAAATATTAAAAGAACAAACAGGAACCAGCTTTGTACTAGCCAGTTTGACAAATGTAACTTGGAAGTCAAATGAACAGGGTTAATCCAACTGCAAACCTCAAGAGAAAGCTATGAAACATCTTAAATAACAAGAGACTGATAATGTAGCGCTCCTCCTATGACCCTCCCTTCTTCTCCTTGTCCCAGCTGTTTTTTTTATCCCCCCTTAACAGATCTTCCGATAAATTAACTGCTTTTTAGTTTGCAGCTCCGGTCCACCATTAATCCATATTGGAAGAAGTGTAGTCAAGTTACACTTAGGAGGAGAGAACTGGTACATTTTAGCGGAGCAATTAGGACACATTAGTCTTGGCTTTAATTAGAAGGCTGGAGCGTTGATATTTCAAGTGCTGCTTTGCGCCGGTGTTGTGTTTCGCAGCAGCGTTCCCTCGTCTCCGTCAGGGCAGGAGTCTGTCTGGCGCGTGGGCGGCCATATTCCAGATTTTGGTTGGTTTCTGATGGGTTTTAGTTTGTTTCATGCAATGATACCACTGTATTAACTTTAGACTTTGAAGCATTTAATTTTTTCTAGATTTTGGTGCATCTGTCGCATTAGATACACATTAGATATACTCTTTCATACAGTGTGTGATATACAGTATATACTATGCTGACCATTCTTCATTACATTCTACAGCGAGATACATGCATGTCTTTTTGTGTTTACCACATATGCTTATGACCTAAATGTTCATAATCCTAAACCTACTGTACATAGTATGTGTTAATAAACACTGTGTTTCAAATGCACATAGTACAACTACTGCATAACCAATCTGAAATGTATGGTCATCTTTAGTCACGCAAGCTGTGCTTCATATACAAGAACCTTAACTGATTTGTGTGTAATATGCAGGATTTCCAGGGCAATGTTTGCAAATAAACCCCACATTATTCTTACTTTTATTGCCCATGAGAGAATATAAGTCTTCTTGTGATATAGTTCAGCTGTATTTTCCTTATGCTGTGAAATGGTGAAATACATAGAGAGGGCAGTTTACAGATACATTCACCTCCACCATGTTATTGTAGAGTTAAACAGTTGGGATAAAAGGTGTGAGTATTTCTTAGAACACTTTTAGTATTATATCCAATATGTTTTGTTTTTTATGTGATAGAATGGAATATTAGTTTCAACAGTGAGGAGACATCATGTCTATAATAAACACTAAACCGTAAAATGGCTAGAAATGTCATACTTTTTATATCACAAGGAGCTGCATGAGAGCATGAGAGAAAGAGGGAAAAAAATGGAGGCAGTATTGAGATGAGTGGGGAGTTAAAACCTGAAGCCTCAAAGTCAAATTGATCTGCTTGAGGTGCCACATTTAATTGTTAGCCAAACAGACAGACATGACATCTTAGCCGCGCTGCTCTCTCTCCGGCCACATTAGCCGACCGCACCGCTTCATGTTCACGGAGTGGAGGCAGACTGTCTGGAGGAGGAGCAACACTCAGCGTCCCTCCATCCACCATCCTTCCTGAGTCATCAGCCCAGCTCCTCTCGTCCCACTGCAGGGACAACAGCAAAGGTCATTACCAAAACCTTGAGCCAAGCTGACATTTCTCTCCAAAGGCAGCTTGTCAAATCCAAATGTGGAGGTGTAAAAACTAACTGCATACATTAGGGCAAAGGTAAAAGCAAAGTGCTTCAGAATAGGACTTATAACTCTGAGAGGAAAACGATGTAGCCCTTAAATGAAAACATCAACACAGAATGTTTCATTTCCAAGTGCTTGGCTGGTCGGCATCGCCCCGGCTCATTTACTTTGCCAGGAATAGTTTATTATTAAAACAACTGAGATCATTACAGCCAATTAAGTCATGATTCATCTGTCTGGATAAACAAGCGGTGGCATGGCATTAATGTGATAAGCAGTTGTTGGTTTACACTGCAGGATGCACAAACACACGGCCGGCTAACAAGGCTCTCACTAACACACAAATGGAGAAGACAAATCCACTTTGCATATTGGAGCTATAAACACTGTACAAGCATTATACTGAAGTAGTAGATTGTGTTGAATGTTCATAAATTTAAATAGCACTTAAATAATGAGAATGGATATTATATATTTGTTTTTGCCATTTACACTAATAACCATTAAAAAATTGCAGCTGCATTCAGATTTCTATACATGTAAGCACTAAATGTTAAAGGAATTTTTAGACGTAAATGTTCCCGTTGCTTTTCCTCCTGTCAGCTGAAGGACTATTGTTGAGGAAAATGGAAAGTTTAAAAGTGTGTTGCTAATTTGCCCTACAATAATTATAATACATTCATTAAGCTCATCTAAGCGTTGCTGCACTAAATAATGGGAACTTTAAATATAGTTAATTGTGCAATTAATATCAGTCCTTTAAATTAATTTTAATTAGGCGCAGTTGGTCTGCTTCTTTTTATTAATTAACTGTAAAATCCATCTCTTTAAACTCCAGTTGTGTGTCATTATTTACAATTCAGCCTGGGTTAGGTTACACTTATGCATTATGAACGCACTATGGATCATGTACCAACACTTACCCATACAGACAGCCGCATAAACAACTTTTTATCATCCAGGATTAAAATTGTGAAATCTTGCACTCATGAAGATAATGTTTAACGTTACTAAATTACAAAACACTCTAGATACTCCCTTATCACTCCATCTGATGCTAAATGTTTTCCCATAGTGGTTTTATCTTTTCACCAAATATGATGTAGACTTCCCTATCATGACCCATCAGCCCCCAGCTAGAGACTGTCAAGCGGTACCTCTTAGTCTTCCCATTGACAACGCCAAAGGACAACGAAAGATGTAAAACAAGAAGGAGCAGTGAATAAAAAAACTGGCTCGTCAATTTGACAGATGAACTAATAAAAAGATTGGATTTTCTTAATCCCAACTGTCTGTCTCGACAAACTAACCACGTTTTTGGTTACAGTTTGAAGTGTCAAGACGGGGTGTCCGGTCTGTGAGTGAATTGTTGGCAGCTCGCAGCGAGGCCTGAGACCAGAACCCCTTCATGTCTTTGTCTGTTTACAGGCCAAAGCAAATCAAAGATGCGTCTCATTTCAGAGGCTGTAAAAGTGCGCCTGGGGAGGGATCGGGTATCTTAGAAACACCCAATCCTCCCAGAGCTGCCTCTACTTACAGCCTACCAATCCATGTAGCCTCCAAATGAACACTGCAAACAAGCAGTCTAATTAAGTGTCCTCTAGAATAAAGAGCGCTATCTTTTGGAGTAACATTCCTGAAAAACAAATGTGTATTTAAATTAAGCACATATGGTCACACTTCTAATATTCAATCACCAAGAAATTATTGACTGGACTTCCGGGTTTACCAGCTATGACGTTTTTAACCAGCCACTGGAACAGTAACGCAAACAGGGCATATCACTTTATCATATGCAACTCTATTAGTGCTTTTAGTGCACTAGACTTACAGCATCAAAAGCTATGTTTTTTTTCCCCTTTCGATGTATGAAAAAAAGAAAATCAATGAAGGTTTTCAGTTGAGTTTTCCCTTGCAATATTTTGTTTCTTGTGGTGTACTTGTTTCCTTAGTGGCCACGAATAAAGCCCTTCTAATCGAAACATCAATTTATTATCTGAAAGTGCTTGTTTGAAAAATAGCAGTGGAAAAAAAGAAAAAAGCATTACGTTTTTACTGGAAATTTCACAGTCCCACATCCGCTGCGGTGTTGCACTTACAAGCTGCATGAAATGGAATATGACTTAATGTTGTCAATGCATTTTCAGTCATCAAAGTTCTGGAGGGATTTGATTTCCGCAGCAGAAAGTGTAGGAGCTGTTAGCTTGTGAGTGATTTAAAATCGCGGTGCGGACGACGTGTCGGCTGACTAAATGAGACAGACGTACTCCTGCCTTGGCGTCTGGTGTATACATCTTCTGACATTCATGCCGACTGGTTTCCATTTCCGACTCCAAACGCGGTATCCAAGGCCCATTACGGACGGGCCGACAGATTCCATTTACAAATATTTTTTGGTAAATAATATATCATGTTCTTAACACAGTGGCTCCCCTGGGCCGTGCAAAGAGCCCTGTGAGAATACGGTTAGATGTCAGTGTTAGGGTTTTTATTGAACTGCTAACATCTGGAGACGTCTGTCCCTGAGTGAAGAACATAACGTCTTGGGAGACCCTGCCTTCTGCTGCTTTAGAAGACGCATATGTGACAGGATGAAGTATAGCATTCAAAAGACTTGAATGGTATAAATCCTAATTAAAAGGTCACTTATTGTTATTTGCATGTAGAAGACTGTTCTGGACATAGATATAACACATGTGTGTAGTGTCTATTATGTATATTCTCCAACTGAATGGAGACAAGACTGAACAAATCATCTTTGGGTCACAGAAACAAAGAGAAAGTGTCACCTTGAGTCTCTTTCTCTAAAATCTAAAAATCAGGTTAGGAGTCTGGGGGTCATCATGGACTCAGACTTGAAATTCCACAGTCACATTAAGTCAGCTACATCAACAGCATTTTATCACCTTAAAAACATTTCCAAGGTAAAAAAATGTTTAAAACAGAATTAGAGAGACTTATCCATGCTTTTATCACCAGCAGGTTAGATTACTGTAACAGCCTGCTCACTGGTCTCTCAAAACGAGGGAATCTGGAACAGCCTCAACTTTACCAATGTTCAAGAGGAAGTTAAAAACAATTGAAAGTGTTTTTTTTTTATCTGCATCCTTTGTCTTTTATTTTTTCTTGTCTTTCAATGCGTCCATCTGGATAAAAATTGGGTTTGTTTTTCAGCAACATGTATTTCAAAAATGTCTTCTATGGACAAAACATTGAATGGCCAGTGAAATAGATTTATGTTTAAAATAAAACCATTAACAGCATTACACAGATTAGTCTCTGTGTTGCACCTCCAAAGTGGAAATGCGTTGAGTATATACTGCTGTGAAAAAATTTGCTCCAAAAGCGGCCTAACTATTTAAGTATGACATCTAAACAATTTTTCAATACACAGGATGGAGGTTTGGGTGGTGGATGATGGGATATATACAGTATACAGGTCTTGCCACTATATATAATAAAGTTTGGGTCCTGACACTGAATTTAAGTGATAACATTTGAAAAGTAAGTTAGTTTGCTCACATTTTGAAGACCTCTTTCTATATTATGACTGCACAGTGCACTGCCATCTTTTCCTAGGCTTCCCTAGTGTAAAAAGATAAAAAATTAAAAAGACAGAACATTTCCTATTCACATAATCATGTTATATTCACATTCATGTCCATAAACCATAAACCTTTTTCCTACTGTGTACACTACAACTTTGTTATATAGTTTGGTCATTTTAATGTAGGATTATAGTTTGTAAAGCACCTAGTCTATATTTTACCAATGTTTTGTTAGTTTGTCATTGTTTCTTATTCACGTTGTTTAACAGACACATACCTTATTCCACTGCGTGCTGTACCTCCCCCTCCCAGCACCCCCCTCACCCCACACACAGACACACGCTCCCCTCCTGATTAGCTCATAATGGACGACTCATGTCCCCCTGCGGACCCCTGAGGACCTCCCTGGGGAGCCCTCCAACTTTGACCCCTATCTCCACCCTGCACTCCACCTTCTTAAAACACACTAAATAATCTTTCATGTGACGGGCCTCGAATGAAATTCAGGTTAGAGCCGCATCATTTACTGCAGACAATAGAATATTGATAAATGAATCATTGGCCCTTAGATTCTTTTAATGGGTTAAGGGGGTTTGTGGCGTGAGGAGATGCATTACTTTTAGGAGATAATATGTTATTTTGAGCAGTTAATATTCAATTTGTACATATTGTAACTGCTGCTGCTTTATTATAAGCCTCTTAAAAGGTGAAAAGTGGAACACGTATAGGTAAATTATACATATTTATTAGCTCCATTGCGACTGCTTGTAGGGTTTCTCAAAGAGGTTGAGACGTTCTCAGGAGGTTTCAGGCGGGACTTTCCAGGGAAGGATTACATTTCTCATGCTACATTCATAAAAGCAAGAAGTGCCCTAATTTCTATCGCCTTACAATACATTTAACAAGAGATGTGTTTGTGAAGGGATAGAATGAAAATGACCCTATTATTTTGTAATGTAAACATTTTAAGATAATATGTGTCTATGATTCCAAACACAAATGATCAGATATCATCCAAAACAGGGTTTCCCAAGCTGTGGGTGAAGACTCAAGGGTGGGTCAATGTAGACTAAAGTTGGCTCAGATAATCCAAATATCATTTCAGAATTTCACAACACAATGAAGTGGAAATGGTTGTTGGAGGAATATAGATTATATTTTTTTAACTGTATGTCCTTAGCCTCAATTGGGCCTCCTGTCTATTCATTTAGGTCAGCCCACGCTGTGAGAGATAGAAGAAGCCTTCCTTCAGCACCAAGGCTGTAGCGTGTTTAGTCTAGAAACTGTTCCAAGACAATGTTAAACATCATGGTGTGGCGTGATCCTTGACACAGTACGAGGCTATACATTCTTATTTATTCTGGAAGCATGGCAGACTGGTTAGTCAATGCTATACTGTGTTGAGTGTCCCGTCTCTGGGTCCCGTATTCATGGTCAATAAATTTCTTCTGTCTAAGCCATCCAAAAGAATCTCAAGCCTGTCTTTTTCTCTCGTGAGATCCCTCGCAGTTCCTAAGGGCAACTCAAATATTCTCCAACAATGGTAATGGAAAAGGCACTAAAAAAAGTACACTAATCACATCAAACTAAACGTTACATGTGGGTCTCTGAATATAGCCTCATAGCCTGTTCAAAGATTTCGTAGATCTAACACATCTCCTGCCTTTCACTAATGTAAGCATCACCAGAAATGTGAGAATTGAACATTAAAGTTATTTATAAATTAAATTTTTACTGAGACTTTCCCACAAATCAAATTTAAGGTTAATTTTAAACCATACAGATGTGTGTTCTGAATAGTATTTGAGCAAAATAACCCTAACTCCAGTGGCCTTGGTCAATAAAACATGGTCACAAAACCAGCTCACCATGATTTAAGGCGATAACTTAGAGACAGCTGTTATTTTGGATAGTATAGTGCATTTCAAAACAGTATATTTTGGTAACACTTTCCATGCGGCTAGCTTATCTGGTTTGGATCCATGGCTCACATTAGAGTACCCAAAATAATGTCTGACTCACAGTAAATATTTTACCTAAAAATAATAAAAAAATAAATAAACCATCTTACTTATAAATGTATTCTTCAAAGCCTGGCACATTTTTTGGCGTAGAAATCTACTACAGGCATTCTATTACACTACACACAAGTACCACATACAACCCCACATCCAAATCCTGGGATCTCCCTTTAAACCATTACCAATGAAGAAGGACTTTAAAACAAAAACAATAGTTATGATTCTCTTCTCTATCTGCTACTGGAGCTTAGTTTTGCTGAGGACATATGGTATACCTCCCTTGAGTTTATGGAGAAATAAAAGCATGCATTTATAAACCTGTGCCGTAATTATGCCCAAAGCCACCAGATTCTATGCAGTCAATTAATCACTGCACTCTAAAACAAACAAAACAAGAGATCCTAAACATGTGCCTATTAAATGTGCAAGTGGGGCTGGATAGCTGCTTTTAGACACAACATTTACATGTAATTATCTTCTTATATAATTAAGGGCATTCAGTTAACAAGCGTCTTGCTAACAGGCCACATTGCTTCCCCTAAACGAGCGGCAGGCAGCCCAGAACGCTGAGTGAGTGAGTAATTAGAGCTCGGCACAGTTGTGTTAATGGAAATGATCTGAAAAATCAGTGCCAGAGAGGTGGGGGGGTGGGGGTTAGAGAGGAGGGGCAAAGCTATACAGGAAGTAGACGGAGAAGGTGGGAGTAAAGCTTTTTGATTCATCACGATTATGATTTGATAACCTCATATTTCAGTGCAAGTGCAATTAATGTATATATATATATATATATATATCTCACAACGTTTTGGTAATTTGTGCTCTTCAGGGTACTTCAGAATGAGCAAGCAGATAGGACCCTAATGCTTGATCTCAGCAAAGCAGAAAAATGTGATCCTTTCCAGTCCTGGAAAAGTAAAGATTTTTTTTTTTTTAAATAGTCAAAATTAACCAAAGACAAACATATATAGTGGTGATTTTAACCTTAAGCTTGGGGCAATTAGAAGATTTTAGTTTGTAAAAGAGATTAAGATAAGTTTAACTGAGAAAGACTAACAATGCAATTGAGTGCTTACATGCTGCCATTTCTTTGTATATTCTTCCATTCATTTTATTATCATTTTGTACTTTTATTATTAAGGACACAACATACATTATACATATATAACAAGTCAAAGAAGATGAAAAAAAAATACAATGAAGAACATTAAATGTCAACTTTAAAACAATATGTTATTCTGCAGAATGCTGGTGGCCTGTGCACAGAGCTGTCTGTGTGTTTTCCAAGACCCCTGATCACGATACCGCCATTAGAATAACAATGGTGGGTGAGCAGTGCAGTCTACTTTACCGACGTTCGAACTGACACAATGACACCCAGGTCCACCCTCGCTTCAACCCAACATGTTCTTTGATTCTGCGCCACACAGTCATGAGCTCATCCAGCCCGGGGCCACGGGGCAACAAGGGAGTGAACTTTGTCACACTCTACTCCGGTATATCACTTACTTATTTGTCTGGGAGAATCAAAGAGAGCAGATTTAATTCAGAAGTGGAATCAAAGGAGGCCTCCAGATGTTAAGCGTACTGTTTAAAATGGTATATATTCCATTACTTTCACTCAAGGGTTGGCCCGTTTTTACTTTCTTTCTTTATTTGACCTGCACAGATTATATGAGCTCTTACACCCCCTCAAAATGTCAAGAAACTCAAGCGCTCATGTTCGCCCGCAGCTCCCCCTCTTAACAATACATGACAGACTTCACATGTCACGTCAAACCGCAACCTTTTCAGTGCAAAACTCTACAATCCCAATACATAACCCCTTAATTCCACATGTAAAATCCCTAATTTCCTGAAAGTAATTGTTTGGTTAATATCTGTATTCAAAAGTATCCAGGTGTGAACAGAGCCGGCTTGTGTTGAAAGAGCTACACTGAACGGCTGCCAAGATTCCTTATGATTGCAACAGCTTATACTGAAATTATGATACAAACTATGCAGCAAGCAGGTGAGGAATATCCTGCGCTTTTGTTCCGGCACTTTCTATTGACTCCAATAAACACTTATGTACTCTAAAAGATCCAAGGACAATGGCCCGCTTCAGAACTCGACACCAGACCTTTAACAATACAAAAATACTCTATCCTCTAAAGACTAATTGATGTTATTCGGCTTTTGATAAGTCAAAGCTAGGCAGACGTAATAGTAAAGATTATACGCAGTGCTTTTGATGGCCCGTAACCTGAGTAACCAGAGCACAAAGACCCAGAGACAACAAAAATCCTGATGTTTTTGGTTGCTTATCACCGAAGCCATGATCATTTGTGTTTTGAGGGCAACAACAGTGTAATTTGAATAGGGACAGACTTTTAAAGGCGGAATAGCACTGTGTGGACTTGGAACTGTTGTCCGCTGGCCTGTGAGCATATTGGTTATTGATATTCTCTCTCGGTGTCACACACACATACTGCATATGCTCTCACAACACTAGGACTGAAAAAGCCCTCAGAGGCAGGCTGAAACAAATACATTTGCACTTTTTTCTTTGGCAGCAGGGGCTGGCAGGTGAAAACCAAGGTCTCACAATTTGGCTGGAGTGCCATCTACTGGTGACATATATTAAGAAGCACACCACATCCACACCACTACACCAAGCATTTACTCAAAAGATTCTCAAAAGTCAATTTGTAGGCCAAACCCCTTTTTAAGACTATGTGTGTAAGAATATACCCCACTTTGAATTTTCAACTGCACAGTGCATATGCCATCAGGTACTAAAAAGGTTGAGTATGCAGGGAAGTTTGTACAATTACAACAAAATATGAAGCCTCCGGGGAAACGGCCATGTTTAAACTCTACCAAACAACAAGATATAAAGAAGTGAAGCACAAAGCACCATTTAAAATGGCCTTTCAGCATGGATGACAAGTTCGACTGATGACCTTGATGCACCTGTGACAATTATGTGACAATCAGTTATGTGACAATTGCATGGACACAATATACAAACAGAGATGAGGTGATCAGTAGAGGACAAAATTTGTTTTCAAGAAAAAGTGCTGTCGAAAAATTTGTAGTCATTAATATTTTCCAAGAAAGAGCAGGAAAAAAAGGCAGCAGAAACAGAAATTATGCAGTTTGTAGCTTTCAAGGGTTAAATGCTGAAATAAATTTTATGTTTTTGTAAAAATAAATATTTTTTAATAATACTCTGGTCTGTGTTTATTTTGGCCTTTTTTTATGAGATAATGTGGCAAAAGTGTAGATTGCAATTTTACACTTTACACTCTTTAATTTTATAGCATGTAAACAGCTATGATGCCCTTTCCAAAATAAGTGGAAATAAGTCTGATAATAACAAAATAGTTTACAAATATCTTTCCAAAAGAAAGATGATATGATATATCATGAGATGCTACTCATTCTGCACAGCCTCGTCTGTCTACTCTGGGCAGTAGTTAAACCAGAAAAAGGAAGAAATGGAAAAAAATGTCTCCTTCTGTGATTATACACCACTGAAAATATTGAACTGATGTGTGAACTGTTTTATTTTGTAACAAACAACATTTTGTAACAAGCCACAACATGCAAAAATTTTTAATTAATATATATTTTAATAGTGGCACAAAAATACTTTTAATTAAAGCTGGTCATCATCACACAAATAAGTCAGGCAAACACAAAGAGGCAGGCTACTGAGTCTGAACTAGTCTTTTTGAAACTGCTCAAGTTCAGGACCACTGGTTTATGCTTAGCCAAGTTAGCCAACTAATTGTCTGAAGGAGCATAAAACAGATAAAAGAACAACAAATTATTGTATGTGGTTAAATGTAACCAGTAAAAGTAATGTGTTACTTTATAAAGGCAGTGTCAGTTATGTAAATTAAATACAATAATACAATTGATTATATTAGTATATCACCCAAACAGCGCGTAAAGGCTACATTTCTCAACGCTTTTATCCATTCAAATAATGTGTATTGCTTTTTGAACTCCACTGCTTGTCTTCATTACTCCTTAGTCTAAAAAAAAAAAAAAACATGCGTTCTCCACAAAGATCTGCAATATATCACCAAGCAGCACAATGAAATGTCTGTTAAGGCTGAGATGACATCATGCAGCGTGCCCCAAGGACAAATATAGATCATGTTTATCTATAACAGATGATTCATTTGTGACATGGTAAAGAGATATTCATGTCCTATTCACAGATGGCATTTAAACGGTTACTTCAGGTGCTGCTGTGGTAAAAAAGTATTTACTATTTAAATAGATGTTTGTGCATGTTCTGTCCCAGGTCATTGTCGAGCCAAAATTGCACATTGATTAACAATTAAAAAGCTGAGCAAAGAAAAGAGATGATTATAAAAGTTAAAGTACAAAATAGACTAGGGACAAAAACAAAATGCAAAAAGCAATCTTATATTTTTTTTTCACACCTTTACCCCCTCCTCCCAGCTCCCCTCAAACCCTTGGGAAGCAGCACTCCAAGGTCTTTCATTTGAGCTTGTATTATGCCCCTGTATCTCTGCTCATTTTTCATCCGCATTGCATTAAGTATTGATATTGATTTCTTGTAAATGGTGGCGAAATGGATGGCTCACACTTTTTTGTGTTATTGTTCTGCAGCACTTGTAGGTAATTTATTATGGCTGAGGGTCCGGCAAGGCCTCCCAGTTGTGTGTCCCTCCTCCTGATGGAGCGTGCCAACCTGACAAAACACACCGTGCTCTCAAAGACCACTCATATGGGCAGTGACGCTAACACCAGCTAGCATGCACACAGTAGCTCTCTTTGCCCACATCGCTCACATTCATGGTGCACTCTGAGCCTGGGAAAACACAACAATAAACCAGGAAACACTAACTTTACAGGCATTTCTCAATCTTAATGTGGGATCAGCAGCAGCTTTGGTTTAGCTTCTCCTTCTTGTTTTGAATATTATTCTTTTTTAGCAGCACTTATGTTGAAATCCATTCCCAGTTTTTGTGACAAAGCGTGGCCTTCTTGACAAACTGGAGTGGTTTACTTGCATTGTCATCCCGGCCAATTTCTTTTCCCTGCTGCTGCGGCCCCAGCAGTCCATTTGCATTTCAATAGCCTCTCTGTCTGCCTCTATATTGCCTGATATTATGTCTGCCCTGTATGAATTCGAATTCAGTGTCTGCATCTGCTGTTCTACTCCCCAGCAATTCTCATAAAAAGGTGTAACATATGAAATAAAGCTTGCAAGCAAAACACATTGATGGTGTGATCATGAGCACTGTGTGTGTGAGATGTATATCTAATGTGTTAACTTCCCTGTTCTGCCTCTGAACAAAGCTGCTCCATTAGGATTGACCTAAATAGAACTACATTACCCAGGCTCTGTGTGCTTGATGTCTGCTGCGGTGAAGCCAATACATCCTGTTGAGCCTTTTTCACCACAACACCAGCATTTGGCCACAAACCCCGACTGGTGCCACAGTGTCGGACCCATGAGTCACATGACCCTCGCTGGAGTCCCACAGAGGTCCCTCAGGTATCCCAGAATGCCCTACTGCTGCATCTCATGTCCACTCTCTCCTCATTCTTCCAGGATATATGGGGGATCAGAAGGCCACAGGCAGTTACTGTTAAAGGCACAAGGATTTACAGGAATTTCTGCTTTTAAAAGATATAAACCACGAATAGATGATTAATCTCTCTTCAGGGGATATTGGATAAAGGATATAAAAAGGGATATCAGTTGAAATGAACGTCAGGGGATTCACCTTGGGACAAATGTAACAAATCAATTCAAAATCAAATCAAAGAAAGTGACAAAAAATTACACCTATGACCATAACATGCACATCATTTGACCCCTTCAAGTAAGTTTAGCTTAGTTTTCAATTGTTTTTCTAGTGTGCAAGAAAATGTTTTTGTCGCTGCTGTAACGGCACTTTTTCTAGCTTAGTTTTAATGACACAAGCGATTCTCAGATGGTCTTCATTTCTGCAAACAATAACTATTTGTTATTTTATTATTGCGCTAAAAATGGTAATTCAAAAGAAATAAAAAATTTGTCTATTTGGAAAATATGAACACACCCTGCAATTATTTAATAAATGCATAGTAGATTATACAACATATGCATTTTAGATGCAAACCATATCCTGATCCATAAAAGGTGTGTTTGCACCCCGCCTCTTAATGTTAACCTCAGCCAAATGTAGCTTCTGTTCAAAAACAATTAATGTGAGCCAGGGCTGGGCTGCGCAGGCAGGCTAACAGCTGTGTTTGGGCCACTTGTTGTGCCTCCAGCACAGATAATTACAGCAATCCAAAAGCAGAGCAGCCGCTCAGGGAGTTTAATAATGTACAAGTAGTCGCTATCTCTTTATAGATCATGTTACTGCAGCACTCACTGACGTGTAATTTAGATCAATCAAAAAATATGGCAGGGCTATGAAACCAGTGCCTTTGATAATAGTTGGCAGGTAGTAGCCACCCCCTGTTGTTGAAGCATCTCGTATAAAAGGCTTCATTCCGACCTCCATCAAGCGGCCTGGTGTGCAAGGATGTGTAACCCAGGCAACAGATACATAAAGCATTATGGGACTTGATTTAATTTGTCTAAATGGGAGCTGGAGTATCTTGGTTCTCAGTTTGAATGTGCCTGTTAACCACCACTACAATGTAATGTGCTCCTCAACTTGAAGTTACTGATTGTATCCTGGTTGTGTAGCAGCTTTTCCTCCATTTTGTGTGTATTTGTATTTCTCTGTTTCTAGGCCATTTAACCACATTTAATTATTTAGAATCTTTCTAAACTTACATCATTCCCAGCTGTTCACCGGCGGAGAAAGATCAATGCCGAAGGATACAGTGTCATCATAAATGTGACAACAATGATCCTGGCAGTGCTTTGTTTCCTTGAAGTTCCCACCACCACCCTTAAAAATATTTTGGGATCAGCACTTTAACTGGAGGCCAAAGCTTTATCTGCATTATTTAGGCTTATATGAAAGGCTTTGTTGTGCGCTATGAGCTCCTTTCGTCGATTTGATCTATTGTGTTCCTTCGTAGCTACACTCCCTGCTTCAACCCATTTTAAGAACTATTTGAACCGAGACAATTTAGCCGGTAATACCTGGGTATCATCTTCTATCTTTGCATGGGGACTCTCCTTGCCTCTGGCTTGTTTTAAACTATTAGAACAATTCAAACGGCTTCCACTTCTCCTCCTCGTCCTACTTTTAACTTCCCCCTTTCTTCTCCTTTCTCCTCCCGTTGCTTCCAACCCAAGGGTCTTTGTTTTAAATGGCAATTCATCCGCCGGCTCGTCAAACATCAATTTCCTCACCGAGCACACATTACGACCTGATAGAAGAAATAAAATCTCTGCCATTTATCGCACAACTCCCACCTCCTCTTTCCATTCCGACGTTCTTTTTTTTTTGGCATTGCTATCGAGAATTGGCACCCTCATCAATGCATCTAACAACAAGGGAGCAGCTCCACAACAACGCCGATGCCATTCGACTTCCTCTTAAGTCGTTTTATACTTACTGCAAAACAGTAACGATTTCAAGGGCCTTTGAATTCCTTCAAGAGCTGCGGCTTTATAAAACATGCATGAGGTGTTCAGTAAACAATGCCCAATGGTCTTATTCCTTTTAAATAAAACTATTTCCATGCAATGTAAGAGAGACTTTAATATTGCCTTAAATATTAAAAGAGAGAACTGAGCCTCATCAATTTTTCATTTATTGGGCCCGCATGTAAGGAGTCATCAATCTCCAAAGAAATTACTGACATTTTCATTTCAAATAAAAAAGGGTACACTTTATCCAGCGGTAATAGGGATTGCCACTCTTACACAGGGAGCATTAAATGGCTTCTGGAGTGCTGAAAATGAGATTTTTTTTTTGTTTCAGAACAGCTTGTGGTTTTTAACCCCGTGAAGCAAACATGCATGAAATTGCAAAATAAAATGACGCACATTACAGTCTGCTTTTTAAGAGAGAATGTGGTTCATTACAAATCAATACAAGTCGAGATCCCAACAAACTCAACCTGGATGTTTGGCCATTTGCTTCTATTGATAGCCCATGACATAAATTCATTGTTTGATACTAACACTGTTATGATATATTGTTATAAATGTCTCCATCATTACATGGCCTTGCTTGTTTGCCTTTAGGGTTGAAGCTATGTAATTACTGCACGATAAACAAATGGTTTGGGTAATGGGGGAGAGGGAGAGTCCCAGAACTACAGGAAGTGGGAGAGGATTACAGCAGAAAGGCGTCCGCTGTTTACCCCCCTTCACCCACTGAAGCCCCTCAACCCTCACTGTGAGGCCTGTCCCACACCTCACCACAGTTTCCCCTGTGGAAACACCCGGCTAAATTATTAATGGCAAAGCGTGCTGATATATCATCAAGCGTGTACATACATTGTGTAGAGGGGGAAATAAGGGTTACAGTAGGCCAGGATTTATAACAAAAGCTTGACATATGCTGCTAATTTACCTTGACAACACTGTCACATCTCGCGCAGTGAGTAATCGTCCACCTGAAGAGGGGTTTGCATGTACCAATCACATACATGCTTATCTGCCTTTACAACCATAATTCATGAATATTTGTTTGTAATTTCTGTACACAAGTCACCCTGCTGTCTCATTTGCATAGGTAGATTGAGATGCCGCGAGCGTAACGAGCCTGGCCTGCATGTAAGCGACAGAGGACACTGATAAATAGAGCTCCCTTCGCGTCATGACAACTTTGTAAATGTTTGATTAGTTTTGAATGGATTACTGTTAGATTATCGGGGTTTGGGGCCCAAACCTAGACGTGTGCCACGCTCCCTTACGGGTGTCCTGTGACAACACAGGGGCTGTGCTGCTGACAAAGAGCGAGAGCGTGCCAGGGCGTAGGCCAGGCCTGTTTGTGCGAGCTTGTCAAAGTGTTTGATAATACCGGTGCTCCCTCTTGTCACAGCTTCAGTGTTGGGAATACTGTAAAGTACATTGAGAGTTGAAGAGAAAAATCAACAATTCCACAAGACATAGTTTCATCTTCAAACTTTTATGTTCAATATCTTTGACTTCTTTGCTCCCAAATCGGCTCAGCATTTCAGAGATATTTAACGGCTTGCTAGGAATCTCATAGTGAGGCTGCTATAAATTTTCCGCGGCTGCTGTGAGACACTTCCATTGCTTGTGTGGCAATCAGACTGGTGATTATATGGGTAATGAAACATGTGGCTCCTCTCGGTGTCTGCTCTTTCCACTGCCTGTCTCTTCAAATCCTTTTCCTCCAACTTTTCTTCCACTCTTTAGTTAACGCCTCTGATAGATGAGGTGGAACTATCACAGGGAGCTGTAACCCATCACTTCCCCGACCTATTATGCAGAGTTGGATGTTGGGTAACGCTTGTGGAATGGTGCCGCCCACCCCTGACGGCCCTCGTACCGTACAATCCTTTTTGCTTGAGAAACCTGTCTGGCGCATTGACAGCACTGCCGCTACTGGTTCTGCCGAGCTCTCTCTCTCTCAATCTGTTTAGCTTCCTGTTGTGACCTTTCATACAGTCAAATATATTAGCAAGCGCTGCATTCTCATTAAAATACTGCATTAACCAAGACTCTTTGGAGTCTAAATGACGGCCGAAGGAACTGAAAGCTAATAGCCGTGGGCAGTTGGGGAAACTTAACTCATGAATCAGTGAGCTAATGCAATAGCGGCGAGCCTGCAGCGCTGTAAGTGCGTGGTCTTACCTTTATCTAACTCATTTTCCAAAACCACTTTCCTTTTCTTCTTCTTCCACTTTTTCTTATCTCTCATATCCCCGCTACGTTCACAATCCACTTCCACCTGACACATTTTGTCCCTTCTCACACTTCTTACCTCTGAGACTGCTTGTCCTGCTATCTTATTTGTTCATTCCATTCGCCGTCTTATCGAACTTGTCTGTGTCATCGTTTCTACTTTGTTCCTCTTTGAAATCTCTATTCTACTCCAATTGTTTTTAAAGAAAGATGAAAAAAGATGGAGATGAAGACAGAGGAATGAAAAGGCGCTGCAGAAGAGAGAGAGAGAGAGGATCTAAAAGCTCATTACTTTCCCTTGATGGGAGAAAATGAGTGAGGGGGCAATAATAAAGCTTGAATTTTTCAATACTGTTAAAAATGGGGCTGTGACAGCTCACCACCAGTGCAAGGGACAGGCACCGACAACGCATGGTGAGCCACCGAATTAGCAATACCATACATCATAAAATCTAATTAAATCAAGGAGCAGAATCAAATTAGTTTTGTGTGACTCAAAGCGCCCGCCAAAAGGGCTCTATTAAATGAACTGTAGAGAGGGAATTAAATAATTCACAGTGAGGGATTTTGCATTTATACAAAAATTGTGCACTTAATTGTCCGTGCTATATTACAGATTTGGCCTTATGTTAACAATGAGCCTAAAGCACACTTACTCGTGCACACTAGGCACACATTAGGGCCTACATGGTCGACAAAGCTTCAAACTGAGGGTGTATTAGAGCAACTAGCAGTTTGATGGCACTAGTGCAGTCGAGAGCAGGGGTCTAGAGCATGCAAAGGCTAAAATGATTATACTCCAATGACTTTTAAAATACATGACCAAAGACAATGGCTTGAATTTTGGTAAGTTGTTCAAAACCTACCTTTACCTAAATTTGTATTATGAAGACCCCCAGAGTTGGAATGTCACCTTAACATTTTTTTCTTAATACCTAAGGATAGTCTTTTCTCAATAATGTGATATAATTTAAAACAAAACTGGATGAGATCATTCAATTTAAAATTGAATGGTCTCATAAAAAAAGTTTAAATGTTAAACAACAGATTGCGTTCAGTGTCCCTTTACGTATATTTTCTCATTTGATTGGCTCACTGCTTAATGTGTAGATAGCTCTGTAAAATCACAATATCTAAAATAATAATCCTGGTGCAACTCTTGTGAACAGTTTTAGGTGTTTTAGGTGAAGGTATTATAGTCTCAGGAGAAAACCTTTTTCTCAGTTTTGGGCTACAAGATTTTTTAAATTATATTTTTTGGACTATTTCAACAACCTTTTAACAACCTTCATACAGAGTTTGTTTTTCTCTCCCTCCCCAATTGTGATCTTCTATAAAGATTTGTAGGAAACAAGAAAGCATTTGATTTTATAGAGTGGGTTGAAGAAAAGATTGCTAATAGTTTTTTAAATTTTCCAGTATGAGTGGCAACAGACAGATTGAGAAACCCACAGGTCAAACCAAATACGACAGATGAAGTACTGTCAGGAAAATGGAGCACTTTTGTTACAGTGTGAGCTTTCAAGCATCTTCAAGCCTTATTCTCTCCGGCCTTACACCCATTCTTTCAATCTCTCCATCTCCTCCCTGGCGCCGTGGCATCAAAACAGCACAACTTTATTATAGTCGCTGTCAATACTGTAATAATAAAAGAACGTGGAGGGGAGAGACTACCATATTACACTTTTAACAAGAATATAGCAGATGCACATTGAGTGAATATTGAGTTTTAAAACTTGTCGCCATGTGATTTGTGGCCCTGTCACTGCAAATATTTTTCACTGTCAAGGCTGCAAGCCGGGGCTGTCACTTCGGCGGTCAGCTGGGACGGGGGGAGGCAAAACACAATGATCTGGCCCTTAATGGAGAACCGCTGGGACTGGCACGGAGGTGATGAAGCACTGTTTAGTTTGCGCCTGCCATATTTCTGCTTGGGGACGCTATTATAAAACACAGCGTTATTTTGTCAGATTTCAATCATGAGCCAGGTTATTTGTCACCTGCTGTCGCATTGTTGGGGCAAGTCAGGCTGACGGTGAAATATGATTCACCCCAGCCCAGCCCCCAATCTGAAGAAGAAGAGTTTTCTTTTCTCAAAAAACTGCTGGTCCACTTTCTTTCCATTTTAGGCCAAAGTGAACTTTTTTAGTTTCTACCTTCGCTTTAAATTCAAAGTTTTGTTTTGTTTGTAAGTTTTTTTTTACAATGAATTCACAATGTCAAGTATCTGTCAGTCAGAAGCCCTAAGTAGTTGTGGCTTAATTTCCTTCAATTAAAAGCATACTTAAGTGGCTTTTTCTTTGAATATGACCTCACACTGCCATCTCAGATGCTACATATTAAGTTAATAACAGCATTAGGCTTTTCTTTTGGCCCCCTGTTGTTCATAAAAACTCACAAATGGCAGGGACACAAAACAATCAAGTGGTACTTGCCTATAAAGTATTATAGAAGTCACTATTGAAGAGAGTTGAAAGAAAGGCTCTGAGCCTTTGTCAAATATTAATAAAACTCATTTTGTATTATAATCCAATGACATACATGCCATTTAAATTTGTCATTTCATTTTCCCTCTCAGCGGATACATCTCCCACGTCTATAATGTGGAGCAAAACAACACAGCACTCCTCCATTCTTCTTATTGACATTGACATCTGCTTTTCAATTCACTGTTCACCCAAGCACCTCAGACATCCCTCACTAACTTCATATCCTAATCGTACCACTTTTATTTCCTTGTTGCCCTTGTGTTTGAACGTCATGGCCTCTACTCAAACACCCAGCGGCTGTAACACCCGTGCATAAAGATATTTCCTGCAATCGATGCAGAATGAGTGAGGCCCATTACTTTGGACTGTTTGTAGATGTTGTTGATACCTAACTATTAGCCGTATGCAAAACAGAATTTGACTGTGTGCTGGTTCGAAGACAGAGGTGACATTGTGTGGCTTCATCGCTCTTCCTAGTCTGTGAATAAAACTGTTATTGACTGTGTGTGTTGTCGATATTTCTGGATGTTTATCAAACTGCTTTTGTGGTTTAACCAAAACATGTAAAGTGAGGCAAACTTTTTCCTTGTTAGCCTTCTACAGTACACCTAATATATGTATGAATACAACCGTTTTAACACCAAGTGCCTTGTATATGCAGACATGTTATAACGCATCAAAAGATACATTCACATATAAGCAAACCATTAGCTTTGGCTGACACGAGAACCATTAGCACCAGGTTTCTAGCTCTGTCTATTCCATTCCAAAAGACAGATCATTTACATAATGTGTGTTTTCCCCAAACGGTGTGAACAACTGGCACTCTGTGTAGGTTTTCTGCTGGCAAATGTTTCAAACTGACCTTGGGAAACGGTCCATCTGCAAACACTACACCCATAATGGGCCTTTTACTTGTTTTTGTATATATGTGAGTGTCCGCAAGTGAGCCAGTGTCCATCTGGAGTGACTATGTGTGTGTGTGTGTGTGTGTGTGTGTGTGTGTGTGTGTGTGTGTGTGTGTGTGTGTGTGTGTGTGTGTGTGTGTCTCGAGCTGATGACTCGGAGCCAGCCGGACGGCTTTTATATGTATTAATATTAATATGTGCCTGAGCTGCAGCCCATCTCGTCCCTGCCCTGTAGTGCTCTGTGTCCAAGGGCGGCCATTATCATCCCTTTCTGACTATCAGTGAACCTGGATAAAGGTAAGGTAGGCACACTGATCACACTGGGGTCAAACAGTCAGGCCAATATAACTCAAACCATCGATAGTGCATGTGTAAAATGTACTATGAAAACGTGCTTGTCTGCTGCTATTCTGTATGTATAGTGCTTCCTCTTATGGAAAGATATGTGCTTAATACCCCCACACAGCACCTCTCACAAAAGACGTAGGTAACACTATCCCGTTTGCATAGTGTCGTAAAAACCTAGTGCAGATGTTTATCAGCCACCTCTCTGTGTATGACAAGTGCAATTCTTTTAAATGAAGATGGTGTGTTGGTCCTGAGGGCAGTATTGATGACAATGTTAAGCATGTCCCATAAAATCAATCAATCAATGGAATATTAAATGTATATGTCTGGGAGCTTGTCAGTGAAGCGCTCAGGGGTGAATCTCCAATAGCCTGTCAAGCTTTATAGCCTTTTATATAGGGGATCCACCAACGCACCAGCGTTTCCATGAAAATACACCTGTACAGTATATCAGCCGCTGATGTCACAGCTAAGACAGAGCGTAGCAAGCAAGTGCTTCTTTTCCTCTGTCTATTTCTTTTGTGCAGAACCCCTCCCCAGTGCTACACACCAAAATAGATGAATTTTGCTTCAACAAAGGCAGTATGGTAATTAAATGGAAGATAAGGCCATTCAGAATGCCCAAGACTGTGCCAGGCAAATATCCTGATCAGCTTAAAATCAACCAAGTGGGACAGAATAACAAAAATCCAAATTGGTTGGTCTAGATCGCTTTTGATAGGGCTTTCAATATAATGCACAACAATGGCCAAAATGAATGGGAATCAAATTACAAGAGCTGTGATATGGCACAAAACTGCATGAGGGAATTCAAGCACAATCACTTTTCAATGTGGCTTTCAATATTGCAGCCAATCCTCGCACGATTCATATCCGATCACAAATAATGTTTATCACCCTCATATCTCTCTCCCTAATGGAAAAGGCCTAGTGTTGGGGTTTAAAGAGTGCATTCATTTTTAATGAGGTCTGGGCATTGGCCAGAATGAAATGAACAAGCAGAGTTTTGGGCCACAGTTACAGCGACTGGCAGTAAAAAGGTTGTTTGGTTCGTTCCAATTTGACCAGGTTATATGTAAGTAGAAGCTGCTTATAATGTCCAGAGTGCATATTTATAGTATTGTTCAGACTTGCAAAGCTCACACAACGTTAATAGTGTAACAAATTCAACACAATTATATATTTTATTTTATGGGGGACATTCTCTACAAATATCTTCCACAATATTTACCAATAAATACAAACCCCACTGTGAAGCTACACTCACCATCCACATATTTGACAGAACAGTTAAAGTCTGTGCTAAATAAGCTCTTGAGTAGAAGCAGACACTCATTTTTCTGTCTAATCCTGGAGAAGATGTATCTCCTGCCTCTCGACTGAACATGATTGGTGAGTGACTGCGTGCGGGTGACGAGATCACTCAGTGGGGCTGAGGATAAAATGTCGCTTAGGATAATGTGATTGCCCTTAAGGTACAAGGAGCTTGAATTATATTCCCTGATTTATAATCTGAAAATTAAAGACTCACTCATTTTCTAATTTAATTCCACCTTCAATGGAACAATGTTCACTCTGAGCCAAATTGGCGAATAATGTTACTAATTCAGATGCAGATGTAATTTCTATTCGGGGGGCTGCAGCGCGTGGTGATGAACGAGTCCCGGATGGATCGTTGCCACTCCTATCTCCCCGTCTCGACAATTCCCCAGCAGTTGTGATAATAACCTGCGCAATAAAAGGAGGGAGAGGCAGTGCTAGCCCGTTCCACTCCTCACACCCCAAGTCATCAGATACTTCATCTAATAGTATTTCTGTCCTTTCCGGTGTCACTTTGTCTTAAGGCAGCAGGAAAACACGGTGCAGCCAATATCGTCAGCGTCAAACTGCATTAACGCCACCAAACTCTTAATAACCTGCATAATTACTGCCGTGGTATGCAATACAAAAAAGTCATTGCAATAAATCTGCTGCTAAAAACTTGATTGAATACAGGGTAAATGTCAAGGTAATTATGAAGCGGCGAGGGTTAAAAGCAACGTTAAATCCTCCTGCCGAGCGGTGACATTCAAAGGAGATAAAGACAAGAGAGGGGAGGGAGGAAGAGAATGAGTGAAAAAGAGTTTGTAAATGTATCAGGCAATTGAAATCTAACTGTGGCTCACTTGTCACTATTGCAGCTTATTTACTGCTGTGAGCGATTTGAGATGTGACCTCTCTATGGCTGGTTTCTTCCTGCGCACTAATAGTCCTATTAAAGACTGAATTCATCATGTA
The DNA here is from genome assembly GCA_024349245.1 of Neodontobutis hainanensis. NCBI lineage: Eukaryota > Metazoa > Chordata > Actinopteri > Gobiiformes > Odontobutidae > Neodontobutis > Neodontobutis hainanensis. The sequence continues at coordinate 2,979,138 of JALDNG010000016.1, read as the reverse complement.
AATTATCATAATGACACAAACAGCGCAGTATCAGGCATGAATTTTGAATTGTGGTTTAGCTTTGTTAGCTTCACCTGACCTAGCTTAGACTCTCACGCTGTTTATTACACGTGAGTTTTGACGGATGCATTGTAAAAGACTGAATTCTGGAAATGGACACCAGTAGTGGTAGCGTGGAAGTGAGAAAATTTGCAGTAAAAAGTGCAGCTTTGTTCTGAGGTTAGCTTGGCTGGCCTGCAAATCCCATACAATGTAGACTGTATGCTTATTGCATAAGTGTTTTAAAGCAAAATTCTGGGCATGCACAACAAAAATAAACAAAAGGCAAAAATAAAATGGTGCGTATGTAAAAAAAAATTGATTTTTTTTTTGTGTCTTTTGCTTTTTCGGGTTAGTTTTTTGGCCAAAATTGTGCACTTTATTTGGTCAGCTTATAATTTTCTTCACTTGACCAAGCTTGAAAGCACCATACACAATATACCTCAGCCTACAATGTCACCTAATCTAGAAATTAAAGTGAAACAAAAGTACTTTCACAACACGGGTATAATAAATGTGTCTTAAAATCCAGAATGAGGGTTTACAAAGGCTGGGTCATTTATTGGCCGTTCTGTGGTGAGAAGTGGAAAGAGTCAGGTGATAGGGCAGCCAGGACAGCTGAGAGGTTGCACGCAGTCGTGTGCCTTCTCTTCAGAGCCTAATGATCTTCTCTGCCATAATGACCCCAAGATGTGAAGCTCTCGACTGAGGCCTCCTTTAGCCCTCTGCTCACACACACTTCACTTCAGGAATAATGCAAAGAAAAGGACTTCTTTCCCCCGCTCTCAGTTTTGTTCTCCCTGCACTATCCACCCCCAGTCACTGTAAGCACCAAGGCTCCATGACAAAAAGCCAATAGAGTTAGCTGCCAAGGCTTGGAGCTCTGAGAGGGATAACTGGCGTAGAAGGTTAAAGCAACAATGTGCTCAGGCCCATTGAGCTGCTCCTTCTGTGTTACGCGCTCAATGTGGAGGTGGGTGCAAGCAGGTCTTAAAGTACGTGTGTATATAAGGTGTCAAGGGTTGTTCAAATGTATATGCCCAATATAACGAAAAGAACACCTGTTCATTTGTGCGCTCAACAGCTACCCAAATAATGAGGCCTTCATTTGATTTCAATCTAATCTTAGATATGAGTTTAACAGAAACTCAGTGTGCATATTGTGTATAGAAAAGGTTAAAGCAAAAGCATGAAGGTGAAGACGGCTTTGAAAAATGCTCATCTATGGCCTCCTTCTTTCTTGATACGTGTAGGGACATAGAGTCATTTGATGGGCTAAATTGAAAAGCAAAAGTCTGGATTTTCAGATTAACACTGGCTTTCCTTTTGCAGGTAACCATTTTAAAGCTACTGCTTGTGCACAGCAGCGACAAAGCTCCAATGAAAGGTGTGATATCCCTTCTCTGCACGCTATAATGGTGCCTTGTTTGAAAATGACAGGTGTACGAATGAGGCCCTCTCTTTTCCTAAGTACGGCAAACCGTGGTCATTCACTCTGCTTTGTTTTTAGCGTAATAGCCCCATTTACAAAATGTCGTCGAAATTAATGTGGGACAAACGCGGCGGTAACTGAGCCAACTAATTTTTGCTCATTCAAGTTGAATTATTAATAGGTGAGAAATATACCATATGCTTCCAGTGGAACAGCATACATTCATTTTATACGGAATTGCTACTGTTTTGTGAAAAGTATAAGTAGCTTAACTGCTCTTTTCAAAAGGAGTGACTTATATGGAGGCCTTAATGATGTATAAATCAACCCATGTAATTACGCTTCCAGCTGCTGCCTAAGGCTGGGCTGGAGCTATAGGCCCACAGCAGCACAGAGCACAGCCCTCGTCACCCGAATCCTGCCTAATCAAACCAACACTTTCTCTTTTCACATCATATTATCATCTAATTGTAAGTAACAGAGCTAGGCCTTTGAGCTACGTACAAAAATGTTTTGTGTATTTATTATAAACATGTTTTAAATGAAGTCTTGAAAGCTAAAATTCTGGGTGTGCTCAACTAAAATGGTCATAGATGATTGAACTATGGTTAATTTAAAGACTATTGTATGAATTTGTGGGCTCTTGAACTTCTTTGTTATATGGTTGCATTCATAAGCATGACATCCCTGTATGATTTAGTGTCAAATTGTACTCATAATACAATATAACTTCATTTCATAATTATTGATAATAGTGTACATTGTTCAAATGTGTCAATTAAGGAATACTTTTCATCTCTTTATTTCAAAAATACATAAAACTTTATATCTCCTCCATTCATCAGTGTTGCTCACTTCTTCTGTTAGTCACTGCTTCACTGCTCAGCTCAAATGCAGAGCCTTGTCATTACTAATTTACTCCTGTAAAGCCCCAGCATGCTTTTATGTTAGTAAAGAGATGGGGCACCCCCTAGTGCTCAACCACCGCCACAACTTCAAGCACTTTCATTCATGCTTCTTTGTGTGGTTACACTTTACACCAAGGAACTAATAACTGTTGTACAATCTGTACTCTGAAGCTTCTGTCAAAACTCACTCTGCTTTCTTGCCTTTCATGTAAATTCTGCCTTTTCTTTAAAAATACTTGCTCAGTTGTACAACGTCTAATTTATGTGTTAGACACCTGCAGAATGCTGTGGTGAAAATGCTTTATAAGAAACCAGTATTTCTTGACTTTAAGTTAGGTGACCAAACTCTATTCAAGAACCAGGTCATTATTCCACAAGGCCTGCTCATGTTGAGGAAACAGAATTATGTTTCTATTGTATTCTTTGAAAAGCCACACACTTTGCATCCACATGCTCCATCCTTTTGGAAAAACTGAGAAAGATGCAAAGCACTGTGGTCACACTGACTTGCAGAAACCCCTCTGTTGAACAACAAAGGCACACAATACTACAGTGACAATGTGTCTTGAAACAATTGCTTTCCATTGAAAAATTACTGAACCAAAATGTATATGTAAAAGGTATTTATCTGTTTCCACTGATGCATGATCTACTGAAGCAGTTGTCATTTACATGTGCCGCTTGTTCTGAGGTCACAAATACATTTTAATGCAAATTACTTCTCTGTAAGTCTCACACTGGGTGTAATATCTTTGGTCAGGAAATTGAAAACAATGTTTTTATTAATGTCAAACTAAAAATGTAAAGAGCTTATGAATGTACTCTGTGTGAATCATTATTAAATACAAAAATCAAAAATATCTACTAGAAAGAAATAGAATGTTAATTAATTATACCTTCTGAGATACTCCACGTCGTCAGTGAAGTCAACTGAGATCACACACATTGGGAAATGGATATAATTCACATGCACTCCATGAAACCCATGCAACAGCATTACAGTTCATAATCTGTGAAAGTCCTGTGAAAAACATGGATCACAGACTCACTAAATATCCCTCGTACCACATCCACCATTCATAAGTTGAAAGACACAGACCCAACCCAATATGAGGATTTTTTTTAATGGGCACTGTAATTAAACATTTAAAAAAACAAGTACTTACAGACACAAGGCTTATTACTAAAACTTACACTGGAAATTGAAGCCCTATTAAATATGTCACAGATGACAAATAAAGCAATAGCTGCTACCAGGACGAACTACTTGATAGAAGGTAGACTCATTGGGAATAATGGCCGAGCACCTCCTTGTTAATTGTCAGATCAAACAAAAAGGTTTTAATTGGCAAAGGTTCCAGCCCAATGCTAAGTGGACACAGAGTGGGCGCTGCCTCCAGATCGCTCTCATTGTCTGCTTTCATTAGTGGGTCAAGCCCCCTACATTAAGGAGCCCGCACTAGAGTTGTGTTTTCTTTGGTCGGTAATGAAACACGCACCTGCTACTCTCAGCCTCTGAATGGAAACTTGAATCTAATATCACTGTCATGTGCCTTCTATTAGTGCACATAATGCTATGTTTTATGTTGGCGTTGTCTGGCGCTGCAAAGCCGGAGGGGACAAAGAGTTGAACTTCTTTTTAGATCACCATCTGACTAAGTCCCATTTACCAAAACAAGAGACAAACAACAAAGTCTATTTATCCAAGATCAGGACTACAAACAGTAACTCTGAATGAAGTCTTGAGGAAATTGCCAGAATTGCTATTATTGTCTTCTCATATTTCAAAACAGAGTATATCTGCGATGAAAATTAAAATCATATTGCCTCGACTTAACACACAAACACAGACACACAAACAGTCAACTCCATCTTGAAATGCTAATTTATGATTAGCATCATTATGCAGTAGTGTAATTTCACAAAAGCCTTCCCACAGTGGCGGACAAAAGACTCATTCAGCGCCAGCTCCGCTCTGTGTGAAGACCAAGAATTATGGCATGCAGATGAACTCATTGATGTGGGGAAGGATTTATTCGATAATTATAGACCTTCGCAGTTTTAATGCCACTTAATGAGGAGTGCGCGTGGTGTGATTCCTACTCGGACTGACGAATGCTTGTTAGTTTTTATTCTTCCGTTTTGTGTTTGGCTCTATGCAACATCTGTTAGCCTTTTTACAAAGAGAATGAGCTTTGGGGGATTCTTTTTTTCTACGTTATTATACAATAAATCACACTAAGTAGGCAGTTAATTAATAGGTTGGTGGTCAGGTATGAATAATCACAGTGGTAATGCAAATATTAAATACCAGTGCTCACTTGACTACATTTAAATGCAATATGAATGTGTGTGGTTTCCCCGATTAAAAGAACGAAGCATTTCTTAGGTTACAGGGCATTCAACATTATATGCTACAACAGCTGGTGATGAACATGCATCACCCCGTTCAAAGCTATCATTCTCTGACACTGTGTTTACCAAAATGTCACTCCTAATGCCTGATATAGCTGCGTTGTTGTGGAGAGCTAATTAAGTTGCCAAAGTTTAATTGCTCAATCATCAGTGGTTAACAAAGAGGCGTTGCTGCCTCCCCTCTTCCCCCTCCATACTTCCCAACGCACTATATTTATAATGGCTAACAATTACAGCGAGGGCCCTTTAGCTCGGATAGCACTAGTGAAAGCTGCCGGTGCTAATGAAAAGCTATAATCACTCCGCCCACAGCAGCTATTAGGAGCAAATTATGGGTCAGCTCCGGGGCTAGCAGTTATATGCATTAATACTGACCATATTGTTTAAGAGTTTGCGAGAAGTATCAAGGAAGTTGTTTTTGAATCCTTTAGGGTTGTCTACTCTTTAAAATGCCAACAATGCATCTGATTTATTACATTTGTAGCATAATGGTGGTTTAAAAAGCATTTAAATGGTTTTCATTTGTTGCTGCACAAGACATTTGTTATCACAAAATTGTAATAAGCAACATTTGTATCAAAGATGATTATGACATGAATATTATATTATGTGTATTCTTCATATAGTCTTCCTGGTCTAAACCTTATTCTAGATAGTGTGAGTGTATTTCTTAATCAGCTATGCAATATTCATGTTTTAATATTTATTATATACTACATTGGGGTTGTAAGTTATTTTTTTTCAAAGATGTTTTCACCATTTGGTTGCTGGTGCCGTTTTATTAATTCTCAAATGGCAGCAGCACTACACAGAATGAAACAAAACACTACCTCTCATACCCATTCCTACTCTTCTCCTTTTCTCTCTTTCTTACCAGTTGCTCAGGCAAACCCGCAGGAATGCCGCATGTCTCTGATGAAGTCTTCATTATCTGTGATGCTCATCTGTCTGATGCTATAAAAAAAAAAAAAAAAACAGCAGCTGATGGAGAAGTGTGTCCTCTGTGTGGAAGAGGCCTCTCTACACAGGACTGAACAATTGTCAGGCATCTCCGCCCTGTGTTAATGAGAAGCATCCCAGTGCGTCCCGGTCCCCCAGCAGCCTTCAGCCAAAGAGGAATGCTCGGCCCCTGTCACTCAGCACATTGCTCAGGGCTATTAGCAATTCATTAAGCCACTGACCGGCCACCTTGCTGTATCAATTAGGGGATAGTTGATATGTGTGTTATTGTTAGCCTTTGTCGTTGAGATTGCACTGCTTTTTTTTCACAGCTTTTAGTTGTGTGTCAAGGCTAGCCCGCTGTTGAAGAGGCTTGTGAGAATCACAATAGTAAGCAACATATGAAGACTTTTATAAGTTCACAAGCCAACTTACGTATATACAGTATTGTAATTTAGACTGCTGTGTATTAAAAAACACAACACAGATGTTTGGGCAGTTTTGTATTTTTATTTTTTTAAAGAAAGTAATGGTAAAGAGGAAATATTGCCATCTGCAGGTTAAAGATAGCCATGTTAAAATATTGGAATTCAAAGCAAACTGTGTAAACAATGCAGATAAGTTGTTTTTAAAGCAAATTATGTTTTGATCAAAGAAGGACGACAGAGAATACAAACTGATACGGAGCTAGGAGTGTATCTCAAGGTGTACTCACTTTTGCACTGTCAGGGTGAATGCCTAAAAGGAATAAATTAGATGACAATTGAAAGGATCTGTTACTATAATCACACATTTAACCCATCAGAGGCATTATCTGACAAAAGTGCTTAATTTAGACAATATCAGGTGACTTCAAAAGCCATAGCCCCCGAGTCATATCATTTCCATATAATATGACTCACACTGTTCAGTTTGCAAATAGATGGGGGTATTGTCATCATGGATAAGACTGCTTCCTTCAGGCATTTCCATTGATTTGTCATCCATGTGTAAATACCGGACTTTTAGTGTAACAGACTGTCTCAACTGTCACTTGAAGTGAACAGGTGACGCAGACATTCTGTGGTACCAACTGACTTCAGCTGCCTATTAATAAATAAACTGGAGCAGAGCATACAAGCAGCAAATATAAACTGCTGACTATGAACATCCCAGTGAGATGCCATGAGGGGCCATAAGGAATAGATGTAAAAGAAAAAAAAGAAAATTTGTTTAACAGCTTCAACAGTATGCCTTCATCTGGCTAATTTATAAAATAGTAGCAAAGACTCAACCGTTGTTTAGAGCCAGCTAGGCAAATCTCAGGCAAATTCCCCTTGTTGTGCACAAACATGATTCCTCATTTCACTCTATGCATTTAGATAAGAGTTCTCATCTTTGCATGCATATCTGATAATCCTATTTATAGATTCAAACTCTGAGGGGTTTTAGAACAACTATATAGACTCTACATGAACAGAAACAACATATAAAAACACTGAAAGTAATTGTGCACAGACTATTTACTCACCACAGGCTTATTTGCATTAAACACTGTTGAGCTGAATTCAGTTCAGTGGCCTGAGTTGACATTTGCACCTTTTCACTCTCCAACTGTCACCAAATGGAAGCTGCTTCTGGTGGCGCATGATGGTTTTATCTGAAGAGTAAGAAGGTGAAGCAATGAGATCTAGTTTAAATAGATGAGCATAATAATAACAATAATTATAACAATAATAATATATCTATCAGTGCTTTGAAATCTAAATGTTTACATTGGTTATAAAACTTTAAGGTTTAATTTAGTCATCACAACCTCAATGTGTTGCTGAATCCTGCAACTTTCTTTGTACAATGCCACACATTACCAGTCCTAATTTATGAATCACAATAAAAGCTATAAATCTGTCTGGTGTGAACCTTTGCTCACATTGTTCACATTGCTTTGGGCTCTGTTTTGCCGTGTGAACACTTAGGTAGGTGACAGGAACACTATAAAAAGAGCTACATTGAGATAAGAACGGTGCGCAAAAAGCAACAAAAGACATGCTGATGATAATAATGCCAATTATCACATTTTGTTCAGGGGTCAGAGGCAACAGCATTAAACTAAGTCAGCAGATAAATAGCTGGACAAAACTCCTCTTATTCATGCGCAATTGTTTGGCGGCCATTAGCACTGCAGTGTAATGCCCGTGATTGACATTGCTGTCTACTGAGCAGTGACGAGTGGCGTGTGTATGCAAGTGTATGGGGGGGGGGTCAGCTCAGGGGATTGATCGGGGTCTGCGTTGTTGCCAAACGGGGGGCGAGGGTGTATTGGCGTGTAGACAATGGGCCCAGGCCAGTGCTGAAAGGCCCATTCTGCGGATCCCTGTTAGCTGTCTATTATCCCCGGTCTCCAGGGGGCTGCTAAATAGAGGGCATGTGTTAGGCAGACATTTATCATGTAATTACAGCACTAGGATCCGTTTCTGATGGTGTGTGATGATTACTAATAATTACTGTGCATTTCACGCCTCCAAAGGGTCCAGATGGGGTCCCAGGGCGTCAATACAAAGACAGGCCGAGGGGAAAGGAATAAAGGGATGAGGGAGGGGAATGCTAAGAAATTGACAGACAGATGAAGAGGAAAAGAAGAAAGATAATGTCTCGCCTTAACCATTTAGAGATGCTCATTAGCTAAATGAATTGAACCATATGTGTCCAAATGCCAATTAAGTATAGTAAATAGGAGATGCCTGGATAGAAAGGTTTATATATGGCCTATATATGATTAAACCTTAGCCCTGTTGGGAAATATTGAGTTGCTCATAGAACTGCAAAAAGTCACTCGGGAGAAAAGGTAGGCTTGAAATATTTTAGATGTCTTAGCCAGAAGAAATTTATCAACCATCAATACGGGAGCCAGAGACAGGACACTCAACACAGTTGAATAACCAGTCTGCCATGCTTCTGGAACACATACGACTGTATAGCCTCGTACGTCAAGGATCATGCCATGGTGTTTAACATTAGTGTCTAGACTGAACCGGCTACAGTCTTGGTGCTGAAGGAAGGCTTCTTCTATCTCTCAAGCTGTGGACTGACAAATGAATAGACAGGCACAATTGAGGCTAAAGATATTAAATCTAAATTTCTCCAAAAAGCACAAAAACTAAAAAACTAAATTAAAAACTAAATGAAAACAAAATGTATTCACTCTTTAGTTTTGTTATAATAAATTATTTTTAGAATATGGCGCCATCTTGTGGTTTTAAATGTAACTGGATGCACACCAAAAATAAGGATAAGAACTACCTGCATTGAAAAGTTAGCATAATTACAGTAGACTAATTATGTGTGATATTAAGTTATTACATCATAAAAACAATAACAACAACTAACAATGGATGAACCACAAAGCACTTTTAAGTATCTCTTCACTAATGCCCCATTTAGTGTCCATTAAAATACTTCCACAAAGTGCTGATTGTACAAATGACCTGCCATTTATCCGACCTGTGTGCATGAACTGATCAGAAATTTTGAGAGAAAGGGAGTGACTTTTTTCAAAGTCCTCAATTAAACCTCAAAAAGCACAACATCTGTGACAAACTTAAATTTAATCAGATCCATGTTATGAAAAAATATACCAAACTATTGCTGTATTAGACAAGGTAAAGGATTATTTAAACAATAAAGTATATTTTATATAAAACATTCATTATTTCATAATTGCATTATTGTTCCTGCCTGCAATCAGTTGACATTTGGATCTCATACATTGTTTTATAAAATACCAGAGGTGTGAACAAGGCCTAAATCAAAACAGTATATAGAGAACATTCACGTTTAAATTAAAATAGCCATTGGTTAGTCCATTGCCTGGATTTGTAGCGTTGTAGCTGATAAACTGTCCCAGTGAAAAGGTTTCAGGCCTGTGGCAGTGATTAAATGAATGTCCTCAAGATTGGGGCTTAAATAAAAAAGACAAACACCCTCTTATGAAAGCAGCCATCTTGGTCCTGTCAGAACTGGAGAATGGGCCTATGCTATCAGACACACAGTGGGTGAAATACAGTGGTCCACAGTTGTATTTCTGCCCTCTACAGGAATCCAGATAAATCAGTGAGGTCAAACTGACACAAATATGATTTAGAGGGAATATAAGAGTGGTTTATCCTGTTGGCATGTGTGTAGGGTGGTTTTGAAAAGGCTGCAATTACTGTGTCCCTAGGATCCCATCAAGACTTAGTTGGAGATGAACTGTAGTAAAAAATATTCTCTTTAACCTTTAGTTTTACACATTTCTGTAATCCTCATAATTTCTTCTATTAGCCTTAAAGAGCAGCTTGGATCTTTTGCACTATACAAAAGGGGCCCATTCAAAGAACTACAAGATGTCCACCTGGTCAAGGTGAGCTCAAATGAAACCCAATGACTGGCAGCACAAAAGCCATTTGAATCAATATAGTTGTGAAGGTAGGAGGTCAGTTTGAGGAGGATGAAGACCGTCCTGTTTAACAGAAACAAATTGCTCTCCACTTCCCAGTGACACAGATAGTGGACCATTTGTGCCTAGTGGCCTTTGTTGGGAACAACAGAAAGGAAATGTACTCATCCTGGCTGAGGATAAAGTTCGGGGCTTTTTGTTACACCCCAGTTACCTTAGCCTCTGTGCCCACCCTCTTGAACAAGCACAGCGGTTAAGTAGTTCAGGTGCCTGCTACATTCTGTTAGATTAAAGGTCCCTGCTTGTGGCCCGAGTTGAATTGCCTCAGCTGGAGTTGAAGGTAAAGGAAGGAGGGGGAGCGCTGGAGTTGTGGGGCCGCACTGACAATGAATGGATGTCTTGTGCGTGCTCACAGAAGCAAAGCGCTTTGAGACAGCCGTTCTGCCCTGCTTTCGACACCGAGAAGCTAAAAGAAAGTCTGTAGGGTGGGATGGTGTGCAATATCCCAACCCCTTAAAGCTTTTCCCAGTCTATATCTGCAGTTTACTTGGGTTAGTGAACAGTGTACATTGATGACATTTCTTTAGAGGGTAGAAAGAAACATGCTTTTGCCCCTATGGACCTATAGAAATGACACACAATGCACACAGGGCCTGACGAGGGGGAGGGTGGATGTAACAGTGCGCCAACATGCACCTGTGCTGCCCACTCACTTACACACAGCAATGCAGGAAAGACCAAGCGGGTTGGGTCCCAAAGGAGAAGGAACAAAAGGTGATCGACATGTGATACAAGTATAACTTACATAGCAATTATAAATTAGCCACACAAAGTACGTAGTCACCTTAAGTGTATCATGTAGTGAGTCAAAAATGTGTCCGTTATTTAAATACTCTTCCCCCTGACTTTTTTGTTTGCTCTTACACACGGCACTGTTGGCATCACATCTTCCTAATCAAATTGGTCAAGCATGGCTGCACAACAGACTCTGAGCATGTCAGCCTTCCACAAACATATTCCCAAGCAGCCAGGTCAAGTGCAAGAGTCAAAGGTCAAGCCTGCCTCTCGGGATGGGATTCCAGTCAGTAAGGAGATGCAAAAAAATTGAAGGTTTTAGAATGTTCACATCATTTGCAGAAACCATGTTAGCGCTGTTGAAACAACAAAATTGGAATCAGTTTAGGGTCACACACTGCACTTCCCCAATTCACACACCTTGTCCTCATTTGTATTATACTCTCCAATTTACAGGCATGAAGACACTTACGCATGTTTATATGTTATGTTTGGACAGGAACAAGGTCACCACTTTATACTCCAAACCTATGTCTCTCTCTGTGTGACATAAAGTAAATGTTCAGTAATCCACATCTTAATCTTGTGCCGCGTTCAGAGCAGCTTAAAGAAACTGATACTCCTGTGACTACTTTTGCGGCTGATTGTGTTACCTTTACAATTTGGCTTTGCCTCCTTCCTGTTGTGTACCCTTGGAATGCTCGATAAAAGTATCCCCACTGTGGACTTCCACCTGTGCATGAGAGGATGTAGCAGCGGCGAGGGTCAGCGTTACAGCTCCAAGGGGGATCCTCCGGGGGTTCTTCATTCCTTTAAAAGGAAGTGGGTAACGCTTTAGATTACAGACCGGTCCTTACCATGTAATAACTAGGTTACAGGTGTAATTACTCAAGTAATTACTGGGTAATTATAGAGTCTCTACAGGACAACAACACTTGTATTTACAAAATACTTAATGGGTAGTGGGTACACTTCCTGGGTACAATGTGATAATACTGGTAAAAGTGTGTATTTATTAGGTCCAGTGTGTTTTGTACATCATTATAATTTATTTATTACTTTATTAATTTACTTACATTAGATAAAGTGTGGGTTGTTTGGTTTTACATTGCTAAACCCAACTACAGGGTACAGTACCTACGGGGTACTTACAGGGTAATTACCTGGTAAGTACCCCCTATTATCTCGTTTTAAATTAAAGACGCAGTAGTTACCCAGCAACTACAGGGTACTTACACAGTACCTGCGGGGTACCTACCGAGTATCAATTATTACTCTTGTATTGTTATTACAGTTTTATCTGCTCAAATTAAAATTTGATCAATGTGTTGAATGTACCTCTGCCATGACCTAAATAAAACACTTTAATGTGCATGAATTAATCCCTTGTATTTTTATTTTATTATTATTTTATTTATTGTATGAGCAACAGATTAAATACTGACTTGAACAAAATAACAAAACTTAAAAAATCGTACTCATTTTAATTAGTGACACTTACTTCTCCCTTACAAGTACCCTTTATGAAGTTTCTGAAGCCTTGTAAGCCTTTGATTTCATAGGTAGTTTAAGTTTTCCCTGGCCCTATTATTGAAGGAAATAAGTATCTCAAAAGCACCTATTTAACAAAATACCCGACTGTCTCTTTAAATAAACTAAAATGAATTCAAAACTGACTACAGAAATGTCTGGGAAAACTCTTACAAGCTGAAAATATATCACAAACAAAACTGCTTTCAAAGTAATGAAAAGGAGGATTATCAACATAACACAGAACATTTTATGTTTTACTTCTGAGACAAAGAACTATTCATATGCAAAGACTGTGGTTGTTGTCAGCACACACTAACATATTTCTTTTCTGCTGCTAAATACTGTTTCATTCTGCGCAGGAGGAGGCAATTTATCTGTCATGGCTTCAAACAGAGGCAGCTCACTTAGCCCCCCTCCGCCCCATTATACTGACAGCAGCCTTATTAGCCAAAGGGGAAAGCAGCCGCCACATGAATTTGGCCACTGTTCACCTCTGGGGCCAGGGCTGGCCTCTTTTTACAATAGCACCAATGACGCTAAGACTTCTTTTCAGTTATTAATTTGATAAATATATTAATTATGACTTGGAGATGACAGTCCAATCAGATTGTTAGGCGCCCAGTCGTGGGCCTCCGCCCCCTGTTTCGGTGATAAGTTTTCTCAGGTTTCCAGAGCTGTCATCCAAGGGGCTTGGACTTGTTATCAGCACTGAGACCATTCTGGGGGTAACTTCCTGTGTGTCGTAATTAAATGGTGGCTCTCTGATACTGAAACACTCACTTTTAAATCAGGAAACTTTGACTTTGGTTTCTGTGGAGAAGTATTAGCATGAGCCACTGCCTTTCAAAGCAACCATCCTTTGCAAGGTGAGATGTTTTTAACTAACAAAAGCGTTTAAAGATCATGATTTTATACCTCAGAAATATACAGGCCACTGACCAAGAAGCACTTGATTTTTAGTTCCATTATGTTAATGTTTATGATTTATTTTCATCTTGGGCTCATTATTGTACATGACTTAAGTTTCAACAATGACAATATCACTGGAAAAACTACATATTTTCTACCATCTGCATTCATAACATATTACTCCAAAATAACACCGCATTCATTTGAATAATAGATATTTTACAATTTAATTTCTTGTGCCTGGTAAATCCTAATTAAATTGTACTTTAATTGCCATTAACATTTCCACCTACAAATGCAACGCAGGAGCCAAGTTTGTCTGCTGTGGTTCACACGTGACCCATTTCCAAATACAGTATTTACCTAATGTCTCCACAAACTCCAATGTCCACAGCTGTAAAGGATTGTTGTAAGCTTAAGTGCAATATGTCACAGTTAATTGGTTTAATATTTTAACAAGTAAGAAACATTTTTGATATTGTTAGAGCCATTTTATTGGCTCAGTTTAAAGGCCTAGACCGCACCTCACAAGCGGTCTATAGTGTGGAGGTCAATGTCTTGCGCTGTCCCAAAATTATTTATTATTTTAAACACAATTGGGAAAATTGGGCACATAACTGGAAGTGATGCGGCTGACACGCAGCTATATATAAAAAATTACTCCCAAGTTTACTCCTGAGGACAATAGCTAAGGTTCAAAATGTCCTTTATTTTTTTTAGATGTAATAAAAATGTCATTTTTAAATTTGAAAAACAGAATTTTAACATTAAAAGACAACAATTTTATCTCTAATATATTCTATATATAATAAGGCCCTTTGCCATTTTCACATCATCAATATCTTGCCCCTTTTGAAGCAGTGGACATCACAGTTGTACCAGCATCAGTGTGGTTGGCTTGGTATGTATAAAAAAAATATTTTCAATAAGGCGCCCACAATAAGATGCAAGACATGTTCTTATAAAAAGTCTGCGGCTACATGGCCAAATCTGCCCCCCCCCCTGTGCCACTGGCCCTTGTCTGACAGCCGTCTGGACTTTAAAAAGGGGTGATAACTTAATTTCTATTCATGTCAACACCACTGCAGGGGCCAAGAGGAAACTGTGGCTCTATTGTGCATCTGTCATATCATCCTGCCCAAGAATGACAAATATTTAAGTGGCTTTGATGTCCCGGATCTTGTTGAACTGCTCTGATGATCTGAAAAGTGCTTGAGCCTAGATTTCTTTTTTTCCATGCTTCTCTTCCCTTGTATCTCCACCGACACAACCTTACTGAGTGTCCAGGTCTTCTTGCATATGCTTGAGGTTCCACTCGCACACAGCCATTTACAAACCCCACGTGAAGTCAGCGCAAGTGCAGGTCTTCTGTTGGAGCTGGGAGGGGCGCTGACAGCGGCATCTATCTGACAATCTCCCTGTGGATATTGTTGCACTGCTGGTGGACTGACTGCCAGGGTTTGGAGGCTGAATGATCCCCTCTGTCAGCAGGTTATCATTTCCAATTAAACCCTTTCATCTAAACGTACAGTCAACTTCTTGGCAAGCCAAAAAATGACCCATGGAACACATTAATAGTCTATTTCAACACATCTCCATTTTTTTCCACCTCCACCCTGTAGCTAAAAGGGGTTGGCCAATCTTTTAAAGCATTACGGTTCTAGATTCTTTAGCTATCTTGATCCAAATAGCTCAATTCTTCGGCCTTCTACGGTGGTCACATTCTGTTTAGAGATAAACTTTCATAATTGCGTCTGATTGACACACGGGCATGTCCTCTCCAACATGTGTAGCGGTACAAGGGCCTTTTTGTCTAGCGCTGTTCTGTCAGGACTCACTGTGGGGAGCACTGTTCCTGGCCGTTCCGCAGAAGACATGAAGGAATGCACACGGAGCTCAGGAACTGTCTGTTGAAAATGGCCTCACAACGTCTCATTTCCTTTAATAAGAGGCCTCTAAGGCATCCGGATAGAACGCTAAATACAGATTAACCCTCACAGTCGTCGGCAGACACTCCATCAGCGCGATGCACCAGTACCAGTACAAATGCACATTTGTGTGCGGTGTTGCATAAGAACCCCTTAGATGGGCTTCAGGTACGTCTTTAAAATAAAACACCATTATTTTTCATAGAAAAAAAAAATAAAAAAATACTAGCAATTAATAATAAATTGTCATAGCATAATATAAAATCGAAAACTATTTGTTAAATTAAAAAGTGGGATTAGATACTAAAGCAGAAGATGAATGAATATACATCATTTAAGTCTTATATAATACTATCCTTACTAGTGAGCTTGTATGTAAATAACAGTTTTTTATGTTCTCTGTGTGTATGGATGTTTATGTAGTTTCTCAAAAAATAAAATAAAATAAAATAAATAAATATTCAAATCTCTGCTAAAAGTACAATTAAATGGCAAAAATTTGAAACTGTCAGCGTGGCCCCAGTCTGGAGAAGCAGACAGCAGCAATGAGATGAGCTTTGTGTGTTTTTAGTATGGTGTGTTTTTAAAATCATATTCACAGAAACCACTGTCCAATGTCTGAAAGATAAATCGAAGAAAGTAATCAAAAATAAAGAACGTTTTGCTTTCACGTGGCACTTTGCAATTATTTCCTAATGCTTACGGAAGACCCTACAGCAACAGCTCTCATTTTACAGAGAGGCTTTAAATGCAATCCAATTCACAAGTTCCTTCATTTGCTCTAAAGTAAGAGAAAAATATGCAGGCAAGAATTTCAGATAAGTGCCGCATTAAACCCAATTTCAATTTGACTCCATTTCCATCCGCTTAATCTGCTTTAATCAGACAATAATACTTTATTTATTCAGGGTAAGCGTGCACTGGGGAGTTGAAGAGGTTGTACTTTAAAGAATTTCAATGATACAGAAGTAATCCGTGTGGCGAAAGAGGAAGAGATGTGTGTGTTATCGGGGCACCTGTGGCTGAGGTAAAGTAAGACCATCAGAAACACTAGCATAATCCTCTTGGTTTTAATGGTTTTGAAATGCTATGAAAGATTAGGTAAACAGTGCATTTGATTACCGGGAAAAGAAGTCAATTGGCCATGGAGCGTGAAACAGCACACAATGGTTCTTTTGACTGCAATGATGTTTATATGGGTCTTTTGGCACAGTGAAGATCCTCAGGAAGACCTTTTAGATTTGGGAAAATATAGTACAGATAACGAAGTATGAGTCTATGCCACATTTAATTTTTGAAGACGTATTTGAAAGTCTTTATTATTTGAGTCTTGCTTACTCATCCTTAAAATGTCTTGGATTTTGAAACCGAACCTCACCCTATGAGTTCCTAACAGCTCTTCCCACCTGATCCCTCTCCATTTCCTTCTGCAGGTAAAGGTCAGCTAGTCCAGGTGCTTGCCCTCCACTTGACTCTTTTCCAGAAGACTGTGCATAAAGCAGATCCTGCAGTGACCCATTCAAACTCTATCTCATCTTTGCATGATCAAATCCCTCCCCAAACAGCTTAGCCCGGGCCAAGTAAAGGCCTCGGGTCTAGGACTTCACTCATAAGGCATTTTGGTTAGTGAGGCTTAAAGGCTCAAAGGTAAGTGTTTTCAGGTTTTAACAAGAAACAAGATGTTCTCTGCCTGAAACTTTTGTACATACATATAAAATAAGCAAATTATACAATTTATATAATGTAATAAATACAAGATTTATTTTATTTTAAAAAGTGCACAGTGTAAATAAATTCTGCTATATATTGGGCAAAACAATATAGTTTAAAAAATTTTGGGACATTGCCAAAAACTTGCTAAAATTGCTAAATTGAATTTATTGGAAAAAAAATAAATGTACGGCTAATGCTACCATATATGTACCAAATGCAAAACATTGGCAATGGTGTTTTTAGTACTGTATAATACTGTATATTTGAAAAGAAATTACATTTATAGTTCTATAGAGCAATGGGCAATTTCCTCCTGTACAACAGCTTATAACAAATAAAGAGACTATAGTTAATGTTACAGACTTTGTAGTTTATGCAAGAACAACTCAGAAAATAATCTGTCTCTTCTTATTGTAATTCAAGAGTTCTGTACAATACTGCCTTTATAGCGGGGAACTTGGTAAATCCTTCTAGTTTCTTTTGCAAACTGTGGGAAATTTTAAAGCTAAGATTCTCTAAATCTCCCCCATAATACTGAAACAGAAAAGTGTAGATGTTTATTAGTTGTGTTTGACCTTTTTGTTATGGCATGTTCAGGGCCAACTCCTTACCGCTTACAGTGCCTTTAGACGCTCCATTTAGGTTGCCCCTGAGGTTTTGCTGCTTGTTTAAGTTGAAATGAGGTCAATTACTTAACATGACACACAGCATGATGTGTTCAGTTGGTTTGGACCATGACCTCGACCCAAGGCACATTCTTCACTGGCAACAAAGTAGGAATCCACAAACTGTGTGCACAAATTACTACTTGTCTAAACAATTAACCAGAGTCTGGTAATGTCAATGATGCTGGTGCTGAAAAGAGGACATGAAAAGCAGTTATTAATTGATTTTGGTGCATATAAAGCACAATTTAATTTATAAAGCACAATATAATTTAATAACTAGGGCTCAACATGGGTCAGGATGCCGGAGAACTTACAATGGCCGCTAATCCTCTATCCATTGCCAGAGGCAGTGCATGGCAGCATAAGCTCCCATCATCCCTGCTATCACCTGCCTATTTACCGGCATGGCATCCCTACGGCGCTTTCAGCCACTCTCTGTCTTTTTCTCCTTCCCTCTCTTTCCATCCGCTAATCCTCTTTAAGGACATTACCTGTTAATATATCCAGTCAGAAGGTATAAAAGCCCGGCTATCTCTTTACTGCCATCGGCACTAAGCTAAATAGGCCATTAATGGAGGAAGGCAAATGGGGAATATCGCGGTTTTGACCCCAAATACCATCCAGATCTCGGTCTATGCGAGTGGCTGCGTGAGAAATGGCATGTGCTGGGTCATAAAGAGCCAAGTGAGAGACAAGAAATGAGCTAAAAGTTTGGGGGGGAAAAAAAATAATAATATAAAAAATTATCAAATATTTCAGTTAAAAGTGAGTTTTGTTAAAAGAAACACAGTAAAAGTGAGAAGTGATGTATAAACATGCTGCCTAAACCTCACCATGGAGAAGGAAGAGGGAATTTCTGTTGGTATGTAAAAGCGCAACTGAGCTAAATTTTCTAGTTGGCTAAGCAAAGGCCGGAGGGGAGCTAAGTGACAGTTTAACTTTAACATGCATTGGACACACATTTGCACACTGCTGGGCTTACAGTCATGCAACTATCTGATGCGGGTAGTTAATTAATGATAAAAGTTTACCGGCATCTTTGTGAAGGGAACATGAGACGTTAAGTTATTAAAGTGCTTCTGAAGGTAGCTAATGTCCACTTTCTTGTTTAAATGACTCAAGATTGCTCTAAAGTCCGTTCACAGTTACACAAGATTCTAGTATTTAAGGATGAAATTCAATGTGCCCACCTGACTCAACTAATCAGTCAATCTCACAAATGGAAAAAAAATGCCATGTGGAAAGTATTTATGTATTTTTGAAGAGGTTGCAAAGCATTAGGCATTTTGGCGACATCTAGTGGCCAAAGTGCACTACGCCATTCTACACCTCACACACCCTCTATGCTGCTGTCTATGAACACAGCTAGTAAAAGTAAGTCTGATGGTGAATTCACTCAAAATTTGCAATAAATCACCTAAGTTTTAAACTTTCATGTATGAATGTGTGTTTTACCTCCAGCAGTGCTTCAGTTTGTCCATTTGTAGGCACAAGAAGTAGGCTACTGTATTTCCTTTCACTGGATTTAATGTGGCTTTAGAGGCTAAGAATCTTAATGCAACTGAACCCTGTTATAAATCTTGATTTGAGGTGTGTGTCGTTAAGGCAATACTATATATTTTACACAATGCTTCTTTAATTAAAGTGCCCTGAAGTCAGGTGGCACACTTATCTAACAGTCGTGATTAAAGGTGTAGCTACATGTGTGGGACCACGTTTTGTTTCGGTGACAATGTGAACCAGGTTGATGCAACTATAGACTACTTAACTTACCTCAGAGTGGGGTCAATGGAGCACACGTAAACAGCTAACAGCGCCTCCTGTGTTCTTTTCGTATAACTATCTAACCTGCAGCGTGCGCTGTCCGACAGAGTTCGCCTGATGACTTGGCCTCGAGGCAGGGCAGCTGTTCGTCTCAGCGCTAATGGAGGGCCTTTGACATCGCTTTAATGAGACAGGACTAACGAGTGCTGACAGCGCGGACCAGGCACGAGGCACGGCGGGTCCGCTCACCTCTGTCAGGTTTAGTGCTGAGTGAACAAACAGCATCGAGCGCACTCTGGTGGCGAACACGCGTTACAACAGCAGAGGAACTTCCCCGTAAAACTATATTCAAAACAACGACATGTTAAAAATGTGTACCTGTAATTAAAGGAGTTAGAGCAATTATTTAAATAATTAACATTTTTAATAAAGTAAAAATTTGAAATAAATCAACATCATAATCGGAATTTCTAAATATATTTTTTTATTAATTATTTTTGTAAAGGCCAAAAAATACCTTTTAACCACAATTCCATGAATGACATCATATTTTGAAGTTTTGTAATAATAAATATAATAAACTGATATAGTCACACCACTAAGCAAAAAAATAGTCATCACATATCAGAAATCCTATTTATTCTAACTCAATTGGCCCAGTAGAATAATGTATAAAATGATGCATATAGTATAAACACATTGTCCTCTGATTTATCCTCCTTTGTGTACATGAGATGAAAGTATTTGCTGCCTGACCCTATGCCAACACCTACTCTCAAACTAAAAGAAAATACAAGTCAATCTTCAAGTGGAGGAAGCTTATTCAAAAGCCACTCAAAAGGCTATGTGGGGCCTTTTCAAGATCTTGTCAAAGGGAAGAATAAGCTACTGGACAATTGCTATGCCAGCCTTTAAATGTTGTACATTATTTTCAGCGATGCTTTAAAGGCCTTCTATATCCACTAGAGGGTAGCACTGCACCAAAGAATGGACTGATACCTACTGCCTTTTTAAGTACTAGATAGTACTAGTATAAGACAAACATTGAAAATAATGCATTATTGGACAATCACTTGGCTGTATTCCTGTGCTATTTACCTTCTCCCAAATGTTTATGATTCTTTAATTGAAAGAAAACTCTAAGGAATACCCAGTAGCAGCAGTATTCTTCGACTGTAAAGAACAGAGTCAGGCAGATGTGTGCGTCCACCCTCCCACGCCCCAGACCAGGTGGGTGCCATGATTGGTGGCAGCATCAACAACACACTGGCTTCTTATCTCAGCAGGCTACAAAGAGGAAAAGCACACACGGCACCATCACTATTGTCCACAAATAGGGAACACTAACCTCTAGATAAGAGTATTCACTCCGTTTTTAAACCAGTCAATTGTCTTATTGAATCAAGTTATCAAATATTAATAGATGTATTCTTCTAAACTCTCCCTATTGTCTCTGGAAGGTTAAATAAGCTGCAGAATGTAATGCATCACAGTGGCTTTGCCTTTCACTGCGTTCCTTGTGCCTCAGCTGAGATAAGAAAGCTCCTTTTCCACTTTGGGCTGCTGGAGTTGCTTTTTGACAAATGAAAGAGGTGTTGACAGGTAATGGCTTTACTTGACACTTCACTTTTAGAGCCTGATGATTTTTCTGATGAAGTGAGTGGAGTTTATCAACTTTGAGCAGGCATGGCTGATGGTCTAGTGATCGGACTGGACCGCTGGGCAGGATTGATTTAGGGATTTAAAGTCTCCCCGGTTTTAGACTCCAGACCGACGACTTACTTGATGTAGGCTATGTTTATGTATGGTACGTCAAATCTGCAATTTTATATCAGTGCATTTTGTGAAAACATTTGACATAGTAGAGCAACAACTGTTTGCACAAGTGCTGTTAGTTTGGCCTCTCCAGAGGAACACTTTTTTGAGATTGCAGCAAACAGTGCTTAAGGTGCGCTGTGGGTAACATGAGCCAACTCCATATGAGTACAAGATGTTCTCCCTATTAAGTTGACAATATATAAAAAAGTTTAAGGTAGAGATTGTATAGTGTAAGAAATTATAGTGGCACAACAAACTCACTTCTTATCCTTCATACTCCATTTTATTTGTACCTCTTTATATTTGGTGTCAAATACAAATATTTAATTTTTCTATATTTCTAAATGTCAGTGACTAACTAGTGACTATCTAGCCACTGTCCAGGGTGTACCCCGCCTAAGGCCTAAATCTGCTGGGATAGGTTTCAGTCACCCATGACCCCAGAGGAGACAAAGCGGAAGGAAATTAATGAATGGTTTACCTTGTTAAGTGTACAATACAGAAGCAACCCAGGTTTGAATCCAACCTTGAGGTATTTGCTGTCATTCTCCTCTTTCTCATTCTTTGTTTCCTGTTTAGGTTTAGATATACACTGTCCTATAAAGATACAAAGGCCAAAATAAATGCCAAGAATAAAACCTCAAACAAGGGTTGACAATGTTTTGTCATGAAGTGCCACTTTAACAATTCAAGGTCATTACTGTGCCACTATCAACAGAAAGTGCTCAGGGGCATTTTCTGTTTAGGGCAACTGGTGAGAAACTGCACTGCTGACTGGCGTAATAAAAATCTTTTGATGTATATTTAAGATGCATATCAACATTAATAAACAATAAAGACACAAGGATGCATAGCAGAGCAGATATTAACACCTGTCATGCAATGCTTCATTTCTAAAGCTGGGGGTCAGGGAACACACAGAGGGTCTTTTAGCGGAGTGTTCCGGAAGCACAAAGCAGGAAGGAAAAAAGGTCACAATTAATTGCTATAAAACGGCTATATTTTGTAACTGAAAAAGCCCTTTCAGAGTTACGTTTATTGAACATTAAAAGCTTTTGTTAGATTTTGAACTCTCAGCTTAAACTCCTGGGAAAAAAAAATGTGCCTTCAAATAGGCTCCGGTCCAGATTTGGGAGTTGGGGGAAGATGTCCCCCTTGTTCCCTCACAAAATTAGCCCTGCCGCCATGGGACTACAGATGAAAATTGCCCATGTGTCTAAATCTGGCATGCTCAGATAATGGACTGATGGACTCAAGTTGATTAATGTGCACTATGCCATATCAAGTGAAATAAACATAAAGCTAAATATAAAAATGACCAAGTAATTGTTGGTACAGAATAGTCACTAAATATTTTACACACTATGGTGTATGTCATCATAGAAAAATGTGTAAAAGTGACTAACAGAACATGTTATTTTTATCTTTTAAGACTTAAAAGGTAATAATATTCAGTTTTTCCCCTGTTATCCATAAGCAGATCACAGAGGGCTTGATCGTATCCTGCTTTGGGCGAGGAACACCCTGGAAATACAGCCTGTTAACTATAGATTGAAAGTTAGAGACACATATAAAATATTTAGAAGGATGAAGCCAGACTATCTAAAAAGTATCAACGGTGGAACACAACTGTCTTGCTACATTCCTACTGTGCATTAACAACCTTGTTATCTCCTACAGAAAAAAAGATGCAACCCCTTCGCGATTGCATAGTGTGACCTTGCTGTAGTTGTTGTGCTAAATCAACAACAAGCACGCATAAATCATACCATGTACTGCACACTGGCTTTGTACTGGGCATGTCAGATCTACCCTGAAGATGTGTAATAGCTGTCCAAGCCCATACCACGGGATAATATGAAAAGACAGCTTTAGAGATGGTGCATAAGGCAGTTGGGGCCACAGCTAGGCGTGCTGATGTCCCCACAGGCACAAGTCATGAATGTAGTAGCTGCTTTACTGTAACACTAGGCCAGCCAAACAAATGACTGACTGCATGCAATGAGTAAACACTATAACAGATATACAATAGCTGCTTCAAATATAGCCCATGGCACACGCAGGTAGGAGAAAACATGCCTCATTAACAGAGCATTTCAAGGTCCTGACATGTGTACCATCCTGATCCTAGCCTCATTTTAAAGACTTCTGCGAGCAGCTTATAGTCACGCTTGTATACAGCAATGTCACACTCATTACCGGAGAAAGGACATCAAAGCAGATGGGCAAGCATGATTAACTGAGCCTGGAAAGCCTGTAAGAATTTAAACACAGCCAAGACACAGCCAATTATATAAGTTTCAGCCAATAGAGAAGCATAGCCTCTGATCTCAAGTCAATGCAAAATGTGAAAAGCAAAGGCTGTATCTGCACGGGTGTATCTGCTTGATAATAAAAAATGTGTTAAAAATGGAAAAGCAGCTATTTTTCAATTCCTCAGATTTTTTTAATAACTTGGTGTATTTGCTGCTTACACAGAGGAGCGGAACAGTCACTTCTCAATGGCCACTGATAATACGCTTTGTTCGTAGAATAGCAAATGACTGAATGGCATCACACAGGTCAGATCAAGAAAAACACCACAAGAACGTTTGTGGAAAACATCACGCCTCCACAATGTGTAACAAGTCATACTCTCAGAGACCCCTTCAAAGTCTATTTAAGCCTCGTTGTATAGCTAACATACTTCATCTTCATGGCTTTGTGTTTTCCTATTTTCTAGGCTGACTCATTTATTTCTTTTTTTTTTGTGTCTCATTCATTTCTTTTTTTTTCTTTGTCATTTAGGTCACAATACACAAGAAAAGTAGGCATCTAAATGTAATTTTTTTGCTTCTATGTGCAGGTGTGCATACTGTGCAGACCTAAAGATGTTCTTGCATTTGTATAGCCCAATTTAGATTTGAGGCTCCCCTTTAAAAAGCATGAACACCGCAGCTACAGTTTAAAATGATTGAGTGTACAGATTTTCCCAAGTAAAAGGCACAGAATTAACCCTCAAATGTCACCTATGTGTCTGAAATATAAATCAGTGAAAGGGACTTTTATTCACTGTGTTTGGTCCTGTCTTAAAATTCAATCATATTGGAGGGATATTCTGGAGGACATGAGGAAAATAAAGAAGTGACTTTGAATCTGGATCATGTGTCCGGGAGACATTATGACATCCTCACAAATGCTGCACTAGAGAACTTTTTCCTGTCTTGGATTAGTGACCAGCTCCCCCGCACAAACTTGTCTTGGAGCTTTTCCCATTGGAGTAATTGACCTCTCTTGTGTTTTAAAATGGCCTATGCGCCTATGTTCTATGCGCTCTATTCCTCTGTTTCTGCAGTAGCCTCGTGGACATTTTCTCTTTTTTCTTTTTTTCTCTTTCTTGTTTCTTTGTTCTGTTGGGCTGTGTTTGTTTGTTCATTTGTTCTAAATAAATAAATAAATACATTTTTATTAATTTTCTACCGCTTAGTCCCATTAGGGGTCGCAGCTGACTGGAGCCTGTCCCAGCAGCTTTGGGCCTGAGGCAGGGTACACCCTGGATAGTTGTCAGTTAGTGGCAGGGCTGACATTTAGACAAAGAAAGTGACAGACAACATTTCACTCTCCATAGGCTCCAGTCACCCCTAACGAGATTAAGCTGTAGAAAATGAATGAATGAATACATTACATAAAACCAAACTTTAGAACTTACCTTACACTTTAGAGTCGGACCAGTGCAATTTCGTTAAACGTTGTGTGAATACATTGCCAATATTTGTCTTGCCTGTTTTGCTGTGTAACCAGTGCTGGAAAATGCTCTGTATTATCAGCAGCCATTGATTCAAACTGACAAACTGTGCAGAACTCCTATCTATCTAAATCCTTAATAATGAAGCCTAGATGACGTCTTACGTTTTTTTTGTTTGTTTGTTTGTTTTTCCACAGAAGTACTGTTACAATAATCTATTAGATGTTCAAAGTTAAGAAGTGTTTTTACTTATGGCCTTATTATAATATAAGAATCTCTTACTTTTGGTTTGATAGACTGTACAAGACAGTGGACAAACAAAACACAACAACATTACCTCCATTTGGATCACAGTAGGCATACATGTGAAATTTAATGTAAGAAGAACCTTTTCACAGAATGATAGCTCTACATGCACCTGATACTACAGTGTAACTAATTGAGTTCAGGTAAAAAAAAAAAGGTGAAAATTCCATCCATGGAATTAATTAAGAAGTCTCTACATCTGGTATTGGCAATTTGTCATTATAGAAAATTTATGGAAATGTCAAATAACTGGACACAAGACCTCCTCAAACAAAGGGACCAGATTATCTCAGCTGGATAGCAGAGAAATCTTTTCCAATTACATACTATAGATCACATCCATGCTTTTAATTTTGGCCCAGAAACTAATGTGAAATAAACGATTTTTGGAAAATTATTCATTTTGGGTGGACTCATTGAGCATGTTAATTGAAATCTGTGTTGGTAGATGTATGGGGATCTGTGACAGTGGTAGATGAGTCTATTCTGTAATGAAATAAAAGGTGGGGATCTCTTAGAGCTGCCATAAGACTGTTGTGGTGCATACAAGTTTTAGAAATGACCCCATGAGAATCTCCTTATCACAGTGGTCTTTGAATCTCTGCATGAGGTGAGGCCAAACCTAGAGGTAATGCCTGCTGCAGACCACAGTTTGTTCCGAACTAGTAGAGCACTAGATTGGAGGAGTTTACCGCATCAAGAAAATTTAGATGGGACAAATAAAAGTCCAATTACAATCAAATAAAATATAGCACATTCACAATGTTTTTTCTTGCAGCATGTGGTAGACATTGTGTTTACACTCTCATAAACAACTTGCCAGTTCTTTTAATAGTCTATGCTCTGCGGAGCTTTATCAGTAGCTACATGCAGATTAATTAAATGCCACTATCAGAGGAATCCCATAGCTGCTGTTGTGCACAACTGAGAAAGCAGACTGAATAACTGGGCAGGCTTACAAAGGTCCTGGCAATTTATACACAGTGCCATGGGTTCCAGTGAATGTCAACAGATATTACATGAAAATCTAACAGTGTTTGTCTAGAAGCATAAAAGAACTTCTTTCAAAAGGACTCAGAAGAAGCATATTTCACTGAGGACAAAACAAAAATGTTGCGTCATATAAAGACTCTTGAGATCTTGTGCAAAGTTGCCAATTCTTTGAAACTTTCTGACCTCAAGAGTCAAAACATTCTGTAAATGCACACATCAAACTAAATTCTCATTAAACTAATCACATGTGAGGCTGATAATGTTTAGATGTTTTGTATGTGTTTTATTAAAGTCACAATGAACTCTTACTACTGAACTCAAAGAACCATATACGCTAATAATATATGATCATGTGACCCTGTGGCCTTTGGCTCCAAGTTCACTCCAGAAATAACATTCAGACCATTATATGGCAGTTCCCACTTTTATGGTTTTGGCTAAACACATCTGCTCACACTAGCATCAGCATATTCGAGGTCATGGGCCACTACAAACATGGTCAGTCATGTTGGGGGCATTGCACACAGCTGCAACACACACATATGACATGTGCACCCTGGTGCTGAGAACACTGCAGGCACTCCAGCAACAAACATGCTTTTAAAGGGATAATTCTTTTTTTTAAGGAACACAGACTCGTTCCTCCAGGAGACAGTGGCCAGTATATGGCATCAGTGTAAAGAAGCAGACAAGAGGAGATGGAGGAAAATCTAGCACCTATAGTCAAGTTTCAATCTAAACTGATAAATGCATTCTTAATAAGGAATTACATTTGCAGCGCTTGCTTTTATAAGTTACAACAATTTTACATAATGCATTGCCCACACGTAAAAGCACATCCATTCAGCAGAATTCGGTTGTTCAATGCCCCTTGAAGGATGAAGGAAGTCAACCTGATCTTGAGATTACTAAAGATATATTAATACAAAACATGTCTGTCATCCCTAAACCTGGAGCATAAATCCATAACAAAATGTGCCTAATGTGGCAGTTGGAAATACTTAAAATATTGACACATACACAGCACTTTTTAGGATTTGCCCAAACATTTCTAGTTCTCAGCGTGACGCGGATGACATCAGTGTTACCACCAACCACGTAATCGTGCGTCTGTTTCTATTTTTACTCCAAAATGTTTTGGAACACAGGTTTACCGGCGCCCTTTGAGCTTTGACAGAGAAGAAGTTTATCAGACAATGAGAGGATATAGTAGTAAATTTAGGCTTCAAGTTCAGTTTTTGATGTTACTTTAGAAAACATTGCTCAGTGCGCAATTGCGCAGCAGAGAGCCCTGGCTCTCTAGAGCAGTGACAGGTTAAGAGTGCTAAGAGCTGCAGCGGAATACAACAGAATGACACTAGACGTACTATTGGGCAATCTCGATTATAGTGAGAAGAAAGAAGTTTACTACAGAGTCGTGGATGTAACTAGGGAAGTCTGCGGAGGCATGACGCAGGAGTGTGTCTGTTTAAATGCGTCTTTGGGACCATGAGAAGCGAAACTGTCTGAAAGGGACTGTCCCCACCATGCACGCGGTGGACATAGCGTGTACTGTGTTTATTTTAGGGATCATTGTTTTGTCACTGCTCTCCAACGTCGTGGTGCTGATCTGCTTTTTGTACAACCCCGAGATCCGCAGACAGGTGCCCGCGCTTTTCATCCTCAACCTGACGTCCTGTAACCTGTTGCTGAGTGTGTCAAACATGCCTCTGACTGTGGTAGGGCTCATCACTACCGGACATCCCGGAGGAACTGCGTTCTGCCAGTTTGTGGGTTTCCTGGACACTTTCCTCACCACAAACTCCATGTTGAGCATGGCGGCGCTCAGCATAGACCGCTGGGTGGCTGTAGTGTTTCCGCTGAGCTATCATTCAAGGATACGGCACCGGGACGCGGTCATAGCGCTGGGCTACACGTGGATCCACTCGCTGTGCTTCTCCGTTGTGGCCACATGGCGCTCGTGGCTCGGGTACCATCACCTTTACGCATCGTGCACGCTGTGTAACACGCGAGCCAAAGGGGCAGGTGTACAGTTTGTGGTCTTCACGGTGGTCCTGCACGCGCTCAGCTACCTACTCACGCTGGTGGTGCTGTGTGTTACCTACATGAAGGTGCTCAAAGTCGCCCGGTTCCACTGTAAGCGCATCGACGTGATCACCATGCAGACTCTGATGCTGCTCGTGGACATCCACCCCAGGTAACATCACATGAACATGACAATGTATCAAAAGGAATACGAGACAAAACAAGACATGTGCTCACTTTAGAGAATTCACGTCAAGATACTGCCACAACTTTGCCCTCACTTTGGGTTATAATATTTCAATGTGATGCTTGGTTCAACTGATTTGTTAAAGCAGGCATCCTTGTGGAGCCAAGCTTAAAAACGTCTACCTTTTGAACAAGCAGTGGTGGTTCTTGATTGACATGAGAAATGGATGGAAATAGAAAAAGATACCCTTGCTCCACCTCCGTGTTATGTCAGTCATCATGTCTCCAATTGGAATTATACAGACAACATTATGTGTGTAGGCTGGCTCTAGCATCTGATTGTGATGTATTTAAAGCTTGATTTCTCAGTAATCCACCCGGCCAAAGATCTCTCATGCATGCTGTTCTGTCATGCCACTGATAAATGATGTAACTTCTTTGTGTGCAGCGTGAGGCAGAGATGTCTGGATGAGCAGAAGCGCAGGAGGCAGAGGGCCACCAAGAAGATCAGCACTTTCATCGGCAGCTTTGTGGTCTGCTTCACTCCATATGCCGTTACAAGGTGAGCCTGAAGTGGTATACAGGAATATAATGATTAACCCCAATTTTACACTCTCAACAGAAGCTTACAATAGAGTTAACTGGGGATTTCCAGGTTATGGTTCAGACATCTTTTTCCAAGGTCAAACAAAAAGAAAACTGTTACATTTCAAAATTATAAAGAAGTTTAAGCCTCCATGTGAACTACTTTTTTCTAGAGACACAGCTTATTAGTTGTACTCACATTTGTTGCTGCTGTGTGCATACAACTAATGTGATGACAGAGCGAGTCGGTGTGATCATATCAGTGGCTTTCATTAGGTGTGTTCGCTTCCTCAGCAATGGCAACCTGTCAGACCCTGTTAGAACTCTGCTGAGAACCAGATTACATGAAAACAGTGATTACTTAGCATTTACTCTAACACAGCCCCTGTGCCTTAAATAACACGACTGCTTACATTTTGGTGAAACATTATGTGTTCATTTGTCTATATGTGGTGCTATCTGGAAGCAGATATTTTGGCACCTGGAACTGTGAGAATGTGCTGGCATTTCAGTCCGGCTGACATTTACATAGCATTGCAGTCTCTTTAGTTGACTTCCACTCATCTATGCAGTGGCAGTAATTTCCTCTTTGTGTTGTTTGACTTCGTCTCCACTGTGGTACTTTTCTTGATTTAGAATCGTGGAGCTCATCAGCCCAGGGCAAATTAACCCTCACTGGGGTGTGCTGTCTAAATGTCTGGCCTACAGCAAGGCGGCCAGCGACCCGTTCGTTTACTCTCTGCTGCGTCACCAGTACAGGAAGACCTACAGCCTCCTGGTCAACAAAGTCCTCAAGAGGAGTTCGCTGAATTCATCTGCTGCATCTCAAAACAACGCAGCAAGGAACTACAACAGTGTCCAAACATCGTCCGCCAACAAGGGCGCTGAACAGTCACTGGTCAGTGCCCTCAAAGACACTAATGAATCACTTCTGACATCAGGCTGAGGAGTAGCAGCGACTAGTTACAGGTTTTTACAAGACATCAGCTACTTCAGAACAGCACTTTTATTATGTGTTGAAATATAACATTTATAGGTGTTCATTTTATAGTAAATTAATAAACAGCCCATTTAATACATAATGGTCAGTATTTAAAACCCCTCTGATGAAAACCATGAGCACCCAAACATTTAGCACTACACTGCGTCCAGTAGCACAATGTTACTGTTGTAGTAGTATGAATGTTAACAGTCAGATATATTCAGTTTAAAATCACTCCTGACCTTTGACCTTAGTATGGTCACATTTTAATCCTAAATATGTTAACAGTGTGAAAGAGTTTATGGTTGCAAAGCAAAATCACATCAATTTGTGAGTGAAATTTATATATTCCAAAGTGGCATCTGTCATCTATTAATTTCAATTTAATTTTAACTAAAATAATTAACATTCAGTGCAATCAAAATGTTCACAGATATAAAAAGCAAGTAACATTAGTAAATGACAAATGATACAGAATGTCACAGGCCAATGGTTGTGCAGGTTCAGTTCTAACAATGCCCTAGTTTCTCCGGTGCCTTGCAGACTGTGAACTCTAATTTTATCAAGCTCAACAAAAGAGACTTTTTTTTCTATGTTTTTGTGAGTCTGTGTGCAGTTTAGTTTGTTTTAAGGTAAATTAATATATTTTTTAGAACATGACTTTAACAGGAGTTATTTGAATGTGGTACTGTAGCAACCTCTAATGCGTTTATTGCTATTATTATTAGGCCCGAGCCGGTGATAGCCGGGAGGGCCTATTGTTTTTGCTCGGATTATTTTTTTTTTTTTTTTTTTTTTTTTATTTTTATTTTTCTGCAAAATGATCCTCAATTTGACCCAGTGAACATGCGCGAAAAGTCATTTTATTTGGCCCAAAGTTCAAGATCGAAAAATTTATGTATTTAAAGTCGCCGAAAAAAAAATATGAAAAATGACTCAGTGGCGACCCCTAGAAAAGTCAAAATACATTGGGCCTATGGAAAGTGAAAGTACATTTTTTCCAATGTAGAAATACAAAACTTGGTAGATCCATAGAACACCTCAGGGCAAACAGAAAAGTCTATGACAGCCACAGTCTAAACTCAACAGGAAGTCCGCCATGTGGGGTGAAAGTCGCGGCCACCTAAATCGCACCCCTTACGCCAAAAGATTCAACTCATTGTTTTTTTGTCTAAATGGCCCCAATTTTGGTGAGTATCATCTAGACACATGTGCCAACAAAAGCTGTCATTTTGTTTTTGATATCTTATCGGGTGTGGGTGTGGCAAGCCTGTAACGAGGCGGCCATTTTTGTGGTAATAAATTATCCGTTAACTCTCAAACGCCTTCTCGGATCAAGTTGGACTCAAAAAGGCGTTTGCGCACATTCATGACCTGAACACAAAGATATGTAAATAAAAGGGTTAGCTTTAGAAATGGCCCTCTAGCGCCACCTACAAACTTATAATGGGACCCAAGAATTTAGTATGTCATAGAGACATAAAATTTGGCACACACATCACTTATGTCATGACAAACATAAAAGCTAATGACAACCACCCCCTATTTATAAATGTGTTGCCATAGCAAGCGCAAATATGTGGAAAAAGTCAATGGGAAGGGAAAATTTTAGTTTGTCCTAGGCAAATGAAACTTGGTACACACATCCAGCATGGGCTTATGAACATAAAAGCCAATGGGGACCACACCCTATCACACACGCGAAGGCGGCCATTTTGAATTGAAAATGTGAACCGGGTTAGAATACACCTCATTTTTAAAAATTGACAGAAAATAGCCGCTTCATTCAAGAAACACCAAACTTAGGCAAAATGAGCTAAACACTTGTGTGCAAAATAGACAATGCCTTTTCTTGTTGTTTTTGCTCAATTTATATTTTTATTTAATTTTTATTTTTCTGCAAATTTTTCTGCAAAATTGTCCTTAATTTTTACCCAGTAAATGTGCGCAAAAAGTTAATTTTATTGGCCACTAAACTTAAGCCTGGCAAAATATTGATGTATCTTAAATATTTGAAAAAATAATAAAAAGAAATGACTCTGTGGCGACCCCTGGGAAATGAAAATACATTCGGCCTATGGAAAGTGAAAGTAATTTTTTCCAACGTAGAAAAATGAAACTTGGTACATCCATAGGACACCTCAGGCCAAACAGAAAAGTCTATGACAGCCACAGCCTAAACTCAACAGGAAGTCCGCCAGGTGGGGTGGAACACGGGACCACCTAAATTGCACCTCGGGTCAAAAGATTAAACCCAATGTGTTTTCATCTAAATGGCCCCAATTTTGGTGAGTATCATCTAGACACATGTGCCAACCAAACTTGTCATTTTGTTTTTGATATCTTATCGGGTGTGGGTGTGGCAAACCTGTAACGAGGCAGCCGTTTTGTGAAAATAAAATATACCTTAACTCTCAAATGCCTTCTCGGATCAAGTTGGACCCAAAAGGCGTTTGTGCACATTCATGACCTGAACACAAAGATATGTAAATAAAAGGGTTTGCTTTAGAAATGGCCCTCTAGCGCCACCTACAAACTTATAATGGGACCCAAGAATTTAGTATGTCATAGAGACATAAAATTTGGCACACACATCACTTATGTCATGACGAACATAAAAGCTAATGACAACCACCCCTATTTATAAATGTGTTGCCATAGCAACGCGCAAATATGTGGAAAAAGTCAATGGGAAGGGAAAATTTTAGTTTGTCCTAGGCAAATGAAACTTGGTACACACATCCAGCATGGGCTTATGAACATAAAAGCCAATGGGGACCACACCCTATCACACACGCGAAGGCGGCCATTTTGAATTGAAAATGTGAACCGGGTTAGAATACACCTCATTTTTAAAAATTGACAGAAAATAGCCGCTTCATTCAAGAAACACCAAACTTAGGCAAAATGAGCTAAACACTTGTGTGCAAAATAGACAATGCCTTTTCTTGTTGTTTTTGCTCAATTTATATTTTTATTTAATTTTTATTTTTCTGCAAATTTTTCTGCAAAATTGTCCTTAATTTTTACCCAGTAAATGTGCGCAAAAAGTTAATTTTATTGGCCACTAAACTTAAGCCTGGCAAAATATTGATGTATCTTAAATATTTGAAAAAATAATAAAAAGAAATGACTCTGTGGCGACCCCTGGGAAATGAAAATACATTCGGCCTATGGAAAGTGAAAGTAATTTTTTCCAACGTAGAAAAATGAAACTTGGTACATCCATAGAACACCTCAGGCCAAACAGAAAAGTCTATGACAGCCACAGCCTAAACTCAACAGGAAGTCCGCCAGGTGGGGTGGAACACGGGACCACCTAAATTGCACCCCTCGGGTCAAAAGATTAAACCCAATGTGTTTTTTTCTAAAAGGCCCCAAATTTGTTGAGTATTATCTAGACACAAGTGCCAACCAAAGTTGTCATTTTGTTTTTTGATACATTTACGGCTGTGGTCGTAATGAGCCTGTGAAGAGGCAGCCATTACTTTGGGAAATAAATGCCATTTACAAAATGCCAGGATCCTTCCTTTAAAGGACGCTCCTCCAGAGCCAAGACTAGAGCCTTGGAAAGCTCTTCAGAATCTTTTGGAACTCCTAAACTTGTTTTTTTAGACAAGTAATATTTACATTTTTACTTTTTAACAGGCGGGTGCAGCGATTTCTGAGCAAATCTCCAGTCAGTATTTTGTTTTTCTCGCCTTAGCCCAAACATAATCTATTATTTTTATAAGTTCAGACAGATCCCAGGAAAACCAGGGAATGTGGAGACCTTTAACTCTAAATACAAGGTGGTGTAGCAGGCCCCAGCAGTAGCACAGGCCCGAGGTGATGAAGCAGGCTCCAGCCAGAAGAAGATTCAAGCAGAGGCACAGGCCCAGTTATTTGACATTACTGTGAAGTTTACACTTTAAAGCACGAAATGCATTCCTCCGAATACATGTGTCCTCGCGGTCGCAAGGGTGGCGAGGGCCTTTATCGCCGCTTGCGGCTTTAATTGTTTTTCTTTCTCTCATGGTTTATATTTGAGTGAGAATGTGAGAACTGAGCAGCAGTGGAACAAGTACAATGGTAATGTCCATAAGTCTGACAGTTTGCAACTGTATTGTGTTCTATCTTCTCTGAAAAAGGAAGACAATGTGACTTGTTGTTTATTTCAACTCCAAACCTTTATTTCACAAACCCAAATAAAGAACCCACAAATGAGGGATAAACAAAAGGAATTTTTTATCTCATTTGAAAAGTAATAACAGATGTTTAAAAAGTAAGACAGTGTTGTATATAATCATCAAACCAGCCACTGTATGTGAATGTACTGTACTCTCCACCTGTTTTATGATTCAGGACGTGAAGTGACATTCATTAGTTTTAATTCTGTAAGAACAGTTTTTTCCAAAATGTGTTAGTGAGTATTTTGCAATAAATGCTGTGAATTTTATTTTCTATAGATTCATCATTTTGTACATTTGTAAAATCTGATTATAAAACAAATGAGGTGAAAAAGAATGTATATCTGACACTGACACAAAAAGTTATGTCTGACAAATCAAACACATTAAATCCCACACACTGATTAAACAGAATGAAAGAATTAATTTAGAAAATGATTTAAAATGGCATCCACCCACCCAACTAAGTATTTTTCACAAAGGCACCAGGCCTAGGAGTAGAAGGATTTCCTAATTACAGGCTTCTAAGACCAGAAGTAAAGAAAAAAGAAGGAGAAAAGGTAAGGAGTGTGACAAAGAGCCTGCTGTGACAGCACTGAAGGAAACTGCTTTGGCTCCTCATGAAAACGTGAACCAATGTTCAACATAACTACAGACTGGGTTTTTGAATTGTGGGGGCAGACCTATTGCACTGTTTTTCATATGACAGTTCACGCTGCATGAAATCTTAGGCCAATTATCAGACTGTTTTCCCGGGAGAATCAGCCGTGAGGCCTGGCTCACATGAAACACTGTAGAGACCTGGTGATTAGGACACACTGCGTAGGAAGGACTGGAGGAGAGCATGCTGCAGGTGGATAACTTTACAAAGACACACCTTGGATATTAATCTACATCTCACCATTAGAAAGTTTTGAGGTGAGACAGTTAGGTCCGTTGTTGCAGTACTCCATTACTCCATTTTAAAATACATGGTTAAAACAATTTAGAAAGCAACCTTTTATAATGTAGAATTAGCTTTTGTGTCTGTGAAGGTTCTCAGTCATCCAGGTCAGCTTTTGTGCTAACTGTTAAGAATCATGACTTTTCTTCTCAAAGATTTAAGGTCTCAAAAGAGTTTTTGGTTTTGGCACAGGATGTTTTAATACATAATAATAAAAAATCATTTCTAATAACAGTTGAGTTGTTATTTGTTATTGTACCGGTCTTAATCTTAATGCCAGAAATAGTGAGTGCATAAGTTTGATGCTCAATAAATATCCATAAATAAACATACAGTTGGGCTCATACCCTGGCAGAATTTGTGATTTTTTTTTTTACCATTTTTCAGAGAATATTAATGATAACACAAATTTTTTTTTCACTCATAGTTAGTGGTTGGATGAAGCCATTTATTGTCAAACCACTGTGTTTATTCTTTTTAAATCATTATGACAAAAGAAACTACCCAAATGACCCCAGTTCTAAACACCGTGTGTTGCCACCTTTAACATCAATGAAAGTCTTTTGTTGTAGTTGTGGATGAGGCTCTTTATTTTCTCAGATGGTAAAGTTGCCCATTCTTCTTGGCAAACAGCCTCCAGTTCCTGTAAATTCTTGGGCTGTGTTGCATGAACTGCCCGTTTGAGATCTCCCCAGAGTGGCTCAATGATACTGAGGTTAGGAGAACCTTCACTTTATGCTGCTGTAGCCAATGACAGGTCGACTTGGCCTTGTGCTTTAGATCGTTGTCATGTTGGAACAACCAAGTACATGCCATGCTTCCGGGCTGATGAGTGCAAATTTTCCTCCAGTATTTTCCAGAGATGGTACCAAGTCACACATGTGCAAGTCTCAAGTAAGTCTCAAGTCTGAACCTTCAAGTCTCAAGTACTACTCTCAAGCGGCGGCAGTAGCTCATTCATAAAATGATTGTAGAACCACTGTAGTGAGATGGGCTTTGTAATGACGTCTTTAATGCCTTTTATGGGTTTTGAGAGAGGGAATAACATTGATGTCAATGAAGGCTTGTCTGAGCCATCGGATTTCAACAAAACTATCTTCATCTGTGTCTGAAGATGAACGGGTGTCAAACGACATTTTTGGGTGAACTTACCTTTTAACATTGTAAAATCAAGTAATTTTTCTGTGTTTGTGTTCAGGTGGCAAACGTAGATAAGGTAGCTAAGGTTAGCTAGGGTTAATTGCTAGTGGCTACTTTAGCTATTATTACATTAGCTAACTACCAACTAACCAGATAACATTAACAAATTGACAAGCAGTTACTGGGCAGAATGGCTCTTCAAATGACGGACAAAATTGGAGGTTGTCGTATGGCTGTCTGTGATTTTAATGTTGCATGTCTTGCAACGCGCTGTTTGCCTTTTGCCATCTTAAGGAATAAATGTTGAAGCCGAAAGCGATAACCCTCGGTAACCCTCCGGCCGACATGTTGATGTGATATCTGCTCGAAGTGGGCGTGGTGTGCGTAAGGTACGAGAGGGCATGACTGAGGATAGAGTCGTGATTTAGTCGTGACAGCGCAGGCATGACTGGATCACGACTCTATCCTCAGTCATGCCCTCTCGTACCTTACGCACACCCAGCCCACTTAGATAATTTATATATTATCTAATAGTGAATTTAAATACATAGTCAACTTTATTTTTTTAAATAATTTATATATTTAAATTCAAACTGAAAACATGATGTGATTAACACTCAAGCCATTCAAGTCATTGTGTCTCAAGTCAAGTCAAGTCCCGAGTCTTTAACTTACAAGTCTGAGTCAAGTCTTAAGTATTATTTTTTTTGTCAAGTCAAATTAAAAGTCATAAAAATAGCAACTTGAGGCGGCTCATTTCAAGTCACAAGTCCCCATGTCTGGTATTTTCTGATAACATGCTGCATTCATCTTTTACTGTGCCTTTGTAGCTCACACATCTCCAAAACATCAGCGACCCAGCTCCATGTTTCACAGTAGGACTGGTGTACCTTTCATCATAGGCCTTGTTGACTCTTCTGCAAATGTAACGTTTATGGTTATGGTGAAAAAGCTACATTTTGGTCTTGTCACTCAAAATTAGTGTTCCAGACGTTTTGAGGCTTATCTTTGTGCTGTTTGGTGTATTGTAAGCAGGATGCTTTGTGGCATTTGGCTAGTGGAGAATGGCTTTCTCAACCATGCAGCCCATTTTTCTTCAAGTGCCTCTTTATTGTGAATCTTGAAACAGCCACACCACGTTTTTTCAGAGAGTCCTGTTATTTGTGGGTTTTTCTTTGCATCCTGAACAATTTTCATGGCAGTTGTTGGTCTACCTGACCGTGGTTTGGTTTCAACAGTTTGAACACTGCTGATTGGCATTCTCAATTCCTTGGATATCTTATTATATCTCTTTCCTGTTTTATACAGTTCAAATACATTTTCTCACAGATCTTTTGACAATTATTTTGCTTTTCCCGTGACTTAGAATACAGAAGTATGCAGCACTGGATGAAAGATTCCAGGCTCTATCAGGAACCGTTGACCTTTAATAAACACACACTAGAAGAAAACAGATCACAGGTAAAGATGGTTATCTTAAGCAGCCATTCAAACCTGTTTGTGCCACTTGTGCATGTTATCAGGCCAAAATCACCAGGATATCTTTTTTTATGGTCATTTGGATAGTTTCTATTGTCAACATGATTTTAAAAGAGTAAACACAGTTGTTTGACAATAAATGGTTTCACCTAACCACTAACTATGAGTTATCATTCATATTCTCTTAAAAATGGCCAAAAAAAAATCATGCCATGCAAATTATGCCTGGGTATGTAAACTTATGAGCACAACTGTACATCCTACAATTATTTATTTTGCATGCAGACGTTTCAGATTTCCCTCTAACCCTTGATCATCAGAGGGTCAGAACAAATTGTATGCTTTCTGTATCTTTGCTACTGGAGGAGGAGTGACCGCTGCCATACACTGAGAATCATGGGAAAATTGGACCCAAATGCCATCGTATTCCCCAGTGCCCTACAGCAAACTGCCTGTGCAGCTCACAGAGTATTTCTGTCCTGGAATGCTCTATTTGTTTTTTCTCTGGATGGTGAAATAAATGTTTGGTGGGAAATGGAGTTTTATTTAGACAAGATAAGACAGCAATAAGAAAGTGCAGTTTCACGGTTTATATTTGTATTTGATATCAGATCAAGCCAAATTAACAGGAAACATTAAGAATATTCACTAGTTGCTTAGTAACAATGATTGATTTCTCAAATCTCAAATCTTTCTAATAAGGTGAGGTGTGTAGTCTTTTGATGGCAGTTGGTGGATAAAGTGCACTACGGTAGCATTACAATTTTACATTTCTTACACTTTCGCTAACATTTTACAGAATACAAGTTTAAAAAGTGTTTTGAAAAAGATAGCAGCACTTTTGTCTTAAGACGTCCGTGTAGAGCAATGGTCATTGACTAAATTTGCTTGAGGGTTGTTTCTTCACAGGTGCTTTATTATATTTTAAACAAAACAAAAAATTGCATTAGCTACTAACCCTATATTTAGCAGAATTGCAGACTTTTGTTTTGGAACTATGTTTGACTGCATTTTTCTGCTAAAATTAAAATAACATTAAATAAAATAAAATAAAAATTTAATTGAAATTAAAAATAACAATAGATTGTGGAAAAATATGTATGATGTTTGATAATGATTTGTCATGTGAAAAAATAAAATAAAGAAATTAAGAAAGAGAACTATTTGTCCTCATTTTCAAATGTAGAGAGAATAAGTCACAAACAACACTTCAGTTTTATAGGCTCTAGCCCCATTTTATTTTTTTCACCTGCAAAGTGCAAACCAACCAGTACTTTTCTCAATTTCTCCCCCAACACATCAGCTCTAGCTCTGAAAATACCCCAAATGTAAAATGTAGGATCATATGATATGGCTATTGCAGGGTATTATTAATAGGCCACACAAGCACCAGCCAAGGGCTGCCCTCTTCCTCTTCTGTAATAATAGATAATCCTCGTGAAAGGACTGCATAACGCTGAAAGCATATTGCTCCTGATTTAAAGCAACAACACAATCTGACCTTTACATCAAAACCTCCCAAGACCCAGTTTCGGGAGTCATTATGTAATAGGATGAGGTTATTCTACACATTATTAATGATCTTAAGGAAGCGTTTAAGAGCATCTTTAACTTGGCATTTTGCATTATTGCAGTAAAATGTATATTATGGAAACAGCTGAAAAAGATATTAATGAGACAGTTGTTGCACAGATTTTGGCTTCTCCGAGAACTGCTGCTTCACGAATGAGTCACAGTAAAGTAGTTCTGCCCCAAACCTAATGACAGCCAACTCCACGGGAGGGGATTCTGATTCACTTATTAATAGATCAGTCACAAAAATAATCTCCAATTCATACCCTTATCAAAATTCACTAAAAGACAGCAGACGCGCCAACTGTATAGATTTGCATTCAAATGGCTTCTTCGCGAAAACCCCTTTATTATCACTTCTGGTATTCTTCAAAGCTGTATTTCATGGTTTGTGAGGAAGGTGAGAGTTTGGGAGAGTTGAACTGTGCCAGCTGCTGCAAGAGCTACACCACAAACAAACTAATGAGAATATGATGTATGTGGCTTTAATAGTCACAGTGAGTCAGCGGAAACCATCTGTTTTAATTAATTAGAACATACTTGATGTATGTGGATGTATGACAGATGTGTGCTCGCAAAACTTTCGATTAACGGTGGGATCTGTAGATTATGGAGGCATCTGGTGGTTCCATCCCTGGGCTAGTCCCCGTTGTACCATGGGTGAGGGTAAATGGTTGTCTGTCAGTGATTGTCACTAAGTAATAGCACTGCAATCAACTGGTCCAAAGGGTATGCTGCCAAAGTCCCAAAGCAGTAGGTATAAGCTCCAGAAGAGTATGAATGATTTCTAACTAGAACACCTATGCCAGCCCTGCAGGGACATGCTGTTGTCAAACCCAAGAAAAAGGTCAAATGATTAGTTTGTTATATAAATTTAGGAACTATTTTATTCATAAATGTCCAAGGCCTTTAGGCAAAACTCTATGCTAAACAGGAAACATGACTGTGCAGCTGTAGAACAGGAAGTAAAGACACTTCCACTGAGTTCTGTTGAGAGTGTGTCCAAAACCGCTCTGTAGCCCTAACTCCACAATCATTGTCCTTATAGTGGACTTTATAGACAACTTAGTTAGTTTCAAACATGATGTGAATGTTGTGCTGTTGATATTCAGCAGGTTTTCTCATATTAAAATATAAAAGAAATGTGTCTTTTTGTGTCTGGATTGATGCTACTTTCTTTTTTAACAGGAGCTGTCATTGCTTACATTTCTTCTAAAAAAATTTAAATGGTTTGATACAAATGATGAATGATGTGTCACAAATTCTGGTTAATACAAAGATAATTGCATTGTTGTTTTTTTCAACATTAAACACAAAACAATTGTATTGATGCATTTAACCCTAAAAAGTAACAAAAGAAAAACTCCAAAGAACTAGTACCTGTTCAATCGATACCTCATAGACACACTGGTCCACGATGAAGCAACAGACTCAGGCAGAAAGTCTGTCCATGGGAAAAAAAATACATGAACTGACTAAAATGTAAGGACAGTTGTTTAGAGTTTGTTGCAGTGATTTTATTTCTGTTTTTTTTCTGCTTTAAATGGGGACAATCAGGACATGGTCTGTTGAAAAGTGGGACATTTCTGTGTTTAACAGATATTTATTGGGACAAGGGACATGGAGTGTGAATTGTATTAAGCTAGTCTTTAAAAAAACGTGTAGTCAGTTGGTTGTCATTTGCCAAAACCCTTGTGTTTATGCTCAGTTTACAATTTTTGATCACAGCACAAAAGTTTGAATGCATCTTATGTAGCAACTTGCCCATGAATGAATATTATGTGGCCACATGGTTAAACTTGTTCTGTTAGCTTGTGTCATTGAGACATGCCATGTAGATTTCCATGACAGGGATTCCCTCTCTGAAAGTCTTGTGGTGTTCACTGACCTACATGTGTCCAGTTAGCATGCAGCCCTTGTTTGCTGGCACTAGCCGGTACACAAGGCTCATATTCAGACTGCTACTTCATTGAC
This sequence comes from Neodontobutis hainanensis, assembly GCA_024349245.1. NCBI lineage: Eukaryota > Metazoa > Chordata > Actinopteri > Gobiiformes > Odontobutidae > Neodontobutis > Neodontobutis hainanensis. The sequence goes on along the minus strand of JALDNG010000016.1, from coordinate 2,937,785 downwards.
AGAGCACTGCACGCACACTCCGACTCTTCCTCGATCCATTAGGTTGGCTTGACAGCGTTTCAATTTAAATCCAAACCATGCATTTGTGAGATGTTTTACTTATTGCAGGAATTATCCCGGAAATACAATAAGGCAATCACTACAGAAGCTGATCCTTTATATATTATATAAGACAAAGATAACAGTGTGGGCAATGAAATCTGACAGGTATTTTTTATTACCTGCCTGTCAACCTTTGTGAAAAGAATGTGTTATAAAAATGCAATCCCAAAAGATGCCCCTCGACAGAAATCCCATCTGGAATTAAATGAAAACAGATATGGGCACAGCTAAAGTGCCATAGGGTGGAGTTTTTTGTAAATAAACCAAGAAGGGAAGGCACAACTCTCTGTTTAAAATACTTTACTTTTATGTCACCTGAGGAAATATCCACTAATACCGAGTAGGACAAAACCAGACTGTGACATGCAACAGGATGTGACTCTAGGTCAATACCTATAGACGTCCTTGTTCTACTCAATCAATTCCCTGGACAAGATAAATGTGTAGAGGGCCACCCTTAGAAAGAGAAACACAAAAGGACTACTGGGAAGGATTGGGAATCTATCAGAAAGGGCTGGAAACAAAACTAATCCATGCAATCACTGCTTCTAGCTGCTAAGAGCTTGTGGCTTAGGGAAAAATCCATCAAGTCATCCCATTAGGAGCGCTTTGAGCAGTGAAAGGAAGCAGAGACAAAGGACGTCACTTTCTAGAGAAAAGTGGGTTCCCAAGGATAAGGCTCTCACGCACAGGTCAGCCAGTGTCGTGTCAAGAACTGCTATCATGGAGCGACACAATGGACAAGAAATACCTGCAACACGACTTTAAGAAATGGTCGAAAAGTATTCAGAACCAAGTGGCCTACACCAAGTAACAGTAAAAACGTTTTCTAGTATCACGTCTCATCTCAGATTTTGTACAATGATGAAGTCAGGTGAAAACTAGTGGCAGGTGAGCTGTATTTTATTTAGCCATATGAATGTTACATAGTTCAGTAGGTTAGGTTTGTTATTGTCAGTGTTTGAATTTGCTGAAGGTAGTGTAAGAGAACTGCAATTACAAATTTATTATACAGTAAAATAAAATCTTATATAGCATGTTTTCATACAATCAAGGTTTAGCCTGTCCCTACCATAGGGGCTCACAGGCTGTGGAAAGAAGTGTGGGAGGTGTGGAATTTCAATCTACAATTACAAAACCGGATGCCACCTTAAATTACACATCGCGACTTTCATTTGACATCTTTATATCTTTATATTTATATCAAATTTGCTAATCGATCAAACAAGAATTATGAAATTCTGACTCTGTAGTCTATTTTTACTCATACACTTTAGCTGTAAAAATGTATATTTATTCACATATAAATAAAAATACATTAACATTGCTGTTTTCTGCAATAACTCCCTGTACATGTATCTAAGGACAAGTAAATCAGCAGCAAATATGCCGCATTTAGACACTCATTCATTTGTACAGCGTCATCAGTGACAGCAGCAAGTGTGAACGATAATGAAGTATGCCAACAGAGAGATCCAAAAATTAAAATAGGTAAATGTGGATGTGGACATCATTCATTATTAAGCATCATCAGCTGAATGAACTGTGAACACATTATCGTCTTTGCAGCAGCTCAGGTGACAGATGCGGACTGACGTTGACAGATATGTGACACAAAGAGAAATGTGACTACAAAATCTTAGTCACTGTATTTCTACTGCCTTTCCATTGAATGCATTTTGTAGCAACAGCGTTACAGTCACTAGCACAACAAAATGTTTTATAGCTACTAAGCTGGAAAAATATGTTTTGATTTCATTATAATTTATAGACATACCACTGCTGTTACAGACTATAAAAAAGACAAACTGGTGGCAAAGTCTGTTGGTACAGAACATGATGTTGTATTTGTCTATTGTGAAATAAACACAGGGGTGCCTCTCTATTGTGCACTTCAAAAAGGATATGAGGGAGAGTTTCCTCACATTGAAATTGATGTCATGCCACAGTTGAACCATGACTGATTGCTTCTGCTCAAGCCCAGCAGAACACAAAGATTTATCTCTATCAATCTTTTTGCTCTGTTTCTGCGACGCACAGAGGAGTGTTTCTCCTGTTGTCACTGTTGATAACTGGTTATAAGGAAACAGATCCAATTCTCACATTTAGGTGTCCCGCACATCCAATATTGCTGGGTCAGTGGTGGCTCTGTGCACCCTTCTTTGTACAAACTACAGTTTATTCCTATTGATAACAAAGACCTAGTCTTAGTCTTTTTTTAGGCATCAATCTATCCATCTTTTTTCTTCCGCCTGCAGTCAAACATTACCCTTGCACAGATAACTCGCCTCCATGTCTCCATGTTACATCCGTACAAATATTTCCCTGTCAAAGCATAGCCAGACTGTTTATAGTGATTATCACTGGGTCCTGTATTGATGGTATATAAACTTCTCCTGCCTAAGACATCTAAAGAGTATCTTTTAGTCTGATTCCCATCAGCTCAGGTCAGCACAAAACTCCCCAAGACCTGTCATGACCTAGGGCTCATATTGGAAACTGTACATTTTAAGATTGAGAGTGGCCACATAATTAGGCACATTATTCTAAATAGTCCTCCTGAGTATGTCTGGAGACGTTATAATGCCCAACTCAGAATTTGTATGTGAGAATGTGAAATGGACCTTCCTATTGTGTGTAAATGAGCTGCTGTAATAATGTAATTTTCCTTTGCTTTAAAAAAAAGTATCACATCTTCTGTGGTGGTGTCCTTAAGTCTATAGACTTTACAGTTTTGGGTGTCTTGAACTTAGATTATTTTATTGCTGTAATATTGCTCTAGTTTTATTGTAGTTCAAGTGGCCCTAACACACACAGGGGAGGAACCAGCACGAACACATCTGATGCAGACACTTCCTTTTTAAAACGTTTTTTTTTGAACGGTGAAAATATAATGGCAGACAATGATTTAGAATAATAGATGATCACAGATGCACTCAAAGAATAATTATATATGAATCCAAAAAGGATGATTCAGAGTCTTTTTTCTACAATTGGATTAATTGGTCTGAGCAAATCCGAGTGACAGATGTACGCACTTCAGTATTCTTAGCAGATCATGTCTAAATGGTCCAATGGAATTACTCTACCCATCTGGAAAGACTGATTTTTGTTTTCTATAATCCTCAACAACATTTTTTAGGTAGTTGAAATCTATAGTTGTAATAATTAATAGAAGAATTGGAAAAAAACTGCAGATACATTAATACAATTTAAATAAATAAAAAATATCAAAAATGTATTGTATTTCAAAGAACTATTTAAACTTATTTTAATTCACTATGGCCAATATCTCTTTCACTTTGTACCAGTATATTGAGTCATGAGCAGTCGCCTCAGTCTGTCTAAAACGAGAGGTTCAAGAACACTTTGTGTATGATGTGAAAAAAACAAGAACTCTCTGCAAACTATAAATATTTGTTCCTATTTTTCTTATTTTTTTAACATATAATCCCTTTTGGGGTTTACCATTCAAGTGGCAACAAGGAACAACTGACATCTCTCCAACATACTGTGAATTACTTACATCCATCTGTTAAAATTTTTATCAGGTTCGGCAAGAAATGAGATGACAGAGACAGCAGCAGTACAGTTTAAAATAGATGGTCACAATGAATTTTCTTGCAAGAGGAACACTTTTGATATGATGTTTACAGTTTGCATAACAGAGCATCCTTGGAAATTGAATCGGTGTAGTGGCATTGACAAGCATACGCCAACAAAGAATATATCTGGAATTATATGAGAAACAATCTGGCATATGACCCAGCCTAACACAATGTCATATTAGATGTCACAATTATCTTCCAACACCATCCACCCATTCTTATTAGTTATTTTATTAACATTATGCCCCATTTCTGTACTACTCTCACTTCTGCTTCATCTATTTCTCATTATTGAAACCTTTCACACAGTGTTTTTTTCATCGTAATGACTTAACACTTGAGCCGATAGATCTTTTTTAAGACCAGTCACTGTAAATGAGTGTAGTGAGTGGAGGCTGTGCAGTGTTTTTACAGTTTCATCATCTGTGTAAAAGGTCGCTGAGATTGACAAAAGAGAAAGTCCACCAATTTTAAGCACTTAAAGTACTGATGGTTAAAGGATGTTATTTTAGTAATGACAGGTAATGACAATGGATGATGATTAAGTCATTCATGTCATTAAGTATATCATCCAGAGTGGGCCTGTCATTATATAGTCATTGGGCCACATTATGGCGGTTAAATGGCACTTTAATGCTTTTGTTGTCTTTGTAGTACATTACACAGAATTCTACACAATGATGTTGTGGCCACTCTGTAAACTCACTCAGTTTTTGTTGAAATGGAAAATCTGGAAAAAGAAATAGAAATGATTGATTCAAAAAAAATGTGCCTACTGCATGAATAGAGAACAAGGTGTTGGATAAAAAGTCTTTATTTACATTTTACATTACTCTAACCGGGTTTGGGGGTTGCCGCCCCCGGACCCGGTGGTGGACACCGGAAGTAAGGGATGCCGTCAAGCTGAAGAAGGAGACCTACCGAGCCTGGTTGGCTCGTGGGACTCCTGAGGCAGCGGATAGGTACCGGCAGGCTAAGCGGACTGCAGCCCAGGTGGTTGTGGAGGCTAAAACTTGGGTCTAGGAGGAGTTCGGTTAGGCCGTGGAAAAGGACTATCGATCGGCCTCGAAGAAATTCTGGCAAAGCGTCCGGCGCCTCAGGAGGGGGAAGCAGTGCCCTGCCCACACTGTTTACAGTGGAGGTGGGAATCTGCTGACATCAACTGGGGACATTGTTGGACGGTGGAAGGAATACTTCGAGGATCTCCTTCAACCCCACCGACACGTCTTCCACAAAGGAAGCAGAGGCCGAGGGCTCGGAGGTGGACTCGTCCATCACCCGGGCCAAAGTCACTGAGGTGGTTGTTGGCTCCATCAAGCCAGGACCTTCAGTGTGCACTGGGACGGTTAGCAGCTGAGTGTGAAGCAGCTGGGATGAGAATCAGTACCTCCAAGTCTGAGACCATGGTTCTCAGTCGGAAAAGGGTGGTTTGTCTCCTTCAGGTTGGTGGAGAGATCCTGCCTCAAGTGGAGAAGTTCAAGTATCTTGTTCACGAGTGAGGAAAGGAGGGAGCGTGAGATTGACAGACGGATCGGTGCAGCTTCTGCAGTGATGCGGTCGATGTACCGGTCTGTCATGGTGAAGAAGGAGCTGAGCTATAAGGCAAAGCTCTCGATTTACCAGTCGATCTATGTTCCTACTCTCACCAATGGTCATGAGCTTTGGGTCATAACCGAAAGAACAAGATCCCGGATACAAGCGGCCGAAATGAGCTTTCTCCGCAGGGTGGCGGGGCGCTCCCTTAGGGATAAGGTGAGAAACTCGATCACTCGGGAGGAGCTCAAAGTAAAGCCGCTGCTCCTCCACATTGAGAGGAGCCAGCTTGGGCATCTGTTTCGGATGCTTCCTGGACGCCTCCCTAGGGAGGTGTTTCGGGCATGTCCCACCGGGAGGAGACCCCGGGGAAGACCTAGGACATGCTGGAGGGACTATGTCTCTCGGCTGGCATGGGAACGCCTCAATATCCGCCCGGAAGAGCTGGAGGAAGTGTCTGGGGAGAGGGAAGTCTGGGCATCTCTGCTTAGACTGCTGCCCCCGCGACCCGGCCCCGGATAAGCACTTTATTTTTGCAGATTCTTGTTGAGGAAACTGGATTCAAAGATTCACTCAAATCAATAAACTATTAAAAGCTGTAACTGTCAGTGATGTCTACATTTGACCTGTGGAGCTTGATACACCCTCTGACATTTTAAAATAATCAGCTCTAGTTTTCTTCAAGTTTATTTTTTGGCAGTTTTCACGAATGGAAAGTACAAAAATCTAATCTTATGAGAAAACAAACTCAGACGTAAATATCTGACATCAGTTTGTGATAGTTGTGCTTCTTTGTAATAAATATAGGTCAGAGAAGACTGATGCCACTTTTAAATGTGCTTTGTACTTGGTGTGTACTGTTGCTATGCAACTAACCCTGTGTTAGATGATGAAGTGTTTAAGGTGAAAAACTGTGGTTTATTCGCCCTCTGGTGGATAATAGCTTGTCTTTTTACTCCTATAAGTAGTTGAAAATGAGTATGAGAAAATTATTTCATTTTTATTACTTTTATGTGTTTATTTTAGGGCTGGGCAAGTGAACGCAATAATTAATTAATGCCGAACAATTATCACATTAATGCGTTATTATGTGTCTCATCCAACGAGAGCATTTGGGGTGGGCCTAAGTCTACTGCAGCGCTCACATGAACTGTCCGGATTAATCCAAACTCATTAAACTTGCAAAACAATACACTTAATTAAGTTTACTTTCACTCTCAATTTCTGACTATTTTTCTCCGGTCAGAGGCCAGATCATTAGCAGTCTAATGATTAGTGCAGAAAGACTTAGTGTGAGTGTAGCTCAAAGAAGCAGAGGGAAACATGATTGTGAACAGTGAGCTCTGAGCAGTATCTCATGCTACATTCTTTCTAAAAACTCCACATTGTAAACCATTTTAGTATTATTTTGTGATTTGGGGTTTTAAAAGCTTAGCAGTCAAACATTAGGCTGGACTAACAATCTGTCATTTAAATTAAGCAACTTAAAATATTTACTACAACCATCCAGTGAAAAACAGAAACATGAGCAGTGAGCAGGAGGAAGGAACAAAAGTACTGACACATTCATCTATTCATCTCATGTATTAAAATAATAGAGCCACTACACACAGTGCCATGAGCTACGAGTGCTGGTACATGTTTTTATTTTAAATTAATGTGTTCATTACACTACTGTTAAATTATTTTTTGAATGTTGCACAACAAGCAATTTTAATCATTGCTCAGCATTAGTTTTTCTACAAATTTACTTTAAATAAACTTTATATGAACTTTCTGATATCTGCACAGGCAGATTCACTCAGTGTGAATAATATGAAAATGCAAGATTAAGCCAGTGTGAACAATCACTAAATGTAGCCTTAGCCAATAAAAAACAATTAAATAGAATAATAAATGTTAGGATTAATTTGTATTCTTCTAATTATCTTTGAAGCTTTAGCATGTGTAACTAAAACATTTATTCATTTTAAACCTGAATATATGCTTTCAGTAGTCATGTGACTTTACTCTAACAGGGCAGCCTTCATTTGATTACCATTGCCATGGTGACTCTTTATTCCTTTAACTAAACTCAAAGTAAACAGACTGACTGACCTAACTTTAAACCCGTCTCTGAAACTGGAAACTCTTGTCAGACTGCTCTAAGTAGGACAACCCGGGGTTGGTTCAGGCTGCTATAAAACTCACCTAAAACATGGTTATAGCCTTTATTCTACTCCCTTTATGCCTTTATAGTTTTTTCATGACACCTTATAAATGAATAATATATAAATGACTCCCTGAATCATAAGCACATGACCAAAATGAAAAGAAATGTGCCTATGTGTATCAGCACCAGGCACAAACCCCTTCAACCTCCTGCCTTAAACCACTTAAACTGTCCAATAGGTGGAGTAGTTGAGCCCCTTTAATCCAGAACTGAAAACTGACGAACACAACCTCAAGAAGCTATTGATAGAAGGTCACATTGCTTGAATAAAAACTTGAATTGCCAGTATGTTTATCTCTGGACTGTTTAAGGAACAAACAATGTGTAAATTGGCTGTTTGTTTGAGTATAGTTTAATAAAAAGCAGTACACATACAGTATTTACTTAAACTCAAATGAAACCTAAATGAAATACACAACCAACAGATGTACAAACTCATTAAAGCTCCCTTAAAGCTCCAGTACCCTACCTGATTTTCTTTTTGCCGTCCCTGTCTCAGACTCCACTCTCCGCAAAAAGCAGGGACCGCTCCTGCTTTTGTTTTGTATAAAAAATATACAACTGGACCAATTTTTTTCTCCACAAAAATACAATATACATTACACCAAATGGAAGTTTAGAGCTTAACTTCAGCGCCAGCACATAAATTTCCTCCTCGTTAAACAATACGTGATTGATTTGACAGTATTTATCAGCATTTTATGTTGCCTTCCTTTTCTCTGTTGATGCTTTTCTTTTTTCAGATGTTTTGCTGTGTTACAGAAACATATTCAGTGCAGAAAACACACTTTATTGGCAGCTATTAAACTTCCTGGAACATCCACTACTCAGTCCAATTGGACTGCTTTTTTTTCAAGCATGTTTTTTTGCCAGCATGTGATTGACACAAGTTCTCATCTATTAAAATCCATTATAATTAACAGTAGATGGCATCATAAAGGCTGTTTTTTCCTACAAATTATTGCTTTTACAATATTGGGGTTTAAACCATTTTCTCCAACTAGAAGAAAAAAATATCAAATAAAAATATAAAGTTCAAATGTTAAGGGTCTGTTCTGGTGTTGTTCCAGAGAAAGGCCTTGTTGTCAAGCAGTGCAGCCAGTTTTTGGTTAAAGGGCTTGTGAAATTCTTGAAGCAGGTCTTTGGTGGCTGGGAGCATAGGGCCCACGCCCAGATCAGCCGTCGCCTAGTGTTGGACTTAGGCTGTTTTTTCAAAGCTGCTTCCACCTCCTCGGACAAAGACCCTATCACCAGAGGACACAGGAGACGTGGCAATCGAAAGGTTCTTCTCAAGTACAGATGCATTAGAATACGCTTACCTGCTCCTAGAAAAGCAAAGACTTTCTTGATGTTTTTTGTAATATTTGCTGAATAATCCTCCAGGCAGAGTACTAGAATCTGGTCTCGGAGGAACACTGTTAACCAGTCGCGTATATAAACTATGTACATCCCCAGACATAGTCGAACCTACAGGGACAAACACAGAATTCATTAAGCAACATACACTACTACATTCCTTTCTTTTCTAGTGCACAGGTTTGGCCTCATGAGGGCAGCACATCCCAGCACTTATTTTAAAACGGTGCTCCCACATACTGGAGCAACACAATGAAACATTAGGCCCTAAAATGTGGAAGATGCCAGTGGCTGATGGATGGTTTGCTGTGATTGGTTGATACAAACTGACAACGTTGTATGTAACTCCGCCCCTCCACTTGCTAGCAGTCCAGTGTTGCCAGATTGTGCGGGTTCCGCCCAATCTGGCAATCTTGATTGTGCGGTAAAAATGGGTTTGGGCAGGTGGACAAAATTTGGACTGGTTTGCGGTCAGTTTGGCGATTTTCAAACATCTAAATTGTAAAGTCTAATGGGTTAATAACAAACTCAAATGTGCATGTACTCCATAAAATCAGTCATCAACACAAAGGCCCAGCATAGAGTCAGCTGGCGTAGATGTTCACGTTGTCAACGAGCACGTGCTTTCAGGCAGCGCCGCTCAATTGTAGGTTTTTATTTATTAAAACTATTTATTGAATTTATTATAATTTGTAGCTGGATATTCAAGTGATTGCTATGCAAAAGTGACATAAATATACAGTAATGAGTGGGAGAGTGAACCAACTTTCAAAACGTGGATTACACCTGTGACTCGAAGATTCTTTAACCAACTCTAGGAGCACAGATGAATGACTCAAATATACTGTATGTCATGACTCCTGTCCATCATGTGCACACTGGCCTGACATGCACCTTTTAAACACGACTGTGTTCTACTCGTCCCGACCACTGCTGAAAGAGGTTTGAATCAACGATTATTCATTTTGTTCTGCGTTATGTTCTATAAATATTCACGAAATACATAACTTTACTATAGTTCTGTCTAAAGCACAACATATAGATAACGCATTCTTGTTCATTTTTGGTTTTAGGATTTTTATCATACAGTATGTAACGTTCAGTGAATGACACATTGGCTGTGGTGTGTGTGCATTAATGTGTGTAATGCCTGCTATTACGTTTTTATTCTAATCACTTATATTGGGCACTCTTTGAACTTAAATTAGTTTATTCTTACTGTCTTTCGAAAATGATAGCCTATACGTGTCATTGGTTAATTTCATGATTTTGACAGTTTTTCCTCTTAGAAATTTTAGTCATACACGACTGTATTTTAATGTATTTGCCCTGTTTGATTTGTTTTCCTGGGAAATTGATTAGTTTTGTTTTAAGGAAATACAATGGTGCTAATCAATCTTGACTGATATGACAATCCAATTATATCACATTATTTTATTAGTTAAAAATTTGGCTGTATTTTTTCTTGGATTTGGCGGGTTTTAGTGAGCTTTTGGGCTGGAAATCGTCAACCCAATCTGGCAACACTGGCAGTCACAGAATCAGACTGTATATTAAATTAGCCTACAGTAAATGTTGATTTATGAACTAAACAAAGACTTCATTTTTCACACAATTTCACCAGCACAGCCTGTTTAAAAGCTTGTTTAAAAGCAATGCACGGCTTCACAAAATCAGTGTTTTATGGAATTTATCATAAGCATAATTTAAGGAAACATTGGCAATGCTAGTCTGGGTTTAGGAGAAATGGAGAAACACTTCTCTGTGTTTGGAGTGTTTAGACAAATGTCTAAATGACGGCAGTAAAAAGTGTTTTTCAATGTACACAGTTTAGCTTTAATGTAGTTGCAATGACTACGTTAACTAGTGAATGAATGTTCTCCATCATATTTAAACTTCAACCATTTTACAGCAACATTTTGAGTTTTTTGACATTAAATAATCCCTCTTTTTAAGACAACAAGCACCTTATTTGACTGCTACAATAAACTTGTAGATTCTGGAGCAAGCTATTATCATGAACTGTGCACCCAACAACATTTCTTAAGACGTTACTTTGCAGCAACCTTTTTCTCCTTTAGTTGTTTAGGGTATACCTACTAAAAGGTTACATGGTGTTGATTTAATGTTGGTTCTTTTTTGATGAACATACTGTGGTTTGAGTGAAGACATGAACATTACTGAGTGGTGTAAGCTGACCGACATTCTGTGGCTGAGACTGGTGTTGTAGACACAGGAATGAAGAGACCTCTCAGAAAGACACGCCTCAAACAACAGCACAGACTGTACGACTTTCTGGTGGAAGTCCTCCGCCGATTTGTTGGCTTTTGTAAAGTAGAGGTAGTCTGAATACAACCTAGAGAAGAACTGTACAAGTTAATCGAGTGTTTTACCATCTATACAGGATGCTCCTCCATTCATAGTGATTACCTTTCTGTTGGATCTCGAAGCATGATGATGATTTTCACAGTGGGCTGGACTTTGTGGATGAGGTCCATAGGGAGGACTGGGGGGTTGGTCTCCTCCTTGTCAACAAAGAGATAGCTCAAGGCGTGGTTGTCCCACATTGTAGATGCACTGGCCTCACCTGTCGTGCAGTGATAAGAGTCTTATAATAACCTTGTGCACTCACTTTGCTATTTATGTCCTTCTTATTTGAGCTGTTTAACTTCATTAGAAGACGTAACTAGTTTGTTTCTTCTGCTTCTATTAATACAATGTTCACAAGCATTATAGACCTAATAAGATAAAATCCAAAATAATAAAGCCTAGAGGACATTTTTAAGTCTCATACATCCTTTCCAAGTACTTTTTACAGTGCTCCTCAAAGAAGACTGTAATGATGTTAAACTGAAACTATAGTGGGACAAAATATATAAAACAGTGCAACACAAAACCAACAGGAAAAACCAGGGGACCGAGAAGATGTAATACAGCCACTTCATTTGAATGAATGAAGTAGAAGAATGGCTGGGTTTGATTCTTTTGGAAATAGATTCTTCCATGTCATATACAAAGCTCTAAAAATACAAATACAACTGTATACCTTGAATGCTCACCTGCTATGAGCTGCTGTGCACCTTGGTGTCCAGATGACTTTTTATTGAGTCCTTCCTGTATCTTGTGGGCTGTCAAGTCAAACAGGTCCAGGTAATCTTCTACAGGGTATTTTAATCCTCGTAGGTTAGAGCCTAAATCACAGGTTGTTGTCTGTTTAGGGTGCTGAAGTATTTTATTCTGAGTTTAGTTTATGCAGTGATAGTAACCACATTTGCATTGGCCTGCATTGGCTTTTTGCACTTAATGGCACTGCTATGTTTTATTGTGTAAATGTGTTTTTAAACCTATTTGTAAATATGTTTATTTTTTATTAATGTTGTTAAGCACCTTGGTTCAATCTGTGGTTGTTGGAAGGCGCTATATAAATAAATTATTGATTGATTGATTGATTGATTGCAGGATGGTTCAGTTAAACTAGGGTTTGTTTCCAAGGAACGTGTAGTTCAAATGGTGAGGGCAGTGTCACCATCATAGACTGACCATAGTACGTTTTTTTATTTCTTATTTAATGATGCTTGTGTAAGGGTTGGTTTTAAAATTTAACCTTAAATGAACCATTTTGTACCACTTTTTATTGTATATTTATCAATAAACTGTTTTGTGAAATCTGCTATGCTTAAACACAAGCTCAGTGTCAATAAGTTTGTGCTTAATCTTGTTAATATCCAATCTCCTATGGTCTCTTCCAATAATCCCAACTTTATCCTGAATCCTTACCAAAGTGGTTCCTGGTCCACCAGTGGGGCTCCTTTATTGTGTTATATTTGAGGTCTGGATGCAGCAACAGTCTTCCAAATAAGTCTGTTGTACCAGATTTAGGTTGCCCAATGACGTAGAAGTATGGCAGGCAGCGCAGGCGATAGTCTTTACCGTCTATGTGGTGTAAGTGCATCTTAAAGTTCTTTTTTACATCGTCAAATACTTTCTTAAACTTGGCATGGTGCTGTATGAAATAGTTCCTGCTGTATGGATCAGTGCTGTTTTCAGAGGAGACCTTCTCGTACCAACAGGGGCTTTTAACTTCAGGTAGGAAATGCTGAGGGATTACAGAATATAACTGTGGAGAGGAGTACATATTAGTTAGACATTAGCTTCTTGTTACATTGCTTAGGAGTAAGGAGGTTTTCTAAGAATTTTGATGTATTGAGATTCAACCAGGTGCATCTCCATGACTGTAGCTCAGCCAATGAGCTTAAGGAAATAAGAAGGTGATGAAAAACAGGGAACTTAACATAAAGAAATGACTTAGCAAAAAAACACACAACAGTTACAGCAACTGACAAATTAATAATAACCACGTACTGTATCCTCTACTGAACATTAGCATTAAAAGTAAAATATTTCCTTTTAAATAACTTCTTGGTTGGTTGATATGCATTCAATTTACTTATCTGCATGTTTTAAGGACTTACATGTGGGTCAGTTCTGATAATGTCTTTGTCTTCAGGCAGTTTCCTGGGTGAGTAATTCAGTTTGGAGCGGATAATGTTCGCCAGTGCTTTTATGGTAAAGTTATGCTTTTCTGATGAATTTTCATGCTCCGATGTGTTGTTAAGCCTGATCTCAGGTCGTAGCTGAGAGTAACGAGGGGTAAACACATGTATGTCCATCATCAGATGGCTCGACACTACTATGAGGAACATCAGCGTCAGGAGTCCCACCACTTTGATCTTTGAAAGACCGGCGTGTGGAAACAGAATGACCCATTTCATTTTAAGGCTTTTAGGTAGCTTCCCAAATGCAAGGTACAAAATAAAGGGTCTTTTCTTGTTATTTTCATCCAGACTCCGGACTCAGATAATTGTCTTTTTTTCCTTTGAGCTCACAGGCCTTTAACAGAGTCCTGCAAAGTAGAAACAGTTGTTAACACTCAGTGGCTACAATAACATAGGTCATAACCCACAGTAATATAAATAACATATTTCCAACAGGGCCCTTTTTATTATCAGTGTCTAGTGTGTGTTCAGTGTTAGAATAAAGTTTAATCTGCCGCAGACTGTGTGGTCCAATCAAAGAGCAGTTCTTAAAGAGTGGAGCCTTTCAGGGTCAGATAAATACTTGTTCTGTAATTCAAAACCTAAAACACATAATTATTTGGCGTGAGCTAAAAATCCACTGAGATGAAGAGCTTAGGTACCAGAATAAGTTTGATATTGATACAGCTGGACAATATGAGACTGCTCTTCATGTCTTGGCTAAACACCTCATTTTAAATTGGTCTTGTTTGGATCTTGCACAACTTGTATATTTGTCCATATCATTCTTGCTTTTTGATATATATATATATATATATATATATATATATATATATATATATATATATATATATATTTTTTTTTTTTTTTTTTTTTTTTCAACTTGTTTTTTTAACTTTATTTAACTTATTTATTTTCTGGACTTGCTCTAGGACTGGACATTGACTGTTTGGACATGGCCTGTTCACTGAGATCTAGTCCTATATAATAAACACAGGTCTAGTTCTTGGTTCCTATAAAAGTAGGGTCCTGTCTTGAGCCTTGTTTCCGATGGAGCTTTTTTTTCCAATGCTTAGAATGCTTTGGCTTGGGGTCCTAAATAGTAGTCCACTTTAGAAAAAGTGGAACTTAACACTGCAGTCTGTTGATTGGACTATAGATAATCATTACTGAGCCAGGCACCAGAGGCAAAAGAAAAACATAAAACAGGAATGTTTTTATGTATGTTTGGTGATAAGGGAAAACCTGCTCCAAAAACAGGGCTAGCAACAGCTGTATCCAGTTTAAGACATCGTCACACATACATAAACTGCACCGTGGCACACTGGACAGGGTTCTCTGTATGGAATTTGCTTGTGTCAAAACATGCTATAGTCTCCGGTTAGTGACTGCTGACATTAATATCCCCACAAGGATAATAATTAGAAACAGTGTCATGTTTACTGCAGCAGTATATGGCAACACACATCAGAATATTTGTTGTTTTTTTTTGTGTTACCCAAGTGTTGCATTTGTGTGACTCCCAACGATGGCTCAGAGGTTCATAATTGATTTTAAACCTGAGTTTTTGTTTTTAAAGCAATAAACAACCTTGCAACTTCCATTTTTGATGATTTAGCTTTTTACAGCATAAACTACAAAGCAAGAAGTATTGTATTTAGTGAAGTGGTCATCACATTAAACGTAGGAGATAACCATTTAGATGCTAAAACGTTATATTATGGCCGAATGGGGAAGTTTACACTTTCGTTTTGTGGCTCATTCTCCTGAGGTAAATGTATGAATGTTACTGAGAAAGTGCTCACTTCTGTGTAGAAGGACAAACAGTTATTAGCATCATGTTGGAACTGAAATGCTAAACCAAAAAACCTGCTATTATAATAGAAACATACGCAGTGCACATGGGGCCAGCGGCATGTGCACATCAGATGGACTACAGTGACCAGACAGAGACACTTTCTGTCTTTCCTACATGTGAAAAAAAGCAAGAGAATGGTAAATCTAGTGTGGCAATGGCTAGTTCTTAAATGTTCTGTATTTGTTTTTTTCCATCCATTCATATTTTTTTAAGACTGTCTTATTTCCTTTTGTGGTATGACTCTCCTGTAGCTAACATTTTTCAGCTTTGGGACCAAGCCTAACACTTTTCAGACTCTACTTTGCTCTACTTTCCGTGGCTCATTTTCTACTGATCCGCATAGTAAATCTACATTATAATGGTCCGGGTGTTTAATTTTGAAAATTTCCACCAGATGTTCTTTCCCACGCTTGAGGGAACTTGACTAACTCGCTGCTCTGTGGGCAGCCAATTTAGCCAACACATTGAACTGAGCTAAAATGAGCAAAAAAACATCTCTGAAGCGCTTCTTTGTAAATTTTATATTTATTCTCTATTTAAGTAGGTTGGTCCATTTAGAACCAATTCTCATTTACAATAACGACCAGGCCCCATGAGAGAGGGGAGGGCTATTGTACATGTTTTTGGTGGTAGGGGAAACGGAGTACCTGTAGAAAACACAGGGAGAACATGCAAACTCCACACAGAAAGGCCCTGCCCTGACCGGGTTTCAAACCTGTGAGGCAGGAGTGTTATTCTGCCACGTGCCCTTAATCAGAAAAAGCCAAATGATGAGACAACATTAAGAAAGTTGCAGTTAAGAGAAAAAAACATAAGTCCTACTTAAATGGTGGCTTCATCTCAACAGGTAACAAATAAAAAAGATAAACAAATAATGCTTTTCCTATTTCACAAAAAGACCCTCGAACTCGGACTGAATTGATCAATAATCCATGTGTGAACCAGCCAGGTGTATCAGTCCTATTTGTGCACGAGGAAGACCGGCTTGACATTGCAAATAATACAAAATTATGGATAAAAGTCAAAGCAGAATATTTACAGATCACAACAAAACCCAGGGCTCCCACTGACTCAACATTATGGTGAGTGTCCTAATTTGATTATTTGTCTAAAGTTTCTCTCCTCCGCC
Organism: Neodontobutis hainanensis; assembly: GCA_024349245.1. NCBI lineage: Eukaryota > Metazoa > Chordata > Actinopteri > Gobiiformes > Odontobutidae > Neodontobutis > Neodontobutis hainanensis. The sequence continues at coordinate 2,921,452 of JALDNG010000016.1, read as the reverse complement.
AATGTCCTTTACTTTGGCTTGAAGAGTCCATTCTAAAAATTTAATAAAGTACTCTCTCATACTTCTAGTAATACCTCAACCTTCAGAAAGCCTTGCCGAAAAAAGCATGGTTTTGACAGCTGCCCACATTTGTTGCACCTCAAACCATCTTGACCTGACTGGCCTAGACATACAGCAGGGACATAATCAGTTTATGAGCGTTTATCATTTCAGAACTGTATTTATCAAATCATGTTCACTGTGAGTCTATGTTTATCTAATTGCTTTCCGTGGAATTTTTATCTGCGTGCATTTGTTCCTCTCTCTGAAAGTCAAGCTCAGACTTGAGAGGGACTAATTGTTTGTATAGAGTAGATAAAGATGTTTGTTTGTGCCATAAAAGCTAAATATGTGATAATTTTTCATGGTTTTTTCTGTTCATGAATAAACAGAATAGTATCAGCGGTTCAGTGTCCTGCAGCCTGTAGGTTTTTCACCCCTGGAGGAATAGCACTGAGAAATTATACAGCTGTTGCAGCCCTGAAGGCTCAGCTGATACATGTGTAGTGCAACGCAAAATGTGATAAATAAATATCCATTAAACATAAATATATATATCCTTTTTTTTATTCTTCAAATCATGGGCCTGGAGCAAAATTCTGCCAAGTGGCCCTTCCTGATCTGCCACAATCAAAAAAATTAAAATACCTGTCTCTGTATGGATGAATCTAAGTCAAAACTGTTTGTTGTTTTAACTTCAGTGTATTATGTATTTTTAATGTATAATTCAATCTATTTACAATTCCATCTTACTTTGGCTGAACTGTGTATGGTTAATCTCTTATCTGTTAGTGTGAGGGCTTTTGGATCTTTGAAAGTCTAGCATAGGATTTTTGAGATTAAATTTTTGCACAAAAAAATGGAAATTATCAATATTCAATATTCTATCTGCTGTTCTGTAAAATAAGTAAAGGCACTTACTGGAATCCATGTCCTGGAGGGGTTAATGATGAGTGAGACGCACACTGTGTTCGAGCTGAGAATCAAGCAGGGTTCATTTTAGCAGCCCTTGTGCTTTCCCTGTCTCCATCTGACTGAGCTCCTCACAGCCGACAGGGAGACCGAGCAGGAGAAAGGAGGAGGAACTCCTGTTTACACTGACAGTGACAGTACATAACAGACAGTACATCTTTTTTTTTTGCATCACGGGGGAGTGGTCTCTTAGGGAGTGACTTAGAGTGAATGTATTTCCAAGCAAATGATTCCGGAACTTCTAACCTGAGACTGTGTTTTTGTAATTCACCAGTTATCAAGATATGTAATTTTCAAAATACTTTTATTTCTGAGGTAATAATGCATGTCCTCAAGTTACTCAACAGAAAATGTGGTCTACATGCATGTTCCCCATTTGCTTTAAATGTTACGTATTTGGCTTGGCTACACACCAGGATACTTGGTTAAGTTTCTCTGGGACGGTCTAGATAATGTTTAAATATACTTTTAATTTCAGTAAAGTTCAATTTACTCCACACCTTGAACACTGTTTTAGATAAAAGTGACCCACAGGCCTCTGTATTTGTTTCCCTTGTTTTCACAGGAGGGATGTTTCTGAGTGTTTGGCACCAAACACAGCTCACAGAAGAAAAGAAAATGGTAGAAAATCAAAAGTTCATTAAAAGCCAAAATAAAATTTGACAGAAAGAATAAGGCTCAGGACCAGGTTGTTTATTATCAGCCTGAAATCCTGTATATTATGCCAGTTAACCTATATGTATTTGGACGTTGGGAGGAACCCGGAGCACACGGAGAGAACTCAGTATGCCTGGTAATACTCCTATATAAATGTGTGAGAACATTTTAAATATAAAACCATAAATTCAAACCAAAAAATATTTGTTAAACAGATGACAGAGGTGCAATCATAATTCATCTCTTCCTATTGTCATTTGTCTGAAAACACAGACACAAGTTGTCTGTGAAGGTTCTCAGTCATCCAGGACATCTTGAAAAAAGGTTTAAGTAAAAGCATCTGGACTCAGATTTCTAAGGTGAAGACGTTGAAAGGAAAGTGTGACTCCTGTTGTGTGAGTCGTTATTGACACTGCTCCAGAGTCGTTAGTGACACTGCCCCAGAGTCGTTAGTGACACTGCCCCATTCATGAATGGAGCAGTGTCACTAACGACTCACACATCAGGAGTCACACTTCCTTTTCATGGCCAACGACTGTCAGACCAGAACAGCCTGGTCCATCAGGTTTGGTTTCAGGGGAAACTCCTCCGTCTAGAGATATAAGCTCAGCTCTCGTTGATCTCAGAATTGATAAAGTCTCTTGGTATTAAAGATGAAACGTCTTCACTTTAAAAAAACTAAGTACAGATGCTTTTACTTCAACCTTTTTTCAACAGCACAATTTGTTTTTTGATAAGACGTAGTGTCTGCTTTGGCTCTGTCCCATAGTACCAGGAACTGAACAAAGCTGTAGGAAATGTTTAGTTATTTTGTTCTCTTGTAATAAATAAGTTTAATTTTTAATGTTGATGTCTCACTGTAAATGTTGATTAAACATAATGCATTTTAGGTTTAGACTTAGTTGAACTAGATGTTTTAACAATTTTTAACAATTCAAATTATATCGACATATATCCTGAAATGGTTACCTCATATTTTTTTTGATACATTTTTTCTATGATTCACATTCAGTATCATACTCAGTCTATCGAAACAAAAAACAACATGCATTCAACCCAACTTTAAATCTCTAACTTTGAACTTTTTTTCCCAGAGTTCTTTTGTCTCCATATCAATCTCCATAGAGCCCTAGACTTACATTTATTCATTTAGCAGACGCTTTTATCCAAAGCGACTTACATTAAGCTTCCATTCACCAGTGTTACAGCTGGAACAACACTGGAGGCAAGAGGGGTGAAGTGTCTTGCCCAAGGACACAACGACAGTATGTATTTTGGGGAAGGCAGGAATCAAACCACCAACCTTGTCACGGGGGATCAGGACTCGGCACAGTTGGCCGTGGCCTCCGTGCCGGGCTCCCCCGCCCCTACTGATTCGCAGAGAGGAGACAGGTGTGCGGGAGCGCCGGCGAAGCAAGCCCAGCTGAGCCGAGTGAACAATCAAGAGGGAATAAGAAGCACCGCAGCCTGCTCCTCGACGCCAGATCGTAACATTGACTACAGTTAGTAATACGTCTCGCGTTCGTAGAGTTTGGATTTATGTATGTACTTACCTGTTTCCTTTGTTCACCGCAGATCCTTCCCGTCCTACCTCCAGTCCGGTTCTCGCCCTCCTCGATCATCCCTGAGCCTCGCCGGTCCTTCATCTCGTCACGCTCCAGCTCAACCCGGTCCGGACCCTGCTACCCCTCGTTATCCCCGAAGAAACCGACAGTTATAAGTTGATCATTTAAATAAACTTGTTTTTGTGAACTGTACGTGTGTGCCTGCATTTGGGTTGTCCGACCGAACATAACAGTACGATCTGGCCAGAATGAACCCAGCAGAGCCACACACCCTGCCACAGACGGTCGCGGCTCAGACCGCGCTTCTGGAACAGCATGACGCTACTCTACAGGCTCTCATGGACCACATGAAGGAGTTTTCCGTAACCTATCGGGGCTGAGCGACAGGATGGCGGCCCTGAACGCACCACCGGCTACTGGCGCTCCCACCTCTCCGCGCCGACTACGGAGGCCCCACCTCCGGGGTACAGAGAGGGTATGTACCACCGCCTGCACCGTATAGTGGAGATCTGGGGTCATGCAGGGCGTTTTTAACACAGTGCTCCCTAGTTTTTGAACAACAGTCACAGACTTACAAGAGTGAACGCGTTCAAGAATCGCCTTTTAATAGGCTGTTTGAGGGGGCAGGCATTAGACTGGGCCTCGGCTGTTTGGGAGAGACAGGAAGCTGTATGTTTCTCCTACGCTGCCTTCATCGCGGAGATGAGAATGATCTTTGATCATCCGGTTCGAGGAGAAGAGGCTACTAAAAGACTGTTTTCAATTCGACAGGGTAATCGCAGTGTGGCGGAATTCGCGATCGAGTTTCGATCACTAGCCGCAGAGAGCGAGTGGAACGAGGAGGCTCTTCGTGGAGCATTTTTGAATGCCATTTCCGAGGAACTTAAGGACGAGATGGCGGCACGGGATCCACCAGAGAGCCTAAATGAACTCATATCGGGGGTCATCAGGATTGATAACCGCCTACGGGAGCGACAGAGGGAGAAGGCCGACCTACAGGCATCACAGAGGTCAGCTACAAGTCCACGGCCGGGAATCACCGCGCCTCAAGGGGTTTTTCCCAGCCCAAACGAGAGAACCACGGGGTGGCGGACGAGACTGAGGAGGCCTAACCAGCGGTTATCCGGATCCACCGAGTAGGCCACTGCAACCAGCCGCACCTGAACCCATGCAAGTGGGCCGAACTCATCTGACTGAGGAGGAGAGACATCGCCGAGTCAGTACTGGGAGCTGCCTCTACTGCGGGAGGTTAGGACATTTCCGGCCGTGTCCTCTCCGTCCGGAAAAGGGGGCTCGGCAGTAATGGGAGAGGTACTGCTGAGCCAAGTCCATTCATCTCCCAAGCCTGTGAGAATGGAGGGAACGATTATTTTAACAGATCGGACCCGATCTTTTGAGGTTATGATTGATTCAGGAGCGGATGAAAGCCTTTTAGACCGGGGAGTGGCTAAGAGGTTGGGCATCCGGACTGTGCCATTGGAGGTGCCGTTGGAAGTTAAGGCTTTGAACGAGAGGTGCTGACCCAGATCAGAGAACAGACGATTCCGTAACCTTCCTCCTGTCGGGTAATCATAAAGAAACTATTAGTTTTTACATTTTTGAGTGTGTGCACACTCCTATTGTATTGGGTCTACCTTGGCTAAGACAACATAACCCCCACATAGACTGGGCAACATACCAAGTGGTGTCATGGAGTAACTTTTGCCATTTATCTTGCCTGCAGTCTGCTTTGCCCCCTGTTTCCTCTAGATCCAACCCGGTACCTGAACCTACGGATCTGTCTTCGGTTCCGCCCATCTACCACGACCTGTCGGCGGTGTTTTGTAAGCATCAGGCTTTGTCGCTTCCACCTCACCGACCCTATGACTGCGCCATCGACCTCCTCCCAGGTGCTCCTCTCCCCACAGCCGTCTCTACACCATCTCGAGACCAGAGAACGAGGCAATGGAAAAATACATCCAGGAGTCCTTGGCAGCCGGGATAATACAACCCTCGTCCTCTCCGGTAGGTGCGGGGTTTTTCTTTGTGGACAAGAAGGACAAATCATTGAGACCATGCATAGATTACCGGGGGCTAAACAAGATCACCATAAAGAACAAATACCCACTCCCGTTGATCAGCTCTGTTTTCATCCTCGGGGATCCAGGATTTTCACTAAACTAGACCTCCGTAACGCATACCATTTGGTACGTATTAGGGAGGGGATGAGTGGAAGACCGCTTTTAACACTCCTTTGGGCCATTTCGAGTATCTGGTGATGCCGTTCGACTCACGAATGCCCCTGCGGTTTTCCAGAACCTAGTTAACGATGTTTTACGGGACATGATTGGACGGTTTGTTTTTGTTTATTTGGATGATATCTTGATTTTTCTAAAGACTTGGAGGAACACCAGAGGCATGTCCGGAGAGTACTACAGAGACTATTAGAGAATAAGCTGTTTGTGAAGGCCGAGAAATGTGAGTTCCACGCACCGTCCGTTACCTTCCTCGGCTACATTATCGCGCGGGGACAGATCCAAATGGACCCGGAGAAGGTTACGGCGGTAAGGGAGTGGCCGGTTCCGTCCAGCCGCAAGGAGGTTCAGCGATTTTTGGGTTTTGCTAATTTCTACAGGAGATTTATCCGAACTTCAGTAGACTGGCAACGCCTTTGACGGCTCTTACGCCCACTGCGCGACCTTTTGTCTGGACTCCGGAGGCAGAAGGAGCATTCAAGGACCTGAAGCAGCGGTTTACGCCGCCCCTGTACTCATACAGCCAGATCCTGAACTGCAGTTTGTGGTGGAGGTCGACGCCGAGACGGAGTAGGAGCAGTTCTTTCCCAGCGCTCTTCCACTGACCAGAAGCTCCACCCCTGCGCCTACTACTCCCGTAAGCTCTCGGCAGCAGAGCGGAACTACGATGTGGGGAACAGAGAGCTCCTGGCGGTCAAGTTGGCCTTAGAGGAGTGGCGTCATTGGCTGGAGGGGGCCATTCAACCGTTTGTGGTCTGGTCCGACCATAAGAACCTGACCTACATACAGACAGCAAAGAGACTGAACTCTCGGCAGGCAAGGTGGGCATTGTTTTTTGACCGTTTTAATTTTGTGCTTACTTATCGCCCAGGTTCCAGGAACATCAAACCAGATGCACTATCCAGAGTTTTTTCCACGGAGCAGTCGGCGCCTGAGGAGGAGCACATCCTGCCCCAGTCGCGCATTCTGGCAACCCTCACCTGGGAAATAGAAGATCGAGTCCGGGTGGCTCAACGTCTGCACCCCGATCCAGGGACAGGGCCGGCTAACGCTATGTTTGTACCAGATCCGGTCAGGTCGGAGGTGTTACACTGGGCCCATGGGACCCGACTCACGTGCCATCCAGGGATGGGTCGCACCCTGGCTGTCCTACGCAGCAAATTTTGGTGGCCCACCATGGACAGAGACACTAAGGACTACATCGCAGCTTGTCCAGTTTGTTCCCAGAATAAGGCCCTCCATCGACCCCCAGCAGGACTGTTACAGCCACTACCTATTCCCAGCCGGCCGTGGTCTCATGTGGCTTTGGACTTCGTTACGGGACTCCCGCCATCGAACGGACATACGGTGGTGCTGACGATCGTTGATCGCTTCTCCAAGACAGCTCACTTTGTGCCGTTGACCAAGCTTCCATCCGCCAGGAGACCGCAGATCTCCTGGTGAAGCATCTGTTCGGCTACGGGATTCCTCGGGACATTGTGTCAGACAGAGGTCCACAGTTCACCTCCCAGGTTTGGAAGGCATTTTGCACGGCGTTAGAGATCAAGGTTAGTCTCTCCTCTGGGTATCATCCACAGACAAACGGACAGACGGAAAGGGCGAACCAACAGATGGAGGTGGCCCTGAGGTGCACCTCATCTGCCAATCCGGCAAGTTGGAGTGCTCAGCTGCCATGGGTAGAATATGCCCACAACACGTTGGTGAACACCTCCTGGGTATGTCTCCTTCCAATGCTGTTATGGTTACCAACCCCTTTATTTTCTGACCAGGAACAAGAGCTGGCAGTTCCGTCCATTCAGGATCACTTGAGACGGTGCCATCAGGTCTGGAGAAGGGCCCGATCAGCTCTGGTGCGGGCCTCGGCTCAATCGCAAGTCCAAGCCAACCGACACCGCACCCCGCCCTAGATACTCTCCGGGTCAGAAGGTCTGGCTGTCATCCAGGGACTTGCCGTTACGGGTGGAAGCTACAAAATTGGCACCACGGTTCATCGGCCCGTTCGAAATAGAGAAGGTCATCAACCTGGCGGCAGTTCGACTCAAGCTCCTCGGTCCCTTAGGATTCACCCTACCTTCCACGTGTCCAGGATCAAGCCGGTCAGCTCCAGTCCATTGAGTTCCCCTGTCCTCCCCGCCGCCCAGGATGATTGACGATCACCCAGCTTACACGGCACGGCGGATTATGGATGTACGGCGCCGGGTCGAGGCCTTCAGTTTTTAGTGGATTGGGAGGGTTATGGGCCGGAGGAACGCTGTTGGGTGCCACGGAGAAACATTCTGGATCCATCCCTGATCCGGGAATTTTTCTACGCCATCCGGAGAATGGGATAGCCGCCAGGTGGCGTCCATAGAGGGGGTACTGTCACGGGGATCAGGACTCGGCACAGTTGGCCGTGGCCTCCGTGCGGGCTCCCCGCCCTACTGATTCGCAGAGAGGAGACAGGTGTGCGGAGCGCGGCGAAGCAAGCCCAGCTGAGCCGAGTGAACAATCAAGAGGGAATAAGAAGCACCGCAGCCTGCTCCTCGGCGCCAGATCGTAACATTGACTACAGTTAGTAATACGTCTCGCGTTCGTAGAGTTTGGATTTATGTATGTACTTACCTGTTTCCTTTGTTCACCGCAGATCCTTCCCGTCCTACCTCCAGTCCGGTTCTCGCCCCTCCTCGATCATCCCTGAGCCTCGCCGGTCCTTCATCTCGTCACGCTCCAGCTCAACCCGGTCCGGACCCTGCTACCCCTCGTTATCCCCGAAGAAACCGACAGTTATAAGTTGATCATTTAAATAAACTTGTTTTTTGTGAACTGTACGTGTGTGCCTGCATTTGGGTTGTCCGACCGGAACATAACAAACCTTCCAGTTATAGGACGGCCACTCTACCACTGAACCACTCATATTAAAACAATGTCTGTGTCATCAATATCCAGAAATTCCAGCTGTGAAAAGAGTTGGATGGATGTGAGTTAGTCTGTTCCTGGTTGTGCTGAGCTCCAGAAAAAGGGGTTATTCTTCTAAATGACATCATGAAGTAAACAGAACAGAGCAAAGGAAGTAGTCAGAACCAAGGTTAAGGTGAGTATAAGAGCCTCTACAACATACAGTAAGTTACACCCAGTTGGATGTGTTATGAATGTCAAAATGGTTACATAAGAACAGTATTAAAAATATTGACTAGAAGAGTAACATGTTATCACAGGGTTGCTCATTTCCATCTGAGAGAGGAAAAAAGTGGTTATACTTCACACATCCACAGTGTTAGTCAAGTTACAGTCTTGTCAGGACTAAGTCATAGTTTAGTCCGGTTGTGTGGTCATTTTAACAAAAGCTGTCATCTTCTGGATCAGTCCAGTCAGGCCTTTTGTTTTTGTGCACAGTTGTTGAGAAAAACATCATTAAAAACATAGTTTCTTTCCATTTTTGATAATTTGGATGGCTACCTCATGTTTAGGGGTCAGGAAAAACCCTTTCTGTGAACATAGACCCTAAGGCCACATCCTTTCCAATTGTGTCCATTTTCCTTGAGTTTGTAACCTTTTGAGTCAAAGTATAGTTTAAATGTTATCTTAATAATTCTTCTCTAAATTATGTAATTGAATAAGCTGTTGTCAGATTACACATTAAATGTTTTAGCAAAAATGTAGTAAATTTGTTTTTGCAATTGCTTTACACCAATTGGGTTTTATAGTGTTATATATGAAGGCTTCATGAAGGCTTCCCACTCTGCCACCGTGCACCCCAAGAACTCAAATATAGGCTTTTATTGGCAGTTCAAAATAATAACTCTTCTGCCAGACATTACTTAGTTTTTGCTCTTCTTTTACAGATTTAATAAAGTGCAGGGAAGTATAGCAAACTTCTAAATTCTGTCAAAAACATAAAACATTGGACCGGGATCTCCTTTAAATAGTCTCGCAAGTCCATAACTTGGGTTAGTTTAACCCCTACAAAAAATCACCACCACCACAAAAATACTAAACACACTTAACAATTTCCTATACACTTTAATTTATTCACTTAAATTTCCTTAAAACTGCTTGGCTTACCATACCATGTCCTTCACACAAAGGTACAGTACGTCAAAATGCCTCACGACTGTACAACAAACACAAAGTAGCTCAATCACGCCATTAAGCAAGACATCCTATTTATACAACTACGCATTAAAAAACACTGGCTTACCCCGTTGGTTTTGCCACACACAAACCACGTGGGCCCAGCATGTCTATGCTTCCCACAGGAACTGACACCTTCTCGGGCAAACAAACCACTTTCTATTTATAAATGTATAAAGGTTGTTTACAAGTATCACCTGACCTTATCAAATCTGCAGATCTTTAAGTATTAGTGTTTACTAGGAACAATGAACAAATACATTTTTTTTAGCTAAATCAGAAACTGACAAGTGTTGGCTTCATTCCTTGGCTTCAAGCTAAGTTCTTCTGTAGCTCTCTCTTAACTGCTACTTGTAACTGTTACACCTCAGTGTTACTCACTCTTCTACCAGGAAATCCATTGCTCCATTTAATTTATTCAAGCCTTATACACACAAGTAAAAATGATACAGTGGGGGGTATCATTTTTGTGTGTACACTCGCACAAGCACTGAAGAAATGGTAACTTGTCAAATCTAGCCTTTTCCTTGGGGCCTTTTCCAACATGATTTCTTAACACAACCCTTCTTTACTCAACTCCAAATAACCCCAAGGATACATTGCAAAATTATTCATAATATTGGGCAATAACTGTAGGATATTTAAACTGGATTTCCATGAGTACTGATTAAATTAGAATGTATAAGAATGGAAAAATCACAAAACATAAAGTCCAAATAATTTAATAGTATTATAAATTATAATATATAAATATTATAATATATAAATATATAAATAATTATAATTATAAAAAGAATCTGCTGTAAAAAAAAAAAAAAAACAATAAAAAATAAATACACCTCAAGACATCATCCGGGTTTTTTTTTTTTTTTTTAAATGATTTTTATAGAAGAAAATGTTAAGCACATACCGGATGTTTTGAACAATGTCAGGTTCTCTCTCCAAAAAAAAACAGGCACTCCTATTGTCTGTAAGTCTTCCATTTATATACGTAGCTGTCAATATTACAGAGAAAGTGTCTATTCCAGCTCTGGCTACATATGCTTACACAGCCAATCAGCTAAACTTAAACAGAGAAAAGGGACGCAAAGTGATGCAGACAAATGTTGGCAATACATTCAAGCAGTGTTTAATGAGATAATTGAATAATATCAATCTGACTAAACTTTGATAGAAGCTCTAGACTTAGGTTAGATGGATTGGCAGTGGTGCATCTGTTCGGTGTGAAAAAAAATAAGAATAAAAAAAAGATAATGACATTTGAGGTAGGGCGGAAAATGCCTAAAACAAAAACAAATCCAAACAAACAGACAAAAAAGAGTAGGTCCGCCCTTACAAATGCACACTAGATCTACAACAATCCATGTAAGGCTAGGCGGCCTAACTAGAAAAAAAGTACTGACTCAAAAGAAAAAGAAAAATATATATACAAAAAAACTAAGGGCAGCCCACTGCTTCACAAATGCTGTAAAAGAAATAAACAAAATTACAAAACACGCTAAACAATTTCCAATACACTTTCATTTTATTCACTGAAACTCACATTGATAAAACCACTTGGCACACCTGGCGCCCAACCACAGCTACGTGGGAAGGCCTCGCAAACCGTGTCACCAGTGATTTTCACTCTGCACCAAACAGACACAATGTTGTCAATGAATCAACCTTGTCTAATGGTGATTTTTAAAAAAACATTTGTTGTTTGTTTCTGTTGTGGTTATTTTATTGTGTGTTGTGTTTTTTAGTATTTTATTTTTGTTACCTTGTGGCTCACTGTGTTTTTTTTTTTATTTGTGTTGTGGCTCATTTGTTTTTATATTGGTTTTGTTTTGAGACATCTGAGGGCTGTTGCTGGAAGCCGGCTGAACAGACTTGGAGTTGCAGAGTAAGTTTTGGGTTGATAAAACAAAAATAATCCAAACTGGGTACATTTGGTTTCACACAAGCCTTTCTCATGGAACCTCTTAAAAGGTCCTCGAGTGAGGGCGCCGCCATATGGCGAAATACAGCGATATACCGCCGACCACCAGAGGGCAGGCTCCAAAAGTGGAAATATAAGGAGAAACCCAATGGTGGCTTTACAAGTGTAAAAATCATGTTTACAGCCTGGTACAAAAGATGGCTCCGGTCTCTAGACCTAAGTTTTTACTATGTGACAACTCTGGGGGGGGGTTATGCTATCTGAAAACTATTGTTTCACTATGGAGTAAGAGCGGAAAAGCACGGATGTAACCGCCATTTTATTGCCCATTCATAACGACTATATTGGTAAATATGGGACCAATGGGCGGATTACATCCATGTTTATTTACAATCTATGGTTGCACAACATCAACTGCCATTCTAAACCCTTAACCAACGATCACTGTGTGTCTGTGCAGTGAACAGCCAATAGCATTCAACCTGGGAGGGAAAGGCGCGGGCGATTTTTGCTGAGAATCAGGAAGCAACATGGTCACAGCCAAAAACAGTAGGAGAAAAAAGTTGATTGTAAAAGTTTTAAGACAGTCATTTTAATTGACAATAGACCAACTTAATAACTCAAGGCCTTGACATATTTTGTGTAACATGTAAACTGTTTTGTCTAAAACATGTAAAACTGTAGAAATAATTACTCAAAAAATATGAAAACGATGAATCAAAAACAATTTACATATTTGTAAAAAAAACTAAGGTGTAACCCAAATTCTAAAATTTTGTGGCAGCATATAAAATTTAAATACAGAAATAGCTTTTTAAAGTGTAACTGCTATCCTATATATTGTTTTGTGCATAGTTTAATAAAGTAGCCTATATTCTCTGAAGCAAAAGAAAAAATTGCCAAAAACAAAAGGTTTGAAGTTGATGCCGCATCAGATCCATGGAACTTTGCTCACATCTGATTGGTCCACTTTGGTTTTGCAGACTCTGAACAAAAACTAAACCTGCTCCAGAGCAGGGTAGCCGTGTGATGTAAATTTCCATGGCAATGAAACCCGTTCAAAACCAAACCACTTTCTGGAGACACCTCTGGGCCACAGTACTATTGTTGTGTCCGTTTTTAAACTTTAGGAAATAGCACCCCTGTGTGCCACTTGAGTGTACTGAATTACTAACTGCTTTGCGTTTGATTTATCTGATAGAGACAGTAAACCGACTGGAATTGAAGTGGAGAGACCTTGAATGACATGAAGCAAACGGTCCTGAGAACAAATTTAAACCTGGGTTACTCTCCATAAGTCACTGAAGTGCCCCAGTATAAATTTTATAGATTAGGGATTAAGCATATTTATTTCTGCACTTTCTGGTCCATCCATCTGCTCAGCTACTTTCATATATATATAAAGACCATGTCACAAAAACTTTGACCTTGTGTCAATGAGGTGTTCAGGTAAAATACCCAAAATTTACATCTAAAATCAAGTCATGAGGAAGCTATTACTGATACACATCACTGAATAAAATTGTAATAGTACAGAAATATATATATATATATATATATATATATATATATATATATATATATATATATATATATTCTTTTACCTTTATTTGTCCAGGTAAAATGTTTGAGAACTAGTTCTCATTTACAAACATGACCTGTTATAAATGTACTATTGATTAAAATTAATTTAAAATGTACCTTTTTTTCTGGAAAAGCGAGAAAATATGTGGCACCAGATAATAATTTTTACTTCTGGCAGTCCTTTTTGTTTTCTTATTTATATTTTTATTCCTATATAAAAACAAAATAGCTCTGTAAATGTAGAAGGCATGGGACTGAACTATCAAATTGTTCAGTTCAAGTTATTAAGTCTGAAATTTAGGCTGGTGGTGATATTTGGTGAGTTGGCTAATAATTACAATCACATATGAAACATGAATTTATACTATGCTTTATCAACACAAACAAGTACTCAGCACAATGAAAGATAATGTCAAACAAACTCTTTTTCTTTCATTCAAACTCTTTCAGAATTATTTACATGATATTTTATAGCTACCACTAAATACTGCAATACTACAGTTTTATCACGAAAAAATTATGTTCATTACAAGAGAGACTGGAAACAGTTAAGTGAATGCAACAAATAATTCTAATGGTGAACTTGTCAAATAGTGGTACAAATATTGCTTAAGTTAATGCATTTATAATGAAAATCTATTGCTTTGTTGTTTATTTCACTCTCTCTCATAAGAACAGTGAAGTTCCCTGTTAATTAAGTCTGCAACCTTCGATATGTAAACTGTATATTTAACCTTTGATCCAGCTGGATTTTTGCAAGATTTGGGAGTTTCCAAACTCACAGAGTGTTTTGTGAGCAGTTCTAACTGGCAGAGTCAGGTAATTATATATTATTTTTGCAGTGCCTGGAGGGCAAAAGACAGCATTTTCTTGTTCGTATTACTAAAGTATAGAAGGGCTTATTTTTGGGCCCTCTAGACCTTGGGGTCCGGGGCAACTGTACTGACAAGCCCATTGTACAACTTAAGCTATAGGTTAATATATTAGAGCCACATCAAAAGAAAAACAATTCTCACTTTTGCGTTTTTACAATTAACGTTGAACGTTAAACGTTGACATTCATGGCGTTGACATAGTATTTTGTTGATTTGTCAGTAAAATGTCTCTGATGCTCGAAGTGAGGCTCACCTACCATTTTTATAGTTTAGTTTTACCCTAATTGTTATAAATTTACAAGACCATGTTTTAGAATTTTTCACAAAATATAACATTAAAAATATACATTTTATATTAATATATCTAGTAAAGTGTAAACAGTACATTGAAATGTCTACATGACAGGAGGGGCTTAGCCCAACTAGCCCACTGACATCTCTGTGATAAACCCAGGTCTAAAATGTAAACTGCTGGAGAAAATGTGTTTTGGTATAAGAAAGCAAGCCAGAAGATGGCAGCATTTGAATAATTTTCCAGCCCTGCCATACCGACAACCTTATCTTGCAAATTTATTACAAATGTCACTTATTACCAAATAAAAAACAGAGTACCTAATTTATTGTTTTTACTTTGTTATATGAGAGCCATACACACAGATATTTCATTTTTTTATTAATTTACATTGGTAGTGTTGCATAAACGTTAACAGACCTGTGAGAGGTAGAAACACAGCTGGTGTTAGATGGATGCAATATGGCACTTTGTGTTACAGGAAAACACAGCAATGCAGAAAACGATGCTGGATGAGCTGCCAAACACAGAAAATGAGCAGTAGTTGGCGCCAATGACGTGATGTGCATAGTAGTGGGAGATACAATAAGATACATTTGCAGGTTACATTTTTTGTTGGTGTTTAAATTCAATATTTTATGTCAATAGTTAAAGACAAGTTGTGTGCTTACAGCTGTGACACTCCACTCCACTGTTTATAGTTCATAGTGTAGCCCAAATGCAATCAATCACTCTTGTTGACTTTCATAGATGAGGGTTGAAATAAGTTGGCTGGACAAACCCACTTGACATAAACGGGTGCAGAAGCCCTCCAGTGGATGTGAGTGGGACAGCAGATGTTGTGTGGAAGATTACGTTACCAGAACTAAAGCTGGGGAAAGTCTGATGGAAGTTGGCGTGGCCGGACCCACAGCTGCTCTGACTTGGACTGACATTCACCAGAGAATTGGATGTGGTCTGTAAAGTGCTGTCTGCTCCTGGGTTCTGCTTTTTCCACTTGGTCCTCCTGTTTTGGAACCAGATTTTGACCTGGGTCTCAGTCAGGCTCAAAGACAGAGCCAGGTTCAGTCTCTCGCACACAGACAGGTACCGAGTGGTGCGGAATTTGTTTTCAAGAGCTACCAGTTGCTCATATGTGAATGCAGTTCTAGCACGACGTGGCTTGGCGCAGGCGGGGTCCTGGCGGCGCCGTTTGTGAGGGGAGTGGTCGGGGGTGACTGCCGCTGATAGTGATGCAGTGTCCTCATCTTCCTGCTCACCAACGAGACAATGATCAGATTCAGATGGAGGGGAAATCAGACGAGGGTCAAGAACAGAGTTCTCTGAGGAAGAAAAGTGCTCATGCGCTGCTGTGTCTTCCCCTGTGAAGAATAACAGTTCCAACATGAGTTTATAAACATGCAAACATATGCATAATAATAACCAAACTAATTAGACCTTGTTGTACAAGTAATTTGAGTGGACGCAAAATGCTGCTCTTGTCGTGTTTAAAAAAATACAATAAAATTATATTATGTGCTAACTGTTAGGCCTTAAATTTGTTCAATTTTTGTATTGTTTCTATTTTGTGTGTGGGTGTGTGTGTGTGTGTGTGTGTCTATTAATATTTTTTTTTTTTTTTGGGCATATTACTTACACATGTTAAAAACTTATATAAGCAAAGCTTGTACAGCAAAAAAATAAAGCTATGGATATGAGTTGTTGTGGTGCTGAATGAACAGCTCCTGGTTTGATCTAAATGTCAAATCCAATTAAAACCCTTATTTTAAAACTCTAATGCAGGTGTAATACCTATAAATTATAGGTAAATACCAATTTATTTTAGTGTTCTAAAAATAGTATTAGTAAAGTATTAAATATAAAAACTCTATTTTTAAAAGCCTTGGGTGATTCAAACAGAACAGTGAAATAGAGATGGGGTGCTGCCCTGGTCACTAATCCCTAAATAATTTATAAAGCACACAGCTTCTCAAAATGTCATGTTGCGGAAAAGAAATCCCGTCTAAATCCAGCCACGCCGCCTCAGCCGTGACGTGCTAATGGAGTTTCATATTTGCCAGCGGATCGATAAATGTCATCTATTTAAAGGGAAGTTTGAATCGAGCGATAGTTGGGATCAGACATGGAAGGGGTGTGAAGTTTGTACCGGCAAGGTGCTGGAGGGAGATATGCAGGATGCAGTAATGGGATATCGATCAAAGCTTGCGCGGGGCATCCTCAATGGGACGATTTAAACAATTATCTAGACTGCCTGTCCCAATGCCAATCACAAACCGGGGCTCTGGGAGCAAGCCTTTGTGGCCGCGCTGAAAGGAAACGCAGCCTTCAAAATGAAAGGAAGGTCACAGAAAGATGACAGGAATTTGATAGAAAACGTCTCAGTGGTGTTTAATCTTCACTAAGACCTAAAAGTTTAGAATTACTAAAGCTAGGTTTTATGTAAGCTAGGCGATAGCCTACGGGACTATCTAAGTAACGTGTTAGCTTCATTAGCGTGACTGCATTTTTGAGGGATATTGCTATTTCTAAAAAAAAAAAATACACTATCGTTTTTCAAATTATGTTATTTTAAAAAGGAACTAGATTCATGTCGCATCTTTAATTGTGTAATTTTTTAGCCCACGTTTAGCGGAAGAGCCAATAGAAAGCGGTTCTGTGTAGTTTAATTGCATGAAGCTTAGCCCAAACAACCCCGAGTTAAAGTTAAAATGTGTGATTCAAAGTTTTTACGATTTACCTTCTTGTCTTGGCTTGGTTCCGTCACCGTGCTCATTTGTACTTGGCCCTAAACTTTCTTCATCGGCCACCGGAAGCGTCTCCTTCGCGCCACAAAGTCCGGCTATCCTCTTGCTGTTAAACTTGTTCGGGTCCAGGATGTCTAATATGGAGAAGGAAATCTTGTGCGTTGTCGTCATGTTCACTCCGAGCTCCTTGTGTGAGTCCAGCATCATTCTCTCACACACACACACACACACACACAGGCACAAAAGCTTAAAGACAGACCCCTGACACTAAACTTGTCATTTCCTCTGCTCAGGTTTGCAGTGGTCCCTGGTGCAGCTCTGCTCTTGTCGGTGACAGTGTGAATGAAGTGAACGGCGCGCACTCTTTAAAGAGCTCTGTCCCCCTCCAAGTCTTTCAACTAGACACGTGACACAAAACACTATTAGCGTTTCACACGACCTCCTAATGGGCTCAAAGCTTTCGTCGATAATCACCCATATCATTAAATTCAATAAGCCACGACCTGGAAGTAAATTGGGCACAGATGGTACTTGATCTATATCAGTCATTATTCTATCTCCAAGATTAAAATTAAACTTGGAAAAAATGCAAGTATTTTGTTGCCATAAGCTAAACTTTATCTTAGGCTACTCTTTATACTAAGCTCTTCTCTAAGATAAAAGCCCAGTTAAGATTAACTTAATGTTTTAACGTTTCTCAGTTGACCCTTTCATCAATTTTAAAAATACATCAAAATGTGTGTGTGCTTTTTCTTTTAAGCTGAGTACATTATATTTACATGTATGTCATACAGAGACAGCTGAGATTTAACTCAGTATACTTAATATAGATAGTTTATACGACCATCTGACTCTTTTGCAGAAAATTATTTCAAGTTCATGCATGATTTTATCTGATGGTCTTTATTATAAACTGTACTACACTGCCTCATGATGTAGTCTTATTATTATGAAGTACGTTGTCACTTTTATTGTAACCATAACAAGTATTAGATTAGGATCAACTTTATTGTCCCAAGGGGGAAATTTGTCTTGGGCTATTAGATTTAATGCATATGTGATAAAAGTGCAAAAGCAAAGAATAACGGACCAAAATAGTTCATCACATTCAAAACTCGACTGCCATCATTGGCTGAATATGTCTGATTGTTTTCTGAATTGAAGCTGATAGATAAGTTTGATATTCACAATCAATGGGCTCCCTGTTTTTTTGCCATTAGTATTCAATACGAAGTGACATGGGATTGTTTAAATCCTGACGCCTGCTGATGGCTTAAACGGTGAAACCAACCCAGGATCAATATTCCCAGCAGCTGTCCAATACAGATAAACCGTGATGGCCACAGTCAGGTAGTCAGATGGTATTTTTTGGATACTGGGAAGCCAAACCAGTAACAGCTGCAACAGAGAAGTGAGAGTCCTTTGATTCTTATGACCTTGTGGTGTGTTTGTGTTTTGAAGCAAAGTGCAGAATGTTCATCTCCACATATTTATTCATTTACATATTTTACTATCTTAAACCTTTGGGGTCTGACGTTTGTTTGTCGATGAGCAAGACAGTGGTTGTGTCCTGGAAGGGCATCTGATCAAGTTTGCTCAGTGCTTTGGACAATTTCCTGTGCTCCTTATATGGTCCAGGGTGATTAGTCTGCTGCGTGGAGGTTTCATAGTCTAGTTCCGTTGTGTGTTGTGTAGTAGTTACAAACATTTGTCAAAGACACCCCTACTGGGAGTCTGCATGTCTGCATTTGCATATGTATACCACTTGCACAGCCATCACTGTAGTGTCTCCATATGAATAGAGCCCACTGCACACTGGAGGTTTACAACTTCCTACGAGAAAGCCCAGTGGCCAGACATCTGTTTGTGTGGGTCAGCGTGACAAAGAGGCCAGCCTCAAGGACAAAGAAGCCCTCAGGATAGACTTCACAGAGCGGGAAACAGCAGCAGGCCCAACTTCGATTCTGTACGGGCCACAGCAGAACACTTCAGAGGAGGAGCAGCCCACGTCGTGCTCCTGCAGGGGGCTGAGGAGACACACTTCCATACAGGACCCCACACCAGGGTCAATAAAGTCATTACATGGCAGGGAGGCAGCTCTGGGTCTGCTAAACGTCACATCATTTGTCTAATGGCAGGAGTAGCATTATGAGCAGCACTTCCACTCACAGACTGTTGCGCCTCTTGTTTGCTCTAAAGGCCTCCACTGTCTCCCCAACTGTCCTGTAAAGAGCCTCACACAAAGAAGCAGCAAGAGTCTAGTCAGCCATTAAGTGCCTCTTAGATCCTTACTGGCAAATTCCTGAGCCTTGTATCTCCAATGGTTTCCAGGACACTTTTATTATAAAACTCAACAGCAAATATGTTGAAGGAAAAATGTGTTGTGCAAGTAGTTTCCCAAAAGCATCATCAGAAAGGTCCATCATTCTTTGTAATATCTGAATATGGGCTCCCCCACACAATTTGACACAACGATGATGACAATTTATTTTTTTGATCATGAGATTTTGATATTTTTAATAAAATAAAGCTTAACTATAGCTCAAACAAACAGCCATCATATTTATCATGTTGGGCTGGACAAATAGAAAACCTTGTACTCCCTTGTTACTCAACATTGCAAAAACAATATAATGTGCAATATTAAAATATTTATTAAATATTAAATTTAAAATTTAAAATATTAAATAAAAATTTAATCTTCAAATATTTGAACAAAATTCTGCTTACATTTTTGTGACACTTACTACATTTACATGACACTAGTGAAATTTCTTAAATGATTAATTATTACCTAAAATTTACTAAAACTGGGCATCAAAAATGCATCCAAGTATCTTAACACTGGAATTACACTGAATTTTGTTTAGTTGAGCTAACTCATCTCTTCAGTGCTCCGAAGAGAACTGCCATAGCACCTGCAAGAGACAAAGAAGGTGCACCTACAAGCAAAGAACAGAACTTGACTGAGCTGTAAACATGTTGAACTGTGCCACAACTTTCTCATTTAGTTGCACCATATTATGATTTAAGGCTCTAAATGTCCATATTTATTGACATAAGTGAAAAGTGTGATGGTTGTCTGACACATGGAATATATTAACATTGCCATAGGTAAAGCAGTCGGAAAATGCATTTTGTAGTCACTAGCTACAAAAACTGGCAGTGATTTTACATTGTTTGATTATTTTGAAATGAAACTGTGGTGAAAAAGTTTAGAACTGCCAGTGATAATGTAATAATTTATTGAGAAGCATTCAGGTTGTATTGAAGTACAATTTGATCCTTTAGTAAGAGTTTCTTTTCTGCTACGCTCTCAACTCAGTTTGTTTGCACTGATGTGTGTCTGTGAAGATCAATACAATACAATCTTTCTTAACAAACCTCTAGCTTTGTTTTGCCAAGTATTCTAGTGTTCAGTTGGACTACAGTTCTGCTGCCTGGCCTCTTCTGTGTGTGCCTGACTCCCTCTCTGACAACAAGGTCAGTGGCATTGCCCAGTAATTGTCCTAACGGCCTGTATACCTGTTGGGTGGAGGCGAGTAATGAGAGTTTTTCATTACAGGCGGGACGGGTGAGTGCGCCTGGCAGATGCTGACAAGCAGCAGATGTGTAAAGTTGGGGGTGATTTGTAAAGGGGTCAACTGCATCACAGAAGAGATGGAGGGCAATGTGGGACTGGGCTGAATTATGCTGAGGGACACTGTCAGTCACAGTGTGCCCCTTTCACAACAAGGTAAAGGTCAGTTCAAACGCCGCCTTTGTCAGCCAATATCCAGCAGAGAGTCTAGGCAGGAAGTGTTTGGGGTGTTGGGTCAAAGCTGGTTTGGAGAACAAGAGGAAGATGAGCCTATGTGTAACTGCAGAATGCACAGCAACTAGGTTATAGCTTGCAAAAATGAGTAAAAACAGATCAAAAATACACACAAGCACCACTTGCTTTTTAAATGATGACAGAACTTAGGAAATGATTTTAAAAGGTACATTAATAACATTTTTTCTAACCCATACATGCATCAGCAACAACCTGATGTGCAGAATGAGTTTTGCCGTGGTTGTTAAGCCTATACAGTCAATTAAATGAGAAGGTTTTGCTGTTTCAGCGGACATGATGTAATGTGCGTGCATGCTCGCAAAGTTGGAAATAAATCCTGTAAACACAGGGAAGAGACAAGCCTCCAGCTCACTCAAAACCGAAATTCCTCTTTGGTTGTTTGTGTTTGTTCGAGCTATTACAGGTACGCGCACAGTAAACATGCACAACACAGTTCTTGTGTTTGAGAAAAAAACTGTTTTATCATTTTATCCTTAAAATGTTATCTAGGCTTTATTATTAAGGATTATAGTAGATGAGAATTGTCAGCACATACTAGAAGCTTTGGCCAATCGTTGCAGGGTCTGAAGTTAGGGGCCTCCTATTGAAGAAAATTTCGAGTCATGCATCTCGTGTTATTATTACATTTAGACACTTTAGAGCAAGATGTGAACGGTGTTAAAAGATTAAGTAAATGGGAGCTAATAAAGTTGCCACTCACACTGATGAGGCCCGCTTTAGCATCTGCGCACAAAGTACTGTCACTCAGCCTAAGCATTGATTATCCATTGTTCTGAGAAGGTCACATCATAATTCATTAACAACAATTAGTCCCATACTGCCACCTGCACTCCTTCTCTCCATTGCCCTGGTAAATTACGAGCAACCATCACGGCTCATACGTGGAACAATGAAGATGTATCCACAACGTAAAGGCAAGAGCTATTAGTTACATTATTTAAATGGATCCGTTTAAACCAGGGGAGCTGTCTTTATGAAGGGCAATTAGGCACTAACCGTAATTGATAATTCATGCTAATTACAATTAGGAAATATAAATAGTGAGTGTAGGATTAATCATCATTGTGGTGAGTGGGGAGCGGCCTCGGTGCAGACTGAGGTGTGATGGAAGCCAATGGATTATGCCCCATTCATCTCCATCTATGGCACAAACAGATTGTGTTTGTCCCTTTATATTTCTCCATTGACCGTTATCTCTTGTTTTGTTTCTGTGCCCTTGCCAAATAGTCCATGAGCTTTAGTTAGTGTGCTAACTAAGCGGCGTGTACAGCCCAAATACCATTTAAGCTCCTGAGAGGCTTCCAGCCATTCATGGGTTAAAATAATGTCATTAAAATTAAAGTAATGGGACTTTTGTTTTGGGTAAATAGGAGGAAGACTTTTTGTTATGTATGTGCCTAAGTGTGGACTAAAGCTTTCCAATCAGATGATAGTCCCCATAGCTTCAAAGTGCCAATGATCTTTTCTACTCTATTGCAGCAACAACAGTTTCCAGAACCAGCTAGAATTAGCTTGTGCAGCCTACACAGATCAAAAACATCAGAATGAGCAGTGTATTAACCAATAATGTGAAATCGCTTAAAGCAGCTTAAATAAATAAACCACCAAAGTTTTAAAAAATTTAATGAAAAATTGTATATATGTATATATACTGTATATTACGTGTACATAATACCCATACTGTTTATATTAGAAAATAGGAACCATAAATCCTCATTTGACTTTTTCTCCCTTTTGTTTGTGAGCACTTAATATAAATTATAAAGCAACAACACTGACACTAGACTTGGCTTCAGTAATTTGTTTAGGTACAAAACTACTCATATCTGACTAATACATCGTATTGTTGCATTGTAGGGCTGTGCTTTCATTCGTACCTAGAATATATTAGATCACAGTGTAATCTGGCTCCCCATCTGTAATTAGAAAAGGCTTCTCCCAGGGTCACCTAATCTGACCTGTGGTGTCTGTGCGGGGCAATAATTCATCACAGGGTCTTCTACATGGAAAAAAGAAGATGTACTGTTACCTAGTCTCTTTTGTGCACGCGATAAGCCTCTGTTTTGTGGTTGATTGTGATTTGTGAGTCACTTGCAGAAGAAACATTTAACATTATCTGCTCATCTGAAGCTGATAAGTGCACAGAGCGGTCACTTGCCTCTTTTGCCTCTTTTGCTTTAAGTGGAACAGTGTGATTTAAATACAAATACTCAATACTGCCATGTTAGCTGAACAAACAGACAAACAGTGCTGATCAGAGGAGTCTCAGCAGTAGGTACAGGGCCACGTTGACTCAGATGTTGCTTTATTGCTTTATTCACTAGGGGTTTGAATTAATCATGGGGGTATTCATGGGCGGGTCTGTGTTTGTTTGCAAGTAAATGGGAGAATTTAAGCTGTATAGCTTTATGTCAGTCTGTACGGCTGCTGTGTGATTTATGGCTAAAAATCTGCATAAAATGTGTATTTGAGCACAAGTTGGAATTTTGTGATTTTAGGCTTAATTTAAAGTGTGGTCTCATTCAATATTGTATGTATTTTTACCAGGGCATCCTTCATTCACATGTTGGTCCTTCTCAAACAGGGCCCTGACCGTTAGGCCCCCGCTGCTGGATGTGGTCTGCTGTAATTGCTACAGTGAAAGCTGGATCAGTGGAGCTGTGCTAATCAATAAAGTCTTCATCAGCCATTTCCCCTGATGATTCTCCCTCATTTCTCCCTTAATTGTTCTTTTTCATCAAACAAGGTCTGTGCCGTGTGTGTGTGTGTGTGTGTGTGTGTGTGTGTGTGTGTGTGTGTGTGTGTGTGTGTGTGTGTGTGTGTGTGTGTGTGTGTGTGTGTGTGTGTGTGTGTGTGTGTGTGTGTGTGTGTGTGTGTGTGTGTGTGTGTGTGTGTGTCTGTGTGTGTGTGTTCCCAGGAGCAGGAGCCTCAGTCGTCCCATTCAGTGGATTGCAGCTAACTGATTGCTAATGGAAGTCGGCCTGAAAAAGGAAAACCTTTGGCTCCCAACTTGATGTGACCTCAAAGGGACGAGGATTACTGTTGATCGAGATGTGAGCTGCCCCACAGCGCCTTCACTTCTGACACCGAACATGTCTTGCTCAAATAAAGACATACTTACTGGTAAAAACAATAGCCTCTGGAATATACACAGTGCAGTTTTAACAGGATTTAAGACACACCCTATAGAAAAAGGAAACATGCATGAGGAAGTGAAGATGTTGCCTTTTTGCAGCCATATTTGTGAAAATAAACTGCATGATAACACATAGAGTAGTCACTCTACATATTTCTATTCCAAAAACTGATCCTTTATTTTTCCTTAATCTGTGCTCCAATTCCTGGCCATGGCAATTTTGAGTTTGACTTTTGGCCAAAAAATAATGATTATACAAAAACTAAAGTCTCAGACCCAATGCAATGTGTTTCAGTGTGTTTCTTTGTCTTCTGCTAATTGTTTGTGAAGCTTAGTGAATCATTAGCTACAGCAAATTATATTTTTTTGCATTGTTTATATTTCTGGTTTTGGAACTGTATAATTACAGATCCAATATCTACATAATAAAGTGCCTTTGCAAAAAATCTGATGATTGTCTATATTATGGTCCCTAATTCTTCTTTAAACTAGTGTAATCTTTGAGAAGGGCCACTGGTCATTGCTTGTTCTGGATGAGACAAAACTAGATATAACTGCAATTAAAATGAAGTGTCATCACTTTAACCTTATTGATTTTAAAAAGGTGGTGCAGAATAAAGTTAAACATATCAATGAATCACCCGAGCTCTTGTGACATTGTATAATTAATCATTCTGACAAATTTAGTCCTCAAACTCCTTATGATCATGAACATAATTATCAAAGCAGAAATGCTATTACTTTATACGGTGATGGAATGAATGCTGTGCTGGCACTCTGCCATTAGAGTAAATACAGCTATGATGAATCTGCCTTTTCCAGTCTTTCTATTACACATATATATTATGATTTATGGGACCCTATGGGTTGTTGACTTGCAGGTCTTTTATTGAGAAAATTAGATTTGAGTTGTCTAACAGCCGGCCCACTCATCTCCTCAGTAAACTGCCATAGATTGTACCGCAGTGGCTTTTATCGACATATCCCATTATCAAAGTCTTCACGTTTTACGACCATTTCCATAAATTCAGTGTGGGACAATAGTGCTCTCAGTGGAGCTGATAGAAAGATCACCTCAGGGCTGTCGTTTGACACCTCACTGCCCCACACACACCTATATTAGACTATCTCATGATCAGAGATGGCCCCGCTGCAGCGCAATGAATGATTCAGACTCCCTCACATGTCAAAAGGAAAGGACGCGGAGTGTTGAATGAGTTTGCACATGATGAGAGTCTGAGTTCAGGTCAGCTTGTATTTACAGCTCAATCACTTAACAGAGCCGCCTCTCTATTAGCCTCCTATCTATCCAGCAGTCTGACAGTCAACAGCAATAGGCCACAGAGCGGACATCAGGGCCCACTGATAACACCTCTGAGTGCTCCCACGAGACTGCACTGTCTTCACATGTGCTTAGTGCTTCTATATTAGTCCACTTATACAGCAATGATTACGCAGCCAAAGATAAACTGTTCCAATTCAAATAAAATCAACATTGTTTTAAATTTAGGTATGGTAGACTACATCCCTCAATTCTCATCCTTTAAAATGTATATGTTTTATTCATTTTTACCAATTATAAAATCCTTGAGTCAAATAAAACTTTCTCTGCCCTCACTTATTCAAGTGTTTAAATTTCTGTGTCAGAAGAGGGAGCTGTTACCTCAGTGTTCTTCGGCTCAAAATCAAGGTTTCAAGATATGCCTGTCTTCTAAAAAGAAGTCTTTCAACAATGTAAAGTTGCATGTATAATATGCGTGATTATGTGTGTTTAGATGTGTCATACATGTTATCATACAGCACATAATATTTACATATATATATATAAATAACCTCATAACTACTTGTAACTGTTCAAACCTCTTTTTTTTCTTTCACACTATTATAAAGGTGTTCCTTTTTTTATAATGGCATAAATATTTCAATTTCCTGGACATGAACCGCAAACACGACACATTCGCTCAGCTAAAGCCAAATGCTGCCACCTGCTGGCCTTGTGCTTTAATAAAGTGTTGCTATACTGTATTAGGCCTCTACATGCTCTGTATAACATCATTAAACTTTTAAAGTCCAAATATGGCTGAACCATGTATGTATGTATGTATGTATGTATGTATGTATGTATGTAAGTATGTATGTATGTAATGTATGTATGTATGTAATGTATGTTCTATGCATGTTCTAGTGTCACTGTTGCAGTGTTAGTTAGTCTTCCTCGGTTGAGTCTGAGCATCATTGGCAGCACACTTTGTTCCTTGGAGTCAAGGTGTTGTGTAACAGTGTGTGAAATGATTTCTGGCCCTGACTATTAGAAGATGAGTGTCTGTGTTCTAAAGGTCAGAATGGAGTCATTAAAGAATATGGCCAGTGTGTTTACTTAACATTAACACTGCTATTCTACTATATGGCTTTGAGTAGTTAGAGGAAGGTTAACTGCTATTTTGTTCACACAGCTGTCATTGTGGAGTCAGAGCCTGATCGATTTGTTCCCATGAAGGTTGTGCTCAGGTTCAAAGCCATTGGGAGCGTTTGAGTGTCTGTCCCTGACAGCTGCTGGCCACACTGTTATATGCTCATCACTTGGCTTATTAGGTTGGTTATGGCTTCTTGCATTTCCTTGCATTTCACAAGTGTCCAGTGTGAACAGCGGTGTTTAGTTATTTCTGGAAAGAGTAGTATATTTTACTAAAGCATTGTTCTCCTACAGAAGTAGTGCGTGCAGCCTTGCACAGAGCTGTATGTGCCTCTTGTGTTTTTTTTCATCTACCTACTACACCACGCAGGGGCTGAGCACTCTGATTAGCCAGGAAATTATCCAGCTTGTTGTGTTTTATGTCTCCACATGTAGAAACTATCAACTGCTTCCATTGCATGGCATTACAAGCAAATGTTATAACCATACTGCAAACTGGAGGTAAATCTATGGGGGATTATGAAGGGAGCTTTGGGGTGGACTAACTTGGGTATCTATGTCAGCTTGAATGAAAGCCTCCTGTGTGAGAGAATGAAATCCTCACATGTATTTGAATAGTTTGTATTATAAGACAAGTGTTTTTCTCATTGGCGTGACACCATCAGATTTCCCAGGAAAGTTTTTAACATGTTACTACACAAGACGTAAGTTCTCAATCTTACATTACTGTCTTGTAGGGGGATCACTAAAACCAACAAAGCAGTGACATATAGAGGTTCATGGTAAAACTCTAGCTCAGATAAAAAGTGTAAGATGATCCTTAATTGCTGTTATATCTTTGTGGTTTTCATAAATCTTCTCCAGAGATTACACCAGCCTTGTCCTGTGTCACGTTATGAACGTTTTTATTATTTAGATTTGGGGGAGGTAGCCCAAAGCTAAATTAGCTCGGTGGAACACGTTGTAGTATCTATAACAAATGAAAGCTGCCATTAATGATTCATATTTGTTTGCCGTGCCTCTGAGGACTGTTTCAGAATTTATTTGTTTCTCAAGATGTTACATTCCAAACATCCTGTGGACCTTCCATCTAGAAGTCTGCTGCTCTGAGCCATTTCTGATTGCACAAAGATGACCTCAATCTCAACCTCCTATTTTCTTTTCCCAGTGTTTCTGACAGTAGAACTCAATAGAAATAGTGGAATCAGATGTAAAAGCAATTTGTGGAAGTGAGGCCTGGTTTCTTTTGACCTCCTTTAAAAAGTGACAGCATCAAAAGACATTCTCATTATTTCCAAACCAATAACAGATAACCCACATGGCTTTCAAGTTGGTGATGCACAATATTAGGATAATTACGGCATGTGATAACTGTAAAATATTGCAGTATAGATATGATCTAGGATATTTAAATGCCCCCATTGACTCAAAAAATTAAATAAAAAATAAAATAAAAATAGAATAAATGCAAGCAAATACTTTCTACTGAACAAACTGCTTTATTTTGTTATATAAATATAAGGCCATAATATTTTCTCGAGACAAGCAGTTCTTTTCGACAATATTGGGATGATAAAGTGTCATTTAATGTCTTCCATTGTTGATTTGATTTCTGCTGATTCCACTGTTATTAATTGTCAAGCCCTTGTAAATGTCACATTTAAGCACAAGTTATTTAGCATTTTATTAATACATCCCTTTTGAGTTCATAGAAAAATAAGGCATCAAAATCTGCTCTGTGCTTTCAATTTCCTTTTAGCGCCATGTCCAGCCTCCTTACACTTTGCGCCACTTTTTGGACTAAAATTGAGTGTCGCCTTATGCTGTAGATTGTGAAAATCTGGTGCAAAGAAAGTCCCAATTTGGGACAGTAATGTTGCGTTGTTGCATTGCTCTTTTGTATCAACATTAACATAACCATTCTTTCCTGACTTATTATAACATGCCCTTATGAAAAAAATAAATACAATTCTAGGTTTGATCTCCAGAACACACAGAAATGTTAAACCAAAGACACAAATCTTATGGTCTTATTGTAGTTCTGTGAATAGGATGTAGGTGTTTCTTTTGATCATCTTCACGCTCCCTGAATTGTTTTGTGTTTTGGTTGGCTGCTGCCCAAATCCTGCTGCCAAAAGATCAGATGACAATCCCCATCAATAAAAAGCAAGCCCTGTGCCTTTTGTGTTCTGTCTAGGAAGATACAGGTTTGGCCTTAATAATGACAGATCTTTAGCTCTAGTAAACACACAAATCAGACAGACAGCCACAACGTGACATTTCTTTCTTTATGGCAGTTATGGTGGGGTGCCAATAAAACTACAAAAAACACTCGGAGTGTCAAGTTTTTATTTGTAGTTTCTTTCTCACACTCACATATCCAGAATTAAGTATACAATTACACCTCTGGAACATGGTGTTAGCACAGAGCTGTCAAGTGTCACTGTTTGTTCTTTTAGCAGAGGAAAAACTGTCCCTACAGGGAATTTATCACGGTCTCGCTTTGGTGTCTGCGAGGGCACATTTTCCCACAAATCCGAACACCGAATAAAAAAAACGTACATTTCTTCCTTGCTTGTTTATCTTTTTAGGATCATACAAAGATATTGTCCCTCTTCATCAAGAACTTAATTCACCCCGCTGACCTCTTCAGACCCTTTCCATAAACACCCATATTTTGTGGCCGTGCTCCTCCTTACGGGCCGCAGACCTTGACTCTCGCAACCCAGGGGCCACCCAATGTGAAAACGGCACACACATCCCCACATCTCTTTGCCCATGACCCCCTATAAGACCACAACAGGAACCACATTCTTTCCTTTGTGGCCAGGCTTTTATCCTTCTCCACCAGGGATAACCTGCAAGCAACAATGTGTAGCCAGAAAAATGTAACTCTTCTTGCCATTAAAGGAGAAGTAGGTGTTTGATAAAAAATAAGGGTTAAACCAAGAGTGGAAACATACCAAATAGGAAAATCACAATGCCTTTTATCAGAACTGAGAACCGTGAATTGGCTGAATTTAAAACACTGGGGGCGGCTGAAGGAAAGTTGTATTCCAGGAGTCATTTAAACAACATCAACACACAAACGCTGGACTGTAGTGTGAGCAAAAAGATCTGTGTTCACACCGAGTTGTTGAGGTTTTGTTGAGGTTTTATTCTTGCTGGCCTGTAGGGGCACTGTGAACCCTACCACAGTCGCTGCACAGAAGACGTTCTAATAAACGTCTGTTACATCATTGTGTTCACTGAGGACGCCATCTTCACCGTTTACATGACAGCTGCAACAAATTGAAAGCACCTCAGCCAGATTTAAAATGTTTTTGTGATAATAATAATCTAGCACTTTTCCAATAACTATAGTAGGCACTCAAAGCACTTTACATACATTAAACTATTTACCAGTGTTACAGAACATCACTGGAGTCAATGTAGGTTAAGTGTCTTGCCCAAGGACACAACGTCAGTATGCGGGGGAGAGCGGGATGTTTTGATGTTTTTTGTTGACAACATGACTACAGCAAACTGCCGCAGACTTGTCTTGTAGCTGTTTCCGATGGAGTAGCTGACTACCACCTTGCACGCTGGGAGGGGACAGTTCCTGGATGTATGAGCCCCCGCTTTGTTGAGGCGGATATAGTCTCGGTGCTAAGGTGCGCGATACTGGACTAGTTGTGTTCTTTTTCATTATTTTCTAGTTTGTTCATTTGTTTTTGTTTATTTCTTGCAAAAAAAAATCTTCTAGATCTTCTAGTGTCAATTGGCCTTTTACTCTAAGTAGCAGAGGTTGGTTTGTTTGGACATACTTGTTTAAGGTAACTAATTTACAGTTCACCATCACTGCTGGGTTAAATAGCACAAAAGGCATGATACTGTGGAAAAGGCCCAAAGTTTCATCAAAATGACTCACTTTTTCTGTAGTAGACACACCACAATTCTCATGAAATCCTTTTTACTGAGTGACAGGTGACCTAATACATAGTTTAAATATCCCACTTGAACATATCTAGTCATGATTTCCCAGCGTCTGCACACTTAAGGAGCCAGGTGCCACTCCTGTTGACCCAGAGGCAGCAGCCAGGCAGAGCGAGACAGGATCTGACAGGACAAGACAGTGCGAGGTGTGGTGTGTTTATCTTTTAGTTAGGCTTCCTTCATTACACACGTACTTCCTGCATTACAGATAACTCCTTGGAATTGTGGTAAACATTTCCTTATTCATATGCCATCACTGTCTTTTGATGTGGACAAAAAAGGACAGGCTTTTCAAGTATGGACTCATTGAGATGGGTAAAAATGAAAATGTAAAGGAAAGTGAGCTAACTGACTGAGCAGCTGCTCCCAGTCACTGTTTAAACAAAGCAGATAAAAGAACTGGGCTAACTCCCTCTATAAAGTAAGTCAATACAGTGTGTAGTCTTTGCAAGAAGCTTAGCAACATATCATAAATAAATATTGTTTTCAGTTTAAGAAAAGCACAGTGTAATGCACAAAACATACACTAGCCACCAAAAGTAAAGTGGCATTTTCCTCTGCCATTGATTCAGTGTTGACAAGTTTATATTAACTTTATTCCAGAATTTGTGAGCATGTGATTGGCCATGCACTAAGGACATTCAGTTGTATTGCTGAGGTCTTTTTTACAGATACTTTTCCTCATGTACAAGAAAAAAAACATGTTTAATGTTTGTTTTTTTTTTACTTATGGTAGTTCCTGATCAATGCAGACTGAGAACAACACACAAGATCCTACCCTGTCTCTTGCCATAACAACTTGGCCCTTGTGACTCTCGGCTTTTCTGCTTCCACCACATTAACTTCAAGGACAAAGGGTACATCTTCAATTAACATATCATAGCCACTGACAGCTGCCATGGTAACAAGATAACCAATGCATTTCTTGTAACCTATCAGTAACCACTATGTTGAGGGAAGATCTTTTTGTAAGGGACCACAAAGAAATCAAAAGGAAGCATGGCTTGAGTACTATAACGCAAAATGTAGTAAATTTTATATAATCAAAAGGTGTAAGAATGATATTATATTTGTTGGATTTAGGTGTATTCACTTGTGTCCAGATAAGTAACTCTAAATGGGGTCCATTTAACATTTGCTAAACATGCCCACTGGAACTCAAGGTTTAGTGGAAAAACACAGTGACTGGAGAGGCGTGCAGTCTGCAGCTGAACAGATTGAGGGCAGAAACCCTATACCAGTCTGTGGATTCGTGGGACATGAGTGTAAAAGGCTCAAAGAGAAGGAACTGCTCAGCACAAAAGTGGCTTTACCTGTTTACTTAAAGCCTCTTTGTCATGGCTCCATCTGCTCAAAAACAGACTCTGGATAAGTTTAACTGACTGTTGTGCACAAGGGAAGCCTCTTTTCAGGATTTGACAAAAGAAGGAAGAGTTGTGTTTGTTTTGCATGTCAAATGACTCCCTCACTCAAACCCCACAATTTCCATGTCTGCCTTGCCATGCCAAAGTTATGGCCTGTCTGACACTCTCTATGAGACAAACACCTTCAGTAATCCACAGGCCTCATGCCAGAACCCAGATAGTATTCAGGTAATTCCAAGAAAAACAGGCAGCTATGTCATATACTGTATATGTACAGTACAGTATTGGACTTACAAGAAAAGTAAGAGTCATCTACACAAACACATGCCTGGAGTCCAGTCAATTACAAAAGAAGATAGAAAAGTACAAGAAAGAAAGCACAGAAACATCAGCACTTGACTGTTTAACACTAAGTAGACCTTCAGAACAGGGAAAAGTATGTCCCTGTAATATGCTTGTCCATGTTATTGTAGAATTATTTTGTTACGGTAAACTTGTTTTTATTCTCACAGAAGTAAGGATTTGGGTCAAAATGCAGGCCTGCCTAACCTTTTTGTTTGGGGTTTGGATGTTACCTTGCCCATTTGGAAAAAAACTGGTGACTTCACTTACAGGTTAAGTATTTCAGGGAAAAAAGCTCCATGACAAGTTTATGCCAGTTTGACTTGAAAGAAGGTTTGTCACTAATCCAAGATAGTAAGATGTTCTTTTGTGCAGCATATTCGAATATATCATATAATCTGTTGTAAACTCAGATCCTTATTTTTTTCTCAGCAGCAGTAGCTGAATCAAGGATGAAGGCGGGACCTCCTCCACTTATTCCACTGTGGCTTATTATGCTACTTCACTTAATCCTTAGGAGAATATTAGGTGTAAATTCAGTGAAATGGATAAAAAGTGTGAGCTCATACATACATATTGTAGTCATTTGTTATATTAGCTACAGTTATGTGTAATCTAATAATTACATTGGGACCCCTGTCTATCTGAGCAAGGACTGCAGTATTTTAACAAATTGTGTGAGACTAAAACTTAGTCTGGCCTGTCTCTAGAATGTAACACCGGGGGGATGTTTGCCTGGTGTCCTGCCCATAAAATCAGGTGCAAAGAGGGAGGTGCTCAGTAAATATTTAAGTAAGGCTAAATTATGGATATCTAAAGATCACAAAACAGTTGGACCATGCGTGTACCTTAATCCATTCAAACAGAAAGTCGAACAAGCAGTGCACCAAGTCAGTGACATGTCAGTCATGTGGCTAGGTCCCGGGAAGAACTGCAGAGACACACCATATGACAAAGATTTGAAAGCACAGGGCTGCTTCTGGCAGATGGAAACACCACTATAGCTCCATGGTACGCACCGGGGTAAGGATAAAACAGATCAAAGAAAATATAGCAAAAGAAGGAAATGACTTAACGTGAAACCTTTTTTACTGCAGGGAGCCTTTTCAGTTTCTTTGAGTATACGCTGTTAGTGGATAGTTTCACTCAGCCTTATGAGTACATCTTACCCATTCATTCCCCCACGGAGGATATTAGAGCACAGGAAAGAAAAGGCTCTCTCTTTTTTTATCAAGAGCATTCTAATGATAGAAAGTGGAGATGCCAGTGGGAAACTTAGTGAGAGTGAAGGAGGTAAAATGAGTAATGTTGAAAACAGAAACTAGACCTCAAAGCTCATAAAGCTCCTTCCCTCCCGCTCTCCTGACACCCAATCAATCTGTCCCTGACATGCTGCTCTCTGCTCCGTTCCACCCATGCACATTAGGGCTTTCACATGCTATAATTTTGTTCTTCATATATTACATAACACAAAGTCAGGATGACAAAAAAACACTGTTAGCTGTGACCTTTTACCTTCCTAAAATACAGATGTGTTAACACCACAGTGAGTTAATACTGTATGTAGCAACTATCAGAATTTGTTGATGAGACATGCAAACATCTGTTTTAGCATGTACAACCTACGGGTCAAATTCCAATTTGAAGCCTTGAAATGTATGTGCAAACAAATTTTTATCTTTCCTCAAATCACATATGAATTTCTATAATGTTAACAGCGGCAATATCAATGTGAATATCTACAAAGGATATGGACAAACATGTTTGGACTATCTCCTGACCTCATACACGTAGCACATCACCTGGAGATGTGAGTAGAGTACATGGGGGTGGGCTATGACACTTTGACATCTTTGTGTTTACAACATGAAGCTGTCAGACAAAAGGGCTGACTTCTTTACAACAATGGCAGTATACACGCTCCAATATTGATATTATGTGTATTCAAGCATATGCATAACATATCAGCAACATGGCGACTCTCATCTGGTGCATGTGTGGACGATGTTCATGTATGACACCCAACTGGAAGTACAAGGACAACCAGCAAGATATCCTCCTGATAGGAAAAATGGGTTCACTGTGCTTCATGCAGCACGTCTGGGAGAAGTACGAGGCTTACTTTTATAAATGAATTAACATCTTTGACTGGTTGGTCTACATCATCGAATCAATGGCTACTGAAAATACAGAGAAAATGGTTATTCCAGTGCTTATACAGCAAAATAACACTGAGAATATCAAAATAAAAGAAATGCCAGAAAATTAAGGTAAGCTCTAAACTTCGGTTTGATGGAATTTTTTTGTATTTTACGATGGTGAATATTGTATCTTTAAGCTCGAGTTTATTTTTCAGTTTAGAATACAGTGTGTTACTCAAAAAATGTATTAATAATCACTGGGTAGTAGTAGTTAATAATAGCAGTTTTTTCCTCAAAAGTGCAGTTTGATTTAGCCCAGTTTAAGATATAATGCAGTATGGTGTAGTCTTATTTATATAACCCATAAAAATTTATGTGAGCACTGAGCATTTTTAAAATCTGCTGGAGTATGCAGGAGCCATTGGAAAAGGGTACAAGTTAGCTTCCAAATGATTACCTTCTCGACGCACAGCCACACACAGGTGTTTCCACTTACCTTGTCTGGTTGTGGAGGCCTGTTTTGGCGGACGATGGGCGGAGCTAGGCGGGGAACTACACGAGGTAAACAAATGGAGCTAACCAGTCACAATGTTGAAGGTGTTAGCCGTCCGAGCCACAACAGACGAGCTAAAGCTAACAGGAAAACCAACGACAAGTGCAGAGTGAGCCGGCGTTCAGCGTCGAGAGGGGGTCTGATTAACAGGTTAAGTGAAAACACATGGGCTGGACGTGAGCAAAATGACCATTTAATGATTAGCCTTTAAATTATGTTGCTTAGATGTGAATGGGAGACTAGGCCATTTACTCTATAACTACTGTCAATCAAACAAAAATAATTGGGTCAGGGGCTGTATTGTTTCACTTCAGTAACTCATGGTAGGTTGCAAACATTCTTAAAAGAGATAGCTTAGCTGGTTTTCCACCATTCTTTAAAAAAAATAAACAGTGTAAGTAACATTGGTCAAATATGCATTAAAAAAAACAGTCAAAAAAGGACTTCCTGTTTTTTGTATGGATGCCCAGAGTGGACAGAGTAGGTAGATGCACATTTATGTTTATGTTTATATGTTTAACACACAATCTTTCATGAATAAATACATTAACTAAATACATTGAGTTTTTTTTTTATATTAAAAGTGAACCCATCTTCTGACATAATTAAAATGCAGTGCACATTAATTAAACTAAAATTAGTTGTAAATGTCAAATATAAATGTGTATATTGTGGAACTTGGTTAAACTGATGTATTTACACTAGTCCCATGCATTAAAGCTGTGTGTGTGCCAGAGAGTCCGCCGGCCAATCTTTGTTGCCCACATGTGTTTTTTGTCTGTGTGTCTGGCAGTGGCCGCAGTAAACGAGCTGGTGACTTGTATCTCACGCCTCGTGCCAAGATATGTTTTTCCTGCCGACTGTTTCTTTGCTCTCCTCCTCCGACTCCTACTCTCTTTTTCATGTTCCTGTTTGTTTACGTCCATAGCGGATGGAAAGGAGGCAGTCGGGGGAGAACTTTTCTCATCATCCTCCTTTTCTTTCCCCCTTTCTGCTCTGGCTTTCCAAACAAGTCTCTGCATTTGGGGAGGGGGTCCCCAGAGAGCAACCCCACCATAATAGCCGGGTGGAGTGGTCTGAATGAATAGCATACTATGGGGTTTTCCAAACCCAAACTCCTTACAAGGTCTTCAGGGACTTCATTGTGTTAAATGTACTCATATGTACCCCTAGCTGACAAATGATCCAGAGTATGACACGAAGGTTAAAGCATTTTTTTACACACACATATGCGCTTTGTTGTAAATAAAGTGTGTGGTCACTGTAAAGTTGGCTGTTGGTGAGACATTACTCTATGCTGAGCTCATCCCTCAAGTCAACCGTATCCTGTATTTCACAAGTTTAAAATCTGCAGAATTTCTTTATTTCTCATTGGGGAAGTTATGCTGGGAGTTTGCACAGAGGTATATATGGTGCCTCCAATTGTATAAAAAAAAAATCAGAGACTCCTGCACACTGTCCTATTTGCAAAAGTGAGATTTATTCAGACTCAAAGAAATTACATTTACACTGAGAAATGGTTCCAAGAAGCCTTCTTAAATATTGAGTGGCCATATTCACATTAGTGAAATGGTAAAATATAACCATAGTAAACAACAACGACACCAGCTATACATAATATACCATCATTAATAAAAAAATAAATAAAACATTTTCCTTATAAAGCACAATAATAAAACAATTTAAATGGGCTGTTTTTTTATAACGGGACTTAAATAATTAAAAGAAATGTACATGAATACATAAGGGAAAAGATACAGTTTTCCAGGTAATCAAATGAACCTGGTAAGCTCTATACATCCCTGTATAGAACTAAATCAGACAATCACCTCGGGTTTGCAGTCCATCCACAGTCTGTAAAAAAACATAATTTTCTTGTAAAATAAATACTGAGGTTGAGTTCATCATTGAGGCCTTTTGGGAATAAGATTTGGAGGGTGTGTATCCAATATGTTTCTCTTTTTCTAATCACTTTTTCACTCTATCTACTCTCCTATCAAGTAAAGTAAAGTAAATTTTTCTTAAAAAAAATTAAAATTCCGGGGGCAGTACCAACATTTGCGGAGACCATTGGAATTTAAAAACACGCAAATCAGAAAAACTGAGTATTGCATAAAGCCCACTCCAATTAGATAAACAGTTATGATTGATCAGGTGTTTTGAACTCAGTGGAAGTTAAAGTCAGTAAGTTGGGTTCCAGACCCAGTTAACTTTACGTGAAAAGGTCTTGCTGGCAGGGCTAGGTGTTTGAGGTTTCTGGATGAAGGAACCGTTTTGCCTATACCATGTAAAACAACAGGAGGTTTCTCTGATTAAATAGAATTAATAGGCAGTTGATTCATCTAATGACTGACCAGGTATTCATCTGTCTTTGCAAATGATTTCTCCCAAATGGTTCTTTGTAATAGAGCGTCTCCAGCAGGAGTGTCAAACATACGACCTGCGGGCCAAAAACAATAATCGGCTGGATAAATTTAGAAAGTGTTAAAATGACTGTAATTTTCAAATCAAAGTAACTGCTATTCCTAATTTGACCACTGGGGGTCCTCTGTTTTAGTAAGGAAGCCGACATAAAACAACACCACAACCAGAACTAAAAAACAGATGGCAGCAAAATGAACCACTTCCTATTTATTTACTGTGTGCTTGGTGTGCATGCAGCAAGTTTCAGTGCTCAAGTAATTTAATTTAATATCCACTCATCATGGAGAAAAATAAAACAGTTGGCAAGGACAACTGAGAAGAAAGCAGCCAAATTAATTGTTAGCCTGAAGCCAAGGGGTCAGTGAAAGATAGCTACAAAAATAGCTTAAGCATCAAAGACGGTGAGCTTGTAAAAACATACATGTTGAGGGGTGCAGAAATTGTGCTACGAAGCAACAAGCTTTTCTGGTCTGACCCACTTCTGATCAAATTGGGCTGTATGTGGTCCCTGAACCAAAATTTGTTTGACATCCCTGATCTAGAGAGTCAAGTTGACCAGCTTATCTGCTCTGTGCAAACAGGGAGTTAAAGAACTTCCACTGGATTCTGTGGAACTTTAAATGTTTTTAAGGTAGACAAATACAAGTGTTTTATGTGACTGTACATTACTGAAATCCTGGTTTTGTAGATTTTGTCATTTTACCAATTTGATTAATTTACATGCATGTTCTTTTTCTGTCATTGTGTTTCATTTAGCTGTTAAGTAGAGTCTTGGTTTAAATTCAGTAGCTCATCCTAACTAGCATGTAGCATGCATGTAGGATATGGCACAATAGTGGTCTGTGGATTCTCACTGCAGAGGAGTAAACTGTAAATCGCCTGGAGAAGCTGGTAAATCAGAGCACCAGTGACAGTCAGCTTCCTCCCTTTTCAAATGGACCTGCTCTTTAACCTTAGGGATTGAAGAGCCACGTGCTCCACAACACTGTGATCTACTGCAGGGATTGGAAGAATAAAGAGAAGACCCCCTCCTGTCTGCTTCCCACCCCTTCATCTGTGCGATTATGAGTGTGAGTCAAAGGAAGGGTGGTGAACAGTAGGGAATGTCCAAATCTCAGCCATGCGTGAAGTGCTTTTGCAGACTGCGGCGCAAGAGTGGTTGTTTGAACACTACAACGAACGAACTGTACACAAACAGGGCACACACATGGAACGCAAACAAGGGAAGAGGCCTTTTCTCTCTTGTCTCGCACACAAACGAACAGGGGAGCAGTAATAACAGAAACCAGCCCTGTCTTTGCTCACCCACAGAGTCCTATTGTCCTGCCCTCTCTTTATTTACTTATATCTCTTCGACTGAATATAATAAAGACACCTACTGCTTGCACTCGATCACCCTTCAGCTTTGTAACACAATGACGCACAAAGCTCTGTGTACATCGTTGTTAAGGGGGAAGTGAAAACACCAGAAGACAGACAAAACATGCAGCAAAGAAAAATTTAAGCCCTATATCAGCTTGAGGCATAACGACTCACCGTATTTCGTATATAAAACCGTATTCATCTGAACTTTGAATGCTTTTCATAATGAGGGGGAAAAGCATTCACATGTAAAGCAAAAATGAATGAATGGCCAGCTGCTGAAGCTTTACCAAGCATTTTCTAAGCGCTCTAATTTTCTCCTCCCAGCTACATCAAACAGGACCATGCGAGACCCACACCAAAGCAACAACACAGTAATCTGTCACAACTTGGTGGGAGCCCGATTCACACAGAACAGGCGCGTCAGGAATATCTTTCCCATCCCGCAGTAGGATTTTGATGGCATTCCAAGTTCCTGTGTGTTCCTCCTCCCTTTTAGAAGAAAAAAGGAAATGTTTGTCTAAGAGAATCCATTTATCAGTACAGTTGAGTTGGATAATGAGCACCTACTTTTTGACAGAAAAGGAACAGCGAGGTTTGAAGGTTTTGTGAATCATAAAAAGATAAAGGTCACTTTCTTGTGGTCATTAAACAGCAGAACCAACAGAAACTTATCTACAGAGTTAATTACTGTCATGTTATATTCATTTATAACCAGGTATTATTTATTTTTTTCTCCCTTTTAAAGAAATTTTGTGAAAATTGTGCTGGTGTTTTGACTTTTTATAGCTACAGCTTTACTTTTCTGTCAACCAAGATGGCAATTTAAATGAGAAATATTATGTGACTGTTGTTTTGAAGCTATAGAACAGTCTGAACAACAGCAATCTGTTACAACAAAAAGCTAAAATACAGTATATTTTATATACTTATACAGTGGAATAAGTTTTCTCTGGCAATATTTTTCTTAATCATTCACTGTACATAATACTTCCTTTGTGAATATCTTCTATTATGATCTGTATCTCTAAAAGCATTGTGCTTATATTGGTCAGATTGCCCATCCTCTTACAGCCACTTGCCTTTCTTAGAGGCATGTTGTGTTACTTATCTGCATCACCATGTAACAGAAAGTCAGACTGAACACCTAACATACATTTT
This sequence comes from Neodontobutis hainanensis, assembly GCA_024349245.1. Taxonomy (NCBI): domain Eukaryota; kingdom Metazoa; phylum Chordata; class Actinopteri; order Gobiiformes; family Odontobutidae; genus Neodontobutis; species Neodontobutis hainanensis. The sequence continues at coordinate 2,881,753 of JALDNG010000016.1, read as the reverse complement.
CAAAAGCTAGAAAAACAATGGCAGGAAAAAACTTGAACATGAAGTCATTTGATTATATGATTTTGCTCTTTGTTGGCACTGCTTAAGGAAATAATTAGCCCCATCATAGTAGTAGGCAAAAATACTGAATTCCACAAAAACTCACTTTGACCAAAGTGCAGCGATAAGGTTTAATAAAATAAATAATTAAATGGAGTCATTGTTGCACCATTCAGTGTTTTATTTTTACATATCTGGCTCCTATGGCTGTGCTTTAAGATTACAAACCACAGCAAAAGTCTATGTACAGCAACTCGAGTCCAAACAAATGAATTTATCAAATGTTTAGGTGCCACTTACCTAAAATATATGCAAACCCAACAGAAAATATTCAGCATCATATCATTTATATTAGTGTTGTGACTTTGTATCTGGACAGTTACTTATACATTCTTGGCTTTTGGCCAACTAAGATGGGAGAATTAACAAAAGAGTCAGATGAAGGAATATGATGCTTTGGAACACTTTGAGCAGCAACAATCTGATTTACTGTCATAATAAAGTTTAACAATGTATTATTTTACAAATAAAATGAAAAAAATTACATAGATTATACTACTGTACCATTTTTGCTCAAAAGGAAAAGGCTTGTTTACATACAGCCTTGTGTTTTTGTCCAACCCAAAACATCCCTGAGAGTTTACCCAACATAATTGGATCATAATTAGCTTTTGGTTATCTGTACATACTGTAAGCTATGGCCTGCTGTGATATGATCAGACGACTGCTCGCTTGTCTGGCCATGTTTACAGATGTGTGACGATGGCAGGCGCCAATCCTGTGTGCACCCAAAAGGCCCTGCTGCAGCTGCAGTGTGGGTGTTGTGTATTGTTCTTACTGTTCATATAGATGCCTGGATATCTGTGTTGTGTTCAAAAGAATTGCAGGTATGAAACCACCACTTCAGTTGAAAAGTCTTTGATATTTGTGTACGTCCATACCTTTAAGTAGTTCCCATGAGGCCTGCTTTGGTAGTAAAATGCTCCCGCCAGTTTGTCTAATGCCTTATTTTACTCTGGTTTACTATTATTATACAAGCACCATAGGGCCTGTAGTTTACAAGGTGTTCTCTCAGTGTTGGTTTCAGACAAAAAAAGTCAAATATTTAACTAATCAGTGTGCTGTTACTGTGTAAAGTTTGTATAAGAGACGGTTATTATAAGCACATTTCTATTTGGTGTTTACTTTTTAAAGGCACAAACAATAAAATAATGACATAATTTGTGTAAATATATTTCTGTTAATTAGAATATAGCCATATACTGTATATCATGGACTTGAGTACTAATATGTTGGCTGCTGTGTTGTTTAACATAAGCAAATACAGTAGTATTCTAAGAAGCTATAGCCTTTACATAGTTTTGCATAGCCCTCTGGCCTAGGTGTGTTACTTTACCCAATGAGCATTTTTGTAATGTTTTTGTTTACCTTGCCTTCTTTGTTGAGGAAGCACTGCTCCTAAACCTGTGTATCATCTGGTTTTATGTGGTATTCTGTTGTAAAGTGTCTTATAGGTTATAGGCTAATGTTCTTTAAAGAAGCTCTGACTGTGCATACATTGTTGATCTGTTGTCATATGCAGAATTGGTGACTGATATGAGTCTGTCCATTGAAAATGTATTGCAGTTTGCTTCTCTTGCATTGCCTTTTATGCATAAACAGAGAAATACTTCTTAGGTGAAGGTTGACTGTAACTGCATCTTCTGAGTTGATTTGCTGTCTGTCGGTGAAATGTATCTCACGTGTCACTCAGTACTGTCACTGAATTAAAGTTGACAGTTGCCGTTGGAGGTCAGTGTTCAGTTCTCTCTTTTAGAAGACCGACTGTGAAAGAGTATCTGGGAGTTACTGTAGTGACTTGGTGTGTACTCACTCTGACAGTCTTTCAGAAACACGTGGAACCGGAGCCCGTGGGAGCAAAGCACGAGGAATCCTACTGCACATATGATCTTACTATTGACTACAAAGAGATTAAACATAAGCCGTTGATAGTTCTCTCTTTTTAAAAAAAAATTGCTGTCTGTCACTTCTCGTTGACTTTGACCTCTGTTCCCTTAAGCCGCAGGTGCAACTTGTAAAGGTCAAAGCTAAAGTGCTGTATTTACTGTGTATGACTATCAAGGAGTCGGGTTTTAACAGTGTGATAATAGCCAGGTGTTTGACCTGCCTGCAGTCGTTTTATGGCTAACAGTAACTTTGAACAAATGCTCAGGGGGTTCCCATCTGCAAACGGTGACATGATACATTATATTATCCCTAAGCTACTGTGGGATTATGTGTCAAACACTCAGTTAGGTCTCATTTACTACTGTGCAAACAAAGTCTATGAACATTCAATATCTGCCAAACTACAGTGCATTAGATCTGGGTCAGTTAAGAAGTAGAGAAGTGTATTGTGAAATCTGGATGTTCATTGTCAGTTGCAGTTTTTAGTGTCTGTTGCTAATGTACTGTATAATATAATATAATATTGAAGTCGCAGTGGCTCATTGTTAAAGCAGTCAACGCATAAACGGAAGGTAGCCGGAATCCCCCTCTCCCCAGTTCATACTGTCATTGTGTCGCTGGGCAAGACACTTAACCCACCTTGTGTACAAAAGTGTGAAAATGTTTGGTGGTGGTCGAAGAGGCCGTGGACGCAAAAAGGCTGCCATGTCTCCGTCAGTCGGCCCCAGGGCAACTGTAGCTTACCATTACCATTGTGTGACTGTGGAGTGAATGAATAATGGACGGCCCGTAAGAGCTTTGAGTCCTTTGGTACCTTGGGAGAAATATAATAATATAATAATAATATAAATCTAATCCATCTATTTACTGATATTGTCATTACGATTCGGCAATAAAATGGCTGTTACGATGATAGCGTAAACGAACGTAATAATCAACCCCCCCCCAGAGTTGTCACGTAATAAAAACTTAGCTCTAGAGACTGGAGCCATCTTTTGTACTAGAATGTAAACATGTTTTTTACACCCGTAAAGTCGCATTGGGTTTCTCATTATATTTCTGCTTTTGGAGCCTGCCCTCTGGTGGACAGCGGTATATCGCCGTAATTCACTGTATTTTGGCGTATGGCAGCGCCCTTACGCAACAACCATTTAGGAGGTTCTATGGGACACACTTGGTTTCAATTTACAGTTCAGTTTACAAGCCAAGTAGACCCACAGCCAATGGGAGTCTCCCTTATTCTGATGCTGAAGAGACTAGAATATGTGCAAAAGTGTTTGGCCAAAGCTTGTTGGTACGGGCTAAACATTCTCATCTATTAAAATACCTGATAATAAAGCCTAGGCCTATATGACGTTTCCTCATTTTCTTTTCTGTCTTATTTTTTTTTTACATTTAATTTCTATTAAAACATACTGTTAAGTGATTAAACTGTTTTCCTTAAAAAAAGTTTTTTTTTTATTTGGTCAGTATGGGGATGTTATAAGGAATTTCCCAGATATGTATTTGCATATAAGTGGAAGAAATGGATCAAACCTGTGTTTTATATACTCCCTGAAAACCAGTCAAACCTACATAGCCCACTTTCAGACTATAGGGTTCAAAAGTAAGTATGGGGCTGTGGTCAGTGGGAGAGCTCGCTGGTTATTTTTGATAGCTGACTTCTATGTAATCACTGATTTCAGTTTGGGTAGTGTTCAGTTGTCCTGACCTTGAGACAGGAAAACAAACATAATTCAAAATGACAGGACACTGACTTTACAGATCAGAAATTCCAGTTTTCTATTGGTATTCTGCTTACAAATCTTAAGACTATACTAGAATAGGCTATACTTGGCTCAGATGTTATGCTTATGCGGTACACAGACACAAAATGGTGGTTAATGTTGTATGATAGACCTAGGCAAGTTGTTACATGTGCAGTTCACCAAACCACTGTCACATGTAGCATTGTAACAATGTAACAATGCCACAAAAATAAATTTCTCTTCTCACATGATGTTTCCCTTTCTGTCATCATCCTTATGTGGACATTGCTTTTCATAACCCCACCTCCTTGGACATTTTACCTGAAACAAGTCTTCTAAATCTCGGTCACATGCGGGTCAAGACTCAAATGCCCCAACATACGCCAGCGTTTTGCCTCAAATCATCTGTATTCAGACTGCAAAAAAGACTCTCTGGTTAGCACTCAGGAGTGACTGTAATGGGCTGTAATGAATGTGCACCACAAAAACATGTCTATTTCCATGCACCATTGTTAGGCGTTCTGTCATTGCTGTGTATGTAGTAAGTCAACAGCCATTCTCCTGTGTGTACCATGCTTTTCTCACAAAATGAAAAGTGGTTCACGGTGAAGCAGGCATGTGTTTCCTGTCTCTCAGCACGTGTTCTTCCACTGAGCAAGGCTGCCCTACTCCCACTTTCCTCTTGACAGTCTTCCACAATATAAGTGGACATATGGGGAATGTTTGGATGGCAACATGTTTCCAAAGTGGGGAAAAGTCTAGTGGAATATGTGTGTAATGCTACAGAATATAGAAAAAGAGAGCTTACTCGGACTCATTTGATTTGAAAGTCACTGTGAGCACCACAGAGCACATAAACACTAAACAATGTTGCCATCTGCTCCTCATAAACCGGAGACATTTACGAGCAGTGTTACAAAGTGAAGTCTGGGCTTTCCCGGGTTTATCTCGTGCCACTCAAACAATATGTTCAGGACAGGTGACTTGCCAATTGCTTCAACATTTCTTACTATCTATTATAGTTCACTGATTAGAGAAATATGCATGAATGTTGATAAAAGACTATAAAAAATGTCTCGCTATGCAAAGCATTTTAAAAGGTCATGTAGGAGTGAAACATATAAAATTAGGTTTTACTGTTGACTGATAATGCACATTAACATCATCGTATTTTAAATAGACCATTTACAGGTTGGTCATCGTTGTAAAGGAGACGTGCCGTCAGTGAGTGGGTAGTGAACATTAGCAAGTGGTTTGATACTATGGAAAGGTTACAATTATAAACACACTGACATTTGCCTGATGAGATACACTGTGCTATAGCAGCATAAACTAAGTTAAACTTTAATGTACAATGCACACAGTATAGTAAGTATTTTAACTATGAATCAATGTTAATTTTGTACTCTAAAATGTTTTATTGTTGTGCTCACCTGCCTGGAGACTGCAGATGGAAAGTAGCTTGTAGCTAAATCTGGTACAAAGCATTTCTTTTCTTGTGAGAGACATGTATTTGTACATGGTCCCATAGAAATAAAGAATAAGCTAAATAAACTAAACATTGACGTTAAAGACTAACCTAGCCATTTTATATATGTTTTCGGCAGCCATTGATTGACTGTTGACAATAGACCATATTTAAAAAAAAAAAATAGCATTTAACATTGAATGAAACATCACATAAAAGGTCTGCAAATTTACAAAACCATAATCACGTCAAAAATGTACCTTTACATTGCAGTAGTATTTACAAAACAGTTAAGTTTCCTGTTGCGTAATGAAATAGAAAAGTAAAAACAAAAGGGTTGAATAAAGGGCGATGGTAAGTTCTTAGTGAAACATAAGACTTCAAAGTAAACACCATAGAAAAACTATGTACGAATATTAGTTTACTTTAGTGGCCTCCCCTGCCAAAGATTTAATGACACAAGTCTAGTGTTGTTTGTGTTGTGTGTAGTGCCAAAACTCACAGAAGTTATTGTAATTCTTTTAGAGGATTAGATCATTTATTCCATATAAAAGAGAGAGGGTGTGCAGTGACTTGCAGTGTGTGATGTGGTTCCAGCCTGTAGCAGAGGGAGGTCTAGGTTTACACTTGGGTGGCATGCTGCAAAACCCAATCATTTCTACCTTTTTACGAGGATGTAAATCACACTGAGATGGGGACAAGGAGGCCTTTGCATTTGTGAAAACTATGGTGACAAAGTGCTGGCCTGAACTCTGACACCTTTCGGAGCCAGAGACGTCGTCAATCAGTGACACTCGGCACTGACGGCCACCTGTCTTTACGTGCGCGATAAGTGTCTTCTAACACACACTTACACACAGGCGGCCTTCAAACATACAGCCGCATCGAGGTTGTGATACACAACTAGACAAGAAAAAGGGAGGGAAAATTTGAAGTTAAAACACAAAAGATGAGTATGTTTAGACATAAGGCATTCAACCAGCAGAAAGATAACGACATTAAAGTCAGTGATGTCATTGTTGTGAACATCTCCAAAGTGCTTTTTGCTGACACAGCTTCCTTTGAAAACCCAGCCAATGTTTTCCCACAAGCAGTGTAGGCTGTGGACTTCATGGTACAGTAAATTTGTGGCCTTTCCTGTTTTGTCTCTCTCTCTCTCTGTGTGTGTGTCTGTGTCTACCAGCCTACAACTACAATGCTCCCTATTTATAGATCTTTTTTTTCTTGAGATATTAACCTCCCCCCTTTGCTCAGTCTCCCACTTCCTGCCTGCGAGGAAATGTGTTTGTGTATGTGGTTTTCTGACCTTTAGGGGCAGCATGTTATAAAACTACTGTTCATAGCAACAGGATTTTGTGTTTCCAGGCTTTTGTGAGAGACGTGAAGTGTTGCCAACAAAAATGAAAGACACAAAGGACAGAAAGGGGAATAGGAAGCTAAAAATATAGTTGCAGGTGACAGGTTTTCTGCTCATCTATTTTTGGAAGAAAATGACTAAGCATACGTGGTTGAGTGCATTTGAATTAAAGCCACGTTTCCACTGACAAAGTACAGTAGGGGATGGGTCAGTACAGGATGCTTTTAGACTTCCATTGTCCAAACTACATTTCAGTAACCTCTGTAAGTAAAAAAAAGCTTTGGTTAAAAGAGTGTGGCATTAATTTTAAAATCTGAACTTCCCTGAACTGGTCTGTTTTTTTAAAGAAAATTGCTACACAGACAAAAATCTGAATAAAAAGGGAAACTCAATCCTGCAATATTTTCTCAAATGACATTTTTCTTGTTCTTGGTAACAAGATAAAGAGGCGAACCGTAAACTTTTTAGAAAACACAGACATAGTCAACATCTGGTGTCAATGTCATGCTTTGTGTATTAAAAACATTGCATTTGCTGTCTACATTGCATTAAACCTGAGCTTGGTTGTTATGAAAAAGCCTAAATAATCTTCTGTTACCGTTTATTGCAGCAGCTTTACCTTTGGCTACTCAAGAGAATTTCCTTGTTTCCTTATTTGAATAATGGCTTGTAGGGAACATGTATAATGCCAATATTTATGCAGCAAATCTTTTCAGCGGTTACTTTGCCATACCAACTTGACTTGTACTGCAGGATCTCCAGACTGTAGCCTATTTAGAAAAGAACATGCAACAGATACCCATTCTCCGATTAATAAAAGCTAGTCACTCCCAATATATACAGTATGTTATTTTTCTTATATACCATTACTTAATCTGACTTTGACAGCAGTGGTTTAAAAAAAAATCCACCTTCCTTCAAGGCTATTATCAAAGGAAAGGCCGACGCTGGTTAAAACATCCTGTTTTGGAACGTAAACACAGCCTGTGCCTTCCTCCCAGTGTCGGAAAATTAATCTGGGCCCATGACTTGGTTGGAACAAACAACCTCCCGGGTGCACCATAAGGCTTTGAATGCACTTTAAAAAAGAGAGCGCTGTGAAGGTGGCAGGTGCTTTGAGCTTGTCCCAGTCTCTTGGACAGACTTGAGAGAGTTGTGGTGGAAGTCCCTGGCTGTCGTGTGGGTCTGTCTGCGCTGGAAATCCCTAAACAGACTTGTCTGACATCACCTCCGCTGGTCAGCGCTAGGTCACTACATACACAGTGTCCATGTTTCCTCTGCTTTTGTTTGGGGCAGGTGGTGCTACATGTAAAGGGAATGACAAATTTAGCCTGAATGGTAAACTCAATGACCGGTCATAAAAAGCAGGGTACAGTATTGTGATTGTTATTTTGGTACGCTTATTTGGAATAGTACACCACACATTGAACTTGCCTATGAGGATCAAGCTCAAGACCCAAAAGTAAATAAGAAGTTTTTGCTTTCTTTTTATTTAATTTTGGCATCAATCCGGTAAAGACGTTTAACATACACATTCACATTTCTGCACTTTATCATTGCTATCAAATTGCTTGAGTTGTTAAACTTGGAAAGAATGCAGCGCAGCAACATTTAATAGCTCCTCTAAGTGCTTTTAATGCAGCTTTGATCTCCATTACGGTTCTAGTCCCTTGATGGGAAGCAGTTTTAGGTAGGTTATCCAAGGTCCGTTGATCAAAGCTTCTTTAAAGATGCTGTGTGTAATGTAGAGAAACAACACAATTTAGTGCAGTTTGCAGATTTATTTCAGGTTCATTCTGTTAGAAGAGAGGTCTTACATTCTTACTCCTTCACAAACAGCTCATAAAAAAATGGTTCTTTAGAAAAATATACACTGAAATTAGAACTGAAAACATATAATTCAGTGTTTCATTCAAATATACACTTTGCATATTAAGAAACTACAAAAAAGGTCAGAATTTGTGGTTTTCTTGGAGGCTAGTCTCTTGAAGTGAAATGATAATGCAAGCATCCAAAAGAAGGCACTGCCATATTTGACTAAGTCCATTTAAAGCTTATCAAGTCTACATTCAGCAAAGTCAGATTCTCTTGTGCGCCCAAAAAAATGGGCAGAAGGGGCCTTCTTTTTTTACCCCTGGGATCTATCATTCATGCCCCCCAACTTTCTGAAGAAACAACAAAACTGGAGAGTAAATACAGGAGAGCCCAGCTACGCTACAGTACTACAATCCTAAAGTTGGCCAACTTTGGAAAGATCATCAGGTTGGAGAGGCAGTGGGGGCTGGGGGTTCTTAAGACTAACCCTCACTTTCCCTCTCCTGAGTAGCTGAACACCCAATTAAAAAAGACTAAGATCACTGCTTTTTGATTTCAACAGTAAGAATATTCAAGGCAAAATTCTACAACTCTTAATAACATACGCAATCCTTTTGATCAAAACGACAGCCTTCCTGTTTGTTGATTTGCTTTCTCTTTACAAACATCAGCATTCTTTAACTTTCTTTAACCTTCTTTGTGCAGTCTTTTACAGTTTCGTATAAAACGTTCAGTTTCTCTCAATCTGGTCGAGATCCAACTCTTCTCCCAGCTGGAAAAAGTCCCTCTGCACACCACAATCACCCTTCCAGAGGGTGCATTTTTTACTGTCTGCTACATCCGGGTCGGGAGACGCCGACCGGGAGTCTACGCTACAGGCCGAGTCGCTGTCCAGCTCCTCGTAGGACAGATCCTCTTCCTCGTCGTCCTCCGTCACTTCATGCCTGGGCTCCAGCTTCAGCTCGGATGCCGCTTTGAAGTCTGACTCTGGCAGGCTCTCGAAAGGTGGAAGGGGGAACGAGTCGGATGCTGAAAATCCAGGGCAACTCAAGCTCTGAAAAGTCTGACGATTCTGCAAAGAGAGGAAAAAAAAAAGTAAGCACAATGGAAAAAACATTTAGCCAAGACCTAACCAATTTTTTTTAATGTTGGAGACCTGAACCAAAAATAGTATAGTATAGAGCAGTGCATAGTGTAGCATGAGATAGCATAGCATAATAGAACATAGAAGCATAAGAGGGCGTAGAATTACATAGTATAGTATGTAACAACACAAAGAACACAACTGAAACACCATATCAACATTTTAGTCATATGAGAATGGTGAATGCATCAGTAAAAAGAGTCCTAATGTAAAAACAAGTGAACACAGGAGCAGGACAAAAACAGAAACATCTAAAACTATGTCAGTAGTACAAGTATATTTTGCAAGATGGGGCGACCCCCACTTTGGGAACCCCTTTGTTTGAGCATAGTAGAGTAGAACAGAGAGTAGCATTGCATAGTAAGGCATAGTATAGCATAGCAAAGTACAGTAGAGTAGAGTCTAGTAGAGTATAGCATAACATAACATAAAATAGCATGCATTGATGTGACCAACACACACCAAACATGAGCAGATTCCCTCCACACACTCTCTCAGTCCAAACAGGGAACTCAGGAAATCTCAATAAATCTCTTGCGGTCAAATGTGACTCCAGAGTAAACTAACACGAAGGATGACAAGAATGTTAATGTTTGTGAAGCTTTTAAATGGAGAATGGAGAAGACTGGCTGAAGTTGTAGAGGCTGTGCCGCACTCTGAATACCAAGAGAGAGGTGTAGTGGTGTCGTGGCTATGTAAAAATACCCTGCTCCAGGTTTCCGTCTGTTACCAATTGAATTTGAAAGGATTTTAAGTTTGTAAATTAAGATGCTGGCGATTATTCACTAAGGTGTATATTGTCTTTTTAATGCGCAATTGGGATTGTGGATGGCACTATATCTTAAAATCTTGAAAATTAAATTAAGTTGATTTGTTCAAAAAACTTTTACTGCGGAAGACGTTTAATTTTATAGACCTCTTGTGATTTTTAAATAAGAATCCTACACAATAAGATAATTTGGACCTGTTGAAGGATTTCCACCTAATAGCTGATTGAAATTGTGATTATTGTATAGTTTAGGCCCCACTTTGTGTGTCAAGTTAACTCTAATGAGGCTGTAAAAGTTGACAGTTTTGGCAGGGCAGGTTTGCACTCTTGGCTTTCCAAAATGTCAGTTTATGATTGAGTTTCACTTGGGCAGCAAAAAGCTAGCTTTGCATTCCACATATGTAAACACCAGACGCACTGTTTGAAATTCTTCCATGTTGTATCAGAAAAACAAGCCCTACAGAACCACAAAATTCTTCTAGTTCCTCTTTTTTGGTTTATTTGTCACCATAATACTCAGGGAGAGCCACACGTAGCTTTCCCTGTGTTTGCATTTAAACTGATGCAGTAAATTGTTTTGTTATCCTACACTGACAAATCAGACAAATCGAAAAGTGCAAATACCTCCAGCTCCCAGCATGTGCCGGGGGTTCCTGCTCTCGACACTTGACCTTTTTATTTAGACAGAGCTTGTCTTTCATGCTTTCTCCATGCTAAATTCTTGGCTGCAAACAAAAGCGGGCCGATGTGTGTGGTGCAGTGAAGGGGTTAATGATCTCTGGAGTAGACCAGCAGCAGATGTTGGAGGCATGGAAGTGAATAGAGATGAGGTTTGCTCTATAGAGCCAGGGCTTACATGACGGACACCTCTAATGTTCTCTAGCATGTGTTAGGACATTGCTTTTCCTGTTACAATGAACTGGGAGTATCCCTTTTAGACCTCCTCCATTGCTTGACTCTTTTTTTCCCCACATTAAATGTAGACTAAAAAGGGAAAAAAACTCCAGGATTTGGCCATCTGAACCAAAGCTTTGCTCACTTTTGCTAAATTAACTTTACATACGAGCAGCTCAAACATTCTTCCCTGCTTCAAGTGCTCGAGGTGGTTTGCTGTAGTTACCCAACTGGAGTGGAAAAGGGGATTTCTGTGCATTTATTCTCCATTTCTATGTTTAACCCTATGTATTGCAGACAAATAGAAAGTGGGGGACACAAGGGGAGAGATGGCTTTTTCCTCATATGCTTTCTATAAAGTCTTGGGAGTGGGATTCGGGCGGGTGTGGCAGTGTAGGTTTGGGGGGATGGCGCTGTATTTCTGCAGTGTACCCTGCTTTGGCTGTGTTTTCACTTGAGAGCAGAGAGAGCCAATGCCTGATGACACACAGGCTTACTTTGAAGTTTACATGATTTTCTGGTTGTTGGAAAAGATGCAGTGTGTATGCCAGGCCTGTATGTGGCGCTGTGAATGACACCACCTTTATCACTAAACTTATTTTACCAAGAAAAGAAAGTGATAAAAGAAAGCCTGTGCTCACTTTTTGTGTTATGATATTCCAGCTTGCCTCATCCCAAAAAACTGCAGTGCTAGCATGAGGGGTTTTCCTAAAGTGTTCCTGTATTTATGACAGTAACAACAGCCTGAAACAGCTGGAGCATAAATGGTATCGCTTAGAATTACTCAATCAAATCAGTAATCCATTATAGATTTGGGTAGCAGTAAATGCACAAAAATAGGAATAAAGTTTACAAGGATGGATTTGAGTCTCAAATGGGATGCGAGGTTGACTGAGATGCAATATCAATCCAAAAAATTACCTATTATGTGGTTAAGTAGCATAAATGCACAATTAATAGGCACAATAAGTGGGTGGGTTTACGACAAGGCATTTGTCTGTTTTTGCAAATTAGCCATGCGTTTCTCATGATTTCTATAATTTATTCTTTCTGCCCTGTGGTGTAAAGAGCTTTGCTGGTGTAAGTAACAACATACAACAATAGATTGCGATCGACAATTTTACAAAACACCAGGATGTGTGAAAGTTTTGTTTTGTCACATGCCGAGCGCAAATGGGATGCAAAGCCAAGTGAGATGCAATATTGGTGGGTAGAATTACCAACAATATCAAAATAGTAGCATTGTGGAATACTCCACACATAGCGAAGCTTACTGGCTTTTACACATTGACATCGCATTGGCATTTCACCCTGTTCAGCCCAATTTTTAAGACCCCTGAAATACTGAAAAAGATCAAGAAAGAGTTTGTTGTGTGAGAAATCCACCACTGATGGAAACACCCGATGCATGCAAAGTATACACGGACTCCCAGACCTAGTACAGGCAGCAAGAACATAATAAAAAAAGTTAACATTTGAATTCATATATTGCCCAAACTAAAATGTTTCTGCTCGGTGATTGTTAAATTGGAGCTGAAGACTAAAATGAACTATGTTTCCAAATGTTTGCACAATTTATGTACAAACTCAGTTCATGACACAGGCAAATAGGCCTGTGTCATGACACCATCACACCATCTGTTTCTGCATCTTTTGACCATGTTCTGGTCAGCCTTATAGTGCAACACTGGAGAGAATGCAGAGAAGATGTAGCCAATGTCCTTAAGACAGATAGTGCTGCTAAATCTGCGCTGAAGAACAAAAAGATAAAATGTGTGAACATATGCTGGCGGTAAGTGATGTTCGACGTGAAACACCTCGAGGGCAGGTTGTGGCAGGTTATTGTACACAGGCAGCACTGCACCTCAGGACACCCACCTAGGTGTTCCCACAAGCCTGCAAGGCACGCTGCTCAGCTATGATCACCATGACTGCCATGCCAGGAATGAAGTGAGATGGTGAGAGGAGGGGAAGTGGAGAGCTGCCAGAGAAGATATTAATAGAGGAGTCAAGAGTTTCTCTGCCCAGCTTGTTGCACAAATAATAGCTTCTTTCTTCACTATGCACATCTGAATGCTCACACACAGAAACAGACTTATCTACACTGCACCAGTTTGCCACCTCTACAGCGCTAAGCCAAAGACGGATAACTTTTGAAGCCAACATTTCACAAAGCTGATTAACAACAAACTACAAGGTTGTTTACAGAGTTCCTGAAAACAGTAGTCGTTCTATTGAATTTTCAAAAAAATCTGCTCAGCTAAAGAAGAGACTGAAGTATGTATATTATTCCAGGCCAATATGTACTACAGACAAAAACAAAAGTGAAACAACTAAGCAACTACTACTGTAATTGTTGCTATGCATTCAGCTGAAAAAGGTCACCAATAGTCAATAGTACACAAGAAATGCTGTGTTGAACTTGAAACGGAGAAGTTACATGTTCTGGGTGTTTTCTCAAAAGCAAAAGTGTGAGCAGCCTCAGCAATCATTGTCCAAGTGACCTAGAATCAAGAGATAACATTCTCCAACTGACAGCTCAAAACGCTGAGGAAAAAACAACAGCGGGCCAAGGTAGAAGGGCAGCCCAGGAGCCAGGGAACTGACACACATCTTACAGGTCAGATATCTGAGAAACTCTGGGTGGTGGTCACTGGTAAATCCCTGTGGAAGCCTAGCTATAACTGATTAGCATCATATGCATCTGCAGAATTCACACCTGCCTTCATTGACGTGGTAGAGGAATCTGAAGGCCATGTTACAACACTCACTGGGGACTTGTTACGTGCTGACCCTCATAAGCACTCAGCCAAAAACAAGAGACTATACTGATCAAATACAGTGGTAGACTGATCTACATAAATTAGGTGAAGTAGGGTGACAAAGTGTGTAGGTGGGAGAGAAGGCACATTTGATTACAGTACTATCAAGGTTTTCTTTCACATATCAAAGTTGGAAATAAAACAACAGTTTTAATCCTAGAACAGTTTCCTAGTCTTTATAGGATGTTTTATCATATTTAGTACTTTAAGCTATAAAACTTAGAAGTTTTTAAAATGTTCTGCATCTACAGGGAATTATTGTGTAATTGTACATTTTGTGACCCTTGATGGTCCTTGGCTCACTCTCTGTAAAACACTGTGCCTAAATTATATTGCATTTATGCGCCACCAAAAAAACTCCCAATAAGAAACAGAATCTCCCTCCCTTCCAGACCATTACGGTTATACTGCTGTCCTGCTGACACTTGTACAGGTTGTAACCAGTTCCACTTTTCCACATTATCACTTCCTTTTCCAGCCTGCTTGCCAGATACCAGCACTCGCTTGGCTCTCATAGAGATATACCACATTATCAACTCACCAGAATGAACACGCAATATATTTCCCTGGTTCCTAAACTTCAGTGTTGGACTGGTATGGTAAGATGTCAGGCGATTATTTTCAGGAGTATAAAGCATCCCAAATACCAGACATGTCTTCTTGAAGATTAGGGCTGCACAATATATCACAATTTTATTGTAATTATAATATTATCGCCATATCCGTATCGCATAGACTGACTTGTAATATTATGGTCTTCTATGTGATGGACATTTACTTTATGGCTTTCATAATCATCGTCGGTTAGCACTGTAAGAAGCACAGCAAGAAGGTCCAGAGTTTGACTCCGGGGCTGGATGGGGCCTGTGTGCATGTTCTCCTCGTGCTTGGGTGGGTTTTCTCCAGGTACTCTGGCTGCCAACAATGAATTTTCCCACAGGGATATTTAAAAAAAAAACTTTTACATTTTTAAAAAGGTGGACCCTGTATGACTCTAGTGCACATAGCATAATGGAAACCCCAACCTCTTCAGGGGTAATCTGTACCAAACTGAGCCATGCTAACCTGTACCATACCCCTAGGAGCTTGGTTCCTCATCAAAGCCATTTTCTAGAGAGGAATTGTGCTCTTTTTTAGTATTGGATTGCTATCCCTATCCAATATTCTAAAGCAGATCTTAAATGTATTCTGCCTGAACAGTATCAGACTTGGTTTTAGACAAGAGTTAGAACTCCTGTGATCTCTTGACCAACTGTTTTGAAAACACTAGTACAGATCATGTTAGTGAATGTTTAAGCTTCTGTTAAGTGATGTGTGAGCAAACACAAAATGGACCAGTGTTGTTATCACCTCCTGCAAGTACAAACGCATGTGAAAGTAAACACTGATGGCTGAATACCTGGAATAATACCACTAACCTCATGCAACTGTCAAGTCAAACAAAAAAATGTAGATGTAAAGTCAAAATTTTAATCTTGCGAGTAACCAAAACTACAATGTCCTTGAAAGGCTGGACCTTCCAAGAAGCAGAGGTATGGTCAAAGTGACTCCATGTATGTTTTTATGTACGTATGATGAACGGCCCTGATTTTCCCCTCTTTGCAGCTGGCATGAATAGAGGAAACATGCTCGCTAGGCTCCATTACCAAAGCCTTGTTGATCCAACTCTGGCCAGGTCCTCAGGGTGACTGACTGGGAACACAATCCTTTTGGAAAAGGGAAGGGAGGGGATAAATGGACGGGGCTTTCTAAAAGAGAACTGGAAAATGGCCACTTCTTCCATGACAGAAGGTATGTCAGAGGAAGAATTTAGCATGGGAGATAGAAGCTCTTAAAAAAAAAAAAAAAGCATGATGTTGCCTCAGCTCAGTTCTTTTTAATGCTGCAGAACTCTAGGGGAGTAAATGTAATGCAATGCAATATGATAAATCTTGTACATTGGACAATTCTCTTCTAAAATAATACAACTACTATGACCAATAATGCTGCATTTCTGCTGCTTCACCTGTCCTCACATTAACAACAAACCTCTTGGCTGAAGGCTGGTAATAAAATAGACAGAGGGCTTGAACTTTTAGACGGGCAGTTTACACAACAGGGCAAATGAAATGATAACCGGAGCTGGGCCCGCTAGAGCGAGGAGCCAGGCAGCGTGACCGAACATGAGGAATGCTTCTTTAGTGAGCACCACTCCCTGAACTGGAGGCCTGAGTTCACTTAGCCCCAAATCGCCCGACTGATGGCCCAGAAAACCTAATTTAGCTTTATTTAATCCTGATCAACTGATGAAATATCAGTGTTTTGAAGGTGAATAAAACAGTGTTTATTTGAGCAGGGTGAGGATATTTAGTTAAAATGAGAAAAATTTGAAATACCTAGAGGCTGATTTATGTTCAATAGACAGCACAGGTGATACTTAAATAAGTTAAATACATTAGTATTGAATGTGGGCTGAATGTGGGCTGGTATGTGGAGGATTTTGTTGCTAACCTGAGTCATCTTGGCCAAGTCCAGAGATGGCCGCTGCTCCTGGGCGTCCTCTGGTCTTCTCCGCTTCATGCCGATCTTCTTGTCGTTGAGCACACAGGGCTGGGACCTACTCCGGGACAGGCAGCCTTTCCTTGTGGATCTCTTTGGAGCTCTCCTCCCGAGTTCTGGGGTCGAGTCTGGGGAGCTGGCCTCTGACATCTCTTCCCTCTGGAGCTCGGGCAGGCTGATCTGCTCATGGGACAGGGATAGGGGTCGGAGTAAGTTCTGCTGGTGGCGGGAGTGTTGATTGTGAAAAGGAGGGGACGTGGGAGACACTGGAGAGGCGGTGAACTGGGGGTGGAGAGGCAGGCGCTGGGTGAAGAGCGGCAGGTCCAGGGGTCCATCTGAGGGCAGGCTTGAGCGGGAAGGCAGACTGAAGCTAGAGCTGCGCTGCATGGCCGGGAAGTTATTCCCAGAGTAACCGCTGCCAGCCCGTACACTCCCACCGCTGTGACACCTCCGCTTCTCAACTGCCGTCCAAACTCTAGATCCCTGGGGTCGCCAAGAGGATCGGAAGCCACTGAACTCATCAGAGAAGGACAGGGAGCGACACTGGCGTTTGCTGGGGGGAGCAGCGGGAGCCTGGCTGGGGGCAGTAGTGGTGAAGTGTACACTGTTGGAGGTCAGACCAAGGGCCTTAGTGCCATCCCCCAGACTGAGGTCTCTGATCAGGCTTGTGATGGCAGTGGTAGGGCCGGGCTCCTTGGTCCAGGGCCGGCTACTCTGTTCAGGCATTATGTCCCACAGGCTTTCCAGACTTGAACCAGACTGACAGGGAGCTCCCTGCTGGAGGGCACAGCCGCGTCCCAGGTCTAGCCACCGGTCTGCTTCTGCAACAAAACGTATTGTCAATTTCAGCCGGAAACAGCTGTAAAAAGAGTTCAGGACAGATCTCTGATGACCAATAGAAACTAGTGACTCCAATGCTAGTATAAGTGGTTGGAAATCTATTGGCACATTTGGTAACTCTGCTCCAAATACTTTACTTGTAGTTGGCCTACACTCTCTTGAGCTGGTGGCTGAAAAGCATGGTCTTTGTCAAAGAAACAATGCATGGGGCCACAGTGACAACCTTACAGAAATGTTAGGAGAAAAACTGAAAGTGAGAATGTGATAAACTTTAAAAAGGTCATCCACTGAAACTCCAACTCTGGCTGACCATAAAACAGAATAATGCCAGTCACAAAGCTAAGGTGAATATTAACAGTAAAAACAGCACTCCTACTCCTCCATGTAATGTCACTCCATATCCTCTACAGAAATGGTTGGGAGCAAAAGGCTTGTATTTACACTGAGATGTCTTTTAACACAGGGGGTAATTACTGCAACACTAACTGAGCCAAAGGGAAATTGTTGACATAGGCAACAGCATATTCAATTACAGCTTGCCTCCCGTGAGACTGGTGTGCAACGTTGTGTGAAGGCAGGTGCACTGTGATCATAAAAGAGGGATGAGAGTCACACACCCATATGAACGTAGCCAGAGAAAGTAGAAGAGCAGATGAACAGTGAGACATGAGGAGACCAAGGAAATATTTTATGATTAAGAGAAAAAGAAGCCTCATTTAATGTCTTACCCAACATACCCACTGTTCCACAGGAGAAGAGGGTGGTCCCCCGACTCATGGTGTGGAGCTCAAGCTGCAAATGAGCAAAGGAAGTCATTATTAATATTAAAAAAGAAATATAAATTATACTCAACTTTAATACAATATATTAAGGGCCTTTAAAAGAGGCATAGACACTATAATGACTAGTTTATTAAAGGGTTTTTATGTTGGTAACCATCCACTGCACAGATGTGGTACACATCATAAATCCGACCTCCCAGCTTTACTATACTGCTCCATTAAATTAAACATGACTTTTGTATAGCTTGTATGTATTTGTTTAATGCTAATGGAGATTAAAAAAAGATTGGCAGATATTTTAACCATTTGTGGTCTGATGTGGGTATAGGAATCAGGCTGCCAGTGAACGGAAGTTGTGTTTGTTTTTGTAGCAGCACACTTCCTGTTTTTGGCACCAAATTACATCATATTTACAAATGGTGGGTGCAAAAGTGACTCACTTTCACTGTATGAAATTAATTAGCCTTTGAGACTAGTTAGTTCAGGTCTGGTGGATTATTTTTGTAAATGTGTAATAAATCAATTAGGAACTTAGTCTAAAAAAAAAAACACTGCTGTTATGACAAAAAGATGCTGTGTTGGATTGTGTGACTCTCCAAGGACAAAATGTCTTGTAATAAGGCTTTAGGTCTACAGATACAAAACCAACCTAACACCTACAGTGTTTATGCTCTGCAGAGAACAAAGGTTCTTTTTTCCTGCACGCCTGTCTTCTAACCTGACACCTATCATCTCTTAGCTTGCGTCTTACAGCAGGGTGGTGGCCGTCTGCTCAGGAGACAGAACAAAAATACAGTGATACACTGCAGTGACTCATTTTAAGGTTACTACCATAACAAAAAATGTTTCCTGAGTTACAAGACTTTGAACCTCTAAAACTAGGTTATATTAACACAATAAACTATATCAATTGGTAATCTCAAATAGCAGCTTTTGTGTTTCACTTTCAGACTATGTCATTTGAGGTAGAAAACCTTAAACCCCAAAGGGATTTGTTATAAAATTAAAGAAAATAAAGACCAGAAGAAAAAAAACTGCAACTTGTGGGTTTAGGTTTCTGTTCAAAACCATGTGTTAGCATTTTAACAGCAATGCTAACCCAAACCATCTTTCTTATGCCATTTCTTGTAGGAAATTACTGTATATTTAAAACTAGCATACTAAAGCTGCAAGCTGAGATACACATCTTTTACAAAAAATAAAAATTTGACATGGTAACATGCATCTTTATTAGCGTAAAGCTTAGTGAGACAAGACACTAATATGTTATCAGAGGTTAAAAAGGTCTCTCTCTCACCAGCAGTCTCTCCTTGTTCTTGGACCTTACATCATTGACACCCTTCTTCTTTTCCAGTGTTTTTGAGAAGATGATCACCATGTCTGCTCCGGTCTGTTCATGTGGAGGAGAAGCCCACGGGCAGGCATCTTAGATGAGAAGAGTTGGGGACAAACCAAAAGGTTGGTGACCTCCCATCTGCAGAGCTGGCATCAAACACTTCAGCTGATCCTTGAGGGAAGAATACAGAGAATTAAAAAAGTCATCAGTGTCTCTTACAGCTGGTGTAAGCAGTTTTTGTAAAAGCATTTCAACTTACTGTAGTTAGAGTACGTTTCAGAACACAAAATTACAACAAGGCTTACTTGTATAAATATAAGTGGCACCATGTGTTTGTAGTAGCTAGTTGATGGTTAGCTAGCTGTACTGCTGAACAAATTAAACTACAATCTTTACACAACTGAGCCATAATTGAGTTGTAATAAAAAAATTTTTACAATCCAACACTCCGGACCTATTATTTTAGCTTTTATAAGCAAAACATGCTCCTTTAAGCTAAAATGCTAGCAAATGTTTATCTATTATAGTAACCAGAATCCAAAACATGGAATCACATCCTGTGGAAGAGAAAGCAGTGTTTAGCTAGCCCTGGAAAAGACATCACTCACATCACAAGTAGGCCTACAGATGTGGCTACAAAACATGAATAGAAACTGAGCATTTAGAGAGCGGAAGCTGCGTCATCTACTGCCGTCCCTTGCAGATGGTAAAACCCAGACAGTAGCTATAAACAAAAACGATTTACACACCAAGGGTTGGATTTGATTTGAGGCAGATGGTCCATATGGGCTAAAAACATGTCCAGACATGTCTATTAGTCCAACTGATTGTGCCTCATGATAACTGCTCTGCTAAATGACAGACATGTTTACTAACTTTGTTAAACTCTCCACACAGAAAACAGGAAAAGCCACTGTAACCTTGAGCCTGAACTTCTCTCCTTCATTAGTCCACTGCCAAACACACCGACCAATTAGAGAGTGCCAGTGTGGTTTTGAGTGCAGGCTAATGACAGCTTTCTGCAGTGGAGCAACACTTGAGGCTAATGGATCTTCCAGGCCCACTATGTGACCCTACCCATGTAACATGTGGTTTGATGTTAAGTAAGGGCGGTTACACTTATATAACGTGCCTAAGAGAGCAGAAACATTTTTAAATGTTGTGTGGGTTTAATAGTGCGTGAAGAAATGAGAAGTGGTTTACAAGAAAAGATAAGGGAAATGTAATACTTCTCTTTTACTTAAGCCTTTTTCCTTTTCAGCCCCATAACCAACTATAAATGTTTTGTGTAGGCCTGACCCAAACCAAATGCTAGCATATGACTCCCATTAACTCCATTTATCCCAGAGAGTCAGTGGCGCATAATTAGGGCCTCCACCAGCAAGAGGTGCTGGTGGTGGAGTCTGCCGATTCAATCTTGGTGATGACTTGTGCGCACTTTGTTGATTAGGACAGACAATGAGTAATGCACAGGCCATTGAAGTGACCGCAGAATGTATCTGTGTGTTACATTGAGTCATTTAGCTGACGCTTTTATCCAAAGGGACTTACATTAAGCTTCTATTTATCAGTGTTACAGCTGGAACACCACTGGAGGCAAGGTGGTTTAAGTGTCTTGCCCATGGACACAACGACAGTTTGAACTGTGGGGAGAGCGGGAATTGAACCACCAACCTTCCAGTAGAGGGACAACCACTGAGCCACCACTGTATTAGAGCAAAAGCTGAGTAGCATGACGGTCATGTGTAAAAGGTTGCCACAGTGAACACCTGACTGATGCAATTAGGAAGCGTGACATGGGGCTTGAACACAAACTAGTGAGCTTGAATGGGTACATGCAGGAGTGTGCGCATGCTAACCTGTTTTTACTTGCGTGTGTGTTCACTGGCAAGTGGAGGTCATGGGAGAGGGCAAAGCGAGTGCGAATTCAACCCCAGAGCCATGCTTACTTAATGAAGCAGCCCGTCGTGATGGGGGAAACCGGAGCTTAATGGGGAGAGGAGAGCGAACTGGAGAGCCCTTGTGTTGAATGCTCCGCTGATCAGATTTGAACTGCTCAAAATGAGTTTACTCTGGCGGGGCTACGTTTCACTGTTAGTACAAGATTTCAGATAAAAACTCCACAGATGAGTCAATCTACATGACAGACAAGGTCTTTGGTCAGACAGGTTTGCCACTTTTTCAGCAAGTGTCATGCAGCCATAAATAACTCAAGTTTAGCAATACATTATCACTTACCTAACCGTCTGGGAATCGTCTAATGCCATTGCCCGTGTCCCTGCGATGATGCATTACAAACAAGGCGTTGGTTTTAAATTTTAAAACACCGTCTTTTTTAATTTAATTAAATTTTTTGATAGTGTTTCAGGTCTGTCATGCAAAGTATTTTAGATGTTTTTGATTAGATAAAAATAGATTAGTAAAATTGAATGGGGTAGTGCAATAAAAATAAAAAAAAGATGATGCTACATGAATTTAAAAAGCTAGCGCCACTTCCTTTGCTTTGAATTTGTTTTTCTTTGTTCCGTACATTTCCTTATTTAAGTATGCTTATAAAGATGCTTTACTCACATACAGAGGAAGCATCAGATTTGACCTGAAAAAAAATGCAGAGGCGACAGTTGCAATAGCTATAAATATAAGCATATGTTATACAGCGGCACACTATTTACAAATAATTAAAATATTATGTGTGATATTTTGGCTTGTGAACATGTATTAATCAAAAGTAGCAGCTAAAGTGTTGTGATAATTTTTGGTTAGTGCACAGCAAGCCTAATGTACTGTATTTGAACTCATTATTCACACATGTCAGATGCTGGTATACAGCACTCCGAGTACACCTACTGCAAAGAAGTTCAAAAGAGAACGCAAATTTTGGCATGGACGATATCAAAACTGGAAAATTACATGTCTCATTTTCACCATACAATGGGGGCCAAATTACTCTGTATATGAACAGTATAATATGTCTATGCCTTACCTTCATAATTCCCATCACCATACAAAATGACATTGTATATACCAAATGTTGCATAACTCCATTCCAGATGTTTTTCCAAGAACTAAAGTAATTACAAGAAATAAGATACCACAACGACCTTTGCCATCTTTTTTGGACCATGGACTAACACATTGCCTGCCCTGCGTCCTTTCTATTGGTCCTTGATAATGTTCTAATTAAACCACGTTTAATATTCAAAGAGAAGAACAAAGTCGAACTCATAAAGCAATTTAGTTTACTGTAACTAATTCGGAGCCAAATGGTCGTTTTAATCAGATTTGTGTACGCTGGAGTGCAAACACCAACTCTTGGCTCACAATGGCCGCTGACTTAGTAGGGTGCTCGAAAGGGCAGCTAAGATAATATGGCTCTCTGCCCAGGCTGTGATTTGTACAGGCAGATGAATAGAAGCCTATTTGGGGCCCCCTGAAGCTCTGTGACAGGGTGTTTGGTGTCCATCACCAATTGGCCCTGCTTTCTGCATACTTGTGTGGAGCACGTCTGGTGTCAAGACTTTGATCAGTGACTCTGGTCAAAGGAATATGTCTCATCATTCTAACAAACTGATCTGCAATGCTCACAATAAATACTGCAGGGTGACACAAGCTATTATATAATATAATAGTGATTTTTTTTAATCTTATTTGTGATTAAAACAGTAGATGTGTTCTAATGCCTTTTCATGCAAGAAACGTGATTGTCATATTTTTAGCCTAAATGAAAAAAAAAAAAGCATGTTATTCTAACCTGAGAAATTCCTTTGTGTGAACTGTTAATACGCAGCCAGCTCACTCTTATGAGGTCAAGGTCGTAAAAAACAAAAAAAACAAAACGGTCCTAGAGAGGTCAAGAAATACCATTGGGTCCTGTGGCCATCACCCTAGTATCCACTCTTGGGAAGCGCTGGCCAAGAACAACAGGCCATCGTGGCACTAGATCTTCAGAAGTGCATCTCCAATAAAAGTGCTTTGCTGGTCAAACTTTATGCACATTCCTAACAGTGACCATGAACCTGAGTGATAAAGCCCTTTCTTTAATTCAAATCATTATTCACTTCAAATAGTAAAATAGTAGTGGTCACCTATAACAACAGCACTAACATGACAACAAAGACGCCAAGTTGATCTCTCTAAGGGGTCAACTTCTAACTCTGACATTGTCGCTGCTTAGCTGGCATGAAGACACACCGAACAGAACATGCAAAGACACTTCCCTTTGCTTTCTCTGGGTTTTGCTTCCCTTGTGGTCACATGTCGTTCCGGTACTGGGTGTGGAATGAACTATATTACCAAACACACAAAGTGACAACCTCTACAGTAAGAAGCATTTACACAGATTGCATCCCAACATTTTCCCAAAGCAGCTTACAGAAGTAGCGGTCTAAACTAAGTAGTGGTTTGGCTACGCTGCAGTGTTTCCTTTGAGCTAAGCTTCCTTACTACATCAACAAACTCTTGTTGCAGATAAGTGATTAAGATTTGTATACTTGTCTAGCGTCTTAAAAAAAAAAAAAAAACACTATGCAACAATAAAAGGGAGTCTGTCAAGTCAAGACTTTCAGAGCCATGCATTTCTCTCTATAAAATGTGCTTCATAAAAGAGTTACTAAGTACAGCCTTCCAGAAAATTTAATGGGTAGCCATGGCAACCTTACACAAACAGACGATAACACTGGAGATGTGAGAAAGCAGAAGTCACTTAGCAAAGGACCGATTATGTGGGCAGCTCACTTTTTCTTTATCAGTGGAGTGAGCTGTCGTATAAACGGGACAATTGAACCGTAAAGACTAACCTGCACAGTTGGTCTATTAACTCCCAATGTTATTCAGGTCAAGGTTTTTAGTTTAGTTTATTTTATTTAAGGATTACCATTAGTATTTACCTTAAAACTATTCTTATGTGGGTCCAAGCAGGCATTTAATACATTTAACATGTCTTTGCCTCAGACTGCGCTGTAGTTAACAAAAACTCTTCAGAAGCCTGACAGGAGCGGGATCAGGTGTTTCAGGCTGAATAATGAAAAGGTATGGGGGCCCCTCTTGCCCCCTGGAGTGACCCTCGCATGCCAGGACTTTCCATACATCAGGTAACCCACTAATTACACAGCCCCCTATGAATCCATGCCTTTCCGCTTGTGGTTTCTTCCATTATCCATGAGTGCCTTTCTGTTCTGCACACTAACCCGAGTCCTAATCCATCAGGGATACATTACACGAGAGCCTTCTGCGCGGGGCCCCGAAATTCCCTTTGAATGCTTATAGCAGAACAAGGGGGACCACTCCTTTGTTGAGTAAGTAGATGATGTCATACACATTGCCACTACCAATCAACAAACCATAAAATGACACTGCCCTCTTACGCTGTTACGTAATATCATAATTTTAAGAGGTAATCATGGAGGGAAAGGGCGTTAAAAGCATATGGTGAGAGTGACAGACAGAAAAGCATACCACTGACAGACATACAGAGGCTGCATACCACTGCGCCATTCATTCATTAGGGGCCTGGCTCACCAAATGGACATTAGTGTGGTGACCTTAGCATGCACATAAAGGACCTGAAACATCACTTTCATAGACATGATGTCCAATATAAATGGGACCAAATGTCTAATACTTCTTAGAAAATCTATGTTTTGCATTGGCTGACTGCAGGAATGTCCACCAGAGCGTTGGCCGGTGAATTAAATGTTCATTTCTCTACCAGAAGGCATTGTCTCCAAAGGCATTTTAGAGAATTCAACTTTTCTAGAAAAGTTGTACATCCAACATGCCTCACAAACACAGACCATGTGTAACCACAGCAGCCCAGGACCTTCACATCCAGCATCTTCATCTCGGAGATCCTCTGAGACCAGCCAACTGGACAGCTGCTGCAACTATCGGTTTGCATAACCAAAGACCTTCTGTGCAAACTGTCTCAGGGAAGCTCATCTGCTTGTTGTCCTCATCGGGGTCTCAACCTGACTGCAGTTTGTCGTTGTAACAAACTTAAGTGGGCAAATGCTCACATCCAAGGGCGTATGGTGTTTTGGAGAGGTGTTCTCTTTACAGATGAATCCCGGTTTTCACTGTATAGGCCAGATGTCAGACAGCACAGCAGTGTCGTGTGGTGAGCGGTTTGCTGATGTAAAAGTTGTGGATCGAGTGACCCATGGTGGCGGTGGGGTAATGATATGGACAACGCATCTTATGGACAACAAACAGAGGTACATTTTATTGATGGGATTTTGAATACAGAGATATTGTGACAAGATCCTCAAGCCCATTGTTGTGCCCTTCATCCACAACCATCACTTCATACTGCAACATGATAATGCACGGTCCCATGTTGCAAAGATCTGTACACAATTACAAGAAGCTGAAAACATCCCAGTTTTTGAGTGGCCAGCATACTCACTGTACATGTCACCCATTGAGCATGTTTGGGATAATCTGGATTGGCATTAACCTGAGTGTGATCAGGTTGAACTGCTCACAGAACATAGTATGTTTCACAGTACCCTCTGGGAAGGCTTCCGTTAAAAGCGTTTGCAATAGGAATGTGCTTTCTGTCGGTATATGATTGGATGAAGCACCGACTAGATTTACCACGAGATTTGTTACAGCCAAATATAGCAACAATTCATATTGTAACCAGAGTGCGGCCTAGATGAAGAAACAACAAACCTCTGTAATAGTAACAGTTTATGCAAAGTAAATATGCAATTAAAAAAGGAACATTAACTAGCACTAAATTGGTAAATGAAACAAGGACGTCGGCCAATGAAAAGAGTGTGTATGAAATAATACTTTGAGATTTATGATAGAAGAAAATCACAAACATCTTTTCCTTCCAGAAAATCCTTTAGTGCCAAATTTTTTTGTGTTAGCAAAAGTGTTAGTTTCAGTGTAGCCATGTTGATAACGAAGAGAAGAGGACGCTTATTACATTTGTCGAATTAAAAACCCGTCTATTCCCGTTCATGCTGCCACATCATTTGTCACAAGAGACCGGTGAGCCCATGGTTTGGCTCAAGTGGTTTGCTTGGCGCGATACAAGGTGGATTTGCCAGAGTTTGGAAACTCCTAGATGCCGCGAGAATCCAGCTGCAAGCTGGTTAGATTGGCGTATATACGACAGCGCGTTCCAGTTCCAGCCAATATTGAAAAACTTTGCACAGCCACAATAAACAAACTGATCAACTCTAGGTGAAGGAGATGTGTTGCACTGCGTGAGGAAAATGGTGGTCACACCGGCTACTGACTGGTTTTCGGACCCCCTCCCCCTGGACCCCCCACACAATACAGTAAAACGGAACAGTTAAAAGTGGCCTTTAATTGTGGCCAGCCTAAGACACACCTGTGCAATAATCATACTCTCTAATTAGCATCTTGATATGCAACACCTGTGCAGTCCGGCAAAGGAGAAGTGCTCACTAACACACATTTAGAAAGATTTGTGAACAATATTTTAGAGAAATAGGCCCTTAGATCTCAGAGTTCAGCTCATGAAAAAGGGGCTAAAAGAAAAGTGTTGTGTCTAAATTTTTGTTCAGAGTATGTAAAGATTAACTTCTCATTTGGACATTGATTTGGAATAACCAACAGGTGCATGTAGAATATACTGAAAATGATTTGCGAGATGTAATTACTTACTGCAGAAGCCAACAGTCAGGAGTTGTGACACAGGTCGCAATAATAATTGGCTTTCTGTGAGCAGGATTATCAAGACACACTGGCTCTGTCCTCAAGCCTAGGCTTGCACAAGGAGCTACGAAATGAGGATGTAACACATTAAATATCAAGTTTCTGTGAAAAAAAAGCCAGTGTTGGATGTTATGTTGAAATTAAACATGCATTTAAGATTTGTGCAGCCTATTGATATGACAATAGGCTGCAGAAATACCACAATAGAAACAAATGTAATATCCATATCACAAATAACAGCATATATTGCAATAACATGATTGTTATCCAACACAATATATGGCAAATCGTCCTGTATGTTAACAAGCACAATATCAATATTACAGGGTTAGTTTAGTTTTTATTTATCACCAGTTTGCACAAATGGAAGTCCAGAGCGTTGTATTATTACTATGTGGAAAGTAGTATCCAAATATGGCAGGACTTATGTTATCACAATATTCAACATAACCACAACATATGGCCTGTTTTTCTAATATTGTGCTGAGCAGACCTAGTGAAAACAATTAACTGGGTTCTAATCATCAACCCAAGAAGCTTTGCAACAGCATGATAATTAAAAGGATTTGCCAACATTGTGTGGAAAAATACAACTTAAGAAACTGTAATATATTGATGCAGTGTCAGCTTAGAGCATCTGTACAACTGAAGACTTCCTCTTTTTCTACTCAGAGATTCAACATGGACGGTTTGTGATTACAGCACACATTAAAAAGTAACAGACAAATTATAACGAAGACCAAACGGTGGCCCGGTGTGTACCGTCCTGATGTTGGAAGGAAACAGGTTGCGGACAAGCACCAAGCAGATATGTACCACTAGAAGAGCATAAAAGAATGACAGGAGCATGAATGTAATTCAACATTCTCCTGTAACAGATGGTGATAGACCACGGCCCTGGGCAACACAGGGAGTAAGGCCAACACAGTAAAACGAAGGCCACAAGTTCTCCTTTGTTTGGGTTTTATAAAACTTGAGGGGATGGCTCACTATCACCACACAGAGAGACCACAGCGGCCTGCGTTGATGGGAGCATTCTTCCTGCATCCCAGAATGCTTTTCATCTCTAAGTAGGGCCTGGTGCCTGTCTTTGGGGGTTGGGGAGGGCTTCTCTGGTGTATGTGAGAATGCCCCTTTTCTTTTCTTTTCTTTTCAGCTGCAGGTCTTTGGCTCTGCGGGCGTCAAGACGGCAGACTTACAAATCTTAATGAGCAAGGAATCAGTGAGCAATAAGAACATTAGAACAAATTTACTAAACTAACCTGAATGTCTTAAAGCTGTGCCTTGTCACAATTATGGCTGTGGGTCATAAAGAATAAAAAAGGATGAGAAAATGAATAGTGAGGAGCACGGAGGCAGACAAGCACAGCTAACCATCCTTTAGTTGGATCTTTGCATAATGCCTCGGGCCAAAGAAGCAGTGAATAAAAAAAGAGAAGCACAACACTGAAGAACGAAAGATACAAAGTACATATTAAACAAACGGGTAACAAGTCAAATTGAAATATAGAGGAGGACAAACAGAGAGGGGGAAGGTGGCAGCATGTGCGTCAGTGTGTGTGGACTGACTGAGAGTTGTACACACAGACAGAGAAAGGACAAGTGCCTCGCTCAGCACACAGCACACAGCTGCCCACTGACAGAATAGGGCTCTAATAGGGCCTTTTGCCTCCAACACAAAGACGCTGGCAATGTGTGGGCCTTGCACACACACTGGAGCACACAGTGATCCCTTAAAAAAAATATATATATTAAATATATATATATAAAAATAAATAAAAAAACACAACCTTGAGCGCTTCCATAAATTATGCCTATACATGTCCAGAAGGAGAAAATGGACAATGCAAACCTACACCTTTTGTCATGCGCAACAAAATCAAAGCAAAGTTAAAAGGTGAGTTTCGGCAACATCCCTTGCATCCCAAACGATGATTAAAATTTGTCATAGCATGAAATTAAGCTACACTTTTCCGACACAAGAATCCTTCGACAACTACCACCACCACTACGGATATTTCCTGTTTTGTTAACTGAGCCAGCCAGTCATCACTTAAGAGCAGTGAACAACCTCCAAGTGGTAGCATGAGGCCAACTTTTCCAGGTATTTTCCTGCATAATTAGGGTACCCTCTTACAAAACTAGTTCTTCAGTATTCTGTTTATACTGTACACAAAGATCAGCCAAGTAGCCTCCAGGGAGAAAATACTCACTTTCCACATTCCATTTTAAGCATGCACCTTGTCTTTAATAAATATGTCAAACAGTCAAATCTGACCTACATTAAGTGCACAGTGTGGAAACAAAACCAAATGTGTGGAGAGTACTCAGCCTTGTCTCAATGTCGTGCTACAGGTTGTGGTGAGCTAGTGTGTCAATAAAATCAGCCACACTGCCTGCCTACAAGACAACAGGCATGCTGAGAAATTAGGGGACTTTTCCAGTTCAAAGCAGGTTAATGTGAAGTTAATACAGCAACAGGTTATTCAAACTAGAGCTTATTGTTTCTTAATGATATGCTGTCACTGGGGAATATACTATGAATCTACTACAAAGCTAGTTTTCAAATCAAAACTGGTACAGAGTAGACCATGACTGCCAAAGTAATACATATCCATGGTCCACTTCCTTACTGCAGCTTAGCCTTAAATAAGCACAGAATGTCTTCATCTAACATTTCAGTCTGAAACTATGCACATGAGCAAACTAAAGTAGCCCAAATATCCCATCTTCCCAGCAAGTTAGAAGCCACACACAACACTGTTATAATGGTGTCTCTAAGTTAACTACCTGGCCAGCAGAGGTTCTGTCGAAGTTAGGCCATCTTCAACAAAAGAAATAAAAAAAACATCTGTTGTAAAAAAAAAATATATATATATATATATAAAAAACGGTTCAAGGCTTCTCACATTTGCCAGTTCAGCAGTGCCAGCACAGGACTGAGCAGACTGCGAGCAGCTGAGAGCTCACCACTGCTTTCAGGCTTCAGCATTAATTGTAACAATATCCGCGTTCATACACGCCGTTCGTTTCTGGGGGTGGACTACCTTTCTACGATCAAAAGAAGCTGCAATTTAGGAGTAGGAAACGCAAATACAGTAAAGTCAAGTGAGAGAAACTATGAAAAATATTATGTAGTTGTGTGGCTTGTTGGTTCTATTTTGATTTAGCACGGACACTTTTTCGAAACTGTCACGTTCACCCCTTTACATTTGGTACGTTCCACCACGGTCCTCCTCTCTCAGGCTTTTACGATACCATGCTTTGATGCCTGGTGTTAAACTGCTTTTAAAATGAAACGTTAGCTTAATCGCGTTGAAGTATTTTCCAATAATAAAGTACAGATAATCTTAAATGGTTAACGTTATCAGAGGGCAAATCAATAAAAAATAACTGGTGTAAATATTTTCAGACAAAGGAACAGTAATCTTACCAAGAGATAAAATGCTGTATAATAATTATGTTTTTTTTAATTATGATAGAGAAGACATGGTGAGAAAAAGCTAAACTTTAGAGGCCCTGAAATGCATTTAAAACTTCCCACACATTGGCTCTACTGCCCTGGAAAACCTGGTGGTACGTGATAAATAATTCAGCCAATCCTCAAAAATCCTATTAGAAAATTTTTAAAAGTGTTACAATGGAAATTAATAATAATAATAATAATAATAATAATAATAATAATAATAATAATAATAAAAGTGTAGTGCTGCCCATTAAGCCATAAAATGGTAACAGTAGATATTGTACTCTGCAGTTCAGCTGAATTTAAGAAACAAGAGCAAGTTTTATATATATAATTTTGTAGTTTTAACAAGAGAGCACCTTAACACAGGACAACAAAAGAAAATAGAAGTACAAAAAGAAACATCACAAAAGCCCCACACCAGCCACTTCTCAGTCAATCCTCAAGGTTATGACATCCAGCTGGTGAAGAGAGTTCAGGTAAGCCATTGTTGTCAGCCACTGCTCATTAGGAGGGGGTTGCTATTTTACTCCAGTGACACCATTATTTTTGCTCAAATTAAAACTGGTTCATAAAGACACCTATGATTCCTGGTGTTGTGTCTTCACATCTACATATGCAGTTGTTTTGCATTAATATGGGTAAGAATAAAATAAAAATATGTATAATATATGCTCTGAAAACCAAACTGGAGTGGGGTGTGGTACTTTTTTCAGCAAGGTCATCTATGCAAGAAAATGAGTGTGTTGCTACAGTCAGTGCAACAAAGGTTGATAATAAAATGTTATGCACTATATACAAAGTACTGTTTTACAAAATGACTCAAATCAAATTAATAACTGTTGATCCCGCTGGGGAACAGGGGAACACGAGACATGGTTAAGCTGAAGCTCAAGAGGGGATATTCTATTTCATGGGAAAATGTCTGTGAGATTGGTAAACATAGGCATAATATGCACATCCAGGCAGGATATCCAGAGCCTTGTAAAATTCCAGGCAGTAATTCTTGTAAAGCTTGTGTGTGTTTACTCAACAGCATACCCCAACATCAGTGACTCCCATTGGGCCACTGGCCCAGAGTCTAATTAGGACCCACAGTGTGGCAGTTATTAATGAACCCTTTTAAAAAGGAAATGGCAGACAACCCCTTTGCCACAGAAACCATAGACTTCTGTTTATTTATTATGTCAGAGTTTTGGAACTTAAGACCCCAAACTCTGCTGGTTCCCAATTTAAGCAATTAGACAGGAGAAAGTTTTCACATGACTTGGAAAGATGAATGCAATTAACTAATTAATCTCGAAAGACTCAAGACTCAAAAGTATTTTTCAGGTTGTGGGCCAAGACACAAAAAAATATTTAAGTTGATTTAGTACCATGTTTAGTACCTAGGAACAAGATTTATTTTTTTAAGAAACTGTTCTGATCCAGGTCATGTTATAATGTTATGGTAACATTTTAATCTTTTATTTTCACATTTCCCAATAACTTTATTAAATAAAAACTTTTACACAGTTAAAGTAAAAGAAAAATAATTATGTTGTAATCTCAATAGTCTTGCAGGTTGTAAGACAGACTTGTGTCCTCTATAAAATATGTATGACAGAGTTTCAGAAGAGGACACCTAAAAAGACAGGATAGCTAAACATAGTATTAGAATACAGAGTATAGCATTCTGTGATGCGTCAAATCAAAGTACTCGTTTGAAGATAAGGGATGCCACACTGCTGCCTGTCTGTCCTCCAAATGTAAAAGCCGGAGTAGGCAACTCTTGGACAAACTCAAATCCTGTCGGGCAACAAGGAACAGAATGTACAAGTTATAAAAAGGGCATTGTCTAAAATATTCATGTCTAGAAACATTGACACATCTGCTAACTAGGGCTACAGGAGGTTCAGAAAAGTGTTGAGAGTCTAGACCCTGCCATTCACCATCTGCTCTTTGTCCTGAGGCCCAGTACAGACTGGCTGTCACTGTGACAGATTAGATCTCATGGCCTCTCGGCCCCCTGCAGGTTCTGCACAGTGACTGCACTGAGACAACTGACAGCTATGGAAGTTTGCCTAAAATGTGCCTTTCGGTGATGTTGTTGCCTGC
Organism: Neodontobutis hainanensis; assembly: GCA_024349245.1. Classification (NCBI taxonomy): domain Eukaryota; kingdom Metazoa; phylum Chordata; class Actinopteri; order Gobiiformes; family Odontobutidae; genus Neodontobutis; species Neodontobutis hainanensis. The sequence continues at coordinate 2,848,999 of JALDNG010000016.1, read as the reverse complement.
AGCTTAACAACCTGCCAGGTACCTGTCTTATTTGTGTCACACTGTCTGTGTTTGACTACAAGTAAGACACTAAAGCACTGACTGTACAGTTGTTTTGTGTCAAGAAGTCAGTGTGCAAGTAATGGAAGGTATCCACACTAATTCAGAATGACGTTATTGTAAAAGGTTTATGGGGGAAATGATAATAATTAATTCAAAACATTGTATTAATGTTTTTCATTCCAAACCTTGACATTTGTAAACACTCATATTGCTGCTAAATTGTTAAACTGTGAACCATTTTTCTTACCTTCATTAAATCTTTCTCTCAGTTGCTCTTTGGTCCAGTTACATGATGTAATAGCAAAGAAGCCCTGATCCTTTAGAACACTTTTCAGAGATTCAACATATAGTCTTTTGCTCTCTTTTGCATTGTCTGGATTTAGGCTTATTGCATCAAATGTCCCTTTGTCGACGCAAACGTCAAAGCCCTTGAGCTCACCTTGACAATTTAGAAAATCCAATTCCTGAAGCAAAGAAAAACAGAAGGCGGTGAGGCACAAAAATAACACAATGTCCACAACCGCTCTATATACACATCAGTTTGTTCACGTGACTAGAATTCTGTCAGCATCCATCAAGATTAAATATGCTACACCTCCCTAGTTGAATACTTAATTCCAAATGCTGACAAGATGGTGGTTAATAGTGTAGATGTTAATGAACTACTACTGTACTATGCCACAAGTGAATGGAGTTCTGTATCTTATGGGAGGGCAGACACCCAGAAGCTCACCACAGACCTCATCACTTCATATTTCTTAAGGAGGAAGAGGTAGGTTACTGACAGTAGTTTAAAATGTCTGTATATTGTTGTAAAAGTGCAGTTTATTAAACCAGAATATAGACCTGTGGAACAAATAGTGTCCCTTTGTAGCTTAACTGCTCATAGACTCCCATGCTCAAGGCTACATAGAAGTACTATAGCAATCCTCAGGTCTTGATGCCAACACACCACTTCCTCTCTCTTACACCTTGTACCCCCTCAAACCAGCAAAAGTCAATATTTACTTTGTTGGCACAAATTCTGCTTGAGAAAAGCACACACCTGGTAAAAGTGTTAAATGCATAAGATATTTACAGTACTATGCAGTGCCATGGAGGAAAACTCACTTAGCATCATATTCCTCACAAGGGCTGAAGGCCTTTTTAAATAATTTTTGCTCATATAAGTTATAAGATATGTTATCAAGCCAAATCCACTGGGGTTTGAGGCAGTTTCTGTGCATTAAGTAGACCATCACTTTTTAAGATGTGTGCTTTGATCCAACTTACTCCCCCATTAGCAGGTTCTTTTAAACTTTCCAAGGTACAGAGCAAATAGTATGTTGAAAGATTTTTTTTTTTAATCCTTTGATTATGGTAAAGAATACTCAGGTGTTAAACCATTTTAATATATATATAAAATAAATTGTATTTATCAACATGTACTTAACCTACCTTTAAGGTCACATCTTTCACGTCCTCTGCAATCAGAATATTCCGGGCCAGTTCGACAGAGCCTGCCGAATAATCTATCCCTGTCAGATTTTTGAATCCATGTTTTGCCTTGAAAACCATAGAGAAAAACAGAACATACCATTGAAACAATACAAATATAAGGGCACATAAATGGTACTTCAAATGTGCACAATCACAATGACCTATGTTTTTTTTTTTTTTTAGGGGGGGGGTTCCTTACCAATTCAACTAAAAAGACTCCATTTCCCATGCCGATATCAAGAATAGCAGCATTTTCTGAGATACTGGCTTTTTCCATCCACCTGAGCACGCGGGTCATGCTCTCCTCACCAAACCTGCCAAGGAATTGAATATATGATCAGTTTTAAATAAACATAAACAAAAACAGAGAAATATGATTTATGCCAACACACTCAATAAACGTAAATTTATATATATATAAAATAAAAATACAAATTTCCTATAACTATGGAAGCATTCTCTAGTCTAGACTATTATAAAAAGAGCAATTGCATAATTACCATATCTCGCCAACATCTCCAATATCTTTGAAAGTCTCAAGTTCCCTTTCGTAAGCATCATCCCAGCTGCAAAGTATGGACAATCCATTACTCAATATAAAATTATTCGCAGATTAAACATCACTACATCGTTGCTAAACCATATACTAGCAAAGTGGGTGTGGAGCAGTGAAGTATACACTGGCTCTGGAGTTTTCTGCGTCAAATACAGTGTCAAATAATACATTTACCTGTCAAATATCTTGGTAATGTGTTGCATAACAGTTTATAGATAAGAGTATTTATACGGAAAAACATACCCGTATCTACTATCTAGCGATAGTTTATAATTTTAATCTTTAAACGTGTTAACTAGGTTTACTATCGTGCCTTAGGTAGCTTTCTTTGTCAAGACCAAAATTCACCTTGTACCAACAAACCTTCCTTCAGAAACTTACTACTCTTTGGTCCCGAGTTTCGATGGTCCAAAATCTTCTTCTGAACACCCTTCGTCCTCCAGTTCAGATGTGTTTCCATTCTCATGTGCATTCTCTGCAGCGTCCTCCATGATGGAAACCGAGCCACTTTCAGCGCCTACAATTCCCAAAATGCACATGTCTAAAAGTGTGCTTGCAACCGCAGGGGGCGTTGGGATTGCCAGGGATGTTTCCATCATGGCGGCATCCATTTCAGGTTATACTTTTAGTTCTGTGTGTTATCACAGCGCCAACAGCAACTCCGATCATGTAAGTAGAAATGTTGATGGCGGTAGTCTTCGGTGCAGTGGTGGCTACTCTGTGTGCAGCTTGGCGGCGTGCAGCGTTCAGCTTTAACGCCATTAGTTTAATGTTGTTTTCCCCCTGTCATCCTGTTGCTGACTTAGCTACTCAGGCCTCGTCTATTTCCTGGACACTTATAATTGTTCAAGAAAAATTGTAACAAGAATAAGATAATGCGAGAGATTTTCAATTTTGCGTTGCATTACCAACACCTAATATACGAATACTGTGTCATATAATTTATTGTTAAAACATATTTTTATCCAAGACCAGTTTTGTGAATAAGATATGCTGTTGGTAAACTTTATGTTTCAGGGTATAACCAGTGCACTGCCATTGGGCTAACTATCATGTTGGCAGAGATGTAAAGTCAAGCGACTTCCGTATACCTCTGTTTTGTAAAAAGTGGTCACATCTGCGATCAATGCATTAGTCATTTCATTCTTATTAATACTGGCAAATTTACACACATAACATTGTAATGCTCTTTTTTTATATGTTTTATGTCACGGTGCACCTGTTAGCAACCTAGCATGTTAATGTTTGTTTTCGAAACGGAGTGTCGACGTAAATTACATGGTTTTCTTCTGTGGTTTCACGTTAAAGAGTCTCATATCTAATTCATTATTATATATGAGATACACGTCAGTGTCATTACCTGGACTGTCTCTGGCCGAGGCAGGTGGACAGTTGTTGACAAGTTTGGCCGCATTCCTCACATAGTTTTATTGAACAATACAGCAGTCGTCATTTCGTGTTACCTTCACTAGCTGTTATTTCTTAAGAATATGACCCGCTATATCCAGTTTGATTGATGATTTTATACCTTTTGTGTTTTGTTCTTTTTTTGTTCTGTCACAGCAGGGAATTAGATGTTACTTTAAATTTACTGTTGCGTTAATTTTGCAGGCAGTATGGATTTTCATCCAAGTTGGGCTCCCTGTGTATTGTTCAATCTTAGTAATGTCCCTGACACAGATTCCACTTTTGTTTATATTTTTTTTTACACAGGAGGGTTTCCTTTTAGGTGAAGTAAGGCAAGAAGAGACTGTTAGCATCAGTGATGCGCAGATTGCCACTGCAGAACTAATCCAAGTAGTAGGTAAGGCTTTAGTTTAACCTATGAAAGCTATCCAACTCTGTAAGTATTTCAACAGTATTGGCTAAGAATAAATTGTGCTCCTATTAAATTTTTTTCTTAACAGAAATTCATAACCATGACCCTTGTGCACAGTTGTTTAGGTAAGAAGCTATGTTATTTATAGTTTCAATTTTTTTTACCCCATATATATATATATATATATATATATATATATATATATATATATATATATATATATATATATATATATATATATATATATATATATATATATATATATATATATATATATATATATATATATATAAAATATATATATATATATATAAAATATATATATATATATATAAAATATATATATATATATATATATATATATATATATATATATATATATATATATATATATATATATATATATATATATATATAAAATATATATATATATATAAAATATATATTTGACCTTTGGACAGTAGGTGGCCCCATCTCATCAACTAGGATTATGCATGTTAAAGCTTTTAGACTAATTTCTCTACTTTTTAAAATCTTACAAGCTTTTATGACTATGCTGGAAAAGTCAATGAAGAAAATCTCAACAACATTCTTAAAGATCGCCGAAAAGTAAGTGGATTATGTTTAATCTAAGCATAAGTGTGTCCTCACTGAATACATTTACAAAATTTACTTCTTTCTTGTGTTCATTATTTTAGTAATTAATACATTAAACTCAGACACTTTGTTTACATTAAAATTTAAATAACTTGTCTCTGTCTTTCCTCTTGTAGAACATCATTGGCTGGTACCGGTTTCGGAGGAACACTCAGCAGCAGATGTCGTACAGAGAGCAAGTCATTCACAAACAGTTGACCCAGCTGCTTGGTGTCCCTGACTTAATCTTCCTTCTATTTAGCTTCATCTCTACAGCAAACAACTCCACACATGCGCTGGAGTATGTGCTCTTTAGGCCTAACCGCAGGTACTTACTATAGATTGTACAACATACACAAAGAAAATAGTAATTAATACTGCCATATGATTATATGCCACTGATTGATTGTACAGTCTTATGGTAATTGGGAAGAAGGTGTTCTGTCCTGCGTTTCAGTATAGCATCCGTCCTGTTGTGTGTCTGTTGCACCACTACTTCAGCCAGAGTCTCCAAACTAGAACACAGTTGAACCAGCACTTTCATTTTATTTCTTTCTATGAGTTTTTCAAGTTACTTACAATCTTTTTTCCTGACTGCTGCATTAAAAACTGAATTAGACATTAATGCATGATAAACCATTTGCAGAACTTTATGTTTACATTAAAATACCATATCTTTCTTAGAAAATCTAGCTGGCTTTGGCTTTTCCTACAAAGTACATCTGTATTTATGGACTAGTCCAGCTTGTTATCCAGATGCATTCCCAGGCATTTATAGCTGAACACTACATCAATAGCTTCTCCACTTAAGGTCATTTAAAAAAAAAAAAAAAAAAGTGGTTGAGGTATGTTCCTTATGGTTTATCAATAGCCACTGAATTTCATATTAGTTAATTACATACCCTGCCAATTATCTATAGTAGCTGGGGTAGGTCCCCGTGAGGAATAGCAGTAGAAAACTAATAAATGAATGTGCATTCTCTTTCAGCAGGTACAATCAGAGGGTCACTCTTTCTCTTCCCAACCTCGGCAACACAAGCCAGCAGGAATACAAAGTGTCCTCAGTGCCCAACACCTCAGTTAACTACACCAAGGTTATCAAAGAGCATGGGTGAGTTGTCTCGGTAGAGATTTTAATTATATTGTCTACCAACCCTGTGACTGTTTGTAAACATAAGCTGGATGTGCATTTTAATAGTCAAAAGGACATTAGCATCCAAAAGATGCGCTGGTTTGCAACATGGGAACCGCCTGAAAATGTGTATGCTGCTACTGAGTGGGTAGAGAACATTAGTGAGTGGTTAAATATGTAGCATTTAAGCATTACGTTAACAATAAAACTAAATGCTACAAGCCACAAGTCACTGGATATTTAGGACTATGTTATGCGGGATGAACAGAACACACCAAAGTAATACATAAAGTTGGTTTTCCTGATCAAAGACTTTTAAACTGCCTGACAGAATAGCATACGCACAGCTAAAGCCACAATGGTAAATAAAGTGACACACACATACTGCGAGGGGATAATGCAAATCTGTTATAGCTATTCACTAAAGCATAATATAATGTTCATACATATACATATTTTCCAGGGCTGAATTTTTTGACAAAGATGGTGTGATGAAGGATATCCGAACAATATACCAGGTCTACAGCGCACTGCAAGATAAACTGCAGGTACATCAAAGTGTAGAAGCATTTACGTTACAGCGCAGTCCAGCCATTCTTTTGAACTCTGCCTTTGCTTGTGCGTAATTTCAGGCGGTGTGTGCCGAGGTAGAGCAAAGTGAACGGGTTAAAGAGAAACTCCAAGAAGATGTGAACAAATTCAAACAACAAATTGCCCTCAGGAAACAGAAGACGGCAGAAGAAGAGAAAAGTATGTGCTATAAAATGGACACATCACACGCAGATACAATATCAAAGACATTTGAAAATGTTTTCTCCAGCCTCAGACCATTAACTAATTTAATGGAATAACATGCAAGATTGACATTTTTGGACACGCCACATACGTCTCTAACATTTAGTGAATTAATGTTTACTCTAGGTTAACTTTTTAGGCCAACTTTACCCACCTGTTATATAGACTTGATCTACTTTTTCTTCTGTGAGATGTGATTGGCTGAGAATTACATGCTCAAAAACATAGTAAAATAATCCAATTTACATAAACATTGAACTCCACATTGTTTTAAAGTTATTAGGAATTTTGTTTATGTAAATAATAAAAATAGAAATAATAAAAATTTCAGTGAAATTGCTGCATACTCAGTATTTCCCACAGGAAATTTGTCAGTTAAGGTGGTAATTTCTTGCCGGAGCTAAACAAAAATAATTGTCAAGCTAAAAAAAATTTTTTTTTACTGATTCATGTTGTTTATAAATACAGTATATTTGCCCCAAATGCCTTACAAACCCTGCCTCTGGTCTCTGCTTTAACACTAATGCACCACAATAAAAAACAAGCTTAAATAATAAAAAAAATATATCTTTTTATAATTTGTTTTATATTTACAAAGTTATAGTTGCAATAGATTAAGTAATAATATTTAGGGCTTCACTAAAAAATTATTAATTGATTAATTGAAAAAAAAATATTGTCAGCTTAATCAATATTTATATAATTGATTATTTTTTTCAATTAATTGTATAGTGAAGCATATGTAAATGCATGAGGACCTGGTGGACTAACAAAGACAAGTGGTCAAAAAACTTGGTGTTGTTCTGGCCTTAAACCAATGATAATACTGCAAAAAAAAATCACAGGGATTTTTACTAAATCTGAACCGGACAAAGCTACAAGTGCCACAGGAGGTGTGGATAGAGCATATGTAAACATAAAGATATATTTTGATCAAAAACACAATGTACATCTTTTACTGTTTCTGCGGATTTACTGCTCTGTAATAAAACTCTTCTCTCAGCACATGACAGGTTTCAGAGTCAATGAATACCCCAGATAGCGATTAATTATTAAATTAGTTGACGATTATTTAATAATTGATTATTATCTATTAATCCGATTAGTTGCAGCCCTATAATAATAATAATATAGATTTTATATTCTCTGCACATTTAAAAAAAATACTGTCTTTTTCTTGTAGGACTGCGTGAAGCCCAGAATGCAGACTCTCATTCCACTCCAGATGATAACACAGAGCCTCCTGAAGTGGCCCTTCTGTCGAGGATAGGGTTCCACAGTCCCTCTGCCCCACAGAGGCCTAGTACCTCACCAAATCCACCCTCTTATGCTGACCTCTTGTCCCAAGATGACTCTCTGCTCTCGTCTTCATCCTCTCCCACAAGCGCTGCTCTGCTGCCCCGGCCCCAAGCTGTTGGCTCTCCTGGACACCCAACCCCTGGGCCGCTGGTAATGGACTTGGGTCTAGGTCTCGGTTCTAATTCTGTCTCCACCCCAAATACCCCATACCTTGGTAATGGAGATGGGTCGAGCTCTGATTCGTTGGACAGACAAGCTGCTGGTCAGGAGGACGATGACGAGGACGATGATGAGGAGGAGGAGGAGGATGAGGACAGTAGTGAATATGAGAACTTAGTGAGTGAAGCCCCTGCACTGGTGGCTCGACCGGCCGCCCTGAGCCCTGATGGTGATGCTCGTGGCTCACAGACCACATAGAGGGACATAAGGGACACAGACACATGGCACACCTTCAGGGTGTTCATCTCAGTCAATCAAAGATATACAGACAAAAGACGTGCCAGTCCTCACTGTTAGCGGCATGCGCAGGTGGATGTCCCACTGTGTGTATTCTTCTTGTCTTAGTCTGATCTCCATTTTAAGGGGAAACCTTGTGAGGATTTTTTGGCTTAACAAGTGTTACTCGCTGGTAGAAAATTTTTCTTATTTTATTTTTTTTTTCATTTTGGAATGGTGGTGGTCAGGGTATTTACAAGGATGTGAGTGGTTTTGGAAACAAAAAGTATAACACCACAACGGTTGTTCTGTTTGAAACAAGAGAGGTCCTCCTCCAGTTTCCCAGTTCTGATTTCTCTTTGTTTACTTGTTTGAGCACCCATCTTAACCCCAGCCTCTTGCACTTTTTTGCCTTTTTTTTTTTTCTTCAACCATTTAAAAGAGCAAAGAGATTATTGTGAAGTCTTATAATTATTTTATTGAAGAGATAGACAAAGGGTCAACTCTTCATTTCTTTATTTGAATAATTTATGAATAATTTCTTTAAGAATTTAACATTAGAACTTGCATTGCTTCATTTTTATTTTATGTTGCCCTTGAATAATCATCCATTTACCTATGTAACAACAATGAATAGAATGATGAACAGAATTTACTCTTATTTCTGTATTGGGTGCTTTATTTATATATATATATATATATATATATATATATATATATATATATATATATATATATACACACACACACATTTGTATTTTGTCTGATTAATAGTTAATCTAATTTGATTGACAAGAATGTCAATGTTGTGTTCTTTTTGGATAACACGGAAATTGTTTGCACCTTGCTGCACTTAACAAAATGTTACATTTCCATTCTCATGCTATACCAATGCTGTCACGTGCCACTGAAGTAGTTATCTTTGGCTTCTTTTCCTGTGTGTAGTATGAGGTTCACAGGGCAAACACACTGTACTGTAGCTTTACTAACCAGATGCTTAAAGTTCCCTTTTGCTGCTGCAACATCGAGAGCTTAAACTGCATCTGTCTCAGTCTGCATTATTCTTATAAAACCTGGCTGCTACTTTCATTTCTGGTCATCTCTTAAACTACTGATCGTTATCATATAACCACTACTCAGCTCTAGTCTTACTGACTTTTCCTTCCATTATAGTCAAAGTTGATCCCCGATACCCCTTGTAGTGTAGGAGAATAGTTTCTGGGGGAATAGTGGTCTTTATTCCGTCTTGGCGTAAATGACAGCAGACCTCATTCTGACCTGCTCGGGTCAGTGTTGTGGATATGGACCTGGATAATGCGATGAAAACATCTTGACCTTGTTTCCGTATGCAGTGCCTTCCACTCAGAGCAGTTTCTCTCTGCACACAGACTACACGCAATGATCTCTCTTAAGGTGCATAGCAACACTATGTCTCGTCTGCAATAAGTTGCATCCAGCTGCAAGGTGCCGTGTTTTGTCGAACTAAAACCATCACTGCTTCCTAATGCTATTTCCCTTTTTACTTCAATGAACAGCCTCTAAGTGGACCTGTATCTGATGGTTGCAACTGTAATTTTGCTTGCTTTAATTATTTTAAACTGGAATTTAAATAACTAGAGGAAATCTGTCAAACACATCATGCAAGGCAATTTTAGCATAAAGCAATGGATTAATTGGATGCTGGATAACAGACAACTTTGTTGCATGAACAGCATGAACAGACTTTGGACTGGACATGCATTTGGACAGGGCGGCTGTTATGAGATGTAGATGATTGCACATGATTTGGATGGATTTTCTTGGGAGACTGTTTTGGCTCGCTTTGTGAACTGCTTTATTCACACATTTGTGGTCTGTCATGTTTGTCTTTAGGGCTGATGTGTATTGCCAGTTCATCACTGACCAGGAACTGGCTCTCCAAATGTTACTTATTAATCACAGAGTAACACAATCACAAATATTGCTAAAGTACAAAATCATTTATTAGTTCTATTGTTGAGATTTATCCATTGAGTACTGGAACCTTATGAAAAGAAATATATTATGAATGTATAGTGGACAATGCCGTGTAGCATTTGAACAGCACTTATCTGTATAAGCTTGTCACACTTCAGTGTTGTGGTGTAGAGCAACAACTCTTAATGCTGGTCCTCACTTTTAATCATGATGCTTTTGGCAGTTAGACAATTACTGGTCCTTTCAGCAGGCCTCTAATCTAGAGGGTCCATGATGCAGAGTATAACAGGACTGGCAACTGTATGATCTTTAAAGTTCCATCTTTATACATACACAATTTAGACAGACTTGTACTCATACTGTAGCCATAGGATTACATTTCTTCCCCAGATTTGCCTTAGCTACATTCACCCATCCCTGAAGCACAAAATCCAGTTGCAGCTTAGATCTTCCTGGCTTTTATCTGGATTTGTGCACTTCATGAAAGTAGTCCAAGGACTTGATTGAAAGACCACAGATGTCATGGCTCTTGAATGGAGAATAATAAATGAGATATGTTTAAGTAAGTTTGTTTGTGACTTCATTGTATACTAAACCAACAGGAAATCCTTGTATCAAAACTGGGTAAATTCATATATACGGTCTTATGTTATAGTAATACACTTTAGTTTTTTGGGCTATAGAGCTACAAAATTGAATATTAACCCCAGATGTTTCAAACAAAGTAAAACCGATCTAGCTTTATGTTTTATTTACAAGAGAGCTTGTTTGCATGCACAAACCTCCTGACAATGACATCACGTTGGAATGGAACAGCCACTTCTGTAAACAAGGCTGTATCCATCCATTAATTAAGTCTGCGTAAAAACAGCAATTAAAAAGCAATTCAACTGCAAATAGAACGAAAGATTAAGCTTCCGCGGTGCAAAGCAAGGTCGAACATTGTTGAAAATTGGTGAATCTGTCATGTATTACTGCAGACTGCGTGCTGCAGTATTTTTACGATGACATCATTCTTTTATCCCCTTTGAGGGAATACCACGTGGTTATTTGCCACAGATGCAACAAATTATGATTGGACAATTGCAGGCGAAACATTTTTTGCCGGCAACCTACGTTATTAAAATCTTTTATTTAAAAAAAAGGGAGAAAACCATAACATAGAATCGCCGTAGCTACAGAGGCTCTTGGTTGTTTTGCTTTGAGCCTTTTAATAATTGGAGTGAGAGACGTAAAATCTGATTGGTCCGTGCAAAGGGATACACAAACATCAACCAATCAGATTCGTTGGCAGATTCAGGTGGTAAATCCTGCTCCTGCCTCTCACTGTAACACGGCCCAGGGCTTTCTCGTCTTTTTACTCTCCCCGTAGTGTATTTTTTTTTTTAGCTCTGCCTGGACTACCACAGCTGTTTCCCTTTCCCTGTACCGCCATTAAACTCTGTTAGTTCGGTGTGCAGAGGACGGGTTAGATGCGAACATGATTTAAAGCGTCAAAGCGGACGGTTGAGGGACTTGGGGGTGGGGGGGGGTTGTCGCTCTGTGGAAATGTATGGACATTGAAATGACAACTGAGAAGTAAATATGCGGCTAGTGTCGACCAAGTGAGTGGACCCCAAGCGAGGACTGGTGTGGGCTTCTCCGCAAGGGGAGGCTACGTTTGTTTTGGTGGCAAACGGGAGTGTAAACACGGCGAAGGAAAGGTAAGCTTAACAACGATAGCTGACCTCGTTGCATTTTTTTCCGAGGGCCTTCCAAAAACACAGAGGCAGAGAATGGGCAGAACATAATCCCGTAATGTTAGCGAATAGCGAGCAGCCTGCTAGCTCTAGTGAGAGTCAGTCTGCCAACCAACCGTGTAGTTCGTAGTTGTCATGTTGGATAGCTATAGTTCTTGCTCGTTTAAAGTGTTATTGGATAAACTATTGTATTTCCAGCTTCAAATACACTTTAAAAAGTACGCGACTAACGGTTTAAATGTCAACACGTTAAATTTGCGCTTGTGTACATTTGCTTGCATTAATATCAGGGGCGTAAGTTGGGCAGTTTAGACAGGGCAGTTGCACGACAAAAAAAAAAATAGACAGAGAGAAGAACAAAACATATAAAGAAATGTAGACTTTGTTGGATTGTTAACTCTGCGGCCCAATGTGGTGACCCTGATTATTTTTTAGCATGTGCATGCATTGGATAAAACTATAGTGTGCATACAAGAAGTGCACATTTACATATGAGGGGAAAAGTACACATAACAAATCAAATCATGCTGCTCAACAAGCAGCTATGAGGATACCACTTCTGAAAAACAAGCTGAATTTGTCACTGTGCCTTGGTAAACCTGGAGGCTAGTGTAAACATGTCACAGATGATCTTTATCCAAATACCCAAATACACCAAGCTAGATAATGTCAAGTTTACGCTGTAATGCTTAATACGGTTGTAGCATTGTACAGTGAGCAGCCACTGTAGATTTTAATCATTTAGTAATAGGTAATAGGCTTTGGGTCGAAGTCAATTTGAGTGCATCAGTGAGTGAATGAGGCGGTCATGCGCCTCCATGCTGGGTGTCTGCTTTCATCTGTCCTTGTCTCTTGTTACCAGCTCAGTTGTAGGGCACATTCGCCGTAGTCTCTGTAACTTCTTACTGTATGTGTTCAAGGCCGGTGCCAAGTTGAAGAAGAACACTGGTGGGGGGATTTGTGTTTCTTTGGCCAGTCCTGTTTAGGGCTCTTGAAGATACTTGCAAAGTGGATATTATATTCTTCATATTTTAAATAGACTTGATGAGTTATTATCATAATTGACATAATTGACAAGACATTTCCCCTCTAAAATTAAATTCTATGTACTGTATATCTTCCCCTAATATACAGTACATTACACATCCAGATCAAATCCAGCAAAGAAGTATATAACTATTTACACTATGAATCTCTCTAAAATGTGTTAGTTTGTAAGTTATATTGTCATTATTCAACATAAACGTGATTTAGGTATTATTAAGAACTCAGCAGATGTAAACCCAACTTTGATTATGACTAAACCAGGGCTAAACTAAATAAAACAAAACCCCAGATTGGCCAATGTTAAGCCCATGACTTTGGTGAAACTATTTATAAAACAATGTGTTGACTTGATTTAGTGAGTTTATAATCTAATTTCTATCATCACTAGGATTTAAACACCCAGGCTAATTGACATATCTTGTAGTATAATTAAGTTTAGTTGCCTTATTTGGTAAAAGTGGCATTAAGTTTTGTTTCTCTCTCTCTGTGACAGTGCGCTGCCTGCTGTGTGCCCTCCTTGAGAGTGGGTCTGCCGAGCTGAGTGCCCCTCTGAGCGGCGGGGAGCCTCCCACAGCGGCGGTGCGACGATGAGCGAGCTGGTTGCCAAGTGGGCCTGTGAATACTGCACATACGAGAACTGGCCGTCCGCCATCAAGTGCACCATGTGCCGCGCTCAGAGGCCCAGTGGGGGTGCCATCATCACTGAGGAGCCCTTCAAAAGCAGCCCTGCTCTGGATGCTAGTCTGCACCAGTGGGACTCGGCAGACCTTAGCAACAGCCCAACCCAGGGAGGATCCAGCTTGCTCATATGCCCCGACTCTAGCGCCAGGCCCCGTGTGCGGATTGCCGACGTCCCGGAGACCAGCAGCAAATGGTCTTGTCACATGTGCACATACCTGAACTGGCCACGTGCCATTCGTTGCACCCAGTGTCTGTGTCAGAGGCAACAGGCACAACAACATGCGCAGCACTCCAGCCATCAAGGACTTCACACCCAGCAGCCGCACAGTCCCACAGAGTCGCCTCAGACCTCGGGCTCAGGGTGCCGCTCATCAACCCCAGCCTCCACTACAGACCCTTGTGAGGAATACAATGACCGCAACAGATTGAACACGCATGCTCAGCGCTGGACCTGCGCAGCCTGCACTTATGAAAACTGGCCCAAATCGCGCAAGTGTGTGGTGTGTGACCACCCGAGACCCAACAGCCTGCTGGCAGAGCCCATTGAACTGGCCTCTGAACCCGAGCGTCAACAACCTCCTTCGATACTCAACGAGCAGGACAGGGACAACAGGAAAGCCGCGGGTGGACACTCGGGTGGGCAGGGAGTGGTGGGCATGGGTAGTGGGGTGGGAGGCTGTAGTAGCAGCCAAAGGAGGTCGCCCCCGACGTCAAAGCGAGAATCGGAGGTGAACATGGACTTCCAGAGAATCGAACTGGCGTCAGGGGCTGGTATTGGCAGCAAAGAAGAAATCGAAGTGGATTTCAAAAAACTGAAGCAGATTAAGAACCGGATGAGAAGGACTGATTGGCTGTTTCTTAATGCCTGCGTTGGTGAGTATTAAGTCTTGTTTCTGGTAAGGAATGGGTCAGTAATAGTTTGGCTAACCCCTTTTCTATTCTCTGTGAACAATTAATCTGGTCCTTCTCAATTTGAGTTTGAGGTTACAGAGAGCCGAACAAATGTAACGGAATGGGAATTAAACTACCTCTGAACAGAAGCGGATAGACAAACTAATCAAACTTTAGGGGGCCATACCAATGAATGCAGAATAAACAGACTCTGGACCGAAGCAATTGGAAACAAGAGAAACAAACCCTGCATTTTAGCTTAACGGTTAGTATTGGTCAGGTCGTATGTAGCTCATTGGGAGTTGTTTCAGACCCACTTTACCTGGAGTGATTAGTGAATGGTCTGGTAACCCGTAAAGTTTTGGTTTCCTCTGTAACCTGGGAAAAAAAGTTAATTCAGTCATTTTCTTGGATTATTTATCACAAAAACAGTTTTGAGAATGAAACAAGCCTTAAATTAAATAATACATGAACACAAGATGGATTCTGTTGTTGGCTGTACAGAATCTGACACATGACCAAATACTCAGTGTGGGTAGCATCAAAACAAATAAGGATATCCGAATCTGAATCTAGTCCCAACATTTTGGCCTGCTAGAAAATGTCATATAGATTGTTTTAAATTGTCTATTTCTATTCACTGTACAAGTTTATAGGTGCTGTTCTGTTTATTTAGCCAGGACCAGATGATTGACTGTGCCGTCCTGCTACACACAGCAAAACACTCAAATCCTCCGCACTCAGACTAAAACGTCCCCACTCACGCAGCAAGTATCCAGCCACCCACACTGTAGAGTGGGAGAAGGGAAGGATAAATATTATAAGAACAACCAGCCATTGCTTATTCTCCTCTTCTTTTCTCTCTCTTTCTCCAAGCGTCGTCTTGGTTACCTGGTTTACTTCACATACCAGCTCATTATATGATGATATTTTACTCTACTTTATATTGCCTTTTTACCCAGTACCTGCTCACTGGTCCACATTCCTCAGGCGCAGGGATATCACTAAGTCTAAAGGTCAGGAGACACCGTTGATAGTTGGCCGTGTGTCACTGAATCTTTTACTCTGTGCGACATGGGTTTTTTTTTTTTGCAAACAGCTTGTCCCTTGCGGGCCAGGACCCATCTGGCCAGAATATTTGATGTGAGTGGGTGTAATTCTCTGTAACAGAATCAAGCATTGGCTCCCTTCATGTGATCTGAAGTGTGCCTTCTCGGTTGTTTCAAGCAGTTTGTGAAGTGTGCTTCTGAAACTGAGTGTCTTTTTTCTTAATGAATGTTTTCTTTATCCTAGATGGCAGTGTGTTGCAGGATGAGGTGGATAAGTAAAAGACAGGTTTGAATGCTCAGAAGTAAAGGTTGGTAGTATATTGCAGGATTAAGGTATTGCCGGATAACTTTTCAGCACATAATGTTCATAATTACATAATAATCAAAATTTCATAGTACCTAATGCAGTTCAGATATACTATTGATATTTGTGGTATCTACTGATCGAATAGAATTAATTTCCATTCCTGGAAGATGCAGATCTCATTTTTGCAAATTGCAGGATGAACGTTTAACTCAAATAACCTTTCTCTGTTTCCCTGATTTGTCATAATGTTTGCGTTTACATGCACTTGGGTATCCCAGTTATGACAGGGTTTTTTAAGTATCACGTTTTTGTCTTTGTGCATGTAAACATCTTGTTTTGAGAAACCTGGATATAAACTACCTGGAGAACTTTAACAGAAGCCGGGATACTGTGGCATGTATATGGGATATACTGGTTTCTGGCAGCTGCAAATGAACTGAGCATGTGCAAGTTGAGTTGAGTGATACACAGCAAAACAAGCATGGCACGAGAGGAAACTTTCACACAGAAACAAACTTATTAAACAAATGACATTTCACAAAAACATTGTAGTTTGTCTAACACTAGCCAACTTTAATTTTTAACGCTGCTGGTTGGGTGCTGTTGTTTCCACATGGCTCACTGCTTCTTCACAAAGTGTGTTTATTTGGATACTTTTTGTCCCTCTGTAGTTGTAAATGTGGTAGATAAGCTACAGTTGCGCTCATAAGTTACCCTGGCAGAATTGGTGATTTATTTTTTTTCATAGTTAGTGGTTGGATGAAGCCATTTATTGTCAAACAATTGTGTTTACTCTTTTTAAGTCATAATGACAACAGAAACTACCTAAATGACCTTGATCAAAAATTTACATAACCTGGTGGTTTTGGCCTTATAACATGCACATGTGACACAAACAGGTTTGAATGGCTGCTAAAGGTAACTATCCTCACCTGTGACCTGTTTGCTTATAAGTGCGTTTCTGGGCTCCTGACAGACCCTTGAATCTCTCATCTAGTGCTGCCCTAAAATTTCTGTATTCTGAGTCATGGGAAAAGCAAAAGAATTGTCTTAGGGTCTGTGAGAAAAGGTAATTGAACTGTAATAAACAGGAAAGTGATATAAAAAGATATCCAAGGAATTGAGAATGCAGCAGTGATCAAAGTCTTATTAAGAAGTGGGAAAATGAAAAGGTCTGGTAGACCAGCTAAAATTTCAGCCCCAACTTTCAGGAAAATTGTTCGGGACGCAAAGAAAAACCCACAAATAACTTCAGCTAAAATATAGGAGAAGTGGTAGGGCTTTTTCAAGATGCACAATAAGGTGGCACTTGAAGAAAAATGGGCTGCATGGTCAAGAAAGCCATTACTACGCAAATGCAACAAAGCATCCCGCTTACCTCAAAACTTCTCAAGTCATTTGGAATGATGAAAACAAAATTCAATTTTTGGCTGATACATTTGAGAGGTGTCAACAAGGCCTATGATTAAAGGTACACCATGTGTGAGCTACAAAGGCACAGGAAACTAAAAAATTGATGCAAGATGAACAGCATGTAATCAGAAAATACTGGATGAAAATTTGCACTCATCAGCTCGAACGCTGGGATGTACTTGGCAAAGGCTTTTTGCCAAAAGGAATGGGCAACTTTACCATCTGAGAAAATAAAGAGCCTCATCCATAACTACCACAAAAGATGTCAAGCTGTCATTGATGTTAAAGTTGGAAATACGCAGTATTAAGAAATTTGTAATGTAAATGTTTGATTAGGTTTATTTGGGTAGTTTCTCTGTAGTTATGAATTAAATAAGAGTAAACACAATTGTTTGACAATAAAAAGCTTCATCCAACTACTAACTATGAGTGAAAGAAATGTTTTTTGTGTTATCATTCATATTTTCTGAAAAATGTCCCAAAAAAAAAAAAAATTCCTGCCATGGTATGTAAACTTAAAAGCACAACTGTATGTCTGTGGGATATGGTACTTTGTCATTAAACAAGTTTGCTGTGTTTTTTGTCCCATTCAATGAATCTAGGATATTATTGTTTGTCATGTATACATGGATATTAATAACTGGGTTTATGTGTGTGCATGTAAACAGCATATCCCGAATAATGCTTTAACCGGGATACTCAAGTGCAGGTATAACCTCACTGTTTAAAAGAACATTGAGAGTTATGTCAATACTGTGATACTGTCATACCATATTTTTCCTCAAAGTTATCCCACCTCTTATCTTATTCTGTCCCATGCCTGTGTGAAGTATAGTCTAAGTTTGATTATAATGTTTCCACAATCAGCTAAGCATACTTTGTCTTCATAAAATTAGTTATGCATAGTATTTGTTTCATTGCAAAGCTCCATCTGGTAAATTTTGACTTTCAAAACATAAATGTCTGGAGTACATTGATTCATTGCAGTTTAAGCAGTCTTTGGCAATGTATGTTTGGCATCTTGAACAAACAAATCATGTGACTGCAGTGTTCAACTACGCTCCTCCAAAGACAGACCCGCAAAAGTGGTATGGTATGGTTCGCTTTTTGGGGACACTTCGGATCCCTTTTGGTAATGGGAACGCACCAAAACTGACCTGTACTGCACCGTATCATATACCATTGGAAACGTGGCTATTCATTGTGCTCAGTGCCCAGTATGTGCTGCATATGTTGCATCTCACCCCCAGTACGTGCTCAGTGTTGTCCTACAGCCCTCTGGTTAAACGTGTGTGTTTGCAAACAGTGGCCCTGCCGCTCCGGTAAGTGGGTTTCTTGTGCAACCTGCTGTGCTAAAAATAACGCTATTCAAGGCAGAGTAAATAATGTTATGGTTATTGTGGAGTAAGTGAAAAGCATCGACCTTTACCCATTGTGTATGACTTTATAAGCGCAGCCTTACCTTAGCTCTGCTCAGAGTATGTGTACGGTACACAGTGTTGCACACTGTTTGTGATCCACAGAAGCCCTGATATATGGTCACCTCTGCTTCTGAATGCACATCCGCACTTCAAAGTGTCCTGACCTGCACAATGTGAAAGGAAATGGCAGCATGGTCAAAAGGAAGCTTATGTGAACACAGGAATGTGCTAACTCCAAACAAACTGGTGTTGCGCATGCCTGAGGTGAATACTAACTAGGACTGCAATGGATGGGAAAATACCTTCTAGCTGTCAGACTACTTATTATCAAAAAGACAGATAGTTTTATGCATTACAGTTGTGAATTATTCATTTGCTGAATCCACACTTCAAGTCAAAAAGAATACTTAATACTTACTATAAAAACAATGTATGCATCTTCTTTTCAAAAAATAATTTTTGCTCCTTTGCTGTCAGCTGAAAAAAACTTATTATACACTTTCTTCCGCAGCTCACTGAGGACATATTTGGAGAATCTGGTGGTGAGGTGGTAGAGCGCTGTATTTGTAAAAGATGGAGGGTATATTGAACAACATGGACTATCTCTAACATGCCGTCAAAAGAGATTTTAAAGTAGAGCTTTTGTTAGTGTTCTTAATTTGCCCCACACATCCAGTCAAAGTTATCAGTGGTAAAAGTATTAGTAATCGATGCAAAATTGAGTTAATCGATTAATATAGCTTCTTAAGGTTTGTAAAGCTGGAATGTTTTTCTCTCATATTTTAACTTTTTGGCTCCTCCCATCCTTGAAAGAAAATTATATTTTTGGTTTTAGTAAATGTTAAGTCTTAAAATTACTGTTATGTCAGCGTGGTATTTTTTTTTTTCTACCAAGAGAAATGACCATTGCTTGCCAACGTTTGACTGGCATTAGTAAAAACGCCCTCCCTTTCATCTTCATTAGTTTCTCAGCCGCCTGAATGTCTTTAAGAGTTGCTCTGTTTGCACACTCGCATCTTGTGTTTGCTGCGGACCTGTATGACCTGTAAGTACAGCATTGACTGCAGGGCTCGGTCGCACCCACACTAATGGAGTGTGGTGAGTGTTTGTGATCTCCCCGTCTCTCCCATCAGACTGTGGCTGCTGCCATTGTGTGCTCTCTCCTCTTCAGCCTGCGTGCTAGCCAGCTCCACATGGCACAGCGAGTCCTTCCACCCACTCCGTGTCTCTATGTCTCTCACACACACAAACACATCTACATAAGCACTCAAACACATTAGCTGAGCATTGTGTGTGGTCTTTTTAGGCACGGGCATAAGAGCAACAGTGTTTTATCTTTCCAAATGTACGAGAGCGTACTAGAGGGAGGGTCCTTTTTTGAAAAGCTGGACTTGATTAATTGGATATCTGAGTGTATTTCCTGCACTGCACAGCTATCATTCCACTTAACAATTCTGCTGTTGTTGAACAGAAATGTGAAATTCTTGATCGACATTGTGTGTCTAGTGCCGAATTTACTAAACCCTGCTTAAAAGAAGCTGTTATCCCCTTTTCCACCACAGGAACTTTTATCATTTACCTAGGATTTTTGAAAAAACTAATTTCTAATAAATTTATTAATAATCAATTCTTAAGGGGGCGCAGCTGTTTGCTGTAGAACGCTGTTTGGTGATTGTTCCACACTTTCTCAAAATGCTTGTACAATCTGTCTTGGGTCACATGGCTACTTTGCATAAATAAACACAATCAATTTCCTATTAAGACTGGGCCATGTTTTAGCCCTCATGATGTTACTGTGGCTTTAAGGATGAATTGAGACATAAGAAAGTCAGAATTAGCATGCAATTAAAAGTGAGCACAAATGGGCTACTATGGCACAGAAAAATGCCTAACCCATCTTTAATTTTTGCATATCATCCTATTGCATGTAACTACTGTGCACCACAGTTAGTTGAGACACCTTGAGGAAAAATTTGGAGAATCTGGGTGAGGTGGTGGTGGAGCATTGTTTTGTTGTATAAGGTAGAGGCTATAATGAACAACATGGACCATGCTGTCAAAGATCAACAATAAGCAGCACCGCCATTCCGACTGTAGAACTCTTTTTGTGTAATACCCTTAACTTCAATGTCAGTTAAATGGGTTTGTGGTTACAGCTGCCTCATAGATAAAACATTTCCTCATATTATATAATAGATTTGCTGGAGCACAGAATGTTCTCTGCACAAGGCTGTTCTTCAGATAAGTCCCTATGTACCCCAGACTGAAATCAAAGGCATCACAGTGTTTTGCCAAAGCATCTCTTTGATTTTTCAAAGGACTTTTAAGCTGTGCTGAAACTAACAATGACAGCATTATTTTTTACTTATCAGTGTTTTTAACATGTATTAATGACTCCTTTTGTTGAAAATGTGTTCAGGACTCCCGTTAAGGAATAAGTGGGTTCTGAGAGTTGAGACAAAATGGCTGTAATAAATGCTGCCTGCCACTTAATAAATGTTGAAGTGTGTGGATAAATGAGAGGTTTTGTAACAGTTGTGCTTTTGTGCTTCTGTCGGAAAGGTGTGGTGGAGGGCGACCTGGCAGCTGTGGAGGCCTACAAATCATCGGGAGGAGACATTGCGAGGCAGTTAACGTCGGACGAGGTTCGCCTCTTGAATCGGCCATCTGCTTTTGATGACGGCTTCACGCTGGTTCACTTAGCCATCCGCTTCCAGAGGCAGGACATGCTGGCTGTGTTACTCACTGAGGTCTGTGGGCACCCCACTGCATGAGGACAGCTTTATCTCCTGTTTAAAAACCTGATTTAACACAAAGCATTAATGCTGAGAACCTTACAAACAAAAGCATTACTATATCTCATTATAACAATGCTTGCATGATTTCAAACAAACTTGCTGGCTCTAATGTGGTGACAATGTTGCTTGCAGTAAGTCAGTGTTGGTAGTTCTTGCATAGAGCATGACGCTTTTTCTCTTCTGTTTCTTCTGAAGTTAATAACAGTACACTTAACAAACGAAAACCACAGTTGTATGTTTAGAAAAAGTTAAGGAAGTAGAATTTACTTAATACCCACACTTTTATATGTGGCCTTTATTCGTATTTGTTTCTTCTGAATTGTGATATTTTATATGTGATATAGTATTTGTTCCCAAGTAGTGCACCGGGGCAGTGAACACACCACAGAGGTTGGTTGCAGCTTGCTCGTGATCCCAGATTATCTGCGTGTACACCTCTCCTCCCACACTCTGTCACTGTCCTACTTTCCTTCCTGAGGGGGGGGGGGGGTATCCGGGATCCAGACACTGCAGCGAGCAACAAAAATGAAAACCTCTTTTGTACCTCTTCCATTTTTAGTCACACTGTCCCACCTACGTCCTTAAGGCACTCTCACACACTGGTGCAAAATATTTACGACCCCAACCTCTTTTGTTAATGTTTCTTTACCAGCTGATTTGTAGGTTCTAGACACTTGAAAAGGCAGCCATATTTACTGGTTAATGTTTGCCTTCATGAATTTATTTTTGTCTTTGTGCATGCAGGTGTCCCAACAGGCAGCTAAGTGTATCCCCGCCATGGTTTGCCCTGAGCTGACGGAGCAGATCCGCCGTGAAGTAGCATCCTCTCTGCATCAGCGCAAGGGAGACTTCACCTGCTATTTCCTCACTGACCTGGTCACCTTCACGCTCCCGGCAGGTCGGTTTGTTCCCCATAACAAAACAGTAAGGTCGATGGTACCTTTGTGAAAGAACATCTCAAGCTGGTAACAAAGTGTTTGCATACATTGCCAATAAGATGTCATTTCACTTTCAGTTTGAACATTTACAGCATGTATGGCCCAATTTAGCATCGAGCCACTTGACCCCCCTCACAGATAGTACACAGTATTCAATCATTTGCCTTTTGCCCAAAAAAAAGGCTGCTTTTTCCAAAATGCACTTTCAGCTCAACTAAAAGGGTCTATGAAGACAATAAGACAAATCATCTGGAAAGAGAGTGCTGTTACACTAGAGTGTCCAAATATAAAGATATACTTGATGTATATTGATAAATGTGCAAAAATTTTAGATATTTGTGGGTGTTTAATCTGTCATAATTAACAAAAGCTCTCACTCCCCACCCCACATCCCTGTTCAAGATAAACTTCTAAAATAAGCCGCTACAGTGACTGTTGTTCCGCTGCCAGTGAACAGGTGGACTGTCACCGTGGCAACAGCGTGAGAAAAAGTCCGCAAGGCTGCATTAAAATGTATTTTCTGAAACCTACAGTGACCAAAACAAACCAATACGTCACAATCTCACCAATAAGTGTCCTTTTTTCTTTTATTTTTCTTCTTTTGTCTGTCCTAAATCTCTGACTTTAATCTCAGAACCCTCAAAAAAGAAAAATATTTCTCAATGGCCCTTATCCTCTTCCGTACAAAGCAAAATAGTCAGTGTTGTTTTCTATTTCGACTTCATCTGTGCAGCTGAAAAGCCTTGTCTGCTCGTTCCCATTGCCCTGCCAAGTGTATGACAGAATGCTTGTGGTGTATGAAACTGCCTGTTGTTATGAGGCTGGGAAAGACATAATGCTACACTTGTCTGTTTCCATCTGCCAGAAGACGTAGGCAACCTCTGGCTCTTTCTCTCAATATTGTTTCTTGCTTACTGTCCAAAACAAAACTGGATTAATAATTTTCCCCCACTTCTCTCAGAATGACACAGAGTCGACGCTACATTCTGTCTGAGCGTAATTGCGTGCTGAAGGGATTTGTGTTATGCAGAGTATTCCGGACAATGCGGCCCTTGGCGTCTGGCCACTATAGAGAGCCATTCTCTTCAGTTCCACAAAGTCAATGCTTTCATTTATTTAAGCTGAAGAATGAGCTACTGTTGTCGAGAGCTCAGAGCACGCACAGAAAGCCACGGGCTATTGTGAGAATTACAAAACACGGGAGCCTAAGATTTTTCAGTTTGCCTTTTTCAGGTTTCACTTGATAAACTAATGAAGTTGTTTACAGTTTGTCTTTTTTTTTTTTTTGACAGACATCGAAGACCTACCTCCAGCCGTTCAAGAAAAACTGTTTGATGAGGTGCTGGACCGAGATGTACAAAAAGGTGAAAATATGAACAGTCCTTTTATGAAAGCATTAACACACCTGCTTATAGTTCTACTCTGATGGAAATGCTGCCCAGTGCTGGCAGAGTTACTTGTATTTAGAGCCGACGCGGTTCTGCTCAATGGCTTGTTACTTGGCCAACGGGTCCGTCTTTATCTTGTGCACTGCTCACCTCTTGCCCTAATCAGCCTAATTGAGTTTCGGGAGTCTTCAGATCCCAACGGAATGATTTGACCTCATCTCACACTTCCACTCCCAGACATCAGTGCACCAGTATTTCACTCTAGCTCAGGTATTTTTATGTTGCACCTTTTAGTATTCAGGTAAACTTGCTTCAGGAAAGGTATTTAAGACACGAGTTAAAACAGGTTTAAATTGAATCACCCTGGACCTAAAGTTCTAACCAAAACATATTCAGGCGCAGGGTGTGTGTGCATATAACTGTCACAAAAAATAGGACTAAATACATTTGTTCAAAGCAACTAGTAAATATATTTCATTTCATTTTAAAACGTAACTTTATTACGATGAAACAGACTGTGCGGGAGATATAAGCTACATTGTCACTGACAGACAAAACCCAGGGAATATGAGACACATTGTCAGGAGCTTGTTTGGTATTTTCTTTCCTGCAACCTTTGCCTCCACTAAGTCTTCACAATCACTAATTCATCAAAATTTACAAGATCAGTTATGCAAAGAACTGCTTGAATTGTAATATTTTGGTTTACCATGTGAACTATACTTACTCTTTGCATGTCAATAAGAGCCTTAATTCAAACTGATGCTAGAAATCTAAAAGTGATTAAGTCCAGTGTGAGCAGTGGAAGTCCAGAGTCTGGTTTTCCTTTTTATAAAGTGGTTTCTCTATATTTGTTTGAGATTTAAATAATGCAATAGTCTGATGCTGTAAATTTGTTCAAAACGTTCACGGATCTCCATGTTTCCACTTTGAGGTTATGTGTTTTCCAGTAAGAGACATCTGTTAAGTATCTCTGTTCTTGTCCAGAACTTGAAGAAGAGGCTCCAATCATCAACTGGTCTTTGGAGCTGGGGACGCGGCTGGACAGTCGGCTGTACGCACTGTGGAACCGGACGGCCGGAGACTGTCTGCTGGACTCTGTGCTGCAGGCTACGTGGGGGATCTACGACAAAGACTCGGTGCTGCGCAAGACCCTCCACGACAGCCTGCACGACTGCTCCCACTGGTGAGGGCTCGGTATTCCTCATTGCTCATGTTCCCATCGTATGGACTGTACATTCGGTCAACCCCACCCATAGTGTTTCCCACATGAATGCAGCCACAGAAAATGAGACAGTAGTAATTTTGATCTCTGAATTTAATGAAACGTAAAATAAAAAAGAGTGTGCTGAAATGGTTGCCCTCATAGTAGCCATATTGTTAAATTGGGAAACTCCTGGGAATGAATTAATGGCTCCGTGTGACTCACGTTTCTTTGTTTGAAATTGTGGGTTCTTCAATGAGAAAATTACTATTCCTGGCGTAATGAGACATAATTGTCATCTAACGTAAACCACAATAGAGGTTGAGAAACTGAGTGACTGTAATCCCACGGATCTTGGAGCAGAAACGCCAAATAACGAGCAAACATGTTTTGGTCTGCAGGTTCTACACTCGCTGGAAAGAGTGGGAGTCGTGGTATTCGCAGAGTTTCGGCCTGCACTTCTCCCTCCGAGAGGAGCAGTGGCAGGAGGACTGGGCATTCATCCTGTCCCTCGCCAGTCAGGTACGTGCACAACACATAATTCTGTTTCCAATGAAGTGTTGCAGTGTGGGTCGCTGTAAAGTCTGTTGCATTAAACACAGGCAGAACTTGTGACATTAAAGTTTGAGCTACTAAAATGTAGGAACTTGCTGCAGCTGTATGAATTTAATGTTTACGGCAGCGGCATACAGCAACACATTGTACAGTGAACACACAAACCATATCAGGACTAGCTGTTTCAAAACGTGCTGTACTGCTGGATGAAAACCCTAAGTCCTAAGAGCAGAGGCAGGTCTAGATGTTGACAGCGTATTAAGCTTCAAATGCAACACTCTAATGATGTAATACTTTAAAGGTTTAAACTTTCACTGCTGCATACTTAATGTGTAATGCCCTTCCAAAGTGCATCCTGTGTGTCATCAGCACATCTCCACTCGGCTCTGTCCTGAGTGAGCTCATAGGCAAAGTATTTGGGCGGGTTGTTGTTATGTCCTACAGGGTGTGAAAGCACTGGAGCTGTTTGAAGTTTAACAGCCTTTTCATTGTAGCGTTACTAGTCATATATGAATTTTTTGTTTTTTGTTTTCTTGCAGCCTGGATCCAGTTTGGAGCAGACCCACATTTTTGTTCTTGCACATATACTTCGTAGGCCCATTATTGTCTATGGAGTGAAGTATTACAAAAGTTTCCGTGGAGAAACACTGGGGTACACCCGTTTTCAAGGTAAGTTTACTCTATAGCCAGTGGTTTTTTATTAATTCAGGTCAAATATTGCTAAAGCCTGTGTGCAGCTCAGTTTTAGGGCCAATTGGTATTTACAGCATGTATTTGCCTGATGTGGTATTTTTGTCTCAAAAGTCTGCAACATGCATAATGCAAACAAATCCATCGTCACAACCCGATGAAAAAACAGTGGACCTTTTATGAAGAGCAGTAAAAACAAATCTGGTTTTATTTTACCGTCCGAGCGCCTGCACTGGGCAGGGCTGATCAAAGTGTTGTGTGATGGACAATAGGCTTATAGGTTACTGTTTCCAAGAGCAGGAAATGCAAAACACACTGAGGGCAGCAGATGCAAATGGTGGCCTAATGAGAGGGAGAAGAGAAGAGTTGACCAGGTGAAGCCAGTTCCACATAATAGTTACTGGGACAGCAGAAGCTCTCCTTGTGTGGTGTCACTTACACCAGGTGCTTCTGGGTGGAATGAACTGCTTTGTCTTTTGTGAACTAATGAAATCAGATACAAGTCCTTATGCGTTCTTCAGTGTCACCAGTTTAAGCTCATTTTAGGCCAGTGAGGTAGTATATCTGAGACAAAGGCTTCCATTTTATCTGAAATATACTGGTGTTCAAACATTTGAATGAATGCACAACTCTTCAACAAAAATTCAAATGCACCTCCTTAAGTTGTGTAGTAAAGTGCCATTCATTTATGCTGATCTCAAACCACAGCGTCCTCTTCCTCAGGTGTGTACTTGCCCCTTTTATGGGAGCAGAGTTTCTGCTGGAAGAGCCCCATCGCTCTGGGATACACGCGTGGCCACTTCTCTGCACTGGTCGCCATGGAGAACGACGGCTTTGACAATCGAGGCGCAGGCGCCAACCTCAACACGGACGACGACGTGACGGTCACGTTCCTGCCGCTGGTGGACAGTGAAAGGAAGCTGCTACACATCCACTTCCTCTCAGCGCAGGAAGTAAGTCCCACTCGGCCATGTTGTCTTTAGTCCAATGCATTATCCATTGGTCTAGAGTAAACCCTTTCTATGTCTTAATTTTTGGACATGTGTTCAAACCTTGTGTTGACTGAGTCTGTAATGTTGCTCTGTGTAGATGGGTAATGAAGAGCAACAGGAGAAGCTGCTGCGCGAGTGGTTGGACTGCTGCGTGACAGAAGGGGGGGTCCTGGTGGCTCTCCAGAAGAGCTCCCGCCGCAGGAACCACCCGCTGGTCACTCAGATGTTAGAGAAGTGGCTGGACGGCTACCGGCAGATCCGCCCCTGCGCCTCTCTGTCGGACGGAGAAGAGGAGGAGGATGACGATGACGAGTGACAAAACTAAACCTCCCTAGAAATTTTTTTTTTTCAGTTTTCTTTTTCTCCGTTAAGTTTTTTCTTTCCCGACACGGGCAAACTGTGAAAGCCTCACTTCTGAAGGAGGACTTTGCCATTCAAACATGTCACCACAAAAACTGACAAAACCCACATATTACGAGGAGAAAATAAAGAGTTTACAAATGTTTTCAAATGTAAAGGAAAAAGGAATCTCTATCTATAGATGTTACTGCATGTGGTTGTTTAAACAAAAAAAGAGTATAAGGAATTAATATACCAGCATAGATTCAAGTTTAACACTTTATAACAGTTCAACATGGGGCACTGACTAAAGCACACTTCCAAATTTGGATGTTTTTTCCAGTTGTACAAAGTTTTTCTTTTTGAAAGGGCAGGGACAAAGCCAAGATCACTACGTGTGGCTCAAGACGCCCACTTGAGAAAAAAAAAAAAGATGTGTATAATAATAATAATAATACTGATAATAATAAATTACTTTAATCCTTATTACTAAGCACTGCACATTTATGAAAACATTTCTATATAAATATTGTTGCTTGAATTAAGGTCATATATGAAGCTCTCGAAAAAGGGAGGTGTTCCCTTTACAAGCTACTCTCACCAAGGTTTAGCACACAAACGTTACGTTTGTGGGTTTTTTCTTCTTTAATTGACGTATTTATTGTTTGAGCTAATAAGAGCTTTGATTTTTCTGTATAATTTTTATCCTTTTGTGTTTTTCTTTTTCTTTCGAATCTCGATGAAGACATGTTGCACAGGAAACACCGTTGCTGTGAGGAACAAAAAAACAACCGTGACCATCACTTTTTACCGAAGTTTACTTTTGTTGTTTGCAGTACCTCATGTGGATGCCTGAAAATGTGGTGCTTTATTTTTAGGCAGGCGAACGGGAGTGAGACACATGTTTATGTCCGTTAAATATAAAATCGAATTCTTCGTCGTCTTTTTAGTTTCTTAGTCGTCATCCTCACGGTACACGTCCGGTCACTTCCTGTAAGCGCCTGTGTCTCGTCTTTGCGTGAAATCATCTTTACGTTTCAATGAAAGACTGCAACGCAAAACCAAAGCTGACAAAAAAAGTAAAAAAAAAAGAGTTACTTTACTTATTTTTGCCGTGAATGTTTATTTTTTTCTCTTGCCATTGTTGTACTGTAACCTGTTTCATTCGAGTCCTACATGTTTGGAGCACCTGTATGTTGCTTTGTATTTATGCAATAGTTGCAGTTGTGACGATGATGGTTTGTGGATTTAGGCCTGACTTCACTATACAGTGTAACGCAAACAGGCAACATAAGGAGAAAAAAAATAAAGGAAAACCGTTTTTGAATGTCCAACTAAAATGTCTCCTGTGCTGCTTTGCGTTTTCCCAACACAATTGTTTTCACTCTAAACTTTTTCCAATATTACAGTTGTTAGCTAACAGCTTCATGCTCCTTCAGTGCTCACAGCGCCCTCTAGTGGTCTTATACTACTACCACTATTAAAATTACACAGATCATGAAAACAGAACTTCCCCCAGTATCCTAGAGTTTATTTTATTTTTTAAGTATTACATAAAGTAGGCTGCCACTGTCTAGTAGTACCAATACTTCATGGAACTTAGTGTAGCAAATATTTTAGCATTTTTAATTTATTACTGCCTCTTATCCTTTATTAGATGAGACAGATTAGCTATCCTTAATGGAGACTTATTTATTAAAACAGCAATAGTGTATCCAGAAGGTTAGAATGTACAATATGTCAAGGGTTCTTAGAAACCTGTGGCCTATGGCATTTACTAGATGCTATGTTAAACATGAAACTGCTTTTGGGGAGAAATACCTTGCATAACCGCTAGTTATGTGCAGCACACATGCCTGCCAATAAAAAAACCTGAAATTCCCAATAATGTGAGGAGGTGTAGAATGGGCTGCCAGGTGCAATGGACTGGTCAAACACCACTGATATCTTCAAGAAAATACTGTTCTGCTTGGTTTCTTTGATGAGTGTGACAAACTCCAGAAGATGTTCTGTGAGTTGGGGAGATAGTATCAAAAGTGGTGAGACCAGCAGACTGAACAAGACAACAATCTGTTGGACTGGAACTGGACCTTCTACTGTAGAGGTTGTGATAGAGAAGAGGATGGTGGATAAAATCAGTGCCATCCACAATATTCCAACCACGTACTGTAAACTTTGGCAAATAGGAAGCTTATTTACCTACAGACTGATTCAGCTGAAAATGAGAACAGTTCTTCAGAGAGGCTTGCTCTGATATAACATAAATTTGACATCACTAATCTGGAATTGGCCTTTTGTTTTGCAAAGTAGCTTGTTTTATAGAAGCCAGTTTTATAGGAGCCTTTTGACACATCAATGGAGTAGAATTTACAGCTTGTAATCATTTCCAAACAGTGCTATATTGAGAAATAATGGAAGAAAAACAACCACTAATAATCCACTAATAATCTCACTATAATGTTATAAATGTTCATGTAATCAAATCAACAAAAACATGTCATACATAAAAAAGCGCAAATTAGTAACACACTTGAAACATAAAAAAGAAAATTATCCCACAAACTCCCGAGAGCTTAATGATCATCAGAACAGTATGTTTTATTAATTGTTTCCAGCTGCACTGTATGCTATATGTTCACCTTGTACAAGAAACAAATACAAACACTCACTAAAAACCAAACCATCTGCTAGCAGCCTTCTCTCACTAACATTTCTGGAACTAAAGGGACATTACTGTTTAAGTGTGTGTGTTTTGTGTTTTGTGTGTGTGTGTTTTTGTGTGTGTGTGTGTGTGTGTGTTTTGTGTGTGTTGTGTGTGTTTTGTGTGTGTTGTGTGTTTGTGTTGTGAGTGTGCGAGCGCTGCGGCGTCCGCTCAGGATCCACAGCTGGATTCAATCGGAGCAGAAAACAAAGAACCTAGAAGGAAAAGGGCGGCTCACGTAAGACTATGATTATAAGAACATTTAACAAGGCAATACAAATCTAACAGGACTGAAAACCTCCAACATCAAAAAACGCACAGTTGATATAGAAAAAAATACCACAATGGAGAAGGAGGTGACATAAAGAGCATCAACTTTCTCTGTAGAGAAGGGGAACCACATCTTTAATTTCTTCCTGAGATTTTTTTAAACTTTTTCTTTCGTGCTTGGCAAGCTGGTGTGTCGTAGAGTTTTCGGGGGTTGTACCTCAGTTTCAATAAAGACAATCATTCGATAAATACTGGAAATAGGATGGTATTTTTCTTTAGTCAATTATTTTTAGTGTTGCCCCTTCAAGTGTCTCTACATTCAGGGGTCACCAACCGCAATGAAATGATTTCCACTGGAATTTCCACTGTCCGGATAAACACACGCATAACTGAAGATTCATTAATTTTCTTACACTGAAAAACAAAGACAGATAGAATTCACTTGGAACATAAACAGTAGAATGTAAAAAAAAATAAACAAGACATAGAAGATAAAAGGTGGGAGATAAATTGTCTTTTGAGGTTCGGTCCTGCATGTATGTCCCAAGAACCTCCGGTGAAATGTCCACAAACAAATCCTAAAAGGACGGTAAATGAGTAGAAGGTGAAAACAGAGAGAGTTGTCGAGTCCTGGCCAGTCCTTGTTCAAGCGCTGGCAGTTCATGTCTGAGCCACTATCCTCACTCTCAACCCAGTCGCTGGCGTCTGCTGGTCAGTTCAAGATGGCGGCGATGCTTTTTTTGTAAATGTTTTAATGTTGTTTTTTTTTGTTTTAAAGCCCTCCTCCCTCCTCAGCCCCGGCTCACGGCTCAGTTATGTGCTCTCTCATGGGGTCGCCGTGTTTGGAGGGCTGGTGCGGGGACGGGGCCTGGGACGGGTGGGTACCGGGGGGCAAAGTGTGGGCGCTGATGGGCACTCCCCCGGGCACTAACCCCTCCATGGGACCGGGGATCCCACCGGGGGTGACGCCCACCATGCCGGGAGGGAACCTGCAACGGGACACGAGACGGTCAGCAGGGACAGTTTCAAAATAAAAACAGCATTGAAGGTAATGTTTGGAAATACAAAGGTTTTAGGGATGTCATGATGACACTTCTTGAACAAGTACCTATAATGAAGTACTTTCTGATGCCAAGTACAGATACAATAACCTAATATATATTAAGGCTAGACAAACTTATTTATTTTTTTACAATTGAAGTGAGTACTTAAGGGGGCCAGTACAATATAAGAATCAAATTAAAATAATGGATTGGTTCTTTTTAATTCAAATTTTCAAAAGAAAACCTTTACCCTCAGTAAATGGTAAAGTAAAGTTATGAATGTTTCTTATGCTAATATAAAGGAAAGATGCCAAAACAGAGCTTTATTGCCA
Organism: Neodontobutis hainanensis; assembly: GCA_024349245.1. Classification (NCBI taxonomy): domain Eukaryota; kingdom Metazoa; phylum Chordata; class Actinopteri; order Gobiiformes; family Odontobutidae; genus Neodontobutis; species Neodontobutis hainanensis. Next base: position 2,817,052 of record JALDNG010000016.1, on the reverse strand, counting down.
CTTAGTAAAATGAATTTACTAAGTGGATCTTAGGGACAAAATGTCTACATCATAATATACAAATGTGCGTTTTTTTTTAAATTCTGCTAAACTGAGTACATTTCTGTTGTCTGTCAAACCTTGGTGTTACACACTAGTAACAATGCTTATATCGAGTTGGCACTCAAATGTCTTTCCTTCAGTGCTCTATTATAGATAAATAAAATATTGAGCCAGTTTGCAATGTTCTCAACCCAAGCACAATCCTGTTTATGCACAATTTGCAATTTCTGGTGGCTCAAACTAATTTGTCTATTGAAAATGTATTGTGGCTGGCTTAATTTCCGGCACAGAAATGTGTGCATAGCTGCAAGGGTCTATCGATTCCATCAGTTTAGGCTCAAGATGCTTTTTGATTATCTATTTTGATCTTCCTACTTACATTTGGACTTATTAAAGGAATGATTAAATGAAATGGTAATTTCTTAGTAAAAAAGGGTGTCATAGAGTGTGTTAAAGGTTTGGAGGGAACAGGGCATATCATAAAGCTAAGGCAGAGTTACTACATGGGGATCCTACAGGTAAAGTGTAAAAACACAGAGGTCTCACTGGGTCTGGGTGATACTCCTTGTTGTGGGCAGTTTTCATTTACCTGGTTGAGATTTAGGTATATAATTTGTCCTGCATTCCCCCGGTTGCTATGGTCTGTACCATGGTTTGGTTGATTCGGCTGTGTGAGAGAAGCAGTTCAGTATAGAGTGTGAGAAAGGGGTCAGTTCATTCGGGTCAACTTCTGTGAAGAATAGGCCACAGGAAGTCCATAACATCACGGAAGTCAAGAAAATGTGACAGATCAACATGAGAAGACCAGCGCTACCCTCTCCCTTTAACGCAGCCCACCTCCAGTGAAAGAGGCCACTGTCGGCCATGCAGCACCTACCTGTAGGCGGCGCCGTTGAGCTCTGGGTGAACTTGAGGCTGCGGCTGCTCCATCATTCCCCAGGGGGCCGTGGTAACAAAGAACTCCTTGTTGATGCAGTTTCGAAGACTGTCAGGAATGCGGCCTGTGGCAGAGGGTTTGAACTTTTAGCAGCAGGCTGACTATATAAACTTCTAAGCTTTTATGAAAAAAATTATATATTATATACTGTTTCTAATCATGCACTTAGACACTTAGAAGGTGGTGCTCAACTACATAGACTCATACTGCATATTTAATTATGACCAAAGCAAAAATAGTCATTTGAAATATTTATGTACATTTTGTGATATTTTGTCTTTTAAGATAATATAAACATTTTTGTTTGTTTTAACTTTTGTTTTATCATGAGTTAATTTGGTCGCCTGGCCAGCCATACCCATTTACTTTGGAAAATTTTCTCATCACTGGAAATCCAACTTTTATTTATTATAATTATATAATATAATTATAATTATATAACTAAATTTAAAAAAGAAGCAGAATGGCTGGCTATTTGTGACTATTATCATATAGTAGGGCTGCAACAACTAATCAGAGTTATCAATTATAATCGATTATTAAAATAATTGTCAACTAATTTAATAATTGATTAATTGCTTTCTGGGTTATTTATAGACTCTGAAACCTACCATGTGCTGATAGAAGAGAGTTTTATTACAAAGACACAGCAGTAAATCCACAGAAACAGTAAAAGATTTGTGTTTTTGATCAAAATACATATTTAAGTTTATATATGATGTATATTTATAAGTATTTTGTGCGCATGTGTGTGAGCGTGTGAACGTGCATGCATGTGTGCGCGCGTGTGTGTGAGCGTGTGAACGTGCGTGCATGTGTGCGTGTGAATGTGTGTGTACGTGTGTGAGCGTGTGAACGTGCGTGTGTGTGAGCGTGTGAACGTGCGTGCATGTGTGTGAGCGTGTGAACGTGCGTGCATGTGTGCGTGCATGTGTGTGTGAGCGTGTGAACGTGCGTGTGTGTGAGCGTGTGAACGTGCGTGCATGTGTGCGCGTGCATGTGTGTGTACGTGTGTGAACGTGTGAACGTGCGTGCATGTGTGTGTGTGTGTGTGTGTGAGCGTGTGAACGTGCGTGCATGTGTGCGCGTGCATGTGTGTGTACGTGTGTGAGCGTGTGAACGTGCGTGTATGTGAGTGTGTGAACGTGCGTGCATGTGAGCGTGCGTGCATGTGTGTGCGTGTGTGTGAGCGTACGTTTGTGTGTGTGCGTGCGTACTGACTGCCCTCTGAAGGACTACCTCATTGGAACCTAAACCCACCTGTAATGGCCCTGCGGATTTCTGTTGCGGCGGCCTCTCTCATCTCCAGTGAGGCTTGTTCGCTGTACCAGGCTGTGTGTGGTGTGCAAATCAGATTGGGGGCGTCTTTTAGTGGACCTTGGGAAAAACTAATAAAACAAAAACCAACAAATAAGACATTTGTTTTTTTGTAGTAAATGCTGCATCATTGTTGTAAGAATCACCTGAAGGGCTCTGTCTCGTGCACGTCCAAGGCAGCACCGCGTATCCTGCCTTCTTTAAGGGCCTGAGCCAAAGCCTTCTCATCAACCAGACCCCCTCGGGCGGAGTTGACAAGGAAAGCGCCTTGACGCATCTGCAAAAAAAACAATTACACCTAAAAACATCCCCAAAATCCCAATTACACCACAGCCAGAAGTGCTGTCAACTGCTGCGTAGGACGATTGTTAAAAATACAAAAAAGCCAACAAAAGCCTGTCAAAATGAAGGATGATGAGGTGACTAACTGCTGACACTAATCCGTCCAAAGAATCATTCATTTTATTCAGAAAGATGTACACATGTTCACAATATAATGATGCAAACAACTTAACATTTGATTTTAATAATAGATGAAGTAATTACTTGGGCATATCTGAAAATACATATTTGAAGAGCTCTAGGGGTTTTAATAATTAAACATGTCAATTAACAAGTAGCATTTCAGCTAATGGCCTAGAGATGGCAGCAGTGATCAGTGGAAAATGTAGCATTTGTCCCAATTCCATACTTATTTTACTAATGCATTTATACGCTCTGTACTACGTTCTGGTTGATTTATAAAAATAACACAAACTTTTCACACCCAAGGGAAATAGTGATACTAGCTCATTTGTTTGAATAAAACACCCTACAGGCCTTATTTTTTGGTTTATACTTTAAGCTTTCTGCCATGTAGAAGTATTTATGAATGTGCAATCTGTTGTGTGCAGTGCTACGCCACATTTGGCAGAAACACAAGCCTGTGATTGAAAGTCTCCCAGCAGGAAGTTTTCTTTTTCCCATCGGCTCACTTTTCAAAGTGTGCAGCCTAGTGAACTTTTGACTCTTGGTGCTGTTGAGTGCGACAGACCTGTCACTAGTGGCTTTGCTACTGACACCGACGAGCCTGGTTAACTGGCGTGCCCATTCGGCCTGCCAGCCCACGCCGCTGCCAACACATGACTTGGCTCCGCTGTAGCGTTTCTTGGCCGACTTACTGACTGCTTTACTGGCAGCCCACAATAGGTGTACTGCTTTGAAGGTTCTCATATGTGTCATGATCTCGGACAATGGAGTATAGTAGAGTACAGGCAGCTACACTCTGGACTGATTTACTAAAGCTTTGTGAGAACTAGGTGGAAAGTGAGTGCAAAAAAATAAGCAAAGTGATTTACTAGGCATGAGGTTAGCGACTCTTGCAGGAGCAGAATGACATGATTTTAATCTAGTGCCTTAATGAACAAATAAAATTAAGTGTTTTCTCTGCAGAGCGCAAAATTAAAAGCTCAAAATGAATAATTTTAGGGATCTTTATATGAAATATTAAGATTGCGGGTGTTAAAATAGTGTCACTTAAGCCCACTGGAGAGGTAAGAGGAAAGACTGGTGTTTGAGCAAAGATGAGGCATAGAAAGTATGAAAATATAAATGTTTTATAAAAAAATCAATTAGTGGGCGTCTCAGTGGCTTACCTGGTAAAGCACATACCACATACTTGAGCAACATGGGTTCAGGTCCATTTGCTCCATGTCATTCCCTTGTTTCCTGTCCATCAACACTACTCTAATAAAAGGATCAATTTGTAACAACACAGCAAAGCCACAGTTTCCCTGCCAACACTTTTTCCTTCCATCTGAGTCATATTCCAGTAAACTCTTTTGCTGCTGGTGTTTCTCAAACGATGTTTTCACAACTGTCCAATCCCGGCTGTCAAACGTAGCCTTTAAGCAGGTAGCAGTATCTCAGGGGTTAAGTCCTCTCGTTCTGTTTCCACTCCAGGCCTTGTGCTCTGACTCACATCATCACATCATGGTCTGCTTGTCTATCACAAAGTATCTACTATATTCATCCATCTATCCATTCATTTGATACTTGTGAATAAGCCTTGTAAAACACCGGACAAACACCCTCAAAAGTGCTCTGGTGCAGCAAGAAGGAAACTGTGCATTAAACCTAGAATAGAAATGTCAACAATGTCTAATGTATGCTGTCATAACCAACATTGTAATTAAATCCCACAAGTCTGGTTTATGTACTATTGAAGAAAAGTATACTGCAACTTTTGATCCAGCTTTCCACAATGACATGAAAAAGTGAGCACAAATCTTTTTATTTTATCTTTTTTTAATCAACCTTGACAACTAGCCAAAGCTGTTATACCTGTACATTTATCTTGTGTTCTACCGCTTTTCATTCTTTTGCATCGGCACATTCACAGATTTCATTAAAGGCTGAGATTTAAAAGCCTGTGATGCTATCGAACAAAGAAAGGATACTGTGAAAGAATGCCAGTGGCCAGCCAAGTCAGTGCCATTCCACAGTGTTTAAGCTCTTTTCAACCTGCCAAGACTTTTAAGATTAAAGAATGAGCAGCTTTTCAAAGAGTTATTAAAAAAATGTTCAAACCTAAACAGCTTCTTGATATCGGTTTCCAGGACATTATCAGCGATGATCCACCTGCTATGACGACAGAAACCTGAAGAGCATTACCTGTTTGATGGTGAAGTCGTTGATGAGGTGGTGGTTGTGTTCGTTCAGGTTGCAGTGTAGAGACACACAGTCGCTCTGGTACAGCAGGTCCTGGAGCGTGTAGACTCGCTGAACGCCCAGAGAGCGCTCCAGACCATCCTGGAGGTAAGGGTCATAGAAGATGACGTTGAAGCCGAACGCCTTTGCCCGTATGGCCACAGCCTGACCTGTACGACCTATGGAAGAAGACATCAACATTTTTTATAATAAATCCTACTAATTGATATATTCTCTGAGATGATAAAGATTTGTTTTTTTAAGTTTTACATCAGACACATACTCAGAAAATTACATTTTTTTTTTCTTCATATATACAAACTTATTGACTTACTGTATTACTAAGGGACCCCTTGTATTGATAACTGCATGTACACAAAATTTTTAAAAACCCATGTACTAACCAAATCCGATGAGGCCCAGAGTTTCCCCCCGAATCCTGGCAGCTCCCGAGGCCACTTCACGGATCTGCTCCACACTCTGGACCCGTGTGCCCTCCCGGAGAGCCTGGTAAAGCCACGTGTTTCGTCGGTACAGGTTTAGGATGTGACAAATTGTGGAGTCGGCTGTTTCTTCTACAGCTGCCGACGGAATGTTACACACAGCAATACCTGCAATAGATACACATTCAGAGTGACGGGACCTTGAAGATGAACAATAAATGATACGATTATTTGGAGGCTAATTAAACCCATTCATTCCTGAAGGATTCCATGTCTGCATGTGTACACGTATGAACATAAATAATTAGGATATTAACTCCCACTCTCAAAGCAAACATATGTCGGGGACAGTGGACAGTGAGACGATGCGTTTCATTTCCGTCCGAGCATCTGTTGTGCACCAGCAGCTCTCACGTTAGACATTCTGTTTAGTGAAAGTAATAGTTCCTGTTACATATGTTGTTTATTATCTGTTGAGTGTGTCTGGTGTCTGTCCAAAGGTGTGCTGTCCTCATAAATAAATGCTTTTGTTGTTTAATTGATTATGTTTTGCGTCAGACAGCGCCCGACTGAGCCATATGGGAACATGGAAACATGCTGCATGTTTAATAGTCAGAGCATGTGACCACTGTGTGTTGTAGACTTTATTTTTCTTAATTTGTGCACATCTGTCATTGAGAGACTCACCTAGTTCTCCGGCAGCCTTGATGTCGATGTTGTCGTAGCCGCTGCCGATGCGGATGATAATGCGCAGGGCCTTGAACTTCTCCAGGTCCTCTCTGGTCAAAGTGATGGTGTGGTACATCATGGCCCCCACTGCTTCATTCAGCACCTAAGGGACAGCATGGATGAGAAAATTCAATAAACAAAGCTGGTTTATTAGTTTATCATCATTTCATAAAATTGCATAGTATAGCACAACATAACATTGCATAGCACTCCATTTTTGAGAGGTTTTACGCTAGTATATCTTGGGGTTTCAGTTTACTTTCAACCATCAGTTGAATCAATAAAAAACAGCTTTAAGTAGGGTATAATCGCATCAAATAACACTCCTTGCGTTTGTCTATCTTGGAAAACAGATGTGTAAAGCTCCAAAGAAACCAATACACCTGTCTGGAGTGGACAAACTAAACACTGCTGAAGGAGAATCATCTTCTGAGTTTGTACAAGATGTACAGGACTCTGCCAAATAGAACTGCTCCACACTATGTAGTCGCTTCACAGTACCATCTGGGAGGTCTCCCGGTGAAAGCATTTGCAAAAGAGGAGGTACTAAATAGGAAAAAACGGTCGATGATTGGCCATAGTTTTATTTAATCAGAGCAGCGCCCTGTTGTTAAACATTCATAATGTTAAAACAACAGCTACAGCTTTAAACCTAAAACACGACAAAAGAGTGAAGCAAAGGGAAAGTGCATACATATTGTCACAACATTTATGCACTGATTAACGAGACATAATTGAGGGATTTTATTGGTTTGAACTCAATATATTAGACATGTCTGCTCTGAAATGTCAATATTTTTTACAACAAAATTAAGATGGCAAAAATAAATAGTAGACACTTGCATTTATATCTAAAATAACAGTGTGACAGCTTTTACCGCCTTTGTTTGATGCAGCCTACGTTTATAGATGCTATTCTTCATCTAAATGCAAATACTCTGTTTATGTGTGGTGTAAAATAAGAGTGGTTTCTTGTATCACGATAATGAGCGCCGCCCAAGCTGCTTTGTGTCACGGAGCAGAGTGAACACTGGCGGGCCATAAAGCAGACCGGCAGCTGCTGAAATACAGAGAAAAGCAAACAGACGTGTGAGACGCAGCTGTTAAGTAACAGGTTGAAATTCGCCGCCTGCTAACTGAATTAAGCTAACTGGGCCGGATTAGCATAGCCATCAATTTCCTGTGAACATTTTTATTGGTGCTCGCTGGAGTCAGAGCTGGATGGTAAATTCAAGGTTAAAGCTCTTCTCATGCATTAATGTTATTAGCTGAACGGGACAAGCCGGCAGTGACAGGCCGACTGTGGAAAATGACACAGAAGGCTGTTAAGTGGCACACAAATACACCAAACAAGTCAATGTGGAGGACAAGTGGAAACTAAATATTTTCTTTATTGTTCGTATCTTCTTGTATAAATAGTACAGAAAGGGATCGTACTAATTAAAGGTGAAATCATGTGACCAGCTTGTGTATTTTCCATCCACAGAGACATTTAATATTGCCTTAAAATTGAGAATTGTTTTCCAGATTGAAATAGAGTTATCTGATATTTAAAAATCCACAAAACAACGCAAAGTATATGTACATATTTTAGTTCCAACCCAAACCCAACAAAGTTCAAAACCTTTATTGATTTACCAGTGCAATACAAATGTTTAGCCTACTTTCGACAAAGCAGCAAAAGACTTCTCTGAATACTGGACAATAATAAATCATTTACAACAAAAGGAAGCCATGTGAAAGTGCATTCTTTAATTTTGTCATCTTTTAGTGTCATTGCTTGTTAGCTTCAGTATCTTATGTCTACTGTAATCTATCCAACAGGCTAGAAAATCTAAAAGGAATGTGTTTGTTATGCTAATCTAAGTATATTACATTTGTCAATTGTCTCAGTGTTTTATGTGATTATAATACAGCATTGGCTCAGTTCTTTGTATTGGAGATACAATCAATTTCCAACTGAAATGTTCATTTGTGCTTTAAATTTAATAGCTCTGTTTTCTCTGTTTCAACATAGTCGCAAAAATTCTAAAGCACCTCATAAACTGCATTTATTCCACTCAACCTGAACACTGATACTATGATTTTACTTCAAATCTTTGTTCTGTTCAAAAAGTCTTCTTTCCAAGGACGGCAAGTGCTCTACTCCCCCCACATCATGTGGGTGCATTTCACAGCGCACACTGCCAACAGGTAGCACAGCTTACAGCACTCAAAACAGCCATCAGCCAGTGCAAGACACTGCAGTTCTTTTATTTGCTTTCTCTGTGCGGATATTTGTGTTTGAACAGCACGACCCAACTTCCACTGAGATTGTGTGCTGTGCTGCATTCATGTGCAGGTGGATGGTCACAGTTTCCATGCTTGGAAGACATAAAAGCAGTAATACTTCCCATTCAGTCATAAGTTTACAAGTGCATATTCCACTGTTAAAACTCTGCTCTAATCAAATAGCTGTGCTAGCTGCTGTGTTGTTTATCATTAGAAGACAGAGCTAATGCAAAAATCTATAACCTTAATATAGTCTGTGAGTTACAGTTGTGCTCATAAATTTACATATCCTGGCAGAATTTGTGATTTATTTATTTTCATAGAAAATGAATGAGACACAAAAACCTTACTTTCACTCATAGCGTTTGGATAAAGCCATTAATTGTCAAACAATTGTGTTTACTCTTTTTAAATCATAATGAAAACAGAAGCTACCCAGATGACCCTGATAAAAAGTTTACATACCCCAGTTCTTAATATCATTCATATTCTCTGAAAAATGGCTAAAAAAAAAAATTCTGCCAGGGTATGTACAACTGTACTTTAACCTAATATGCATTTGTGTATATGAGCTGAATTCAACTTTAATATACGTGTTGCTGCCTAAAGTGACGAGCATGTCAGTCTTGTTAGACCAATCTCTTTTTAACAGTCTTTGATGAGAAGTAAAGGTCCTCAATTGCTCATGTAGAATTATGGGTCCTCTTGGTGGTGTTCAGGACAAGTCCAGTATAACATTAAGTAAACTGGTAGCCTTTACTAGGATTAACTGTCCTCTAGAAAACATTACCTTTATAGTAAGAGAAAAAGAAGACTTTAATGAAATTTAGAAGCCTTTAATTATGTTTTAAAAACTTCAATGGCCTGGTTTTCTTTTTAACCTAAATAGCAAAATAGATGCAAATAGATGAACATAAAGCTCAGATCAGATTTTGGGTGATTATGTACGTTTGTATGTATGTATGTCTTTAATTTTTGTAGCCTTTAGCTTGTGTAGCCTTCAAATAGAGCAGCTAAGTATAAAGCCACTCAATAATGTTCTCTACTCACTCTCTGACGGCACACACAATTTCCATTCATTAAAACCATCTTCTGGAATTTGCACATTTTTTAGTGGTTAATGTTCTTTTATGTTAACTTTGCTTGAGGAATTAAATTATAAATTCAATACTATTGATAGAGCAGTTGCCTGATAGGCTTTACAGACTATTCCTTTAGTCCAACACACAACCTATTTAATATTTTCTAAAGATCGTGATTAAAATTAGTCAAAATTGTTTTGTTGCATAACCTTATTGCACAACATCAGTGTCCTACTTTGCAACCTTCTGACTTTGACTGGGTTTCAAACCAAAAAAAATTTGCCAAGGCTATTTTTACTTTTTATGCGAGTGAAAATTTATATTTTTGATTAGCCAAATTATTAGCCATTGATACTGCTCTTTTAAAACCTGTTCTGACTGAACATATGCCAACACACTGTACCTAATATAAGATACTCAGACTCAGTCTCACAGCGGTGCCCCCAAGTTTTCCGACTTGAGCAGGTGTTCATATGCATTTCCCAACTCAGAATTTTTTTTTTTCCAAAGCTTCTGACACCACATGAACGCAGCATAAGTGCCCCATCTGTACCCTCTGCAGTGTAGTTATAGCTGTGGGAATGATGCCAACATCTATACTCCCCCCAAAGGGATCCGCCCCAATGTGTGTGAGAATATGTTATTCAGTGCACATTGTTTAATCGGTTTTAGGGAGAGAAATACAACTAAAAAAACTATTAAAAATAAAAACAGAAGTGAATGTAAAAGTCTAAACCAGACAGAAAGACAAAGCAAAGCCATCTTCATAATAATCTAATGAGTTCTTTAAACAGAGCCCTCTATTCATCGCCTAAGACACATTTTCACACCCCTCGTGCTCACACTGTGAAATTATCCCAGTGTACAGACAGTAAAATGTTTCACCCACTCTGGCTCAGAACAATTAGACTGCATTTCTATTAGCGGCCTCCTCCTCCTGATTTAACGAGGCGCCCAGCGGGATTAGAAGCACTGATGACACCATTACACTTGAACTGGGAGAGGGGAACAAGCCGGTGCTCAAATATGATTAAAACATTAGAGGAAAAGACAAAGAGAGAGTAAAGAATGGTTTATCAGAAAGATATCGGAGAAACACATTAATTTTAGGACTGTGTTAACAAAAAAAAAAAAAACAAGTATGTTATATTTGCACGTCTAACACGCAGTAAAATAGTTTGCAAAATTAGCACGTTACAAGAAAAACACAGTGCTCAGCAAACAACAGTTGATTAATGTTTTTTTGCTTAATGGAAAAAAGCAAATTAAATGTTCTAAAAAGATTAGTTTAAAAAAGTACAGTGAAGTAGTTTTCCAAATTTTGGAAGCCTGTGATAATATAATTAGTTTAAGCTGTATGATTTTGTGGCAATGAGCTTTTAAAAACATGGAGACACAGCTTTGATTTTTTTGTAAGAGGTAGTAGTAAGATTAGAAGCTGTAACAGATTAAAAAACAAAAAATACTGTAATTTAGACTGATCGGTGGTCTCTGTAGTGTTGTTAATGCTAGGAGAATTGGATGATTTTTAACAGATGACTTTCATCTCAAGTTGCTCACAGAGCTCAGTTTCAAGCGCCATCCATATATACCCAAAGCCTCAACCCAGCATGCAGCTGCACGATACATTGAGGATGTATTTAGATCATTCACACTTAAGGGCATTAAGCCTGTAACATTGTGCTGCAGCTGGATCCATCTTGAACTGCTCCAAGCAAAGTATTCACGCCCGAACCTTGGCTAAACTTGACCGTTGTGTAAAATGATGTGACAGTACTGACAGGTCTTGGTGTTTTTTAGGATCCAACAACCCTTTTACTGTTATGAACAATGTGGTGCTGCTCTGACTGGATTAACCGAGGCTGATAAATCCAATCACCAACCAGGTATTCATTGAAAGGAATTGCCCTTTTGCAAACACTCTCGACTGGAGCCCGCCAATACAAGTCTAATCCTGTAGTTTAATTGCAAAAGTCATTCCTGAAAGCGTCATACCTTTTCATGAATCTCTTGTGTGGACTGAGCGTCGCAGAAAGCCACAGTGGCAAGATCCTTGAGGATTGGCATCTCTACGGTGCAGTCGCGGCCGTCCAGCAGCGCCACAAGGGGGCGCGGGTGCATAGGCCCATTCATTATCTGGGGCCGAATACCTGCAGAGAAAAGAAGGGGGGAGTTAATTATTTATGTGTGGCACAGGCAGTCAAGAGAGCTGCGGAAGAAGCAGTAAAATGTGAGAAATGCATCCCGCAGCAGGAAGTGTACACAGGCATGGACTGGGCCGGTTTGTTGGACTTGATTAGGCGAATAACAGACACACACTCACACGCATACACATACCCAAACAGCAACTAAGCAGAATCAATAGTCTTAAAATGGACTTTCTACTTGCACCCACTATCATCATCTCCTTTACCTGGCAGCGCTGGTCGATATCACGCAACACTTACACACATACACACACACCGCTCATGATATGACTAACCCCCCTCTCGCTGTTATCCAGACTGTTACCAGGCAACAGGTCCTTTCACCCCATGAGGTCATCACCTCCATTATCCTATCACGGTACAGGGAAGCTGGCAGCGCTTGGATGCGAGTGATGGGTGTGTGTGTGTGTGTGTGTCTGTCCGCGTATGTGCGCCTCTCGTACACACTCGAGGTCTTGTCGGCACTCAACAGAAATCTTCACTTTGTTTGATTCACCAAAGTAAGTCAAGGCATTTTGGCTTGTGGTAATTGCCAGATTTTTTCTTCTCTCTTTTTTAGGCAAGTCTTATCTTCTCAACAGAACAGAAAGTGCTGCAGCTTCCGACAAGTAAAACACTAATTAATCTTGAGTGTCTTCTTGACTTGCACATTAAACACCAATGCACTTCCACAAAGATAAAACAAGACACTAGATAAATATGTGTTAACTACAGCATTAACTAAATCTAAAATCTAAAAAGAGGGGGAAAAGCGAAGGGAATGAAGGGCGGGGGGTCCACACACCAGCAGTGTCTGACTCCCTGCTGCCTGTTGTCATGGTGATTAGAGGATTTGGGCAGGATTATGAAATATTTTATTTAGTGGCATCTGCGCTGCTGGAGAGGATGTCCAAGCCTTGCTCTCTGTCTGTCTCTGCCTGTTCTTCCTGCACCGGGAGGAAGCGAACACAGCACTAACATTACTGCGCCAAAAACTACGGTACTTCAATGTACCTTAAAAAGAATATTGACTGCCAAATGTTCCATTCACAAAACCATTTTACAAAACATTTTTATTTCAAGAAATGGCATTAGTTCTGAACAAGCAAAGAGGATCAATGTGAAGCTGGATGTTCCATAGATTTGCTTATTTTTTCAAAAGTATTGACAGCCAAGACCTCTGTTAACACAGGCATGTCCAACATCCAGCCCTGGGGAACAATCATAGCCCAAGGTCAGATTTTTATCTACGAGCACTATAAGACTCAAAGTGCAATCACTATTATATCTTTGACTCTTTCCATCTTAACCTAACCCATTTAGGTTGTATTCTGTTTCTTTTCCAAGAATAATAGAATTGTTTTATTAAAATACAGTTGTTACAGAATAACTCCAATGTTCAGCCTTTAGGCAATTTTAAATGATCATATGGCCTTCTGTGCAAATTATTAATTCTGTGCAAAGGACACCAGAGGTTTAGCTGAACATAACTGAAGTGAAGGAAAAATAAAAAAAAAATAAAAATTTTTCAAAGGGTACAAGGCTGAGCAAACAATCGCCTTAATATCCATCTTAAAAAAGGGCACATATTATATTATAAAATGAGTCTTTTAAAGTGTATTGTGAGGAGAAGAAAATTAGCATGAGAGGCTATGGTTAACCAAAGTGGATCACCTTGGATTTGGCAATACTGTATAAAAGCTTCAGCTGTATTTTTGTGTTTTGAAAAAGGACTCCTTACTTTCAGAAGCTCCTGTTCCTTGAACTCAATGAGAGGACAAACTACGGGAGAAGAAACACTTTCACGTTTTCTTTTTAAACCCGTTTTTAGACTGCTTTAAAAATCTATAAACAACACTGATTTTCTTTGTTTTTTTAATCTACCCTTTCCACTAGGGCAGCACTAGGAGAACAAGCAAAATGCAATAACTATGTTCAACATAGAAATAATTTTAAAAAGCTCCTTTTAAAATTGATTTGAAGTAAAATAAATCATAAAAACAGCACCGGCTACTGTTCCAGAGATAAGGCATGGTGTTGCAATCTGAAATTTCACTACCAGATAACTCAAGAACTACACACTATATCTTTAAGTTATAAATACTTTGCTTTTATCTCTACGACAGTGCTACATTCAGTCAGATTATTATTTGGATGCAGCTGTATTTTATTGATATGTTGGTGATATATCAGTGTACAATTTTGTAGCTCTATTTTTAAAGATCAGAACTTTTTGTCTTTACATTTGATTCTATAAATCGAAGTACTAAATCATGCTTTCCAGTGGATAATCTAAAACTTAATCTGCTTCAAACATCATCTGAGAAGTGCACTCATAAAGCCGCTAAATCTAATTTTATAGCTATCCATTCTCTACCTGTTTATTTTATATCGCTGCTTTGCTTTTATGTTTTGCTTACTTTGCTCATAATTTTTCTGCTGATTTTAGAAGGTTTATTACTGCTTGGAGAATCACTTCATAACGGTGCCTTGTAAAAAGTGAATAAAGAGAGTACTCTTTTATCATTTATTATATTACACACATTAAGAGTGTTATTGTTGTGTGGCAGAAGTTCATAAACTACTAGAGAGGACAACAAAAGTGCAGAGAGGGAAAAGTTTGAAAAGGAATAATGGCAATGCAACCTTCATGTTTGCATTCTTATTTGAGAGTGAAAGCAAGCGCTATTCTCACTAGAGAGCCTTGTGTTGTGCTCACCAACACACACCTGTGGCTCTGCAGCTCTCCCCAGTCACACACCCGCTGAGTTCATTATCACCATTTAGATTTGCTGTCAAAGAATATACTTCAGTTTACAGTGAAAAAAAATTAAGCAAACCTGCAGTGACGAAGATTTAAAAAATAAAAATTAAATTTGTGTGAGATTTCATGTATAGACACAAAAGCAGGGCAGATGGTGGGAAAAACAGCATTACTGGTAAAGGTAGGTCAAAATAGAGTTGATTAATTATTTCCGAGGGGCTAATGGCCTTCCGAGAACTTAATAAGGCAGAACGTGGCGCAGCACTTAACACACGATGAATCTGCATATAATTAGCTGCTAACAAGGAGGTTAATGAGGGCCCAAATGACTCTCATACCTGCCCACTGACTTACAGAAACTTATTCTACTAACTAAGGTAGAAAGTGTGGTTATGAAAAAGCCAGCAGTGTCACATTATTAGTACCAATAGTGACATAGAAATATATCATTATATACTGTACATTTGTTCTCTGCTGGTCATTATAAAAAATGATTGCTTTAAAAAAAAAAAAAAAAAAAGATAAAACAATACAGCCAAAAGTGCCATGAACAGAGTTGTTAGATTTAATCAATACAGTAGTCAATGCACCTAATTTATATCATAAACTAAGGTACATTGTGGGTTCAGTATAAAGGCGTCCCCCAAAGAACTTAGCCTGGGAAGCCAGACACCTTTCTGATACAGCAAGGAGTCTGGAAAAGCTCAATGCCAGCTCGTTTTTCTCAAGGCAGGGCTTGGTGAAGCTGGCGGGACAAAGCAACTCGGTGCCAACCAATCAATAGAAGCAACGGACATGACGTTAGCTAGGCGACAATCTACAAATAAGTAAACAAACGAACATGGCATGCAAAAACAGCTTCTATAATTAACGCTTTTAGCGCTGTCTGCTATCGAGGTTTTAAAGACATAATGTTGTCTCATTATGTCATTTAAAACCAATTTAAGAGGAGAGGCGAACAAACTTTGCGCCATCTTGGCTGTTTTGAAAAAGGGACTTGGGTCTAAGTGTGACGCAAGGCAACGCTCCAGCGACATTTGAATGTGATTGGTCAGGACGGAACCTATCTGAAGAACTGACTGGCTTACGGCGCTTTGGCAGACTGAGTTCCTGTAAACAGAATATACAGAGAGCACACCAGGCTGTGCCAGGCTACAAAGAACTACCCTTGGACAATAACATTTCTATTAAACAAATACTAGGAAATACACAACAACACAAATTTACACTGCAGAGTAAAATCTCTTATCTCTTACAAAAATCTGAGTTTAAAATCACACCTAATTAGAAGTATGCATAATATAAAAGAGCACCATAATACACTAGGCATAAAGTATACTGAAGCCATCACATCCCCTGAGTCAGCCTTTGGGTAACTGCTTCCACCCTCCTCAGTTCACACAGCGGCTGTTCTCATAAGAGCTACATGGAAAAACTGATACGAGCTTTCAGAAAAGGGCCCCGTTCATGCGTTTTTTTTTTCTTTACTTGACTTCTGTTTGTCCTGCAGTATTATCAACCTTCCCGCTGGGCCTGCATTAGCCTAGGGACACAGTGGGCTACAGCTCCACCCAGCAGCCATAGTCTCATACCAGAGCAAACAAAAGCATACACTCGTTCTTTAGTGGAATAAAAAACCCTATGAAGCTTCTTTAAGTGTTTTAGGTAAAGTTTGTGAGCAGTAAAAACACAACTACGGATGGTTTACATTAAGCACTATGATATTTTGGCAGACAGCGGTTCGGATAGAAATGCTAATTGCCTGTGCCAGTTTCCTGTTATTGTACTCAGAGAATTTATCACAGAACAACAGCCAGCATTGTCTCTGAGCCAGTAAGTAATAAAGAAACTCCAGCAACTGCTTGAACAGCTAAATGTAAACCTTGTTTGGTGTGACAGCACTGGGACAGCTGATAGCCTTATCCAGCAGAAGTCACATGAGCTCACATCCCTTGTGGGAAAGCTTGAATGAGCTTCAGGTTCATATCGTCTTTTTACCCAAAGATAATCACTATCTGGACCATTCCAAGTCAAAAAACTTTTTGGCATAGCTGGTAGGATTGTTCTCAACCACAAATGGATTACAGATGTCCCAGACTAAAAAGCCCTCTTGGATTGTGACAACTCAAATAGAAGTGATCTTTTTAAAAGGAGCGCTCATAGAAATACGCCTCCCCTTAGTGAATAAGATTTGGTGTCTAATTCTCCAGTTTGGAAGGGCTGATCTGGAAAAGCAGCTATAAGAACGCTCCAGCTCCTGCCAGACGCTGTGAGTCAGAGTCTTCAGAGGGAGAGGGATCATTTACTAAATAGAGCACAAACAATCAATGAAAGAAAAATAAACCCTTGCTCGAACGGCAGATTCTCCCCTTGGGTCTGGAAAGCAATCTTTAAACTGGTATTTAATAACCTCTCACCCCATCAGTTATCTTTATGTCTCTGTACAAAGCTTTTTTCTGGCAGATTGTTTGCTCTGGTTTTGTGGTTTCATGCTTTTCCAACTTGCCTTGCCTGGTTTATAAAGACAATTTTAATGAGAAGTGAACATGCTCCCTTTAGGTTTGCTGTTGGATTGTTTTTTCGGAACCATCATGGACAAGACTGAAAGCTAAATGGTCCACTCTGGGACTGCAGGCTTGGATTAACTTACCTGCACAATTGTTTTATTTTTTCTCTCAGTAATGACACTGTGCAATGCCATCTCTTTTCATTGCACTTTTAAACGGTTTAGTGTCCCAACTTACAGAAGAGCAAAACACTTTTGGGAGTCCCTTTATGCGTACCCTGTTCTTCCTCTTCTATTCATAAACGTGTGTTGAAATACAGGCAAGCAGCGCCTCCCATATTACCCAAACCGGTGTCATAAATGTCACTATCTACACTCCCTCGGTGTTCCCTCCATCAACAAAACAAAGGAAGTGAGAAAAACTTTCCATGGCGCGATGATATCAAGGCCTCTGCGGTGGTCGCTGGGTTCACAAGAGAGATTTCAGAGGAACTCCACTCTGCTCCTATCCAAGTTGAAGTGGCGCCAAGATGGGCTCAACGGGCTTAGGACCAGGTTGTGGTTACCTAGCAACACTCTAGCTGGGGGCCACAGTAGCAGGACAATCCAAAAGAGAAAAATGAAGGAGGAGGGAAGTCTCAGGCAGTTTTTGTTGCGACCATGCAGGCTTTATTTCTGATACTGTGCCTATTCTCTTAGGGCAACCTGCAAAAACACCTAACCTGGCAACCCAATGGAGATATAAAGAGCCGCAAACAATGCTGCATTCATGTGGTACTTAAGTTATACAAGTATCTGAGTTGAGGGCAGTTGATTTGGTACAACTGTACTAGGTCACTTAATTTTGTCAAGTAATGGTAATGTGATGCGTGTTGGGGTGCAGTAAATAAAATTATAAAAAGCTATTTTGAAAAATGATTAATAAGTCAGAGATTGCGTATCAAATTCTAACCCACATTTTGAAAAGGATTCCCTACTCTTTTTAAGAAATAATTGACTAGGACTATTTTTTTTCTTGATTCTCTGGATGTCATTGTGTCATTAGAATTTATAGCACGCCAAAGTTTATGATGCAGTTTTTTAATATTCAGGTTTTATTCAAATTAATGATTAGGAACTTTTCTTAAATATAGATGTACTTCAGTTTATGTTCCAATCTACAAAGTATAGCAACCTCAGAATGTCAAAACTCACGCAGCCTCAGATTTCCAGTGGGTTTACAGAGGGCATACACTTGCACTGTTTTAAAAATAACTCATTAATTCTCAAACAAAATGCACATTGACAAACCTGAAGGAAAAATGTCCAGTACTTTTGAGCATTTCAAGTTCTATTAGGTTTTACAGGACACATGGGAACCCTGATGATCTGGGTAGTTTAGATTTTTTTCTGCAAGGTTTTAACATCACATAAATGCAGCATATTTGTAGCTATTCTTCAAAACAGGACCATTTTTGTTTTCCCAGAAACATTTTTAAAGTAATCCAAAGCCTGATCTCAGCCCTCTTCCTGTTTGCTCAACAATCCATTCACCTGTTTGCAATTCCCATTAATCGGATGCACTTCTAGTAAATTGCATCCATGTTGACAAGAATTCTGCACTGTGATTTATGGTTTGTGACTGGTTTCGGGAGTGTGTTTACAATCCACTGGCATGTGCACAAAAAAGAAGGAGGTGTAATCTTTATTTTTCTGGCAGACTGTCCTCCTCCAAGCCCCCAGTAGGCCCTATCAGTCCAGCTACAGCACTGCCACCCTGGTCCATCTCTTGTTCCACTATGCGGGCACACAAAGACCTTGATTGTACTCATACTGTCTCCCTCCCCCGAACTTATCACCACCTAAATGCTCCGGCCAAGAGTGTGATGCCGGGCAGAAGGAGGAGGCTCCGAATATCAGTGTTACAGAAAGAAAAAAAAAAAAAGCAAATTGACACAAAAGCACAGATGATGTCACCAGCGAAAGCAAGACAAGCAGACAAGCATTCATGGTTTGGTTGACATATTTTTCGATTTTGCTTCCCAATGTTGAACAAAAGCACCTGTCAGATGATGATGTACATGAGCTTTGGTTCGCATAACAAGGGTAGAATACAAACCAAACGCAATGCTAGTTAGACAGCACCTTAAATAAAAGATACACCAGGTCAAAAAGGATGCTTGAAGAATGAAGAACAAGAACAAATTAGCTATTTTTACAGCCTCAAATTGGATTTGAAATAAACTGACAATTGTGCGTTTCACAAAAATATTGCACAAAAATGTTAAAAGCAATGATATGAAATGTCGCAAAAAAGGAAAGTGATTACATTGTCTGTAACTGTTAAGAAGTGAATTAACTTTCTGTGACGTTAGAGACTCAGATTATAAAATAATTTTATATAAGCCTGAGGAATAAGAGGTATGGCTTTTCAAGAGTTTTATATGGAATGCCAATAGGACTTTTGTTCTTACTTGTGTCTTCTCCTTTTTAATGCCACCCAGAAAAGGAGATGTTTTAGTTTTATATAACGGCGGCCAGTCTCCATGATCTCTGAAATAACTGTTTGACTGCTGTTTTCCATCAATTACTGCTTTGTCTCCAAGTTTTTTTCATTTCTGTGAACATTTTTTGAAAAAGAAAAGAACTACTCAACCAAGTTGGCCATACTTATTTAAACCAGTATAGTAAAAATAATCTGTTATAAAAGTCTGTTCTAGAAAAAAAGATTAATTCCTCAATAACAAAAAGCCAAAATGTGCCTCTTTTGCTCAACTCATTCACCTATGTGACCTATTGCTTTGTGTAACCTCTGTTGTCCATCGCTGTGCAGGTTTTTCATTTAGTCAAACTAAGAGCACACACTGGTCCACGCCTTTTTGGACATTCTGTTTTCATGACACACTTCATCGCAAAAACATAAGTGGCTCATTAGCCTTAAAGCCCGGTCCGACTCCTCCCCCCGCCTCTGAGCATCTTTTGCAAACACCACAGCCTTTTATTATTAGCCTCAATGCCTACTCACACATACAAACACGAAGCATGCTCCTTGCCTGGGAAATGTTGTCTCCACATCCTTCGAATCAGGAGCTACACATGGTAAGAGAAACTGTGGCACAGAAACGTTGGGGAGGAGGGTTCTCAAACAGTTTGGCCTGGGGTTATCCTCTCCCTCCGTTTTCTATTTTCCGGTCTTCTTTAGCTTTTTTCCCCCAAATCTTCGTCACCTCACCCCCAAGGGCTCCATTTTTTTTTTTAGGGTAAAGGGAAGGTGGCACAAGGGGCAAGGATGAACTGCGATGGTCAATGGCGAAAGCAATGCCTCCAACTCATTTAACGTCCAAATAAAAAGCTGAGAAAAAGGTCTTCTATTTGTCTCCTGCCAGGAATCACCACTTGTGCGCGCTCTCTCCGTCCTCTTTCAGCATATTTGGCCACCTCACTTTTCCTCCTCCTCTGCGTCCGCTCTGCTGCGCTGTCTAGCTCTTCACGGCAGGTTTCGGCTATTCATCTAGACGTCAGGCTCACTTGGTCAGCCTTTTGTTGCGAGTGGTAGAAAAGAAAGAGCGAAAGAAAGAGAAGGGGTGGGGGATAGACAGAAAACAAATGGGTGCCACAGCTACGCTGTGGGAGGAGGGAGGTAAATAGAAGAGAAAAAAAAATCCTAGTCACGGCGAGAGGTGCAGCGATCCTGGCACACGTTCGACTCCCTCTTCGACTCTCTCTCCAGCCAACCTTTCCTCTCGCTCAACATATTTTCCTTCTCTCGTATTTTTCCCCCTCCCCGTTCCCCTCCCACCCTTTCAGTTATATTATTCCCGTTCCAGCCTTCGCAGTCCTTTAAGAGTGCCAGCCCTCTTTCCCACCTCTCAGCCTTTTTGCTCCATGATCCTCCACTGTGATTTTTAGTCGATGCTCATACACTCCCTGGCATGAGCTCCATTGGGTTTATGTTACTGTTCAACTAGCTATTTCAACAGCAATAATGAAAAGAGTAAAAGACACACACACCTGCACTTGTTTTTGATAATTGAGAAAAAAATTGTCTCTCTCTCTCCGACTGTAACTGTCAAAGAGTCAACTTGCTGTAAAAGAAAATCCTTCTGGGAGACTAATTGATTCTGAGACTGAAGCAGGAGTGACAGATTAGCATGTTTAGCAAGACATTGGCAATAGTGGCCCTGCACTTAACCTTTTGTCAGCGACAGATGTCTTAAAAAGACAATACAAAGGTTACAATCACAAGTATTACCATTTAAACAGATAAATCAACTAGATTTGTGCTGAGCCTTTCTTGATTTAAAAATGAACCACACTCAAACCAAATGTTGCCCAGAAGATAAACTATACTTCATAGCCTTCCACCAGACTAACAGCATTTAGTTTAATAACCACCACTTTTGTTGTTACCAATTAGCATCAACACTAAACTCACCTGTTTTGTAAACCTTAAAAAAAAATTGCTGAATTACTCATAACGCATTATGTTGTAATAAGAGTATCCATGACGTTGAAGTGAAATCATTTAAAATCTAAATCAAATGGAATGCTACTCTTTGTTGTTCCACACAAAAGAATCTGGATAATTTTTGCTTTTATACCTTGAGGCGTCCTAGACATGCTATTCAAAGGCTTGTGTGAGACTTGGCAACCATGTGTTATGGCCGTAATCAAATGTAGCAAAAAATAAATAAATAAATAATAAGATAAATAAATAAAATAAACAGTTTTGTTATGTATTTAGCTTTGTAGTTGTTTTTAGACTTTATTCCAGACCTCCTAAATGCTTCTATTAATTTAGTGCATAAATTTTCTTTGTTTGATTGATGACAACCAGAGAATTTGCACCAAGGGGGCTAGTCTCAAACACCTACTAAACATTTTTTATACATGTGTGGAGTAGGACATCTTTTAGTGCTATCACGAATGCATTTATTTTCCTTTGTGCTAATACAAATACAATGAACATCTGCAAATTACTATGGAAATCAGAGCACTACTTTGCACTATTATTATGTTTTCACAAAGAGCCTATTGGTTTTATCTCCAGTCAAGGTTGAGTTACAACTTTCACTACACCAGTGTAAACAACTACACTAACTAGACTACAGCGCAGTGTAGCATTGGTTGAATTGTACTGAAGCTGTTGTAGTGGATTGAATGCATTTACCATCAGCTCAATAGGAAGTTCAAAAGGCTCCACTGAAGAGCTTTGATTACAACATGTAACCAGATCCCACAGGCCAAGCCTGGAGTAAAAAGGAAAAAAAAGAAAAAAAGACCCATTCATGAAAAGAGAGCAGTTGGAGATGAGGGGAGGAGGGGGGTCCTACTGTATCGTTTGACCTCTAAAAATCCACCAACGCATCTGCCTCTTGTGATCCACACGGTTGAATGTTGCCAAATGATTCACGCAATTCAGGGAAAAATGGTGAGAGGAGAATGAAATTGAGAATGAACAGCTGCAGGTGGACAACAGATGTGGAGAGGTTTTCTGTGATCTCCGCACATAAATTCATGTTTGTCCATCTAAGCCCAGTCTATGAGCCTCCAAAATTATGCATTACCACTTCAGTTTCTTTATACTGAATGAATTTCAATAATGTGTATTTTCATGTCACCATGCCCCATTTTAGAAAACCGTCTGGCGCCTCAGTTTAATTTTTTTCAGTCAATTTTATGGGCAGAATTTCTGCCGCTGGTGCAAGAATCCCCTGGTGGAGCCAGGGGCCGGATGGAGACCGGTTTGGGGACCGCATGATTTTGTCTCTCCTTTTTGCAGATGTTGTCATGTTGTCCTCCTCAGACCAGGACCTTCAGTGTGCACTGGGAAGGTTTGCAGCCGAGTGTGAAGCGGCAGGGATGAGAATCAGCACCTCAAAGTCCGAGGCCATAGTCTCTGTTGAAAAAGGGTGGCTTGTCCGCTTCAGGTTGGTGAAGAGTTCCTGTCTCAAGTGGAGAATTTGAAATATCTTGGGGTTCTCTTCACAAGTGAGAGAAGGATTGACAGAAGGTTTGGTGCAGCTTCTGCAGTAATGCCATTGATGTACTGTTCAGTCGTGGGGAAGAATTTACTGGTCAATGTACGTTCCTCTAGTTCACTCAGTGAACAAGCAGCACGCTCATTTATGCTGCTGTTAAAAACATTTTACAGATCCATTGTAGTAACTTCATTTTACTTTGTCTGTATTTGCATCTATATTTCTACCTTATCCCTTAAATACATTTGTATGCAGTCTATCTTTTGCTGAAATTGTAGCTTTGAGGTGTGTAATGTTATTAGGTATGGCACTTGTATATTGGCACCAAAAAGGTAGGTATTCTCAAAATCTCCATCACAGATCTTCAACAAATCTTAGCAACCTGAATTTAGAATTCACAAGTTCTCTAAAGTTAATTAGAGCAGGAGTAAAAAAAAAAAAACAGAAGTGAATTAATCACAAACTGAAGTAGGACAGTGCAAAAGCTAATGTTTCTTTTATTTTTTTAACAGTCTCATTTTTGTGTCTAAATTTGACAGTTGTTTTTCACATTTTTGTTGATGGTTGGTGCTTTAACTACTTCACAGATTTTTTTCCCAATCGATTTCATTATTTGTTTAAACCAGACCGTGTGAAATATTTTCATTTACTCCCACAATCCCCTGGGATCTCAACACAATAGTGAGCGGTGCCTCCTGAGACATATATTTTCTAAGTGCAAATGAGATTCATCCACACCTCTAAACTAACTCCGCTATCTTTTGTTAAAACGAGCGGAGTGTCAAACACCGCTTGGTCACATGGTGAATACATAATACAGCCTCGGCCTTGTATGGACCCAACTCCAGTTTAAGACCCGTGAAGATTTCATATTCAGAAGATGAATAATTTAGGGTAACTCTTCGGCTGGTGGGAGCGAAAAGGGCAGATTTAATGAGAATGCGGGAGTCAAGGATTTCACTTTCTCATTTTTATTCTTCCTCCCTTTTGATTTTTAAGCGACAAATGTTTAAGTGTGAGTAACCTGCTGCCTTTAGCTTTCTTCCCGTGTGCTCCCAGCAGCAACAGTTAATCACTTCATGTCTCTGTGAAAAGGACGCTGCACACTGAGTTGGAGAAAAGCTTTTTTCTGCCTCAACAGTCAGACTGTCTCTCAAGGACTCGTGGTTTTTGTCAATCATCTTCCATTCGTCTCTATGCCTCATATCGTTTTATAAAAATAAAATAAAATAAAATAAAACAAGATGTGTCAGATGTTAGGCTTCTTAAATGTAATATAATGTCAGGGTGTTTTTAAGAGGATGAATGCCTTCTGTGAGCTGACATTCAAAACTACAGAAGTTTAACTACAAATATAAAGGCATCGAGGTGAATTTCTTTTCCCCATTTGATTTTCAAATTTAATACGTTTTTTGCATGACAAAGTTTTGTTTTTGTATTATCACCTCAAAGTGGTATTTGGGGAATTCCGAGGTTTCTTAGAAGCTTAATTACATTTTTGTCCCTGGACAAAGTGATCAGATCTAGTCTTAATGCAAGGTGACATCAGATCCGAGGACACATCTGAAGTGTCCTGTGTCGCATCAACGGGTGTACACATTGAGAGACCACCTACAGCAGTCTACAATTCATTGTTAGGGTTTTGCTGCTAAATGCTATTTAAGACTGAATCTGAATGTAGCATTAGCTAGAGTGCAAACGCTGAGTACTTAACAGTTCTATTCTTTCTCGTGCAACTCAGACAGTATGTCCAGTATGATGGCTTAATTGAGTGTAGTCCAACTTAGCAGCAAATGTAAACATAGTGAGTGACTCTATATGTGATCATTAACAAAGCAATTTTACAGAAAGAGTAGTCAAAAAAATAATTAAAAAAAAAAAATAAAAAAAAATAAATTGTGCCCCAGACTGCAAATCCCTACTCCACATAAGTGCAAGGATACTGGTCATAAGTGTGAGATTGAATTTTAAAGTGTTTCCAAAATCTCCTTCATTAATTATGCACTCCACTTGGTCTCGGTCTTGATTTGGCCTCAGCTTTATTTGAACAATGACTTTTTCTAATCTAAAAAGAATTCTACCTGTCCTTACTTACTATTCCTCCACTTACCTCCCTCCCCTTCCTCCATGTTCCTAAAAACCCTAACCACAGTCACAAAATAATTGCCTTAGCTGGCTGTACTATTTATTTAGAAACATATTTCCCCTATTACCCTCGATTGGTTTTCTTCCCTGCATTTTCTTTAGTGGGGAGTGTGTCATGGTAGAATCATTTCCTGCAAAGATTAATTTTCTTACCAAGAGAGAGGAGGGGGCTGAAGAAATAGACAGTGAAGGAAACAAAGCAACAGTGGGATGATTAAAGACAAAGAGAAAATGTATGAGACTGAGATAAAAGAGAATGAGAAGTCATGATGTGAATAGATGTAAAGTGAACAGAGACCATGAGGCAGCACAACGTTTTCTATTCTCATTTGGGAGAAGCACTGGCTGATATTAAGAGGAACATCTGGTATGGAGAGAAACTCTGCACTATGCCTAAACAGACACCGCCGCAGCCACCTGCCAACAGCAAAACACACACATTTTTGTGCAAATATATACAGGCTGCATTTCTTTGATACAGTGAAGTACACAAACGTGAAATATAAAAGGTTGACAGCAAAGGTTTAAATGTTAAAAGGCACAATTAAGATAATGTCATTGCACAGGAAATGTGCTCATTTTATCCAGTGCATTAAGATTCAAGGTTGTGACATTAGTAAGTCGTCCATTTGGTCCAGAAAAAAAACAAAAAAACAAAACAGCCAGCAGCGTGTTAAAATGACCTTTAACTGTCCGCTTCAGGCCCAAGTTTGACCACCAAAAAGACGTAAAAAAAATGCTGCCGTAATTCTGTGCCAAGTCCACAGCTGACTGACAGCTGTCACAGCGCCCTTTCCCTTCCCTTGTCCAAAAACAAGCCAGCTCTGCCCCATACTCGAGCTGTGCCTCTCCTTTTAATCCCTCACTCAGTGCGACAACTGCCCATAGCTTCAACCTAGACCCTGTTAATACATAATCTGCCATCTCCAGGACTAATATGCCGCACCCCTCCCCCATCATCATACCAGCGCCCAGGAAGAAAATTAAAGCTAGTGTGTCACGCAGAGTGGAGCTGACCTTGGCTGGGAAGGGGTCTCCTGGCAGAGTGGTGGGACAGAGGCCAAGTCACTCTGCAGGAAGTGAACAGAAGAAGAGCTACTGTCATGTACAGAGGGGGATGGTAGCGAGTCCTGGTTAGTCATAAAAGACAGGATGTCGCTCAGGGCTGATGCAAGAAGAGCCACTGGTTTACAACATATGTATTTACACATGGATGTTGAAAGTGGGATGTGCACACAGCTAGTGAAACTAATGAACTATCTGAGTCTGACATATTTCAGAATTACTGTTGCTATGTACTATGTAATAATCTAAACTAATTATGAACTAAAATGTCATATTATCAAAACATTTCTTTAATAAGTATCAACATGAAAGACAGTGGAGCAGAAATATGGTTCCTTTTTTACACTTCACAAGCTCTACTGTTGGTTGTAATTTGTAGTGTTTTATGACAATAGCGCAACCCCTTAACCACATGCAAAACTGCCAACAATAACCATCCAAAAGCATGTTGCCTAGCAACATACAATTTAGGAACATGCTTTCAGAGCAGCTTTGCTGCTGTGTCCATTAACAGATGAAATTACCAAAGCTACAAATGTCAGCCACATGCAAATGAAGTCTACCCTGCTGACTGTGTGTGTAATAACAATGCAGTCTAAGTGTATGTGGCAGACTTGAAGAACGCCTTCTGAACCATGTGTCCATCTGTGCACAGAGCAGCCTGTTTTGACAGCCAGGCAAAAGGGCTCATTCATGGCTCTCATGGGCTTGAAAATCAAAGGGTTGAGAACAAAACTACCACAGTTAAACAATTTGTTCCTAGTGTGCCTATTACTTTAACTACGATGCTAGGTAGAGTAGCACTGGGCAGCCCACAGAGAGTCGATAGGCTGCTCTAACAGAAAGAAAGTATGTGTGGATTAGCGCAGCAGTGAAAATAGAGAATCTAAAGGATTAAAAACTCTCTTTTCATTACAAACTGCACTAAGAAAACAATACAATCACACATCAGCCCATAATATGATTCTATCTGTCCTGCAATGATGCTAGTCCATGTCTAGAGTGTCATTGTTTTACCAGCTAGATAAATATCTTTTATTTGGGATATTTATGCGCTGTGCAAACATGTTTGACTAATTCTAAAAAAAACATAACATTTGATTGCTTAAAACAATTATTTTCTAGATTTAATTAAAATGTATTTAATTACATAAACTGCTGCTATTCCATTCAGGTCAGTAGTGCACCTCGTCAAAGACAGGGCTGAAAAAGACAACATAACCTAAGATTCTCAAAAGGCTCACATGGTACTGTGATAAACTCCTATTATCAAAAAAATGAGACATGTTTACAACCCCAGTGGCTTTTGGGGAGGAAGCTGGTGTGTGGCAAAGAAGAAATGGACATCATTGCAATTATATTGTAGCAAAAAAGCTACATGTAATAATACTACCATTGGTATTTCTTATTTTGAACTAAAAAATTTGAAGGTGTAAAAAATATATAAATTAGCTGCATTTTATATTTTAAATTCTGCATACTAGGGCTCATTCAACTTTACTGTAATCATACACCCACATGTGGAATACAAAAAAAAATGTCTTGGTATGATAAAAATTCTTATAACTACTAAGAACTACTAATTTATTCAAGGTCTTTTTTATTGTTGGATTAAAAAAAATAAGAAGTTTAAACGTTACCAAAACCCAACAAATTTGTGCCTGAAGAACTGGGCATTAGGGTCACTTTTCATATCAATAAATGCATGTTAAAACCAAACCTCTCCCATGGAACCTCCTAAATGGTCCTTGAGTTATGGCGCCAGGGGCGCCAGGCTCCAAAAGCGGCAATATAAGGAGAAACCCAATGGCAAATTTACAAGTGTAAAAATCATGTTTAGAGCCTGGTACAAAAGATGGCTCCGGTCTGTAGAGCTAAGTTTTTACTACAAGACAACTCTGGGGGGGTACATTTTTGAGTAATTTGTCCATTTATGCTATCTGAAAACTATTGTTTTACAATGCAGTAAAAGCCCAAAAGCCCGAATGTAACCGCCATTTTATTGCCCTGTCATAACAACAATATTGGTAAATAGGGGAGCAATGGGTGGATTACATCCATTTTTATAAACAATCTATTATTTAAAACAGCCAATAACATCAAGTATATGTGCAACAAATAAACTAGAAGACAGTAAATATTAAAAGGGTAAACAAAAGGCAGTTTACTTGTATCTGGAGATGCCATTGTGGATACGATGACTGGTGGACCTGTCCGTCTACTGAGCTTCTGGTTACTATTCAAAGTACTCTGGTTTTGACCAGGGGCTCCAACTGTGACAAGGGCACTGTCTGGCACAGTACCCCCACCCTTGCGCATCATCTGGGGACTTGGGTGAGGACTGTGCATGGGTGACATTTGCATTAAATTCTTGTCTCTCTTCATCAGTTCCATGGGTACAGTGTAATTAGTTGAGTATGCTTTAGGTACTTGTTGTGGTGGATGCGGTAAAGCCGGCATCGATATAGGCATCTGTTGTGGTATAGCTGTCATTTGATGCATAGATCCAGCTATGGCAGACATCGAACCAGACATTTGATGGGGCAGGATCTGCATACCTTGCATAGGCATTCCTGATACTGTCATGCCAGATGAATAAGCAGACATGGGTCGTGACTGAACAGGCATCATAGCTCCTGCATATGGCCCTGGGGTACGAGGTGGCTGTCCAGGGTACGCCACTGATGCCTCAAAAAGATGCTGAGAAGGGGCACTGCAGGGCCTCCGACCCATTGCCTCTCCCATCCTTGGAGAGATGGTCTGCATGGGACCAGGAATTTGTTGAGGTAAAAGATGTGGGTCCACAGTCAAAGTTTGTGGTGGGTGTGGTGGATGATGCTGCTGTTGCTGGCTATAGATGTCTGCGCGATGGCTAAAGCTACTAGAACGACCTCGCATTGGTGTCTGTAATGGGACTGCTGGAGCTTCGACAGGTCGTTTGCAATTTTGGACCACCCTAGACAAGACACGCGCCTGGCCAAGGTTGGGCGCTACAGTGCGGAAATCATTCTCCTCCATTACAGAAAGCATGCTTGTGGAGTCAAAGCCCTGCTGAATAAGGGAGGAGATGGTGCTTTCTGAAAGGCCCTCATTTCGCAGGAAAGCAAGAAACTCGGGATCAGCCGTCCTCTTGGGGTCAGTGGGGAGGGGTGTCTGAGGAGCAGTGGCCAGTGGAGGTGGAGCAGGGACAGGAGGAGGGAGTGGAGTAGCAGGAGTAGGAGGCGCTGGTAAAGTCTGTACTGGTACAGGTACATGGACAACTGCTGTTTGTTGCACTGGGACAGGTTGAGCAGGAAGTGGAGTAGCCATAGTAAGATTAGAATCAGTCATGGAAATTGTGGCTGGTGCAGGGAGAGGCTGCTGCTGTTGCAGATGTTGCTGCATTTGCTCTTGCTGAATTTGCTGGTGAAGCTGTTGCTGGTGAATTTGCTGTTGTTGGAGTTGTTGCTGTTGGAGTTGATGTTGTTGCTGCTGAAGTTGTTGTTGGATTTGTTGTTGCTGTATATGCTGTTGTTGCTGTATATGCTGTTGTTGCTGGACATTATAAGGTGTTGTTGTTTCTTGTCTCATAATAATGCCCTGAGTGGCAGGGTCAACCACTAGACAAGTAGCTGACTGCTGGGAATCCAATGAACGACCATTTACATCAGTATAGACCTGACCAGTCACAGGTGGAGGCTCAGTGGCATATCGAGGAGAAGCATGATCCATAGCATAATGAGCAGGTGATGGCTCCCGTGATGGTATGCGCGGTTGCCCATCATGCATCATTTTGGCAGTACCAGGTTCCCTGTAACCTCGGATTAATTCGTGAGCAGTTGGTGGTGGTGGCAGAGGAGGAAGAGGAGACGAGGGGCCTTGGGGTCCCGCTCTTCCACCCTGACCCTGGTCCCAAGCAGCTCGAGTGGCTTGTGTCATCCCAAAATGTGAGCCAGACCTACTAAGTGGATGAGGCAGTGAGGACTGGTTCTCCTGTGGTCTGTAGAAACCTTCAGAGGGTCGAGGTGTCATGGCCTGGTCATGATGATAGTAATCCTGTGAAATAGATCCTCTATGAGCCATGGGTCCCCGTTCGTAGTGGTTTAGATCTGGTACAGAGCCCTTTCTGAGCCCTCGTGGGTCTGTGAAAACCTGTCCGTACGGTGAGTCTTGATAGGAATACAAATCACGTTTTGAATCTAGGTCAGGAGGACGCACTCCTGGTGGAGCCTCGTACCACCCCCCTCCTTCTCCGTAAGACAGAGAGCTTCGTCGGCCAGCTACTCTTGCCTGCTGCTCGTAGACACTCTCAGTCCTATCCCACTGACCCTCATTCCCCCCTAACGTGTCCCAACTGTGGGAGCGACCAAGAGCCTGTTGTTTGTTAGCGACAAGCATTGGCAAAAAAGTACAAAAACAGATTTCCAACAAGGAAAAAAACAAGTACAAACAACCTGTAGAAGTGTAGAAAAAAACTCTTATTTAAGTCCTTATTCAATGAAGCACCAAAAACTGCAGAAGAGAGATGCACACAAGCTGCTAACGCTGGTCTATTGTTACACCTGACGGAAGGTTGAAATATTGTAAGACCACAATATCAGATGATGCTCCCTCAGCACGCAGTTGAATAATTAATCTTTGGTCATGCTGGCTTGTTGTTCTTGAGGAAAGAGGACACCCCTCACTAACACGGATCACAGCAAAGGTAGCCCAGTCACTACACGAAACACACAACTCAGGGAGAAAGCCTGGCATAGCCACCAATTGTTTACTCACAGAATAAAATCGGAGAGACGGGGGTAAGCAGAAGGGATAGGCTGAGTTAGGAATTGGGATGGGCCAGTGCTTGAACTAATCCTATAGGGTTTATCTTTCTCTTCTCTGGGACATTTTACCCGTCTGCCGATTGCCGACAGGGATTACAACTAAATAAAGCTGTTTAATTCCACCTCCCACTGTGACGTCACATGAACCAGATTCGGGCGAATTTGGTGATTGTGGTAGCCACATTGATGATGACGATGATGGATATGATTAAAAGCCCAACCCCCCCTCCCACAAACCCTCATCCCTTTCTGAAGATTCCCTTACCTGGTGTGGAGTTGCCAACAGGTTTAAGTGTTTTGCTTTCCGGATTCTAAGTGCAGGGAGGGGCGGTCAGGCAAAGCAAGGCGGTCTGCTTCATTGAATGCAAATGAAATACAGTTCTCTCAGCTAAGTCCCATGTGCTGTCAGTAAACATCAAATCCACTCTGATTGGACACTAATCCTTGAGGCCCCATGCTTGCAGCAGAGTCACCACGCAACTGCTGGCCAACTTACTCTGAAATGTCCTTGATGGCTCTGAGGCACTCACTGCCAATGCCATGCTCTCCACAATCCCAGGATCACTGTCCTGCTGATAATTCAGTCCACTCTACAGCAAACCTTTACAGGCAAAATATACACATACAATTAAAGACATCTGTTTCTCTTAAAAGTACAATTATATTGAGCACAACATACTCAAGTAATATTTTATTTCTTGTGTCAACACAGAAGACTAGTGACAGATGGGTTATAAATTGGTGGTCAATAATAGAATGCAGTATGAAGTTTGGCGTATTAAATTATGCAGTTTTGACAAATTCTTTGTATCAGCTAAACACCATCCCCCTCTTTCCCAAAGCTTCCCTGATCCCCTTCACTTAGAGGTCATATAATCTGGATGGAGTGCATTGTTGAAGGGGAGGGGTTTGTTTAAATCCACTTGAACCTACAAGTTTTTACCTCTGCCAAATTTGATATTTGCTTGGCCAATATGCACAGAAATATTTTGGTCTTAAAACATTGTAGTGATGCTTCAGTACAAATGAATCAAGGCTCTGTAATGTTGGCTATTTGAGGGTGTTCCTACAAGTCTCACTGCATGTCTTTGTGGTTTAAACTTGATCTCTACAGCAGAGGATCCCTGTTTACTTATGCATGAAAACAGATGTAAGGTGCGGAAGTATCCATTTCTATTAAAATGTAATAGTAAAATGTATCAGTGAATGGACATCTAAAATGTATGTAGTGCAGCACTTATAGTCACTAGATATAAAAAATAGTTTACTGTGGAAATGCTGCCATGTAGTGCCAATGTGCCAATATTTTTAATCATACTTAAAAATAATTACAGACAAATATCAGAAATGGAAAAGAATACTTCTGCATTCCCACAAAGTGACTCTAAAAAGCTGATGAAAGCAGCTTAAAATGTGCAGATGACAGGGTTTTGGGGACGTTCAGAGCAACACAAGTTGCCTTATAAAAAAAAAAAAAATAAATAGGAAGGGTGACGAGATGAAGGCTGAGGAAAAAAAGCGCACACAGAAATCTGAAACTGATAAAAATTAATTATTTAATTATGGCTGTGATGAAAAATCTTTGAAGCACTTCCAATCTTATTAACTAAGGTAAACTTTTGCTGGATTTTGTAGTATTATTTATCATTCATCATCAAAGTACATTGTAGTTAAAGATTTAGAATTTTGATCATTCCTATGCCTTTGTATGACTGCTATCACTTTTTTATATGAGAAGCTAATTAGACAAGTGCATTCAAGCAAATATATATTCATAAAGACTATTTCAAGGGCAACCATCTATAGAGTAAACGTGATCCCTTGCCACTTGCCCAACCTCTTCCGGTCTTCTCATTACTTCTAGTTCAGCTCTCGGGAGGTGATGGCTCTCAAAAATCTCTAGGCCTCAAACAGAAGTCCAGAGGTGTGTACTCTCTGGCAGATATAATCCTGACTGGGAAGCAAATCGCAGTGTGCCTCCAACTAAACAATGTTTGACTTTCCAATTCTAATGTTCGTCATTTGCTATACTTGCCAGGCTATGCACACAACCCCGGATTCACTCGCAGGGATTTAGGAATTAAGCCGGGGATTTTAGAACAAATATAATACTACCCCAGCAGAAGTGAGTAAAGACTTTATATTAAATAAGGTTTGAATGCTTGAAAAATCTAAAATGCACAAAGAAAGCGGTAAAATAAATCATGTAAGCACATTATTTGAGAGCTAATAGATTTTCTGAATACAATTAGAGCAATAGAAATCATTATGTAGAATATTCTTTCACAGGGTCATTCTGTACAAAATATCGTTTTACATACATTGCTGTATTCTTTAGTGATATAGATACCATTTTGCTCAGGCCCCAAAGCACAAACCTGTAGCCTGGTGGAACATTTTTTTGTAATGATCACAATTGCTCCAACTGTCTGAAACGGCTTGGTTCAGATCAAAACATTTTTTAATAGTTTTTTTGGACATGGAATTTGGCCACATTTGAACACACTCCCCTAATCAGAGAAGAAAATAGTTTGTGATAAACAAATCAAGAAATTTTGTTAAACTATTAATCAGTTTGTTTGGTTCAAAGAAAGATTGAATAGATTTACTGATGCTGCAGCTCCTCTGTGGTGGAGGGGTTAGTGCACCCAGTTTGGGTGCGGGAAATTGGGGGTCGTATCCCCTGGAGCAACTCCTACTATGTCTATCCGTGCCCAACCCAAGCCTAGATAAATGGAGTGGGTTGCATCAGGAAGGGCATCCGGAATAAAAACATTGCCAAACCACTCATGTAAACTACTTGGCTTTGGCAACCCCCAGAGGGGGAAAAACCTAAAGGTACAGATCACTTCAGCGCAGACCATTGCATAAATGCACCACATTTGAATAGCTCTCTCCATCAGATTTTTTTTTTTTTAGTAAACCTGTTATTTAAAACAGTAATACTGTCTGCAATATATTATACAGACCTCTAGTCCTAACTGGGTCATTCTATGGGCACCAGTGTGAACTACAAAGTGTGTGGCACAGAAGATTCACATTCATATTTGTTGTCACTTACACACATTCAGACAGTTCAGAGAGCACATACCAAAACACAGCTTCACAATCCTGGTTCCTCACTCGAGCCCTTCTGACCCTGTTCAGCTCACCCATTCTAACACACAGCATTGACAGCAGCACTTTGTTAGTGTCCCTTTTCATCCACAGACACAAAACCCCTTCAAACCCCTAGCCTTGGTCTTACGTGCATACATGAAAAAAATGACATTGGGAATAGAACGCTGCAGCTGAAATAAAAACAACTGTCTGTTACAGGCTACATGAATTTGACACATGATTTGAATTTTAAATACACACTGACTCAAATCATGCACACGGGGCAAGAGGCAACAACTGGAAATTGGATTACAATGGCCACGCCACTGCAGAGAATAATGCCGTCAGATAAAATTGTAATGCACACTTAACGGATAAAACGTAAACAGTTGGCTTGTATGTGATTCCGATGAGATTATTTTCTCTAAAAGCATTGCCATAACGACTGAATGGACTGTAAAATGGAGGTTGATGGCAAAGAAGCCAGTACTTATCTAAATAACAATTGCACAGCCCGTATGTTATTCTTGTCCAAGCACATTTTCCTTGTGTACTTGTATTTATTTTCCTCTAAGTCAGCCATTACAGCTAGACCCCAATACTAAAAATCCATCTTTTATTGTTTTATCCTACCACTTCAACCAGCTCACAAGCAGCCACAAGTGATTTACAGTACTTAGAGTGAAGCCAAAGAGTTCAGTTTTTTTCCAAGAACTCAAGTCTCATGGTGTAGACACCAGATATAGGAAATAGACAAATGTAAAATTGAAGGTATTCACAGCATACAAAACTATAATAACACTGGACATGCCAGAATGCTACAGCAGATTTCCTTCCAAAAACAACACAGGTTTCTCAGTTTTCCTCCCCTTACAACTTATTCATGGTGGTGGTGGGGGGGTGACGAGGCGGCTCCGATGACTTCATACCAGCACTGGATGCCAGAGTATGAGCAGGGCTGTGGGACAATGGAGAGAAAGGGAGGGAGATGGGATAACACCAACACTGCTACAAGAGGATGTTAAAGAACAATTTTAGATTCAGCTCAACCAGATGAACTGAATCTGTCATTTTCTGTCAGTTTTATAGTTATTTCAGCATTGTCCTATATCACAGACGGCCTAATGTTGAATTCTGGCTTCTGATTGTATAAAAAAGATGGAGTACCATAAAATAAAATAAAAAATAAAATACATTTTTTAAAGTCATTTAAATATTGAGCTGTTTAACACCTATTTTATCAAAAACACTCAAGGCTTCTGCTTTAAATTTATCATATTCAAAAGCTGAAGTAGACCATTTATACTTTATCTTGATCCACTACAAAACTATACTAAACCAATTTAAGCTGCCAACTGATGCGTTTGGATCCACAGTGACAGATTCCACTACCCCACCTTGTGGTCTTTGCATCCAAGCACAGATTTACAACTTGTAAATCAACATTCAGGAACATGCTGTCACCGCGACCTAGTTCACATTGCTGCACCACTCGCCTACCGTCTCTGCCCGGACCAGTCAGTTAGCAATGGCTGAGCGACGATGGCATCAAAATGTGGCGCTGCCCAAGCCAAAAGCATGCTGGGTACACAGATGGAGCAAACAGAAGGACACACGGGGAGTGAGTTAGAGAGAAAAAAGGGGGGTGATAACAGTACAGGAACTGATGCTCATAACAGATGTTTACCACAGTTCCCTTATTGCAGTTACACTTTAGCTGGCGCTTCCCCAAGCACTTTACAGATGGAGCGGTTGTACCATATACATTTTTTGAAAGCGGATATGTAAACTAAGAATGAATGGAGAAACATGTCTATTAGACTATTAGTGATATTGTAGCGTTCCTTTTATAATCATTCATTAATTTTCTACCTCTAATACCATTCAATGCTGCTTTGAGCGTGCAACCCTGAATCATTGCCAGTCAATCACAGGGTCAACACAAAGAAGCAGACAGCCATTGACACTTGCATTAATTTACTATGATGCATAACTGGAGCGGCCCAGGTTTGATTCCCAGCTTAATTTCTTACATGGTCGTCCCCTCAGTCTTACCTGTAAGTCTACTACAGTGGTGGGTATCGTGAAATTTCAAACAAGTGAATCTGTTTTACTTTTGATCGGCTTGGTTGAATCAAATATATTTTAAAGATTTTGTTTCGTCACAGATTACCCCAGCCCAGACGGTGACATAATTGGTCCTGATCTGAACATACTACAGGCAGAAAACTGTTTTATTTAAAACAAGTAAATCTGTTTTATTAATAAGTGGCTTGGTTGAGTTGCAGAGAGTTCAAAGAATTAAACATGTGACTCCATTTCTACGGCAAATAAACTCCATTTACAAAGTGACTAAAGAATAATTGATTCATGATTTAGGTCTTGGATATCTTCTGTCTCCACAAAAACAGGAGATAAAAGCAAAAGAGGGACAGATAATCTGGTCCGAGCATCTGATATCACCAGTTGAAGCATATTCACTGTTCCGCTAAAATCTCAAATTCCTGGACCATGACTTCTTTTGATGGGAGTAAACAGCCTGCATTTGATCAGCCATTTCCAATTGGATTTAGGCGTCGGGCACGGCTCGGTCAGACACTCATCACAATGAGTCAAGACGTAATCGATGCACTCTGCTGTGAAACAAGTATTGGATTGACACAGTTTTCCTCAGAAGATAAATGCAGATTAGGGAAGCTTCTCTTGCCGCCACAACACAATCAAAAACATGGCCCGATGTTCTTGTTTTTGTCAATACACATGATATCAACTTTGATTTCTATTTCACGCCTCAGCCCCGGCACTATTTACAGATAATAGTGGCTGGCTTTGACATTATGGTGCACAACAGCCCATCCCTCTACTTCTTGTTTTTTTTTATTAGTCTGAGAAAATGTTACACTACTGTGATTCACTCCCTTCATCATTTAACTTCAGCATGAATCACCCTCCTCTAGACATTTTTTAAGAGCAGCAACGGTGACTAACTGTATCAGGAAACAACATTCATCTTTTATAGAATGACTTTATTGTTGATAAGTCGGGGAACCGCAGCAGAAGCTTTCCATAAATGCCAAGCAAAGATCAGAAAATACTGTTAGGAATGTTAAACACGCTGCCCTCTTTTGTCAGTGCAGAGTGTGTAAAAGAGATGAGTGGAAAAAATATTTCTGCGCGAGTGTTATTGGTGGTTTGGAGTGGTCTGCGATGCCACATGTGGCTCTCATTCTGAGGCTGGAAAGGCACAATACCACGGCTCCGTTTAAGCATCTATTATGTCAGAACTTGAGTAGATTTTTCCTTCGAAATGAACAAAGCCAGTGGAAGCTTTTCTGGTTCAGCGTAATTGGGGTTTGTTTGGAGAATCCGACGGGTTTATTTGCAGGATTCAAATGAGAAATGCTGAACTACAGAAAAATTCAACTAAATACTATATGCTATATGCTTTTTTCCGCTGCATTTAAAACACTTAATAGAGTGTTGGATGATTGCCAATTTGTAAAAAAAAAAAATTCTTGGAAACAGAAGTTGTTGATAATAAGAAAATTTGAGAGCTGGCTCCACCTTCACTATTAATAACCACAAAGATGAGAAAAAAAGACAGTTTTTGACCCTTTTAACTGTTATTATCTTTATTTAAAGCAGGGATGCCCAAAGTGGGGCACCAAGAGGTTTGATTTGGCCCACCAGTGGTTGTCATGTTTTGCAACTGATATTGGTTCATCGGTTGTGTATTCTTAGCTTGGTAATGGCCTATTGCATTAAAGTGGAGCTATTGGATTTATATTAGTGTTGGGCAAGTTAACGCGTTATTTTCGCCGTTAACGCATTAATGAATTAACGCTTACAATTATTTTATCACGCGTTAACGTCGGCCAATTAATATTGTGAAAGATGTCGGTCTGAACATTCTTAGAATCGCAACGAATGACTGCACGTATGAGCCGCTCTCATGACGCACCATCTCAAAGAAGAGGACTACAAAAGCGACGGCGTTACAACGTGCACCAACTATTGCCCTCACTGGGACTACTGGACATCGCTAGGCAACCATTATTAGCTCGTGGCGTTACAGTGTATTATATTGATGAGCAGCGGAAACTGCACTCACATGCTCTGACTGTAAAGAAAACACAAAACAGACTGTAGGAGATAGAACATGGGTGTGTGTGTGTGTGTGCGTGTGTTGGTCTGGTGATGAGGAGGCGAAGCTCACAGGAGCGCAGGCACGTGCACGTAGGTCTGTAAAGGTTTGCACTTTCGGGAGGCCAGGTGGTTAAGGGTCAGGTACAGGTAGCCGCAATTTTTGTTGACCGCAAAGCCAACAGGAAAGCAACGCAAAGCATACTGAACGGCTGAAATTATATATTGATCTGTTTATGCATTCTGGTTCATGTCCATCATCTATCTGCTGAGCTGTATTATTTAATATGCAATAAAACTACCAAACTCACATCCGATCTGAGATTATTTGTTAATTATGGTCTCTAAGCTCGTCACAACTTTTAGCACCACCAGGACCCAACTCTGACCCTCACCGCGGCTATAAGGTTCTATGTGAAGCCACTAATCTGACCATCCCTTCTGGTTATGAACAAAGAAGTCTGAACAACGGTTACATCATACTTTGAGTCATTTTCTGGACACCTGACAAATGTTAAAGAAACAGACCTGACATACAAACCACTAGAGAGTTTTTTTCTCATTCAATACCAAGAAAATCAATCAAAAAATGAGGTATTTCTGTAGTGCTGTGTAAAAAACTAATTCACTACAAAAAGGAAAACACAAACAAAAAAACATGCATAATTGATGGACTATAACTGAGCACAGAGTACCGACTTGGACAGGCAGTCGTTGCATTAAAAAAAAAAATAAAAAAATAAAGTGCTTTGTCTCTTTTCTTAAAAATTACACAAGAGAAGCACAAACGCAGCCACAAATCAATCCCACACACCGCTGTAATCAATCCCAGGACTCTGAGGAGTGCTTCAGTTTATTACAAACTCCCTACTTCATCTCTCCGCTAATCTGGAAACATCGAGCTAGAGTCTTTTATTCAGCCATCAACCCACTCCCAGCCTCCTGTACAAAACACTTCCACATTTCACTGTTTTGTTCCAACAGCCTTCACAGCACAAGTTTTGTCCCAAGGCTCCTTTTGACACACAAGCACACACACTTACGCAAACGATCCCTATGGCTTTCCACTAAAACTGTAGCAGCAAAGAACAGGGCTTGGACTTTCGTGGTTAGCTATGAGACAAATGCACAAATTAACAGTTTAACAAAACAGGAAGGTACCTTCACAGATTCTGTCCAGCCGCTGGCGTTTTACTTTGTGTTTGTCGGGCAAAGCCATCGTGACGCCAACGTAGGTGCCCCTCTGTCTTGACGACTTTCTATCCACCGCTGCTCCTTCTGCAGTTGTCCGATGCTCAAAAACCTAGCAGGGCGCTGATGTGTTATACCTGAAAAAGACAGCAATTTCAATCCGTCAATTGTGAAGTGTCCGTTCTGGAAGCGAGATGTTTATCTTTCAAATTCAAATTTGAATGCTTCAGAGTGGATGAATTATTTATTTTTACTATCCCCGTGTGGAAATAAATTTTTAGCAGGCACCGCTAGGATGCCCAGGTACCCCGGTCATGTCACTAACCAGAAAGATGTTTTGATGTTGGTGGGGGAAACCAGAGAACTCAGAGAAAATCAACAAAGCATGCTAAGAACACGCAAACTCAACACAGAAAAAGGCCCCGTCCGGCCCGGGAGTCGATTTCGGGACCTTCTTGCTGTGAAGGTAGTGCTATTACTCTATATTGACCATTTAAGGACATAGTATTAGAGCTACTGCAATAAGAGATGCAATACAAAGCATGTGAATAAGTAATTGTATAAGGTTAGATTGAAACACAGAATTTTACAAATATACAACAAATATACAACAAATATATATATATATATATATAAAATAAGACAACAAAAATAATAAGAAAATAAAAGACAAACAAACACATTAACAAAATTAATAAATCCCCACCAACAACTTTTTAACAAATGATTAAACAAAGAACAAACATAGGAATAAATAATAGGAAATTGTATTGTGCAGATTTTTAGATTTTCTTTTATTTGCAAAAAAAGAGAAAACGTATGTAATTCCAAATTAGCAACAAATAAACAAACAAGCAAAAAATTTGCAAAAAACAAACAAGTAATTTAAAATAAATAACCGGAAATTATACTATACATAATATTTTTTGTTTTCTTTAATCTGCAAAGAAAAAAAGCATGAAAATTTTCCCCAAAATACAATAATAATTTTGATTGTATTTATTTAAAATCATTTTAGCATGACAGAACATTTCTCACTAATCATATCTTCTTTTCATTTTTAGCTTACTTTTCAATTTTAATAGTAAAAACAAATGTTTTTTGTCCTATGTGTTCTACTTTTTTGTGTTCTTTTTTCTATTTTGTGTTCCATTTTTCTAAAATATCAATGATGTGTGAAAAGAACAGAGCGATTTCAAATCAAAAAAAAAAAAAAAAAAGGCTGTCCATTAAAAAAAGCAATAACACGTCTCATTGCAATGACAAAATGGCGGGGTTTCAGTCTCAGGTGTTGTTTCTGAAGACCATTTACTCAAATAACTAATCTGCCCCAACCCCAAACATGTCACAGCTGTCACCTGCCATGTGCAGAGATCACACTGTCCACTAGAGGGAGTCACTTCTCAGACCACCTCACTGATTCATCCTTAGCTTAAAAAAAAAAAAAAGAAAGAGTAATTTCTGCAGCCTCTACAGAATTAAATCAAATCTAGTAAAAACAGACAAACAAAGAGTGAGCAAGCAAATGAGGCATTTTACCAATCATTTATGTTGGCGAGTGACTGATGCTCCTCTAAAGAGCAATCATCTAATTGGTTCATGCTGGAGCCTGGGGGACATGGCACACTTTTAGGAGCGAGACAGGCGGAAGGGAGGAATGCACGGGGCTCTTAGGTACAAACACACTGTGAAAGGAGAAGCCGGGAATGACAAACGGATATAGGCCTGTGCACATTGACTGAGAGGGCAGGAATGTGGGTCAGTTAGTCAGCAGGCGGAGGGGAGGTTGGATCAGCAAAATGAAGACACAAAAGGAGGGAGTGGGGGGTGAGACGAGCTGGAAACATGACAAAAAGCATCTTCTGACTAAAGCCAGATTTGTAGCAACCATTACAACATAGTGACTTTAATGTACTTGATTTCCTATAAATTATTTTGCTCAAGCTTACAACTATTTCAACAGTTTTAGTTTATCCACTTCAACGTCAAAAAAGTGTTCACTTGTCTCATCCATTGCAGGTATTTGTTGTAAAATGCAGTGGAACCAACAGGATATTTAAAATGTTGGTCTTCAATACAATCTCCAACATGGCAACTGTTTTGTGTTATCTCTACTTTAAGACAGGGCCAGCGTCCTTTTGTGAAATTTATATTTTTATTATCCCATTATTAACACTGTTAGAAAATTTATTGTCGGCGCCCAGGTACCCCGGTAACGTCACTAACTAATAGACTAAAGCATGCTTTGATGTTGGAGGGTGAACCGGGAGTACTCACCTAAGCACGGGGAGAATATATAAACTCCACAGAGACAGGCCCCTGTCTGTATCTATTTGCCATTTAACACAACTTGCACTTGTGACATGAGGAGTGTGCGACCAATATTTTTCTGTTTATGAAGCTGGGAAAGGACAGAAATCATGTTTGTTTTTTTTGAAAGCTTACTGCAGTGGTGGATAAAGTACATACAGCACCACAGTGCCTTATACCAAATTATACTTGTATAACTCAAACTTGTGATGCCACTTCACTACACCATATTCACTTTTTGTTTAAAAACATTTTGAACATTTGCTTCAAACTGGCTTTATCTTAAGATCAAAATCAAGAGTGGCTGCGTCAAACTGTGCCATACTAAACTAAACTGTGGTTCAACTGAACACATACTGGCCTCTTCCCGGAGTGTGCAAACTGTTTCTTTATTTAAGCTCACTGCTCGAGTCCTACTCTCACTTGACTATTTAAATCATGATGTATCGAGAAGTGTGCTGTAACTACAATTAGACCCACTCTGTTTCAGGAGGTGGTAGGTAAGCAGAGCAATATGGCTGAATGATGAATGGAGGTTGCATTTTTATTTGGCCAGCTGTTGAGGCAATTTCCACAGCTGTGTGGTTTTTTTGGAGAGGGCACTGCAGCCAAGTGAATCTCAAGAAAACATTGGTAGTTCAAGTTTATCCTCCAAACACTACAGCATTCCGTCTGACACTGACAAAAGCGCTCATGTCTTTCTTTAAGTTAACACATTCCGACTGGCTTCAGCAGCAAGCTCCAGTGTTCGTTCCTCCTCCTCCACAAGGTAAGTGTAGCTGCCAGAGAGTGGAGAGCCACATGTGGGAGTCGGAGGAGAAGTAATTGAGCAAGAGGGAAAGGCAGGAAGCAGTCAGTCAGAGGCGGGGGAGTCGCAGCGCCGCGGCTATGAATAGACTGGAGGAGACGTGCATGGGCATCTCTGCCTCTGCGCTGCACATGGCCAACACTGGAGGTCATCGGAGCAGCTGACCGTGTTCGGCGCAGCAGCAACTCTGGCTTTGAACATGAGCAACAACATCTTCTACTCCAAAAACCTCAGTGAACTCACATCAGAGCACAGGTTTGTGAGCAGGTGCCTGCAGAGCAAAACGGATGTGAACAAGAAACACAATTACAGCTGCATTCTTTTCACATAATACTCTGTGCAATAAAACCTTCTCCAGTATGCATCTGGATAAACTCCAGTTGTGGTCAGTATTTATGGTGGTTAGTTCTTTTACTGGGAGCACACAATTCACTTTTTCTAATGTAGAGCTTTACATGGTGCAGACTGGTTAGGACTCCTGCCTCACAGCAAAAAGATTGCAGGTATGACCCACTCTGGCACACCTTGTATGGAGTCTGCATGTCCTTCTTGTGCTAGTGTGGGGTCTCTTTAAATACATCAGTCTCCTACCATGGTTCATAGATATGCATATATGTATGTAGTTAAAATGATGAAATTAAAATGTGAGTGTGAATGGGTGTCATGCGATTACATTTTGGCCCTGCAATCAAATGGAAAGCAATTTTTTCATGTTTGTCTGAGAAAAATATTTGAATAACTTTATAGCAAGTAGTAGTAGTTTTTTTAGGGAATATAGGCTGAGTGGAGCTGTATGCAGTGTAATTTGGGGGTAAAGCAGTTGGCACAGGCCCCAACCACCAACCACCTTCAACAGGATAAGCAGTAGAAAATTTAAGTTAAAATATCATGAGTATACGCAAAATGACATTTGTGACGTTCTACAACTTCTACGTAACATTATATTCGGCAACTAATCCTCTGGGACTTATTTCAATCGCCAGTGTTACAGAAAAGCCTCTTATGAGTTTTTCATCATTTACATGCAATACATGTGGCAAAATAATAAAATATTTAGTCTTTTAAGGTTCTATGAATAATATGAATAGTTAATGTATTAGGAAACAGGAGGTGGTCATCTGAAGCAGACCAGAATAACAATGCACACTACACTATGTTTGTTCCTATCTACTGTATATCGGCTATAGCAGTGGTCAAACTTTCAAAAACCCACTCTCAGATGTATGCACACCTGGAAGCGTTCAGACATGACAGCTCTCGGCCCGTACCCTCTCTGGTGGTCTCTATGGAACTGCAAACCACCCCACTGGCTAACAAAAATCCACTACTCAGCAGTTCCACAGATCATTTCCACCCAAACCCCCAATCTGTGGTATACATGACTTCATTTCCATAAATGAATTCCAGAGATTGATTCATGTGACATGGGGATACACTCCATTTAAGAGACAGGAAAAAAAAAAAATCTGAACGAGTTGTAAAGTCAACAACAACTTAGAGCTCATCCATAGAAGTGCCAGAGAGAAGAAGTGGAGCTATTCTGCAGCCCTTAACACAATCACTGCTGGATTGTTACACACCGAGTGCTGTTGTGTAACCACACAATAGAAGGACA
Organism: Neodontobutis hainanensis; assembly: GCA_024349245.1. Classification (NCBI taxonomy): domain Eukaryota; kingdom Metazoa; phylum Chordata; class Actinopteri; order Gobiiformes; family Odontobutidae; genus Neodontobutis; species Neodontobutis hainanensis. The sequence continues at coordinate 2,772,946 of JALDNG010000016.1, read as the reverse complement.
AACATGAGAGAATGAAGTGCTCAGAGCAGCAGCAGATGAAGAGGAGAAAGTTATACATGAGCACGGGCCAAAAATATACAACTCCAGGGTTTGTGCGGTTTGACATTCTTAGGATACACACACTCACCACTTAAAAAAAAAAAAAAAAAAAAAGAGTTTCTCTCGTACATTTACAGGTTTTAACGACAACTTGAAAGGACATGGACTTGAAGCGCTAGAAATTTTGTCCAAAAAGGTGCACACTAGTAATAATAATAATAATAAACCTTATTTTATAAAGCGCCTTTAAAGGAACTTCTCAAAGCGCTGTACAAAAACAAGCAATACAAAGCTCAAACAATAAAATAACATCAATCAAATGCTAATTTAAAAAAATAAGTCTTAAGTTTACCTTTAAAAATGTTGTATCCCTGTGCTTCCCTAAGATCAGGAGGAAGAGAATTAAAAAAAAACAGGAGCATATGAAGAAAAGGCCCTGTCAACCATAGATTTGTAAGCCTGTTTGAGGAACAGCCAACAAGCTGGATTGTGCAGAACGCAGTCTCCGAGTTGGGGTATAGGAAGTTAGCAACTCAGATAAATAAAAAGGGGCCAAGCCATGCAATGCTTTATATGTCAGCATCATAATTTTAAAATTTACTCTGAATCGGACCGGGAGCCAGTGTAAGGACTCCAGAACTGGAGTGATGTGATAGCATACCCTGGACCCAGTCAATATCCTGGCAGCTGAGTTTTGAACATATTGTAGTTTGTTAAGTGTGGATTTAGAGACTCCGGCTAGAAGGGCGTTACAGTAATCTATCCTAGAGATGACAAAGGAATTCATCAGCTTTTCAGCTACTGAGTAATTTAGCATAGGACGTAATCTAGCTATATTTCTGAGGTGAAAAAAGGATGATTTAACTGTACTCTGGACAAAAAGAAAATCAAATGAAAGCCTGGTATCAAAGATAACTCCAAGATTCCTCACTTTAGCTTGAGTAGCCAAGACAGAGCCATCAATAGTCAAAGATGGGGAACCAGCTTTTGAAATTTGATGACGGAAACCAATAAGCATAATTTCGGTTTTACCACTATTCAGACACAAAAAATTTGTACTCATCTATTCCTTTATCTCAGAAACACAGCCGGACAGAAAATCAACATCAAGATGTTCACCAGGCTTTGAGTGTATATAAATCTGAGCATAAAAGTGATAAAGGAGGCCAAGCTATCGCAACAACTGTCCAAGTGGTGCCAGATAAATATTAAAAAGCAGAGGGCCCAAGACTGAGCCCTGAGGAACCCCAGTGAAAACAGAGCTAATCTCAGACCTGAAACCGCCCATGGAAACGAGCTGAGAACAATCAGTAAAATAGGATTTAAACCACTTCAAAGCCCCGACACACCAAAATCTTGTTCAAGGCAGGCAAGTAATAGACTATGATCTACAGTATCAAAAGCTGTAATCTTGGCTGTATTTATGCTGGTCTCTAAAGTTGCCATATTTTTTCTTTGTCAGAGTGAACAGCACACAACACATTCAATTAGGTCATTTTGTGGATAGCAATTGTGGGAAATGGCAAAATTGTTTAAGGCGCACTGAAAATTTGCATTTGTGCGTGTTGGAAAAATATACCTATGTCCTCCATAGAGCATAGAGAAAGGAGCCAAATGGATGAACACGAGTACAGCAGGAGAAGAAGCACATTGTTTCTTTTTTTAAAACACGCAATATTGAGAGAAAGTTTAAACTATTTTTCTAACTCATACATTTCCCCTTGGTTTTTTTTTTATAGACAACAAAATGTTCCCACAGGGTTACCATAGGTCTCCTAAGGCTTTTGAAAGGAGGTATGTGGGAGGTGGTGTTTGTAATCTGCCACCAGACATTGCCCCACACACTAGGTTGAGATTTATACAAAAGAGATGTCAGTTTTTGATAGTTTTTGATATTTTGCATAGACTGAACACTTCAGAGCACAGATCATATGATTTACAAATGAAAAAGGATTGTATGCATTTGGCTATAGCCTCTTGCTACGGCCCTCATGCTGTTTTTCTGTTGCCATTTTTCTGCCCTGCCTTGTTTCTATCAGATGCCAAAACACCTAGATCTTTATTGTCATGTAACACCTCCACATAAACCTATCAAATATTACCACCATTTTTAATTGCTTTTTAATTATTTTTTTTTTAACAGAAATGGCTCCCTTCACACCTCTCTCGAAACATCTGGCCTCTCTGGACAAAATTCGGACATTGGTGTCCTCAAAGGAATGCACTCTCTTTGAGGTTGAGGTGGACTACAGACTCACATCCACCAGGATTGGCTCTTCTGTGCTGATACATCCTCTTGTGAAGCTGTTGTTTCGTTTCTCCAACATATCAAGGGAATATTGTCTTTAAGATGGACCAGTTTATGATACAGAGTATTCCCTAGTTTAAAGTGGACAGGAATGTTGTGTTTGTAAAAGATCCTTTTAAGTTTTTCAGATAAACCAGACATAAGGGATAACTACACCCTTCCCTTTTGTTCCTGGTTCCTTTCTGTTTGGCATCCGAGTCCTCTTGGTTTTGTTGAATGCCCATATAGGGTATATACAGTCTCTCAGGGCTTTGCGGATGTGTTGTTCTTCTTACAGCTCACCTTCTGAGGTTGTGGGCACCTCTTGTGCTCTGTGCTGAAGAGTCCTGATGACTCCAGCTTGTGCTGCAGAGCACAAATATTGATCTGTGTGTGTAGGTTTCCTATAAACTTCTACTTGAAGTGTCCTGTCCTCACAAATAACCACTCCACAGTCTAAAAAGGCCAGGCGGTTGTCTATGGCATCTTCACGGGTGAACTTACTGTTTTTGTCTTTACCCATCTCTCCCAAGTGGCTGGTATAATTATATTCTCTATATATTTTCTAAACACAGACCAAACAGCAAAAAAAAAATAAAAAATTTGCCAAACTCTGCCCTATTATTTATTATGGAGACCTTGCCTGACATTTTTATACTAAAATCTTAATGGTTTAAGTTTGTTTCGCATTAGAGGAATTATATTTGGTGCAGGTAAATGTTGACATGTGTGGCTGTAATTTAAAATAGTGTTTGAGCTGCAACTGCCTTTATCTAAAGGAGATATCAATTAAAATATTGTAGTTTTTTTAAGGCGGAATTTGTTTTAGGGATAATTTTGCTGTTTTTCATCTTGATTTATTCTGAAACTGTAACATGCACATTGAAAAAAAAACACCAGAATGTTTGAAATACACCTTAAAGTTACAGAGATACAGTCAATTTACTCTGGACATGTCCTTTTTGAGCAAACACACCAAAAAACAGGCTCGGGTTTAAAGGGTTAAATCTAAATGTTCTTAAATTAGTGCTGTGGGGAACACCTTTTGAAGACGGCGTCAACAATCCCTTTTTACATGTTAAAGTTAAGCTCAGCCTCACTCTCCCTGATCCCTTGGGAGTGAGACAAGAGTCTGCCACTGCCCTGCCGTGAGGAAAGGAATGTCATTTTGGAAATCTCTCCAACACCTGGTAGTAACAGCAATCAAGATAAGTCTTCTTGTTTATGCATCTAAGGTCTAGCTTGCTAGCATAGTTATCAGAATTGGCACTGGTAACTGACATTGGATGGGCAAGTCTATTGATCTCACAGGGCACAAAGGAAAAGCCTCAGGTGGTTAAGCATTAGTGAAGCCTGTAGAGGGCATAGCACATACAAAATAGAAAACAGTTCTCTGAGGCTAGAGAAAATTTTAACAAATGATTTTGCATACCATGAACATGACGGACCAAAAACAACACATTTTGAGTGGTCTAAATAATCACTACAAACTTGAGTGGTGTTCCAATTTAACAGCTTTGAAACACTTGTAAAACTTGGCGTTGCGCACTGAGGCAGATCAACTATGGAGAGCCTCTGCTGCTTCTTCCTTGTGTCTAACATTGCAAACACAAACAGAACGAAGTCCTCATTTCTATCTAAATGCCACACAGAGGCTGGGCAACCACACTGAATGCTACCGGCCAGTGTTGCAGCTGTTGCATCAGGTCTAGCGCTCATAAATTTACAACTTCTTCTGAAATTCCACAAGTAAAAAAACATTACCAGTTTTTCTGCTTCACTTCTCTTTCTTGCTTTTGTGCTAAGAAGGTCTTGAAAGCCATGTGGCTTATAAAGGCTCGTAATAGTGCAACAGTGGGAAAAAGTGGCTTTTGTGAGATGAATAATTAGTAGCTTTGGCATAAGATTAAGGCGGGAAAATGCAAATATCAGCACAAATAAATGTTTAAATAAAAGTTTCTTTTAAAGATAATTTAGGCTACATTTACACGGGCCTCAAGTCAATTTTGGTTACAATATTTTGGTAAGTATAAAGACATATGTATCTCTTAATCTGATCTTTTATTAATCAAATACCAGCCCATGCATTGACAATGATTGAACACACATTTATGTGGAGATTTTTTAAATTCAGAGAAAAGGAGTGTTGTATAGGAAGGCAGACACTGGTATCACAATTCTGTTTGCTTATGTTTTGTGTAAGGGAGGATTTATGACCATGGCTTTTGGGGAGAAATTTTTCATCGTAACCTAATCATCTCTCTATAAACATTAAACAACAGATAAATCAGAACCAATCAAGTGTGAATGTTTTACTATTTGACTTGTAGTCTGTAGTTATGTGGCCTGGAAAAAACATAATGAACAGTAGCATTTATAAGCACACCTCTATCCAAAAACATTTCACTGTTCTTTTGTTGCACTCTTGATATCTTTGTGTGACGCCTGACCTTTTGTCTGCACTTATTACTATGACAATAAAATTATACTTCAGTGCGAGGTGTGTTGGAAGATGCCATTTCAGTGGGCAGTGGCAGCAGCAGAATCTCATTAATGCTGCGTGCCTTTAAACAGCGATAGCTTATAGTTAACATTTGAAGAGGGGCGGACGTAGGAGAAGTGTGCAGGAACGGCAGTTTCCCAAAGTGACTGCTTAAGAGGCTATGATTTATGTCCCTGAAAGTGCAAGATAGCAGAAAAAAAAACAGGCAGGAGAGGGGAAGGTGGTTAAGGTTTCTCTTCTCTCATTAATCGGATAGTTGGGGCTCCGAGGGCCACGTAAAGCTGTCTCTCAGTCTGCTGATTTACAACCTTCCTATCCGCTGCCAGCTTCTCTTTTTTTTCCCCTCCTTCCACTCTTCGCTGTCTAAATACACCCTTACTGACAATTACATTTCTTCTTTTTCAACCTGCCTATCACTATCGAGCGTTTCTGCCAGTCTATCTGTATCCATTATGGTTACTTTTTCATGTCAGCCTTTGGCACATGCCATCCCTTTTATCTATGGTTTCTCTTTTACGTCGCGTTTTCTTCCTTCCTCATCATTTCCTCTCAAACCAAATGAGACTGCAGCGCTGCTAACTGCTGACTTGGGCTAATGCACAATTTTGTAATAATGCCTATTCGTTTAAGTCACCCAGGAAACGGATAATGGTGACATTATTGAGCGAGGCAGCCTGTTAGCCTTAGCCATGAAGCCTTTCACAGTGGGCCGCATTCCTTCTCTACTTACATCTAATCAACTCAAACAAAGTCTGGCACAAACCTCCACTGGGATAATTGCCTATTTATTTTTTTATAACACAATCGCACAGCACAGACGGCTGAAGACTCACTACAATGCACTCCACATCCAGATTCAATATCAAGCATTGTAAACATGTCACTAAATATTAGGCATTCACTGGTATGGACACGGGAACTCATATGGACACAACAAGAATAATAAAATACTGGATAATGTCAACACCGTTTTCTGAAGTTGTGGTCATTTGAGACTCAAAAGTTTTTGTTTGGAACTACAACCCATCTGTGATTCACCCATATTCCACCTGATTTGGATAAAGTTGAGCTCCACTTGACTTAAAATCTATGCTCAGGTCTTGGGGTTTACATGGTTCGCTTCTAAACTGTTGCCTGTTAAATATTGTATCACCAGCCACAACATTAATTTTCCTTTCGACCTAGGGGTCGAAGGTGACGAGCCTATCTCATTAACTTTGGTCGTAGGTGGGGTACACCCTGGGCAGTGGCCAGTTAGTCGCAGTGCTGACAGACATTCATTCACTAGGGATACTTGAGTTGCCATTAAACCTTGGGTCTGTGGGAGGAAGCCGAATACCCGGAGTGGTTAGGAGGCGCTCTAACCACTCTGCCACTGTGCACCTCAAACAAAAAACATGATTCTTACTTGATAGAAGATATTATATAGACAGGAAACAGGTTGAAAGAGAAAGGAATGACACTGGGTCAAAGAACCCGAGACAAAATCAGTCCAGGTACGCCCAAGTATGTTTTATGCACTCTTGGCGCACATGCCAATAAGCAACTGGCATTCTATTCTTTATTGGTTCTTAAAGATTATCATTAATTTTGTGTCACCCTTTTTTTAGTTTTTCTAAAAAGGTGTGATAAATGGTTAATGCAAAATCAGTTATCACAATTAACTAATGAATGCCACATATTACTGAAAAAGTTTGTTCGCTTATTGTACCAGTATTTATTTCAATGGTGCATACAGTTTAAGAGTTGTGGTAAAAAGAATAGCCTTTTCTGTTTAATGTATTGGCCTGTATTTTCCAGTCACAGCTCATCAGATCTTGTATAATATCATAAATGGCATGTCACACTGAATAGATTTACCAACAGGCTTTCCACAGTACTTGGGGAGTATACATTAGATGACCTCATTAGGCAAAAAACGATTCTCAACAATTTTAGACTAGGATATGCTGACTAAGACTTACTGTGCCAAGGAGTTCCTGTAAGCGGCTCCAAGTAAAGCTTGTCCAGAAGTGTGCCAAAGTATTTAAAGTTCTACTGTTTCAACAGTTTGGCCTTAAAGCGAAATTGGCTCCATTTTTAGATCTTGGCTTGAGAGTATGATTAATTCTTTTGTCTTGGCCATATTAATTTATATTTGGCTAATGCAAAGTCATCTTTAAACTATTAAAAATCATCTGTAAAGAGCTTACTATTCAAATGGCTGAATAAAATATTCAAGTAAAGACAGGTGATTAGCAACAAAATGCAATTATGGCTGTGTTACTATACAGTTATGCTCAACCTTCTTCAATATCCATTAGAGACATTACAGAACAGCCCCATCTCCATAATAAAAACTCCATAAGCATCTTCATGATCCCACTTAAAATAGTCCCCTTCTAATTACACACACTTGTACATTTTTGCGTGTTCAAGTTGTCTGGTGCGCTGCGTAATTGGTGAACTTGATGATCTGTCTTCTCACCAATTAGCTGCTAAGGACCTGATGCATATGCAGCACTGGTAAAAAGCAATTAATCTGCAAATTAAGCCAAGATCAATTAACTCAGTGAGTGCAAATGTTCATATTTTCAGTGAGTGCTGCTTCACAATTTGACATTTCTAAAGGTGGAGGATCATGACAGGGTGATGTGCTTCTCAGTGGGAGAGGCCTTGTATTGAATTGTTGTTTCATATGGTGAGCAGAACAGGTATGTTCACTGAAAATGTATAAAATATCAATTAGACAAAACAAAAATTAAAAAAAGGCTTTTTAGGCTATACAGATGAGTCATTTTAGCTTGATTGTTCATCCAAGGTCTTAAAAAAAGGCTGCTTGTAGATTAAATATATTGCAGAATATGCTGGTAAATACACAAATGTTTTTCAAAAAGTAAAAAATTTATGTTAGTTATAAACTGTCGGCAGTGAATTTCATACTTCATAAATAATGTCTGTTCAGCCTAAAGATAACTCTTTATATGCTAATTGCAAACAAACAAACAAACAAAGACCTGAAGCTATAAACATTAATGATATTGTCAGTTTAACAATAACCTATGAAATATAACAAGCTGCCAACATATAGGGATCTCTAATGAAGTCCATGTTAATTAAGTCATTAATGCAGTGCTTATGGATTTTTCCAGTGAGTAGTCATGTGACTAACAAAGTGAGTGATAATTGCAGTGTACTAGCTGGGACTACAACAACCTGCGCACAGCATTAACATCTTGTTAGCTCTTTGGATGTGTGCTATAATACAAGCACACTGCATGTTAGTCGTGTTAATGGGGTTAAGGAAAGGCCAAGTCACCCCAGAGGCTGACTAGCTGTGAGCTGAACACCACTGACCTAGATTAGTGCACCCACTGCCGCGGCGCTAGCTCTATTAAACACACCCCACTCTCCTGTATCCCGCTTTTCAGTCTGCGTGTGAAATGATTCCATCTGTCAGTCTCAGCTGGACTGTGAGAACGCCGCCGAACGCTGCGGCCCACACAGACGTGATGACTGCAAATCGGGGCCAAGGTGGGTTTCAGGCTGCATCTACTCTCTGGGGAAGGGGGCAGGTCTGGAATACTTTCTGCTGTTTACAGGGAGTGGAAAGGGCAAGTTTGGTCGACAACACAAATAAAACAGTGATTACATCTGAACTCAATTAAAAGCAATGCCACAGACTTTTTATTCTGCTACACTCCATTTGTACTGCTCCCTTGAAAAACTGCCTAGAAAATTAATAGCTGGGTTTAATTGGTTTGTTATTACAGCAATGCATATTTTGTCCATATCTTGGTTTAAAAATTAACTTCAAGATTAAAGGAATAGGTATTTAACCTTCTAGCTCTTAAAGTAGCTACTTAATTTATAACAAAATGGACAAGCGTGGAAATATATTGCAATATAGAAAAAGGTTCATAAAATGTGATAGTCGACTTACTTAAAAGTGCATTGTGTAGTGTACTTTTTAGAAGTAAAATTGCAAATTGCAGATCCACACCTCACATCCTTTCTTTATGACTAAGTAAGTACGAACGGGAGCCCTTCAGGGACATTCTGTTATCTATTAACAAACCCCTTGGAGAGGTGAATAGGTCAGGTGAGGAGTTCATTTTTAAAATGTAGGAACATCTTTATGACCTTTACATTAATATCCTCACATGAGAGAGAACATTAATGTAAAAGGTCATACTCATCTGAATGAGTAGTGCAGTTTGTCCATTCTGGGCAGATGTAGACGCATGAACAGCAAGTTCTGAAACATTAACGGGCTAATATGTCCTGAAAAGGTCTAAGATAGACAAATGCAAAGACTCCACTTTTTGTTGTGATTATACATTATTGACTGGTGTTTTTAGTTTTGTTTAACTATAATCCTTCAAATTGAATTTCTAAAGCAAACTGCACTTGACTTCTTTCTTTTACCCTTACAAATGTTATTTTATTACTACTACTACTACTACTACTAATTAATTATATATATATATATAATAAACGGTATAACATATTTCTTAGTTTAATTCGTTGGTCCTATGTCGTTGACATCAGTGTCGAACAATGAGAGTGCTATGATTGGCCAAAATTACGCTGTGGGCTCATCATTCTTACCTACAAAAATGCTTGATTATAAAGCCTAGAATACGTCTTAAGGTCTCTTTTATTTAAGCAAGAGTAAATCAATTATGTAATCCCTGTTTAGGTTAAACTCAAAAATTGTGGTCTGTTGCATATTTTATAAAGCTCAGTCTATAAGACTGGATTGCCATATTTAATAGTGTCGTAGCTAGCCTGTACCTGACAAAGGACAGTGTCATCCACAATCTAAGACAATCTAAGAAACGCCAGTGTGCTCTCGAGCCACCTGCGAGGAAGAATAACAGACCCAAGGAAGACGCAGGCAGCACAAGGGCACAGATGGATTAGAAGACACAACTGTTATTTAGAGAAAATAAAGGACAGGGAGCTTAGTGATGGAGAGAGACGAGAACTCGAAGGTCAGGGATGGAGAATAACCGAGGGAGAAACAATGCAGACAGAGTAGAACAAAAAAGCTTCGCTCTGTGAGGTTTCAGATCTAAAACTTCCCCTCGAGGCTGAAGAGACCTGAAAACACACAACATCAACTTATCATCATTTTATCATAGAGCGCAGAGAGAAATGAAAACAAGTTCCCCGTGGCATCTTCCAGGCAAACCTAACATAACAAACCCCCCCCAAAAAAAAAACAATACTATCACCACCTGAAAATAAGTGACTGGTGCGTGAAATTCAACTGAGATGTTCCCCTCGCCACATCAACTTTAGGACTTTCAAAGACAAATTGATCTTTCTAGCAGTGGTGCATAGTGACTGCACTGGATAATAAAAGCTTCACAGTCTTCATTTTTGAATTTGGCTAAGCTGCTCTTAAAAATGTATAGCTGTAGGTAAAACATTCTTTGTGCGTCAGCAGAAACTCAGACGAGGCAAAGTCCCAATATACTGCAGCTTTGTTATCTTACTAATGTACTAGCCTGTCTTCTGATGGGAAAAATGGAAGAAATGTTTGCCACAGTTCAAAAGATAAATTAATAAATGCCATGATGCGTTTTGCGATTTATGAAACTGCCAAACACAGTAGAAACAAAGCAAACGTGTGTAACATGTAAGAGAGCATTTAACCAAAGAGACACAAATCCAAACTGTACACTCCTAAGGGAAGTATTTACACAGAACTGAGTAGGAGGGACTCTGTCAAACATTAACCCTCTGTAAATCCTTTTTGTTCAGGATCAGAATCAAACATCTCCATACAGCATCTTTGGGAGCGAACAAGCTGACGAGTTGAAAAGCCAACCGTCCCACTGTGCTTCTCGGCAGCACAGAATCAAAGCACTAGCCTGAGGCTCGCCAAACATTGATAATATCCATATTCATAATGGAGATAGAGCTAAGGTGATAAAGACTTCATCGCTCAGCTTCACTACTTACTTTGTCAACACTTTAAAATGTAGAGAACTGACAAGATAATAAACCATTTTACACAACACAAGAGCAATGAGAGGCAGAACAAGGAGATAGAATAATTGCCACTGTGTGATTTTGTGCATGTGCGAGTACAGCAGCGATCTGATGCTCATTTAAATCAATAGAAAGTACAGTCTCTCACTTAACAGTGTGCTTTAGGAGTCAAATGGTTCCATGGACAGCTGCCAGATTTTCCTGTCTGGATGCCTGCCAATATTTAAGCAAGTAAAAGGCTGTTAAATGCATAAAACGCATGATATGGAAGCCCTTTAACCCGGTGTTTTAGAGCAGTGATAGCACGCTGCAAAGGTGAGCTTAAGGCTTTAAAAATAAACTCCATGTTCATTGGACACACTAATCTTCACAGATTCACCTCATGAACCTGTGACATTCAACAAATCAACACAACGAGAAGACCTTTTCAGCTAGTTTCAAAAGAATTTACAATTTTTCCATTAGTGTGACAAGATGAGTAGTTCTTAAAGAAGACTATAGTAAAAACACCACTAAAATGATAATCAAAAACACTAGTCCTTTTATGTGAGGAAACACTAAGCACTGTGTTAACATGAACCTAGAGAAGTAAACTCAAATAAAATAAAAATGTTTTTTATGTGCATTTGAAAGAGGAAAAAGGATGAAAGGGGCTTGAGAGCCTTGTTGTGAATAACCTGTAATCCATTGTAAAAGCCAGAACCCAACCAAGGCCATGATGGCCAAACACTGTGAGCAGGTCAAAGTCCAGGGGGATTCGTGGCACTTGTGTCTGGCCTCTGCTAACACATGGTGCATAATAAAACAAAGACCTGAAGCTTCACTGCAGGGCTGCCCAGTCCAAACCCCAGGGGCCCTGTCTGAAACAGCAGCCCACTCTGACACACAACATCAGAAAGCTTGTAAAACAAGCTGTTAAACTTTATTTGCATCATAACCATTGCAATAATACTCTACAGATGCCAGAATTTCTAAACTCCCTCAGGGGTTTGTTCTGAATATAAGACTGCTATTTTTGCTTATGCGTTTAGATAATCTAGCTCATAAAAGACAAAGTTGTTGTTTACACGACTCATCAAAACCACTGTCTAAAATGAGCTGATGCACCTTCCACAGCTCTTCAAAGTAGCACTCAGACAGTGGGACTGCATACTGCAACTCTCCAGATTAAAACATCCTATTAGCCTGCACATTCACACAGCTATTAGCATTTAAATATGCAGAAGCTGTGCTCCCTTCAAAATGCCATTTTTACTCTGCTGCAAGGAGAGTTCTCCAGTTGTCATAAACAACTTTTTTTCAAGGACCTTTTCAAATGTCAGGGCCAATCAAACACAACACGACAGGTCTCTGGGTAGAAAAAATACAGCTCAGAGGGCAAAGAAGAAAAGAGGAATTACCATGCATATTCATGTGGCAAATGTTTGCAGAGGCAAAACACTTTGTGTGGTAAGAAACAGCTAAAAAAATAAATAAATAAATAAAAAACTGCTTTTAACTTGTTTCTCCCCCCTCGCCATGTCCAAATGTCAATGTCACAGACCCACAATAGCCCCAACTTGAGTGCCCACCAATGACTCCCACAACTCCAACTCTTTTCTTCCTTTCACACAGTCAGCAAATTCAGCCAAAAAGTTTTCTCTGTGAAGTGGTGCTCAGCAGAAAGGCAAACAAACAGAGCCATCTCTCCACTGGCCCTGGCTCACTTCAGCATTTTAGACATCTCTTTCACTTTGCTGCTTCCCTAACATCAGCAGGATGGATCCTCCTGACACAAGTCTATGTCAGCTGGACTGAACAGGGCGCTCTCTCTGACACAATGAAGCCCTTCCTCCAACAGCTGCCATCTCACTGCTGAGACAGGAGAATACCTACCGTACAGGAAGGAACGAACAAGAGGAAATAAAACACAATACAGCAGGCTGCATTTTTAGTGTGTATGCTTGTGATCTTTTTAACTAACTTCACCAGCTCGGTCAGAAAGTGAGTGAGCTGCTCTGTGTTCACCCTCTGTATGTATTGTCCCTCTTCACTTCCTGCCTCTTCATTAGTCTCTGTCTCAGCTCTGGCTCCAGCGAGGCACTGTCACCCAGGAGGACATTATTAGCTGTCAGCATTTACAACCAGCGTAGCGACAGCAGCGGCAGGAGCAGTTTCGTAACAATGCTGTGCAAAAAGCCTCTCCTCCGTCCCAGGGAGGAGAGCGGGCAGTCGGGACAGCCTGCTGCGTGCAGATGGTGCTTTGTCTTTAGCTAGTTCTTCCAAAAGTGACACACAGGCACAAACACACACGTTGCACACATAGTTGGACGCCGGTGCCGCTATTCATTACTAATCCACTGGGGTTTGCTTGAAAGTTAATGGCAGGTGTTTAAAGCTCTTACCATGGCAAGCAAAAGAGGAGGGGTGAGAAGAAGTTGCTGTTGGCAAACACTTCAACATGCTGGAAAGACGGCGTATAACGTAGCTATTAGATTTTCAACTGCACCCCTCATCCATCCGCTCTTGCACAATGCCCACCAGTGCTGTTGAGAGCAATTAGGACTTCTTTGGAGGGAAATGGCCGGTCATTAACGAGGAGCAACGCCGGGCGACACACTGCAATGGTTTACACCTGGTGGGAGGCTATTAGATGGCCAAGTGGTGTGAGCGGACTCCCACTGACATAAATACAGGCCACGGTAAACATCCTCTGCTGTACCCACTGCTGCTATAATGAGTTAATAATTTAAGGGAATGCTTTTTTAATCATCCAAACACTGTCTACACTCGCTATACTGTGTGGTTTATAAAAGTGTTTTCATTAATAATGCACATGTAACCGTTTGCTCTGCTGCATCTAATTGTTTGACACCACTTTTGTTTAAACATCTACTGATCTCTGACAAAATAAAATGTTAGGTCTTTTTACTTAATTGCGTGTCCACATCAAGACAGACCACTCTGAAATGTTTTTGGTGTGGCCCCCTGTAAAGATGCAAAGTATCAAGAAATACCCACCTTTTTGAAGACTTAAAGCACCAGAGTATATTGTGATTACATTTTCTCTAAGCACAGTGACATCGTTTAATTTGTGCAAGGTCGTTGTTGTATAACCGTAGTGTTAGTGTAGCATAGTGAGTTAAACAAAAAGCTAGATGCTACATTCAGGAATTGGCTCTGCTACTTCAATATATCATGTGGTGTTGTCTCAACATAATGTTTAAAATACAGCCCTGGCATATAATCCACTTGTATTCTGGCGACTGCCGAGAAACAATGATAAAATACCTCATTGTGGCCGAGCTCCCAGCTTGTAAGATGCCAGTGTAGCCAGAGCTAGCTGTACCAGTTTAATAGATTATGCAGCACTTAGCGCAAACAATGGAGGATGTTTCTATGTCTACCTTATCCAAAGGTACACACATAAACTTGAGAGCACCCTGGGCGTGTAAGCAGACTGGGCAAACAGGCTTTATCTGTGCAGGAAATCACACACCTGCTGCTGCTGCCTGATAGAGTACAGTTCTGTTTCCCCCCCAAACTATTCTTCACAACTGGTAAAGAGACAGAGAAACAAAACACAGTACAAGAGAAACAGGTGCAGAAAAGTGGAACGATTATGCAAAACACAATGACGGGTCTGATGCGTTTTGCTTGAGCGCAAGAAACATAACTTTAACAACACTAAACTACATTGTGTGCAATAGTTTTCTTAGTTTAAGAGAGCCTCGAACACATATTGAATTACGACAATCTACTTTTAACTTCTCACAACCAAAAATATTAAAGACATTGTTTGGACAGATGCGACAAATGAAAGATAAAAAGGGCTAAGATTTGCAGGTGTTCATGCCCAGTGTGAATCTTAATCACACCAGAGGCTGCAGTGGTTGTGCCAGGCAGTATATTGTACGAGATTGACAAAAGGCTGTACATTTTAGCCTTTTGCAGATGGCACAGTGTAATTTCACACCCATTACCCCCTCCTGCACAATGCATAGCGCTCTCACATGACTGTAAAATCTTCTCAAACCAACTCCTGCGGGAACTTTTAGGAGCCGTTAGAGCCCCAGCCATTATGGGAATTCTCTGCAGAGTTCACAAGAGCTATTTCAGCAGCGTCCAAATTACGATGTTAAATGGAGTATTAGGGCTTTGAGAATATGATTAACCAATTGTAATTGCTTTGCTTCTGTGACTTCAAAAACAGCCAGTTGATTCACCGTTTCATGTTTTTTTTTCCAGTCTGCCTCAAATTCTGCCAAGACTCACTGTTTGATACGTTGTGAAAAAAGAAAAGTAGGACATGACAGCAATGCAATAAACAGCATGGGCTCCCTGTCCAATAACAAGCCAGCAGTAAGTGAACTGAGAGACGGCACCTGTGCTTTCAAAAGCTATCATCTCTCCCTGCACCGTTGCTCCTGCTTCTCTGTTCTAAAACACAGCAGAAACACACAAATGAGTCGCTATGCAAGCATGTTGCACTGCAGATCAGCCGTGTACAACAGTGCACTGTACAAGCACCAATCATGTTCATAATCACAGCACACTGACTCCAACAGCCACCAGGGAATACGTGTTGAGGAAAATGAGACTCCAACTCAAACACACATCGACAACGATAGCTGCTATCAAACAAGCTGTGTGCGAGGTAGCATAAATATTAAAGGGTTGGTTTTGCATGTTCTTGGCATTTTCCCCCTTACCAATAAATCAAACGGCTTGATAGGAGCTGTTATGTACGTTGTGATGCTGACTGTGATGCTTTTTTTTTTTCCTCACTCAGATGGCCATGCTTTCATATCTGAACGCAGGCAGGCCACAGAGACAAGAGAGGAAGTTGAGCCCCTGGGGATTCGAAGGCGGAGGGTGAAGGGAGGATTGGAAGAGAGGCAAGCGTGCGGTGTATTGCGCTGGCTGATGGGTGAGAGAATACAACTCATGAATCAAGTAAAGATGCTTTTGAAATGAAATTACAACAAGTCATAAAAAGGTATAAGACAACGGTGTACCACTATTGCTATGATCTAATGATGTCTCCCAAGTTTCAAAAGCAAACATTTACCCAACTACAGCTTGTGTCTGATCCACAAAGGGCCTTTTCTGTGCGGCCAGACACTTCACTATGTTCCCCTGCCTGTTGTGACAATGCCCACAGGGGGAGAGAGCAGATGTCCGTTGCCAGCAGCACATCTGCATACAGCCTCAAATCCCCACCCCTTCACTGGCCAAACAATAGAGCCGCCCTCCTCCACCTCCTCCTCCTCTTCCACCACCATCTCCTTTTACTTCAAGCTTTCTTCCACTGAAGCCTCCAAAAGACTGGAGTTTCTTTTTTTCTTTCAAAAGTGGGGTTTTCTTTTAAAGCTCTGCCAATATCCAACCTGGCAAAGAAATAAAGTAGAAGCACTTCCTGCTGTTAACTGAGCAAGTGAGTGATTTTACTACTAAAAAGGGGGTTAAACAGCTCTATATTCAAAACAACATCACTGTTGTAGTTAGAGTCATATGAGAGAACTTAGTAGGTAAAGTTTCCTGTCAGTGCTTCCATTAACGGCCAAATGCAATTAACAGAGCAAAAAAGAGGAGGTGGGCACAATCACCTAACTTTAAATTTTCTTCAATGCGCAGGTGCTCACTGAAGAACTCTAAGTGGCTAACTAATTAGCATCCATTAATTAAGAAGAAACAGGATTTGCTTACACATGCTTCACACTTTGGCCAAACTTTTTATCAAACTATTAAATTAGCATTCATAACTTCTTCAAATAAATCAAACTGTATACTAAACTTCATTTGAACTTAAACACGGTCCCTGTACTAAGTGGACAGCTCATTATAAAGTTAATAAGCGCTATTCCCACATCACTTGAGCAGCTAGAGGAGTACATGCTAACGCACTGCTCCCACCCTCCCCTTGTCCCTCTTTGCTGATGGCGCAGGGACACATGGACAGCGATGCGAGTATTGCTTTCAAACTATAGCGAATATATATTTTTAACAACACCTTTACAGTAACGTGGAGTCCTACCTCGACTGGTTGTTTACTGGGAGTTCAAACGTCGGCTCTGGGGGCTCCAGATATAGCATGGCAGGCTACGCATTTCAAATTCGCTTGTTATCTCGGATTTAGATAATGATCCACCTTTAGATGAACTTAATCCTGAAGGCAGCGGGACAAGCTCCGGTGCTGAGAACACGGTAGTCGGTGTTTAACGCGGGGAAGTAGCCTCTGCTCTGTCTGGTTATCCCGCTGTTTACTTGTACGTTTCATAAACACTCCTATTCTTTTCCTCCTGCCAGAATTGAGAGGTGTGTATCAGTTTGCTTTTCCCTTTTTTTTCTCGCTCGCTTTTTTGAACGAGGCGGAGCCTTTGCCCACTTGTCTCGCGCACGCGGGTCGCGCGCTCACACAGCAGAGCAGGGGGCACTTCAAACAGACACTTCTCAGATGATAGAGATGGGACGGTGGGAATTTTCGAGAAAGACTGGTTGATTGGAAAAAGCTACGGAGGCTTCAGAGCATTATCTGCTGCTTTTTTTTTCCTTTTCTTGACCGAGAATTCTTTCACAATTTAGGAAGTGATAAATCACACATTAGAAGGAGTCTCAAAAGGCGCCAAGTTAAAATAGAACCCTTGGAAGCAAACTGCCACAAACAATAATGATGAATGAAAATTATTTCTTCACATTTATGCTATTTTCTGAGGTAATTTCTGGACAAAGATAAAGTGAACACTATCTAACAACACTATTAATAGTAATATCATGAGACTGGCACACATTATAACAATAATAGCTTATACAGTATTCCACAATTCAAAGTGACAAATGTGACTTTTTAAAGTGGCACATTGTCTTCGAAAACAAAAATCCGTTCCTGCAAAAATGAAGAAACATGAGATAAATATAATAATTGATCTATATTCCCTTTTGCTTTCTCACTTGAACGTTTTGCCACATGGCTCAGTATAAAAGGTATGTTACATGACACAAATGTGACAGGTTTAACAAA
Organism: Neodontobutis hainanensis; assembly: GCA_024349245.1. Lineage (NCBI taxonomy): Eukaryota > Metazoa > Chordata > Actinopteri > Gobiiformes > Odontobutidae > Neodontobutis > Neodontobutis hainanensis. The sequence continues at coordinate 2,755,135 of JALDNG010000016.1, read as the reverse complement.
TATTCATGAGTGTAGCCCATGGAGTGGTAATTAGATGTTCATTAATGAACTTAAGTCCTTCATATTTGCTCAGTTTAGTTTTCACATTCAGACTAAACAAGGACAGAAAACAGCTGCTGCAGCTGGGCCTTGATGCCATGCCTTAAACATGCAATCTATATTCCCCATTTTTTACATTACAGTGTCAGCAGATGAATGTATGTGAACTCCATTCACAGCACACACAAGCCAAGTGTGTTAAACGCTGCAGATGGCAGACAGCATCTTTGGATTTCTATGGTCATTCAAGTCATGTGTAGTTTCCCAAAACCAGTAAGTCTGAATGTTTTGATTCATCTTTTTAAAATGCAGAATAAATGGGAAACTCTCTGCAAGCAATATACCTTTTGTTCTGCATCTTTCAGTCACTGCCATGAAGTCTGTGTGTGGTCCCAGGCCTGTGGGCTCTTGGCCCTGTCCTGAGAGGATCTTTCCCTGTGGTCATTTTGTCTCCAGCACAATGTGATTCCCGGGAATGAGCCCAAACACTCTTATTATGACCAACACAATCTGACTGGGACACCAACCGAAGCACATGTTTGAGACTGATATGGACAGAGGCAGGAAGCTTCACTTTCAAGTTGCATCTGTAAGTCAAGCATACAACTATTTCTTCTCAAAATCAATAAAAAAGCATTAAGTAGATAAATTGGATCAGTATGCCAAGAAGAATAATGGACAATTCTGCGATGTAGTGCATTCCACTTTGACAGAATGTGGCATATGATGAAGTATGTAATGCATATTTGTTGGCACTCTAAATTCAATTGTGTCACGTGGAAGATTTATCTGTAATGCTTTTTTTATGCTGTTATTATAATTGGATGCATGTGCTTCAGATTGAGTTGTGCAAAATGGCTCGGGACAGGCAGCTGATTGTGCAGTGTAAAAATTTTAAAGCACAAAATTATATACTAAAGAAATGCTAATTAAATGTGTTTGTTCTGACTTGGATTAAATGAGTGCTGGAGATTAAACTGTACCCAATGTTAAACACTGATTCAGTTTTGTTTGCACACGAGTTGTCAAGAGATGACAGTCAACACGCACACACCTCTAATCTCTTTACTGTACACTGGGTATTTGAGAGGATCAGTAGTGTGTGACTGCATATTTCTGCAGACAGACATTATTTCTTCCCTCAATTCCTCCTGGCAGAGATCTGAGTATTTGACCTTTTTAAAATGCAAAGCGATTCTTCTACTCCAGAGAGTGAACGGGAGGCTCATGATTGTGCTACTAAATTTGAGGGACTTAATGCAGTAACTCACAGAGAGGGAGTTACTGCACCTGCTGAAAGTCTCGACTCGGTTACGGGGATACAATAACACCTCCAAGGGTTATGTTAATCTTTAAAGACGGGTTATTCTTATGCTGTTCCACTCTGTGCCTCATTTGAATGAATATTCCACTGCAACCCTGAATCAATGTCTTGGTCTTAAATCACCTCATTGCTTAGCATTTCCTTTCACTGTCACATTCCTCACCATCTCTCAACGTCAAAATAAACCATATTACTGTCTTTTGTTCAACTTTCAGGCTTTTATTCCATCAGTCAATAGCATTACATAAATTTATCACAATTCACGAGACAGCTATTTAATTAATGACAAAAAATGTTTAGATAATTTACATTAGCATATTGCTCTTGATGATTAGCAGCAGCAAAGTAAAGCTTGTGTTCCAGGCCTGCATAGGAACATAAAAAAATGTGACATACGTATGGGATATTGTAATGAGCGGCTTATGGGGGTGTAATTTACATTTTATTATAATGTGAGAGTGCTCAAGTATGCCATTGTGCTCTATGTGTGCTGCGCCTCCTCCACTAAGTGCACACACAGCGGCGGAAGAATGTGTTTTAACATTGCTCGGGAGATGGCACGATGTGGTTCGGATAGCAAACAAAAGCACTCTGGCCGCACTCACATTGACTGTAATTATGTTCCAGCACATTAAGGCCTCTGACACATTCATAGCAGCCGCCTGTGGAAGAAAGAAAGACACTTGGATATCTAACCCGCTTCGGACTGGAATGTCAATGAAGAACGTGTGCTTGCAACGTTTATTTGACTGGAGACTGAATGTGAAATTGGTTAATTGAACTTGTTTCGAGGCCTCTTGCTCATTTCAGTGAGCTCCTACACTGACAAGTTGATGCACAGTTTTTAGCAATGATAAAGTTAGTGTTGTATTCAAGATCCCATTATAGTCAAGGGGCTGGCATCAATGGGCCAGTCCATGGAGGCTTTTCAAGCTATTGTTAAACATTTACTTGATACATTAACATAAAATTTATAGTTTTAATTGTACTATATTATGTGGAAGATTATGTGGACTTGAACATATGTCTAAATTGACACAAAAATATGAAAAAGGGGTGTATTTATACAGCCCAAGTACAATGACACAGCCAGTGGCCTATGCACCAATCATCTTCCTCATTTGGTGAGAAGGCCCGCCCCTTGAATTACCAGCTATTGGCTAAATGTATCCACCCCAGAAACTCAGATTTGGTTGAAACCTTGAGACTTACAAAGTTACAGTGAACTCTTAGAAGAAGTGACAGGAAGAGCAGGTTTTCTTATAAAAACATTAGCTTTAAGAATATTTGTTCCATTTAGGATAATTTGACAAATTTATCATTTTCCTAAAAGAATTAGAAAGGTCCTAGTACAAGCTTTACAATAATGTTCTGTTCCCAGTCTCTTGTGACTGTAATAAATATTATTTTTGTCTGTCTTTAGTTGATTGATAAAACATTCCAATATTTTGTGGACGCTAGATAGATATTTTTGAAGTGTTTGTGTGTAAGAGAACTAGTTTGTTTCACATAATAATTCAGCATAGTGTCCCAAATGTGACTGTATTTATTACCCACCAAACATCACCACCAGCCACCACAGTAGTGCATAGGATTTGAAATGATCAGGAAGCTACTGTGCTGCTACACCCATTTGTCTCCTTTTTTATTGGCTCCAAACATATTCTCACTCAGAAGGCAGGACATAAAGGTGAAAATGTACAGTGTGTGCAAGGCCTGTGTTCTCGCTTCAGAATCTTCAATGTCACATACCCCTTTTACCTAATGAGCTTAAAAAGACTCTGAAGTTGAGGTTATGAAGGAGTAGTGTGCCTGTAACGAGGAGGTGGAGCTTCTTAAACAGTGATGAAATACTTGGTAATACTACAGATACATGAAGGCAAACTAAGCCTCCTTTTGATCCAGAAAAGTATATTTTGAAGGATAAAGCTTCCAACACAAGCCGCCTTTTACCGAATATTTAACCAAATAAAAACAGGATCAGGAGGCTAAAAGATTGCCTTGTTTGAAATGCCACAGTCTATTTATGATTAAGTGTATAGGCGTCTCCCATATCCAAAACAATTTGCTGCATGCTTCAACATTTATTTTTTGCAAAAGATTTTCTTCACATTAACTATGCATAATAAATCCATCCATCCTTGTATAAACTATTTTGCAGCGTTCTCCAGGGAGTCATACTTGAACAGACTGCAGCTTGTAGGTCTTTGTTTACAACGAGCCTAATGTAATTATACTCACCACCTACATACGAATTAGCATGCAAACCGTGTCGGAGGGCTGAAAAATACATGAAAGAATGTGACTTGGTGCAAGGATAGGTTAGCATTTCTGCTCAGCGCCTTGATTCAGAACAAGGCCTTCCTCTGTGAGCCCAAACATATAGAGGGGGCAAACATTAAAGCAGGACCAGTGTAGTTTGGATTCTTATATACCGACATAAACATATACACACACACTGAACATGAGCTTTGTAGCTAAGGTTTAACAGGCAAGTTCTTATCTCTGCCGAAGAAACTCCTCCAATGATGGAAGTGTTCTCAGGATGTTATCTTGTCCTCTGTGGAAATGAGATAGCCAGCCATCTTTATTGCTAGAGGGCCCCCATACGGTTTCTAAAACAGGAGGGCCACTGGGCAGTTGATCGGAAGTAACCAAAAGGTCCTGCCAGTAATAAGGAAATAGGAAGTGCACCCACTACCACTGACAGTAAATGGAAAGATATTTAAAGCATGTACAGCATTATCTTAAGACATACAGGGTATGAAATTTTTTTAGAGAAATGTATATGCAAGCAAACTTGGGCTTATGCCTCATCCTCTTTTCTACTGTTCATGGAACATTAAAAGTAAAATTCATGTCTGGCTTTAAATGCACTTATTTAGTTTTAATTCCTTTTTTACATTTGAGCAGTTACTGGCTATTGGCTGAGAGATACACATTTAAAAGCAATCGATGTAAACCAAATAGATGCCAGATAGTCTGCTCCACAGTACGTGGTCAGTTTCACAGTACCATCTGGGAGGGCTTCCATAGAAAGCATTTGCAAAAGAGCCGGTACTTAAAATATATAACCGGTCAGTGTGGTGCAGTTTAATGCAATCAGAGCAACGCCATGTCCGTAATAGTAAAACATCCGCTACATCTTCAAACCTAAAACACCCCCATACCTGTAAGTACTGCTGCATCATCGGTCACGTGAGTACTTTGCTTGGAGCAGTTCAGTTTGATGGATTTTGTAAACTCACAAATCCCACAACAATCCAGCTGCAGTGTAAGATAATACAAGAAAGCCAGGTGTGGATTAAGGGTTGTTTCACTGCAGGATTAATAGATTTTTTTTTCTAAAATAAATCCAGCATAATGTACCTATTACAATCCCGTGTCATATTGGATATATAAACTGAGTAGGCAATTTAAGTAGTAAGTTTATTTTTCACCAGTGTATTAGAAGAAAATCTTATTTTTTATATTTATAGAGTAAAAAAGAAAACCTAATCATCTGCAGAAATGTAATTTTTTAAATTTTAGACATTAGGCAAATTCACACCGTAAAAAAAAATAAATATTTAATCTCAAAAAATGAATGACAGGTTAGCAATTAGAAATAACAGGAAAAAGAACAAACAGAAAACATATTGCAACCATCCTATAAATTCATGTTTTAATGGCTAAATGTAAAATGTACAACTAACTTCAGAAGAATGCCAAAAGCCAGCCCAACAGGATTTATAAAAAAAAAAAAAAGTGAGTGTCAAAACAGCACAGTGGTCTTTTGAAAGAACCCACACGCCGTACCATAGCAACACAAATCTTTTCCTTGTTGCTCTTATTTCGCCTATCTGGCAAATCCACCTCTTGTTTTCAAAGCTTTTTTCTCCTTCCCCTCTAACAGGTGCAAAACCTCTCAACTCCACACATCAAAGAGCCCCGTGCACCTGCGAATAAATCAAATGCTCTGAATCCAGACTAGAGGCCTCCTAACACCAAAGAGACACAATTCAAAGTGTCTGATTTCATATGCATAAAGGGGCAGTCTTTGGTGGTCCAGCGCTTGTTTACTGAGATGTGTCTTTTGTCCTTGGTAGAAGGTCTGATATTCCATCAAGCAACTGTATTTACATACATTTGTTGTTCTGTGTCAATATGATAAAATGCTTAATGTAAACTGTATACATGAATGCCTATTGCACACTCCCTCAAAACTTGCAACATCTGTGGCATTGTGCCGTGTGATAAAACTGCACATTTTAGAGTGGCCTTTTATTGTGGCCAGCCTAAGGCACACCTGTGCAATAAACATGCTCTCTAATCAGCCTCTTGACATGCCACACCTGTGTGGCGGCTGTAATATCTCAGCAAAGGAGAAGTGTTCACTAACACAGATTTGTGAACGACATTTGAGAGAAATAGCCCTTTGTGTACATCTTAGTCTTAGATCTTTGAGTTCAGCTTATAAAAAAATGGGGGAAAATACAAAAGTGTTGTGTTAAAATTTTTGTTCAGTATAAATGCCACTATGTCTGGATGCTGTTTAACTCCCTTTTAAACAGATGAGGGTAGTGACTAATTAGATTTATTCTGTTACATTTACTTAAGTAACATTTTGAATAAGACAGGTGGTGCAGTGGCTCAAAAATAGTGGTGTCTATAAAGAAGTGAACATAAAATTGTCCAAGACACTACAATAACTGTTCATTGTGAAAAAGACACAACGCGACTATTCCTTAAGGCACAAAAGTCATTTACTATTTTGAATTTCCACAAGCAAAGACATTTTTGTGTTTAGAAAAATAAATAAAACGCCATTATTGACTATGATGAATCCTAAAAAAGTATAAAAAGGGGAAGCTATCTTTAAAAAATTGACATCAGCCTGCTTGACAAAATTAGATTCTGCGTTAAATGGTGGAGCAGTGCCCGTGGGAAGATGGATGCTATAATAAACAACATGGACCATCCTCTACACAAGGCAATAGAGTGGCCAATGTTTGACTGACATGCTTACCCTGCAGGACATAGTGACTCAGGAGCATAATCAGGTAAATGATATAACAATGTTTCATATATTTCAGAAAAGTCTAAATGACATTTCTACATAATCAAATTAGTTTAAAGCGTTTTCTACCCATACTGCAATCCATGTAAACTGACTGAATTTAAAGTATTACACCTTTCTGTCCAGGATGCATTTTGGAAACTAGACTATAGACATTACTACTCTACCCACCTATCTAGCATAAACGGCAAAGCCAATGTGACAAGTTAAAAGGTACTGTTCGCCTTATTTGTCAAGTTGTGGCAAGTCCCAAGATAAGTGTAGTCTGCAATCTGAACCCACTAAGACTAAAGTGCCAGCCAGAAAGTCAAGACCAGACAGATCCAACTGTCAAACTTGAGCACAGGTGTTTCCTGTTAATGAACAGGCCTCTCCCAAACACGGTGCAAGTCTTCAAAATTAATATGAACTGGCCACATGGATTTACAACAAATGTTTTTGTCTTCCCTTCACAACTTCTGTCGTAGGTGTGGTCGTATCAAATCTCTTGCGCTTATGCATCAAGGGGGGTCTAAATCTGATATCAACTCATGTGAAAAAACACAAAGGCAACAGGCAGCAGTGTTAGATGGATATGAGAAGCCTGCAAAAGCTCTTTCAACCTTTTTAAAACAAAAAAAAAAAAAAAACTTGAGTAACATCAGTGCTCCAGCTAATTACAGCAGCAAATAGAACCTTGTGAGAAAAAAAGCCCCTGTCTCTTGTGGGTACTTAAAGAAAGCAGCTGGCCAGAACATCCTCTGGAGAAAAACATCAGATATTGGAAGGAGTATACACTTCACTTAAGAGCCTTTCTGCGCGCAGCCGTCTCCATCACTCGCTCCCACGCTTTCTCTTTTCTTGTACAGGCTCCTCACAAATTCATCACTTTCATCCCAAAGGGGAAAACAAACCCATACTTTATGACTCGAATCAAGCTTAATTTATTTCATATGCTCTAATTTAATGATTTGGGCTGATGTGCATTGAATAAAAATAGCTGGATTCTTTTTTTTTTTTCCCTAATTATTTCCCTGCAGATTTTCTCTCAGAGCGTGCACATTACACAGGGGTTTCGGTTATTACATTTTCTCAAGGAACTTGGCAGGAACACAAATCCTTGACTCTTCTGGCTAAAGCACAACTATGCAGAGAGGCTGCCCTCTGCTGATAACAATTGTGAACTATTATAAATACTGCAATGTATAATTTGGCCTTTTGCTTTTAGTTTGAAAATTAACAATTTAATAAGAGTAATGGAATGAGGTAACATCACTGAGCCAGGAACTAATTCGCTGTAGTATGTTTTGAGCAGGTGAGCCACTGAAACACTCACATTGTGCAATGCTTTTTAACACTAGTTATCAGTGGTGGCTGGCCATTCTATTTTAAGTCTGCTTTAGGGCTGAACAATACATCATAAATATAAACATTATTGCAATATTATCCGTATCCCAAAGAATGATGTGTCGGAGTAATGTTAGGATCTTCCAGGTGACATTCACACAGAGCATTGAATCAAAATTTGGCAAATTTAAAGTCCTAGTTTAGACCTGGTTCCTTTCTAAATTTAGTACCAGTTTAGACTTCTAATTTAGTCCTAGTTCAGTCTTTACTATTAACGTAGCTCCTGCTTTGACAAGTGGAAGTTAGTCCTTGGCCTCATATTTTTTTTAATATTCAAAATCAAATTTCATTTAACATTTTAAATCTGTCAAAGAACATTCAGATCATTGCAATTGTCCAAGATGGGCTCGTGCAAAATGTACTTGGAAAAGTTGCCACTCTCCTGTAACCCATAACAGGTAAAGCTGAGTTACAAATGAATAGTTCATTATTGTGGATTTCGTTCTATTGTTTTACATGGAGGTATTGTTGCCCAGCCTTGGTTCTTTTATACTTCAAAGCAACACTATTTGACTTTTTGGTTGGCGCAGCCACTAAAGGACATTGCCAGGCTGGAACTATATAGCTGCTAATACACAGTTGCATCCAACTAATTGTCTATAGTAGTTTTCTGGCATCATGCAAGTCCCATACAAGTTAGCATTCAGGTACATATTGCAGTATCTGATGAACCAAGCTCACTGGGTCTATAAAATAGTTTAATTCAATCTTTTGAGGCTATGTATTTTATGGAAAAACGTGTCCTTGTGTTGCTTTACTGACAGAAACTGAAGTCAATTCATAAGCTCAATTGATTATGGTAAAAAAAGACCTCAATACCCACCGCTATAAAAGAACTAAACTCTACATGGTACATTAACTGCTTCAGTACAACTTCTTTTTTGAAAGCAGAGCTCTTAAGAAAGCTGTCAATGACCCAATGCTTACAAAGTCTGGTAAGTTTTTAAATCATTTCAAGGTCTCTAGAAAGATCATGAACGCCCAAACCACATGAAATAGTCCTTTCCTTGAGCCAAAGCGGCCTCTTTTGACTTCTGCTGGTGGCTGCGGGGGAACCTCCTGTTGCCTCTCGGATCACCGACTACCCACTTCTCCGTGTAGTCACTCTTAAAGACACTGATGTCCTCTCCGGATTTGGTGTCAGCTCCCTCGTGGCACAGGCAGAAGTGGGAGTTGTGCTGGCTGTCTTGAGAACGTCTTCTGTAGACTCCAACCTAAAGAAAAAGTTAGACAGTTCTAACAAGAGGTAGACATTTAAGGATATGATTTATACTTACTTGGTTAAAGATGTAGATGTTGTCTTTTAAGGCGTACTTGTTGTCATGTTGTGAAAATGGATACTCTCTAGATGTCTGTGAAAGTCAAAAATTACATTAAAATAGGATACTTCTTCCATTCAGGTTCCTTCATACAATGAACACCTCTAAGGATCCGAGTGTACCATAAGTGATAGAAACAATGTAACACAAAGTACAATACCATAGCCTGCATTGCCTACACACACCTGCTGAGATTTCCATTTTGGATAGCGTTCAGTAGCCAAAGCCTGAGGCAATGATGATTTCACTTGAGTCAGCATGATGCCAGTGCTGGTACAAGTCTCTCGGTTTCCCAACTCCTTCCCTGCTGAATCTGGATGAGCAAACTGCAAAGAAGGATAGAAAAGATAAATAAAAAAGACAAGGAAAAAATATCCTCATAATATTGCTCTACTTAAAGTTTGGTACCACTGACATTCTTACCCATTTGCCGCTGGGGTTGGTCGGTGCATGCTGCTTGCCACCTTTGACCATTTTGACAGGTTTGGGTTTTGATTTAGTACGCTCTTGTCTTAGCTACAACACACACAGACACAATCCGACTAATGGACAGACCGGTGACTATGGAAACCTGCTGTAAACAAACAACCTGAAATGTGACCTTGCTTTGCCATGGAGATGTGCAAGTGGAATTCTGACAAGATAAAAAAAAAAAAAAAGAGCCCACTCTCATTTTCCATCCATTTATTAACAATGAAAACAAACATCAAATTCTTTAAAGCAAATGTATGATAAATATTTTTTTGGTATTTTTCATTGGCATATAAAAACGTCAATTTATTAATATAGTGCAGGATGCTACCTTGTAAATGGACAAAACAACCACAATTTCAAAATTACAGTAAATATATGTTTTTAAAAATCAATGCAAGTGCAATACAAACAAAATTTTACAATATTTAAAATAAGGCTGATCATGCAAATACATCACGTGTATTTGCTACAAAACTTTACAATTTCAAGTCAATTTCAGCCATTACTATATTTTCTGAACATAAGTTAAGATCGCTGTATTACATACTTCAGTACATTTTGAATCAAATAATAAACCATTTTAAAGATATGTTTACCATTACTAATCCTTACCCTGAATTACTGATGCTGACTTTTCGCAGGAACACATTGCTTGTCCATTTCTTTGTGAACATGTTTCTTGATATAATCAACCACACGAGCCAACCTAATGAACAAAACAAGAAGTCCCTTGCAATGTGAGATGTAGCCGTAAAATGAGTGGTTTATCTTTGATTTGACTTTAGTACCTTTCTTGAGTGTTGTTAAATTCATTCACTCTGTAGGCCTCCTCTCTCTTCTTCTCCATCCATCGTTGCAAAAGTTCATCGTTCTCTCGCTGAGCCTCTGCCAGTGCTTCCTTCAGTTTTTTCTGCTCGATGTGCAGCGTTGCCAGTTCCTTGGACTGACACTCTATGGTGAACTCATAATTTGACAGAGTGGACTTCAGGCTGTTACTGCCTTTTGCCAAACTCAGAGCCTCTTTACGAAGGTAGGACACACTGAAACAGACGGTTAATGATTGTGTGTTACTGTAACTCTGGTCAGTTTGCAGTTTTGGTGCATTGAAGTGTTGGCTGCAGGCATAAATAAAAGACAGAATGGTAAAATTTTAAAAGGAAAACTCTTGGATTACCGTGACTGCCAGTACTGCAGTTCAGCCTCTTTCAAATACAGGACAGAGGTCAAGTCCGAGACAGTCTGTGACAGCTACAAAGATAAAGATCTGGTTAATAGTTGAGTGGATTTGAGTAAGATACAGGTTATATACTATATGGAACTGAATAGATAATTTATTCCCTAGAGCAGTAAGTAGTCAACACCAGTTTGGAGAAACAAGGAGCCAACATCTTTTGACTACCATAAAGGCTTCCAAAAAGTGCCTATTTTACAGCATGGTTGTAGAGAATGCATCAGCTGACCAAAAGTATCCAGCTTACAAGCTTCTTTAAACCACACTAAACCTTTTCTGCCAGGTGTTCACTTTCTCTCAGCTGCAACTGCAGGAGTCTTATGTGTCTCCCATCTTCAACTCCACCTTTTTCCAAGCTGGGAAGATAATAGAACAGTGAAAAACAGAGAGACATGCACACCAGACGAGCCAAAAAGTAAAGTGTTTCTAACCTTTTCGAATTAATCTGCTCTACAATTTGACTGCGAATTTCAAAACGCTCTTGTACCTCTGACACTGAAAAAAACAAATATATAGCTATATTACGCTAAATTTTCTGGGCCTAACTTGCATTACCATACAAATGTAATTCTTACAGCGTGTGAAGACTCCAGTGAAGGGGTGTTTCTCGGTTAGGTCTCTCACTTGGAGTCGACAGCGCACGTGATTTTTCCAATCTACCATTGTGAAAATCAACACCGTCGTAACTTAAAACCACAAAAGGAGGTAATATTTAGTCTAAAATTCAAGGCTATATTAGTTGAACGTGGAAAGGAAACTATTCTTGTGCTTTTAGCATCCCTCAGCTAAGTTTCACAGCTCCGCCCTAGTCCAATCAGCTGCTTCTCAGCCCCACGTTGTGTTCCTAAGTTAGGTGTTTGCCTTCTTTACAAGTGCCATTTATTTCTCTGTATTAGTGGCTGTTATAGTTACATACAATCTCTTTAACTTTACAGTGTAATCCCACAATTAGTGTTCCCCCCTTTTCTTTCCCTTTGTGAAGGTGTAAAAGGTTATTTATTTTAAACATAGAAATTGTGACTTTCAAAATAAAATAAGGCTCATTGGAACGTACGAGAATTGACCAGAATTGACGCAAACTTTCTAGAATTTACATACCTTAATCTACTTCCGGGTTTTATCATTACATCGTTTATAAAATTTTTACAGTTCCACAGGCTATTTATTTTATATGACATTATTGGTAAGGAATGTGTACCTCACAGAAATAAAATACCATTTAAATATAAGAGCGTTTTTATAGTTTTTGTTACATATCTGAACCGGAAGTTGTCGTTAACTGCGTGCGCTAACGTGTGCTCTAACAACAAACAGCTGAAGCCACAGAAGTAAGGACTCTCCTGCGTCGGGGGAAAAAAAGAAAGAAACAACCGTCTTTTGCGATAGCTTATTCTGATGCTACAATATAACTTCACCTCGCAACTCTAAACTCAAACCAGGTATTTGTAAAGATAGCTCATCCAGCTTCTAAAATAGTCAGACCAATACTATAGTCACTGACAGTTAGTAATGTCTGTCGTGACAGCTATTAAAAATGGTCATTAAATAGTTGATAAAAATACGCCACAGACGTATTGTAAGTCCAGCATGAGCGCTTCATCGGGCTGGGACAGAGAGGCTGACATTCCTTTTGACAATGCCAGTGAGGATCCCAGTGGTTCCAGCTGCACAGGAGAGAGCAGCAAACAGGTAAGGAAACCAAGCTGAAGTAGTTGTGTATGTACCTGTGATTTAAGCTTTGTCTAGTGTTCCCGACACTTTGAGTTGGCATACATTCAATTCTACTATGCTTTTAAGATTTTCTTGAAAAGTACATTAACCTTTAGACAATAGATCTCGCTTTCTATCTAATTTGAGCTTTTTGTTTAAATGGGAGGGACTTGTCGAGCGTGTAGCAGACACAGCCATAGCTCACAGACAAATAAAAAACAGCTATGACAGCTCACAGACAAATAAAAAACAGCTATATTGGCGAGAGCCAATTCAGCCAGAATAAACCTAAAGCTGGGTTACAATTTGCTTTGAATCACAGGTAGTTAATATATCCTTTTTAACACAGACACCTGACCTTACATAACTTGTTTTGCTCACTTCACTTTGCAGGATGCACTGTTATGTTCAGGGAACAGTGAAATAAAGAGTAAAGCAGTGGTGAAGTACTCTGCCGCCCCACCTCCGACCAGCTATGCCGTGCTCCAAGAAAAGACCGACCTGAAACTGCCTCCAGCGAACTGGCTCAGAGAAAACCCTCAGCTTGGAACTGCTGGCACCACAGTGTTAGGGTCGAGCAGTAAGAGCAAGCCCTTTTCCAGGTAAACAGAGAGACTAAAGAATAGATGCTACTAAGATTAAGCAGTGTTTCCATCAGAATTTGAAACGCAACAATTGCAATTCACCGTGGTATGTGTGCAAGTAGAGTAGATGCTAATCACTGTTTATTATTGGCTGAAAGCATCATACTCTCTCTCTGCTAATTGCTGAAAACATTCTGACCAGATGGCCTCCCTTATTGGTCTGGATGCTCTGATGAAAATAGATTATTGCGAAGAGCCTAATTGGGGACTGTTTGTACTATCAAAGTGCAGAGGAAAACATTAGCTAAAAACTATATTTACTTTTAATTGTGCATTTTTGATGATCTATGTTTTGATTTGCAGTTGATAAGTCTTGTTGTTTTTGTAGTTTTGGCATGGCCTATGACTTCATTGACTGCATTGGAGATGATGTTGACGTGGTATCGGATTCAGAGGTTTGTGAAGATTTACTTTTCCATTAGAGGACTTCTCTCTTTGTTTCTTTGATAAGCTGCTTATGTAGGTTGTGGTCTGTGTCCCGCTCAGAACATCAAGAAGCTGTTGAAAATTCCCTACAGCAAGTCTCACGTCAGCATGGCCGTTCACCGAGTGGGGAGGACTCTCCTTTTGGATGAGCTTGACATCCAGGAGCTTTTCCGGAGGTCCTCGCAGGTACGACAAGAAAAATAAACCGGCACATTTCTGATCTAAAAAGCTTGGCTAATAGATTTTCCTGTGTGTATTTTTTTTTAGACAGGAGACTGGACATGGCTTAAGGAGTTTTACCAGCGGCTAATAGATGAAAAGTGGCAGAGAAAAAAGAAAAGTAAAGAGCACTGGTATCAAAAAGCCATCCTGTCAAAGTTTCTTTATTACAGGTTAGTCCTTTGTCTTTTTTTGTTGAAATAAAAAGATACAGGTTTGTGTGGGTCACAAGGATTTTCCCCGATTGTTGTTTCCTTTAGTATAAATGTTGACGGGGCTGCACAGCCGGTACCGGGTGACCTGAATGAAGAAGAGGAAGAAGAGGATAATGAAGCAGAGGAGTTTAGGTCTTCATGGCCAACAACCATCACCAGCTCACCTACAGATGAAGACGATTCAGCTGCTGCCAAACAGGTTCAGTCACCTCTTCATAACATAAACAGCCTTTTTCAATAACACACTGGCAGCTGGGTCATAGTTAACATGTCTTGTTGTTGGTTTATCTGTGCAGGAAAGTGTTTCTGTGGACAGCCAGTTTGCCCTCGGTCAGGTGACATCTGTTCCCAATGAACAAAATCTTCTGACACTTTTCAATGAAGGGGAAAACGGTCAGGTAGGATTTACATGTCAGCCATTATTAAACATTGTATCACTGATAAATGTAATATATTTTATCACAGCGGACATGCTGGATGATATTTATAGGTGTATGTTATATTCGCAAACAAATGTTCTCGAAATCTTTGGTCATTTCTTTATTTCTTTATACCTTATTATATACTGCTCATTTGCTGTTTTTTCCAAGATTGCTTCTGTAAACTCTGGTACACATTATGTTTTTTACTCAACTGGCTTTAGATTAAAAAAAATATGTATGTTCATTGTAAACTCACTGGGATTTAGAACATACGAGTTTCTTCAATTTGTCAGAGAACATCAAAAAAGATTTAGAGATAATAGAGATTTGTTACCTTATTTGTTGAGTTTGTACAGTATTAATTGTACAATGCCATATTCATGTGTGTGGACTGTATACACTGCACTGACTGTTGCCTGCTCTCTGTTGTTTTATGTGCGTGTCATTTAAATATTGTTTCTGCAGCTGTGGGCAGCACACTGAGCCCAAGACAAACTTCCTTTTGGGACTATAAAGTTGATCTGAATCTAAAAGAATGAGTTCATTGTTTCAAGTCATTGATATAAATACTGTGATCTTGCGTAACTTTTACAAATAGAATATTTAGGATATGTATTTTGCAACGGTAGGGCTGTTTTATTGTATATTGTACCCTACAAGGGTGCAGTGTATTGGCCTATTTTCTTTATTAGAGCGCATCATTCACATACTCTCCTGCTATATCCCACCCACCGCCGGTGACAGGAAAGTTACATAGGAGGTTTGTGTCCAGCTGATACGTGTGTCGGTGAGATTTTACTGATCTCATGTCGAAGAACCATCAAAATGATTTAGAGAATGTATATTTTCAGGCTAAAATGTATGCGATGCTAGTTTTGACAAAACACTGTGTTGAATTGTTGAGGAAAACAACCATTTTGTATATATGGTGTTAATAGATTTTATATATTGTGTAATTTGACAGGGTTTACGGAATGACTTTGTGCGGAACATTATGTGGACATTTGAGGATATCCATATGCTGGTTGGCTCAAACATGCCTATCTTTGGAGGTGGTCGCTATCCTGCCGTCAGTCTGAGACTCAGGTTAGAATACACTTTAATTACATACACTTAATATTCTGAAATAATAGCTTATTACCCACAAACATCTTGGTAGAAAATTCTAGTAGCTCTGCTTTTCTTTTGAAGATTGGTCAGTACAGCCTTATGATAATGACACAGTGATACCTGTGCATTTGTTTAAACCTCTTTTCATTGTTTGTGTCATGTTTTTAGGGACAACAACAAACCAATCAATATTCTGACAGGTATCGACTACTGGCTGGACAATCTAATGTGCAACGTTCCCGAGCTCGTCATGTGCTTTCACGTCAATGGCATTGTGCAGGTAAAAAGACACTTTCCAGCATACAACTTAAACCCTCGTCCTTACAGTGTCCTAGTTAAGCTTTCATATACATGTCTTAATTTAAAATTCCCGCAGAAGTATGAAATGATAAAAACTGAGGACATCCCTCATCTGGAAAACTCCACGTTCTCAACGAGAGTGATAAAAGACATCGCTCAAAACATCCTGTCCTTCCTCAAGTCCAACTGCACCAAAGAGGGGCACACTTACTGGCTTTTCAAAGGTTCCCACATTACAAGATCTGAATTTAAAAGTTGTTTTTTATGCTCTTTCCCAAATGTTTTTTTTTTTTTTTTTCTGATGATGGTATTTTGAATTTAACAGCCAGTGGGAGTGACATCGTGAAGCTTTATGATCTGACGACGCTCTGTGAGGAGGCGGAGGAGGAGAAATGTCAGAATCCCTTCACTCTCCCTGTCGCTGTCTTACTTTACAAGTAGGTCGACTCAGTATAGGCCGAGATTAATTTGCTCTTCTAAAACTTTTTTATTTTTTTAATGGCACACATTTTTGGAACTTCCTGGTTTGGTTTAGTATAATTTTTTTTTTGGTTTGGATTATTTTTGCCCCATTTAAGGCCATTTTGGTCATTAAGATTATTAAGGTTTTTAGCATCATTTCTTTTTGATTGAGGAAAATATTTTTTTTTATTTAATGCCTATGGAACAAATCTTTTATCTAAATTTTTTATGTTATGTTTTAAATACATTTGACAAAACCTACAACTAAACACAACATTAAGCTGTATGCATCTACACAATTCAATGCGATTCTTTGATTTAATTGCAAACCTACTTATCTAACAGTACGTCTCAAATTAAGGTAGCGAATGAAAAGTTTTTTTTAAAGGCATGCCATGTTCAGTTTTTTAATTTTGGTGAAAAAAAAGTCCATTTTG
Organism: Neodontobutis hainanensis; assembly: GCA_024349245.1. Lineage (NCBI taxonomy): Eukaryota > Metazoa > Chordata > Actinopteri > Gobiiformes > Odontobutidae > Neodontobutis > Neodontobutis hainanensis. The sequence continues at coordinate 2,738,358 of JALDNG010000016.1, read as the reverse complement.
TAGATTGGAAGTATGTCCAAGGTGCTAGATGTTGATGGTATTTATATATTTTTTAAATTAAAATAATAGATTTGTGTGTATGTTGCTGAACAATCACTTCTTTTTACATTTTTTAGAGTGGCTAGCAATTTGATGCTGAAATCCCCACAGAACAGAAAACACTACGGCACAATCAGAACTCTGCTCCTGAACTGTGTCAAACTTCTGGACGAGGACAGACATTCTCAAGTAAGTTGGAGGAAAACGACTAATGCACAAAAACTCGCTGGACTAGTATTGGCTAATTGAACTTTGCTGCTTACCCATGTTCTGTTCAGATCATCGCCTCGGCCCACTACATGCTGTCGGAGCTCTTCCAGCTGGACGAACCCACAGAAGAGGACGAGGGCGAGTCGCTGCGGGCAGGTGGCTCAGAGGACAGCTACAGCGATGAAGACAGGGAGGAGGAAGAAGAGGAGGACCTGACGGAGGAGAGCGACGAGAACCTCTCCTACAGCACACACTCCAGCCCAAATGACGACAGTAAAGCTGTGGCCGTGATCCGCTCGGTGGTGGAGCTGTCCGTCCCGGAGAAATACAAGTCCACTCACCAGATCAGAGTGAGCGCTCACCTGACCTTCCACCAGACACCGTACCTCAAGAAATTCATATTCTAAATGTTAAAGATATTTTTCTCTTATTTTTTTACAGTCAAGTTGTGCTTTTCCCGTTTCCCAAGACAAAGAGGAGAGATGCAGGCACGTGCTAGGTTATGTATTAAAGGTAAATGTCAAAAGCTTGTTTCAATACCAAAAAGCCACATATGTCAAGAGTTTATACTAACAAGGTTGCCACTATTGTACTGAAACCTTTAAAATTTAATTTAAATTTAAAAGTTTTTAAAGCTTTGAAACATACTTGAAGTTTGGATAAATCCACACGGAAAATAACTTTGATACAATAGTTAAATTGCACACAAAAACACCCTTTAATCATAGAAAATAATTAAAGTAGGGAAGGGCTAAATAAGTATGAACAATCAAAAATCCACAAATATTACATTAACATATACCATACAATTGTATATAAAAAAGTACTTTGAATTTGAACAGTCTTTATAATTATTGTCTTTTAGGGTTTAAAAGCAGTAGACGGCAGCATCAAAAAGGAGAGTGACCTTCCAGCCGCTGACCCAAACACACCCATCCCTCTTAAATATGAGGACAGAAGTGCGACTGGAGCGTCTTCTGCTGAAAATGGCCTCTCACTTCTTCTTGAAAGAGGTCTGTATATGCTGTGTTAACACACTCGTAATAAAAAAAAAGGCTTTGATAGGTGAAACTGATAAAGGATCTTGTATTATGTATCCAGCTGGGACCGGGCGGGAGGACCAGAAGCACCCGACTCGTTCAGGGATGATCCCCGGCTCATGGCAGCATCGGATGAAAATGCAGCTCTTCATCAAAGCCTCCAAAGCCTACTACGTTCTTTCAGACGCCGCCACTAACCTGATGAAGTACGGCCGGGCGCTGCGCTACATCAAACTATCTCTGCAGTGCTACGGTATTATTTTAATATTCAATGTACAATAGAAATATGGTTGTGTTCATCTGCTGTGACTGGGACTCATTTCTGTGTGGCTAAAATGTCAAACAGTGAGGACAAAAAACAAGAACAAAACTAGTCATTATTCTTAATCGATGTAAAATTAAGTTAATATTATTGTAAGGGCATTGCACCACCTCCATCTTTTTTAGTTAATAATTATACACTTGCATTTACTGTTTTGAAATCAGTTTACAGAAGATGATTTTTTTTTGGCTGAATTCATAACGAAGCTAAACAAAACATCCAACTTGTATCTTAGAATTATGAACTTTTCACAGAATTGAGAATTTTCAGGGGGATAAATCCTCAGAGGTAAAAAGTCACAATTTCAAGAATAAAGTAAAAAATGTGTGTTATAAAGTCCGAATTCCCTGGTGGAAAAAAAGTAAATAGTTTGACTAGATGCACAGAAAGTCATACCTCCTTTTTTATATTATTTTTTTCCCACAGTGGCCCTAATCCTCTTCCATACAAATTCAATTATCTTATTTACTTTATTCTAACTTGTCATTCCTCTTACATATCCACAGATGCCTATTGTTCCATCAGCAGCACGTTACACCCCCACGTGCTGCAGTTCCACAGTCAGTGCCTGTCTCTCTGTGGCGACATCCAGCTGATGTTGGCTCAGAACAGCAACAACAGAGCAGCCTACTTAGAGGAATACAACTACCAGACCAGAGAGGACCAGGAGATTCTGCACAGTCTGCACAGAGAGAGCACCTGCCAGGGTTAGTCACTCAAGACAAATGAAATGACACCATAACCATCATTCTCCATTTGATTAAATGTCTGACTCCTGTGTTTTTTCCTCTCATTAGCGTTCAACATGGCAACAGACCTGGCCATGGACCCAGAGTACTTGCTCTTTGTTAGTAGTAAATGTTACGAGGCGGCACACGAGCTGCTAGTCTCAGACTTTTTGAAGGACCATGCTGCAGATCAGCTGGCCCAGGTGCTCAAACGGTTGGGAAACATCCGAAATGAGATGGGCGTCTTTTATATGAACCAGGCCGCAGCCATGCAGACTGAAAAAGAAGGTAGGACACTGCGGAATCCTCAATGATAGCTTTTAATTTTAGAGCTATATCCTTAAATACTTACTTTATATATATATTTTTTTTATTTTAGTAAAGAAGTCAGTGTCTGTGGCAGAGCAGGAGATCTGGAAAAAGAGCTTTGCCTTCTTTGAGAAAGGCATGAAGGACTTTGAAGCCATTGCGGACAGTACGAACACGGCGCTGCTATTGTGTAACACCGGCAGACTGATGAGGATATGTGCCCAGGCCCACTGTCTTGTGTTCGACGACCAGAGCCGAGGGGAGTTCTCACCTGAAGAGGCCCTCTATTACAATAAGGTACAACCACAATGACATGACAGGGTTCACTCAATACTGGGAATATAGTTCTCCATACAAACGCTCAAATAGTGTAAAACGGGAGAAACGTTTTTAAATTGGAATATATTTCTATTCTCCAGGCCATAGACTACTACCTGCGTGCTATGAAATCCCTGACCACTAGGGAGAGCCACCCTGCCGTGTGGGATAGCGTCAACTGGGAGCTGTCCACGACTTACTTTACTCTGGCTACACTCCTGCAGGACTACGCCCCTCTGTCCAGAAAGGCTCAGGAGCAGGTGGGCATCGTTGCTTGAAGTTTTGGACTGAGAATTATAAATGGGAAATAGATTTTAAGATTTTCTTCTGCTTGTGGACAGATTGAGAGAGAAGTCACTGAGGCCATGATGAAGTCTTTGAAGTACTGTGACCTGCAGACAGAGTCGGCCCGACAGCCTCTGTACCAGTACAGAGCAGCCACCATTCACCACCGGCTCGCCTCCATGTACCACAGCTGCTTCCGCAATCAGGTAATACAAGATGAGCACCTTTATCCAACATCAAGAGTTAAAAATGTTTTAAAAAGTATGTTTCTAGGGTCTCTAAAAGTGGAGTTAAATTTTTTTTGCTTAATCTACACACAACACATCTTAAAGTACAGTTGTATAACCATTAACTCATGTAATTTTCAGTTAAAACTATTTTTAACAAGAGTGTAAATGTGTTCTGTTATTTTGCCAACAGTGCGAACATCTATTTCTTTTTGAGAGGCTCCATGTGTTTGAAATACTACAAAATACATAGCATTAGTGATCAAATAAATTCAATTTGGTGAAAGGCTGTAGACAAACTGGAGAGAAGCAATCACTGCTGTGCAACATTTATGAATCCTTTTAACTACCTGGAGATGAAATGAATTTTACAAGAGCAAAAACCTTTACTATAGCTTATACAACTGCCATAACACACCAATATTCATAGCATTCACATTAAGGCATTACACACGTCATGTCTGCATCTGCAAGACATTAGCATCTGGGGTTATTATGCACAGCCCTGATCCCACCTTAGATCCCTGGGAATATTGGGTGTGTTGGTTTCCACAGTGTTTGCTCTAACATTTGTATATTGAGCTCATACAGCAGTTTTTACCAGGCAAAAGGGTTTGTGCTTTTCAAATGAAGTGAGCAGTATTTCATACTTGAGTGGCACTGAAGGATATCTGTGTCGTCTCTGTGTTTTGTGGCTGACAGGTTGGGGATGAACACCTGAGGAAGCAGCACCGCAGTCTGGCAGAGCTGCACTACAGTAAGGCTGTGGGCTTGTTCCTGAGTCTCAGAGACGCTCCTTGTGAACTGCTCCGCACTCTGCTGGAACGGGTGGCCTTCACTGAGTTCACCATGGCAGGTGGGGCAGAAACGTGTTACAGTATTATGCATAACTGGTAATGTGTTTATACTGCTTTGCTATAACTATATTTTGTTGGTGCAGGTCAAAGCAGCAGTGCGGCTAAGCTGAAGAGTCTTACCGGAGCTCTAGAGATAATGACTGAGACTCGCCATGCTTTTCAACGCATTCATAAAGAGCTAATGGAGGAGCAGATGGAGGTAAATTTCAATTAAGAAAAAATGGATGACATGTTTTTTTTTCCTTTTTTTTAATTAATAAAATTTTCATTATATTTTGAATCTGAAGGAGCAAAATGTGTCTGAGCCAGGAGAAGACTTGGCCACCAGTGAGGGATCAGGACTGAATATCGAGGAAATTGTGAAGTTAAGTGGAGTCTTTGAACCCAGCTTCTCCTTTTTGTTGTTACAAGTTATTAAACTCATGACGACTATGAAACGGAAACCAAGGTGAGCAGAACTCTAAAACTGCATTGTTGCATTTAACTCCACGCTTTGAAGACTAACTGCCTTATTGATGTTTCTCTCAGCTATAAAGACGAGGAACTGCTGAAGACTTACAAGAATGTGTACTCGAAGCTGCTGCGCGCTGAGAAAAGCGCACCTCTGTCGAATCGCGTCAAGATCTACATCGAGCTCCTGCTGCAGTTAAAGGCGGAGATGGAAAGTAGTAACAAGGATTCATAGCAAAGAGCTCATAATTGACTGTAAATGCTATAGAAGAAGGTTGTCTCTACTACTCACTATAGAACATTAGACCAACACGAGAATTATTCTGTTTCTGGCGGATTTTTTATTTTTTTGCTTTACAACAGCTTTTCTGCAGTATATTTTTGCAGACAATCTAATTTGGGTCATCTTGAAGAGTTGAATTGGTTTAAACTAACCCTTGAGACGTAAAGTAGAAAGAAATGTTTGCCTCTTTTATTTGTCTCTTCATAATATAACTCCACAAGTGCCCGTTGTATCAGCGCAAATTTTCCCAAATTAACTTTTCCAAATTGACAGGTCAGTTTTGTATTATGTTCACTAACCAAAACATTTTGCTAATTAAACATGTGTATATTGTATTTAAGAAAGCATTGCAAATAGTTTTATATAAATTAAAACCATAAGTGTTTAATTTTGTTGAGCTCCAAAAGTTGTGATTTAAAACTTTACATAAAGGAAGCTAAAGGAACTATAGCACAGGTCCACACAACCGTTAACTTAATGTACTTGGTGTTTTTGATATTCAGTCACACCAGCATTATTGTAAATAAAAGAAGTGTATGATTGTTCACACATTTAAATAAGCAATGATGTGTTCACAATAGTTCAGCAAACAGTGAGAGCAGAATTTAAGACTCGTGTTGTGTACAGCTGTAAGTGGAACTTGCACGGTTTGATTTGACTTGTAAAATAAGAGATGATAAAAAGACATTATTACTTTCACTTGATTTGTCATCTTTCAATATTTTATAATTGTAAATAAATTTGCTGCACTAGCAACGCACTGTTTTGTAGGTGGGAACATTAAGACTGATCAAATAACATTCTAAAAAAATAATTCATAAACAACATTTTGATATTTTTTAGCTTTCATTCAGGCTAATCTCTTGGTTTGACGCAATAGAAATTGCTGTAAATGTAGTAAAACTCCCTCAAGTGGACAACACGAGTACTACAACTACACAAAACTAAATAAAAGGCTTTTAGAAGTTTAGGTATGTAAAAACACTTTAAAGTTTAAGTTTAAACTTTAAGTTTGAATGCTGGCTTGTCAGAATAAAAAAAGAAAAGAGATGTATGCTGCCCAACTAAGGCATAACGTGAAAAACAACAAAGAAATAACCCTGTGAAACATCATAAAAGATGGAGATGGAACATGTGTCATTAACTATGTATTATTTTGTGAAAATACAAACAAAGAGTGCTGAATTGACATAATAAATACAAGGGCAATACTGAAAAAGAAAACTTCACAATATCTTATTAGACATCAGGAAAACTGATCCGACTCTTCTCCAATCATTATTACTGTATGACACAGCGGTCATGTGTGTGATCCTCTGGTGGGTCACTCTGAGGGACTGATGGCTTCTCTTCAGGACACTGAGACATGCCCCGGTCAAAAATCTTCTGCAGGATGTCTTTGCTCTCACTTGGAGGCAGGTTGTAGAAGAAATACTGAGGAGCCATCTCAACAAATCTGGGGAAAAAGAAATATTGGTAACTCCTGGTGACCTTGGCTTATATAAATGTATTTTAATTTCATTCTTTCATATGGATTTTATAAGCTTTATTGGGCAGTATATGCAGATATTGTTTTTACCAAGCCTAAGAATGCATGACAAAGACTTCAGTGCTTTCTCTTCCCACATTAAGCTGCGGATCCACATTCCCAAGCATGTGCACAATCCGTAATCCTCTGCTTGAACAGCTGATACAGTAGACGGGGATTAGGACACCTCCCTCCACAACCAGCGTGATTACTTTCCACAGCACTGGGGCTTTCCCTTTAAGATCCAACTGCCTCTTTGATTACTTTTAAGCTTCTTCAAAAGTGAACTAATAAGGGCTCCCTGCAGTTCCAGAGACGGACAAACTTTACTTACTCGTGTGGTTTGATTTGCGTGACCGTCCGGAGGCAGTTGTCCTCGGAGAAACTGTGCTCGTGGAAGAGAACCCACTCAGGTCGGCCCAGTTTGGGGCTTTTGGTGCCGTAACAGCACGAAGGATGGATCTGAGCCACGTGTTTGTGGGTGAGAATGAAGTAGTTTCCACAGCCATCCACGTCCCGAGCCACCTGAACATAAAAAACGTGCACACAGTAAGATTAAGGAAAGATGACTTGAAAGACTTACAGAATGCTTTTTCAGTACCTTGCTTTGTATTTAAATGGTTTCACACAATAACAGACCAAGTGAGAGGTATGTGGAGCTACCAGCCATATTTAACTTTATTGTACCTGGATCATTGGTAGGACAGGTTCTGTGGATCAGTGAATAATTTTGCCAGACATATTGATTGTAAAAGGAATTTCGTTTAGTTCACCAGAGAGGCCATAAATTCCCTCTTCAATGAAAGTTTGTGCTGTATTGATTAAGGTATCTGTTGTCTTAACCTGTCTGTTCTAAAGTGTTAACCTCTTCCTCTGTGACACGGTGATACCCCTGCCTTTACAGTATCGGTTAAACACAATTGTAATCTGACCTGCATAAAGAAGCCCGCCAGCAGTGCCCTCTTTATGTTAACGGTGTTGTTTCGAGACCCAAAGGCTGGCAGTGAGACGGGCAGCTCGATCCTCTTGAGGGTGTCTATGAGCGCCGTGCGGAGAGTTTCAGCCATCAGCAGTGAACTGTGATCGAGGTAGTTGTCCTGACACCACTTCTCCACGCTGCAGTCTGAGGAAGACAATGATTACATTTAAGACACATTAACCTCATGGACCATGGATGTAGTGTCCATTTTGTAGTGCTCCCACAAACTCACATGGATCCTGCTGGCTCTGCTTGAAGGCCTTGTAGACATTAATTAAGGTGAAGTGGTCTCCCTCTGGGTGCTGAAAGTTCGTGTGGCACTGCGCAGCCTCTGACTTTAAATCTTTAGAGGGAACGATGAAACAAGATGGTGCTGTGGAGAGAACACGAAAAGTAAATATCCATTTGGAAAATAAAATCTGTAAACTACCTTCTATTCTACTGATGTGTACAAGAAGTATTAGGTATATATTTACAAAACAAAAATAATGTAATAAACAGGTAATGGTGGGCTTTTTGACAATAAGCTGGTGTAGTTTACTGTCACTTATCCACTTTAGTAAAATTGTCTGCTTTGTCACCTGTTAGCATGGCAGCGATGATGACCACCTCGCTTACACAGTCGAACTCACAGGAGGCCAGCAGAGTTTTGGCCATTTGCGGCTCCAGGGGCAGCTCGGACATGATGATGCCCATCTCTGACAGGTTGCCATGGTTGTCCAGAGCGGCCAGGTAGTCCAGCTCCTCCAAAGCCTGCATGAGGCTGCTGGGATCTGTATCAGAGAGGTGTGTCAAGAGTTAATCCTTTGTTCCAAATCTGGACTACTTATCAAACTTAGCTACTAGGCAAACAGAAAGCTGGACATGGCTCTTTGCTTAAATGATCTGTGACATTAGTTTAACATTATTAGCAATAAATGTTATATCAGTGGTAAATTATTTATTATTTAAAAATGAACACTCTTATTTGAATAAAAAGAGTGAAGTGTCTTGTTCAAAATTCCAAAACACTTTTATTTAAAATTTGCATTTAACACTTAGAAAAAAAAAGTATAACTAACTAAGCTAACACTGAGCTGTAGCTTGAAACAACTTTGTTAGCTGCTGTAGTTAGTTGTTAGCCCAATCTACTAAAACATTAGCCTCAGCATTTAATAATAATGTCATGTGGTATTTCCTTTAACTAAATATTACACAACAACATTAACAGTCCATACATTTCTCAAATAGTGTGTTCATGTGCTCAAATATTCAAAATGATAATGTTGTAGTTCTCAGACTGGCTAGTTCACTAGTCTATGCCAATCTATGTAGACAACTATCCAAATGCCCATTTTACAAGTTACATCAATACAAGCAATAACATGTTTGAATATATAAATACAAAATAATTTCCTTAAAAAAACCTTTTTGGCTAAGACGTATACCCATAATAACCTGAAGTGCATTCTCCATCTTGAAGGCAGCATAACTCAACACAGAGAAGATAATAGAAAGCTTTATGTTTCTGGACTATCTGATGTTTAATTACAAGACATAGTGTAGGATTTTTAAATTGTGCATTTCATGCCATAATCCAAATATCGGACCCACTGATGCCGCCCCCCTGCACTGTTAAAAGGCAGCTACAGATTAGGATTTTTATAATCCCCACCAACATCTGCCATGTATCACTATGCTAAATTAAAAAGTCTTTCATGAAACAAATAAGATTTTCTCCTGCACTCTTGTCACAAACATGTTTATGTGAAAAACACAAATTCCCACCCACCAGCATAACAGCTAATGGGTCACTATGTGTGTGTTTGCAGGGATGAATAAATCTGGGAAACAAAGCACACGGAAGCAGGTCAGCTTGAAAAGGATGCTCGCAGAACAGGAGCTGTCAGTTCGACTGAGCCACGGCTCACTGCTCAACAATACAAAAAGTTCTGTATGCTCAGACAAAGGGAATGGGAATGAAACCAAAAAATCACCCTTATCTCAGACCAAATTTTCCAAAAGTTAGGAAACAACCCACACACAGCCAAGGCTAACGGTTATTACAATTATGATCTGCAACACAGACACAAGAGCCTTATTTTTCAGTTTAGTAAACTGTGTCAGAAATTTGGTTTAATTGGTTTTCCTTTAGAAATCTCACCTGGCCTGTCGATGAAATCACAGTGGCTCAGTCCGGCAATTTCCATTCTCTTCAGAAACAGCACAGTGGACGTGATGTTCGCTTCCACAATATGAGGCTGTGTCTCCGCAGGAAGTTGTCTCTCCTCTGGGTACAGACAGAAACACTTGCCTGGGGAAGGAAACCTCTTATTTAGAACGGATGTTTACGGTTATATTAGAAAAGTCCTGTTTACTAGAGGCACCTGTAGGGCCCGCCAGCTGCTGTCGACTCAGGGCTTGGCCTGTGCTGATTGGCTGGATGATGACCGAGTTTGTCCTGATCCTGGGGTTGTACACCTGCCATGGAAATGCAGTAGATTCAGATTATTAAATATGATATAATACAACAATACAATACAGAATGTTCGCATTTACAGCATACATCCAAATAACACTCTTTGCATTTGTATATCTTTGGAAAATAAACATTTGAAGTGTAAGTGCAGCCCAGAGAAGACAAACTGCTTCTTATTTTCTTAATACACAATCTTGCATGAAGTGCTATGAACTTGATTTTGTTCCTAATTGGTATAAACTCAACTTATCATCTTTCAGCAGAACAGTGTCCCTGCAGGGCTCCCATAGCCGTCCCATAGACCCATAGACTCTATAATCGATAAAATTACAAATATAGAATAACAATAAAGTAATAATACATTAAACTTACATATCTCTTCTCCAGCCCTGTATCAATGACAAATCTTATGCTGGTAACGGCCCAGAAGAAGTCCTCGTTCGGGCTGGAGGTGAAAAACACTCTGCGGTTTTGCCCGGTCTCATCTTCTGTAGAATCTGGAAGGGTCCCTGTGGTTCCTGGGTGTACCGCGAAAGGCAACAGTTCTCCCAGGGCAGCGGGTAAAGTGTGCACCTTGTGACTCAGAAGTTCGTGTGCCAGGTTGATCTCCTTAAAAGAAGACAACACGTAACAATAAAAACTATTTTGACAAGGACTGGGTATATTAATGCATTCTTTTTGCATTTTTTTTTGTTACTGTTACAGTGCAGAGCAGACTGAATAAAGGTCAAGGAATTAAAATACAGGCTATAGCTAAATTGAAGATGGAGAATTTGTATTGCAGTTTAGTTAACTTACTTATTTTTGTAGGAAAACAGTGTTCACCAATATGCCTGCCTAAAGTATGGTTTATAATTTGGCAATTTTGGCAAACTTTATAAATGATAATCCAGTACCTAATTGTTAGTATTTAAATGTGCACATTTGTTTTTCCATCACATAAACTAGCTTTCATACTTGAAACTATAAAAGCTGGTAATAAAAAATGTAGTTAAATAAGTCCTATACCTGTGTAGTCACTAGAAACACCACCACGTCCCCTTCCTCTTCTGACTGGTGAATCTCCAGGACCAGTCGCAGCGCAGAGCAGAAGTAGCTCTCCTTGTTGTTGCTGTACACAACCTCCCCCACTTCCTGGTTCTCTAGCCGGATATGTGGAACTGTAGATGTGGAAAGATGTGCCAGTTGTTTAGGTCCTGGCTCTGTGGCTGTGAGAACAACAACTCGAAGCTCTGGTCTTTGCAGAGTTATATCCTTCAGCAGACCAAGCAGGACGTCTGTGGCCACTGTTCTCTGATGGGCCTGGTCCACTACCACCACGGCGTAGTGCTCCAGCAGAGGGTCCGACATCATTTCTCTCAGCAGTGTGTCATCTGTGCAGTACCTACAGCAACATAACAGGCAAGGGTTAATTCATAATAATAATAATCATAATATTAATAATAATCATAATAATAATTATAATTATTATTAATTTATTTGATTGGGACAGTGCATGGTAATGAACATACATGAAACACAACCACATGAATGTAAACATGCCAGATTGTAAGCTAATTTCCATCCGTTGTCCCAACATTCTCACACCATACATCAGAGCAACAATCACACATATATTATACACCAGAGCTGTGTCACTGGAGGCAAGGAGGATTAAGTGTCTTGCCCAAAGACACGACAGTATGAACTGTGTGGAGAGTGGGAATCAAACCACCTACCTTCCGGTTGAAGGAAGACTGCTCTACTACTGAGCCACTGCGCCCCAGCATAATAATAATAACAAATCTTGTAAAAAAATTGGACTCCTTAAAAAGTTTCTATGATAGAGCATGTATAATTTGGTTTAGCTATCATTATTATCAATATATATTTATGTTAGCTTTAGCAATAGTCAATACATTTAGAAGTCAATAATTAACACTATTATTTAAATATTAGTCAAGGGTTTTGTTCAAATTCCCAAAACACAACTTTTATTTAAAATTCGTATTTAAAATTAAGTTGTTTAACACTTGAAAAAACATAAAAAAGTATAACTATCTAAGCAAACACTGAGCTGTAGCTTAAAACAAACTTGGCTAGCGGCTGTAGCTGTTCACCTAGTCTACTACAACATTAGCCTCAGCTTTTAATAATAATGTGGTATTTGATTTGAAATATTAAGCAGAAGCCTACTCAGCATTAACAGTCCATACATTGTATGGCTTTTTCAAACACATTTTATTTTATATATTGTATAAAAATACTCTTAAATTACTTAGGCTATAAATTCACCAATAAAAAACTATTCAAATATATAATTAACTAGCTTCTAGGCTAATACAAACTATAGCTAGCTGTTATCTGCATGATTAGCATTAACAAGTAGTAGTCTAATAATAAAACTACAGTATAACCATTAGAGTTCCTACATATTTTCTTTTGCAAGTTTTACCAGTTTAAAATAATTTACATTTTAAATAAAGTTTTCCAACATTTCCTGCTTGATTGCTTAATAATGTAGTTCCATGTAAAGCTTGTTTTGCTATGTCAAAGTAATTGAACAAGGAATAAACTTAAGTTACAGGAAGTGTGGTAGGCCTGTAGCCTACACAATTAGCCAGCTGCACACCAGTCAGAAAAGAGTATAGAAACTAAAGACATTTTGACCAGACTTTAATATTCTATATTATAATATATATAGTCTGCAAATAAAACTGCTTCTTTTTAATGAGAGCATGAAAGTATTCATTCTTGAGAATGGCATCTAAATGAAAGTCACTTCAGCTTTAGCCCTATTAGTGTAATTTACTCAGATAATTAGTTCGGGGAGTGGTTCTTAGGCTGTCTGTTTGGCTTATCGTCTCTCTTCAGTGTGCTCAGCCCCTTTGTTCTCTGCTGACTTATGGGGAACATGCTTGAGAGAGTGTGACATATGGGTGGACGGGGGAGCAGGGCAGCTGTGAGAGAGAGGCACTGAAAAGAGGGGCTCTAAGTCTTTTGTTGTCTCACACAGTGAAAAGGCGAAGTGATTTAGCATTGGTGACAGAGCATTTTTGGGGTTTCTCAGCAACACAGGGGAAAGAATCAGAGATATGTTGTGAATATTTGGTAAACATTTTGCTCCTGACCTGAGGACTGTGTCGCTGGCGCAGCACGTTTCCATGGGAATGCTGTAGCCGACTTCATGTCCGATGTTGACGTCCATCTCATCAGTCACTCGTAAAGCCAAATCCACAGCCTGCTGAGGGACAATCTGTGTGCACACTACCATGCCGTCGTGAAACTGCACTGACAGACAAAACTCAGCACACCACTGGGGAATCTGAAAAGGTCCATAAAAGTTGTCAACATCACGGCGTGTAATATTTTCTGCTTTTGGAATGAAATAAGATCATTTTTCCACAACTGTGTGTGCAAATACTCACTTGGGAACTTCTTCCAGTCCTGGCACAACCGCTGACTACTACAAACTGCTCTTTAGACAAAGTGTCCATGAATTCACACTTAGCTTTCCAAACTGGTAACTCTTTCCTTTCTTTGAGCAGTTTATAAAACCTTGAGGAATAAGGCAGGCCATCAAACTGATTCAGCTCCAGAATGTCATCATACTCTTTGTCTCCTTGACCCAGGATTTCGGAGTCTAAGTAACAGTCCTCTGCTGTGTCTAGCTCCATCATTGGTCAGATCCAGGATTCAACAGTTGCGGCAACATTGGCATAACAGGCTCGTCGAAGTTTGGAAATGTCCAGCTCTCAGTAAACTGTTGGACAGCACACAGAGCGCCGCTGCAAGTGAAGCCAAATGAAAAGGCTCAGCAGGCGGCCGGCCCAGTGTTGTCATGTGGTCACTAATCCCATAGAAGAGCGCTCGTCAGCAGATGACACACACACAGTCTGAAAACAGAACTCCATGCAGAGGCTGGAACATTGTGTAGAAAGCATTAAGTTAATTACACTGACCTCAAGCTTTGTTTAATGATGGATTTAAAGTATTAATGTTCCCCAAAGTTGAAAATCTATTGAATTTTCTTGTTTTAGAAGTTTAATTCTGTAAGCATTAGCTTACACATTTACTTATATGTATTAAGATTCTACTGACTTTTATTATAATAAAAAGAACTCCCATTAATGTGTAAACTGTGTAAATACTTGCCCATGATACACAGTAACTACCTCTTCATGTCTAAGAGTTTATTTTCTAATTTATTAAAAAAATAAGTGTTTAATTTTTGGTGGTATCTAGTAATAAAACTGCAGAATACTCAAGACACTATGGTAGCCCTGGAGGGACATGCCGTATATGATCAAGAGGTGAGAGGTTAAATGAGGAGTTAAAGAGGCTCCCCAGTGGCTTACCTGGTAGTGCACATACCTGGACAACCTGGGTTCAATGCTCTCTATGCCCTGTTTCCTGTCCATCTACACCAGGGGTAGGCAATTATTTTTCACCAAGGACCAAATTAGAACATGGAACTCTTGTGGAGGGCCGGGCCAACACTGGGAACTCACTTATGCGCAATAAGAACATGGTTCTTTTGCCTACAGTAAGGGTATTTATCGTTTGGAGCATGTTGTATAGTGGAATCAACTGATTGCTGCAAAATATTAACGGAAAAGGAAAAATATATATACCAGTGTTTAATCATCAATAAAATATTAGTAAATGCTTGATGGGCCATTTTGAAGAGCCCAATGGGCCACATGTGGCCCCCAGGCCTAAGTTTGCCCACCCCTGATCTACACTGAATCTATCAAGTGAAGGCGCGGTGGCTCAGTGGTAGAGTGGTCATCCTTCAACCTGAAGGTAGGCGGTTCAATTCCCATAGCCATAGTTTATACTGTTGTTGTGTCCTTGGCCAAGACACTTAACCCACCTTGACGATAGTGGCTGTAACACTGGTCATTAGAAGCTCAATGTAAGTCGCTTTGGATAAAAGCGTCAGCTAAAGATTAAATGTAAATGTGAAGGAAAAAAAGGCCAAAAAGTAATCGTTGAAAATGATGAGTTACCTTGTGTAGGTATACTGTTATCTTCTTTCTTTTTTTCTTGCAGTGCAAAGTATGTGCATACAAAACTTCACTCTCACTGCCCTCACAGAGTAAAAGTCCAATGACTGTAATAACCAAGCAAGCCCTACAGGTGGCAGAGTTGTATAACTATGACAAGCTTCTCAAAGAAAGTGACAAAGCAAAACATCCAACAGTCCATGTCACATATGGGTATGAACTGGGTTAATAAAGAGTTAGATTTGGGTGTTTCATTTAATTATTTTCATAGTTTTTAACTATGAAAAATCTGAAGCCTTGTATGCAACTGTGTACGTGTATGTAAACTTAAATAAATGCTTATAAATGACAAAACATTTGTCTCTTGTCTTTACTTTTCAAATAAACTCAAGCCACACAAGCAAGTCTTAGGTTTGTATTCTTGTAAAAAAGCAAAAGAGAAAAAAAAAACAGATTTGCCAAATTAAATATACACAATTTACAGTGGCTTATGAACAATGTTACACATTTGGGGTCCACAACAGACATTAAACACTAATACAGCACCAACAAAGATTTTTACCACAGAGCAGTGACAGCACTCACTCCAAACACATTTCAGAAACAGGAAAAGACATGACACAATAGAACAGAGTGTGATCCTTCTGTGGTACTCAGACATCATGTGATCCGAGGCTGTAGCGTACACAAAGCAGTGAAAAGAGTTCCTCTTTTAAAACGAACAGCAAGTCAACAATAAACATCACAAAGGTATATCATTCAGTGCAACGTGAAATATGCCGCGGTTACTCAAAATGAAAAGCAAACAAAATTGACATAGAAAGCACTGAAGGCAGAAAGAGATGCGGGACAGACAGATCAAGGAGGGTCTGAACAGCTCACAGCACTTAAGTCATCCTCCTCCTGTCTCACAGAGTAGACAACAAAGTGAGAAATGTTTTGCATATCCACCTCAGTGGACAGTGAATTATTTGGTGTTGCTGTAATTCTCTGGAACACGATCAGCCCATTGAACGTGTTCAAACCGAAGCCTCTGCCAATATCAAGTTGCTAAGATTAACTCATAGGTGATTGAAGAAGATCAAAATGGCTAAATTTATCAAGTACTCAAATGCACTTATCCTATAGCACTATGCTGGCACACACGGAGAAGCTGCATCTGAAGACTTATACGTTATATAAAAATGAAAAGTATGGAAGGAGGATTTTGTCATTGTGTTGTGAATATTGCCCCATAAGTTGAACTTGGACTATTTGAAAATCATTGCATACTAAAAGCCACATTTCTTATGAGGGATACAGGTTGGTTAGTATGGCAAGGTTAGGAATAGGTAACTTATAAAAGGCTTGTGTTTAAACTGTGTTATATCCATGGAGTGGAATCCACAACATTCAACATCATATTGTATTTCAACCAAAAAAATGGTTTCTGGTTTATTCCCACTTTTTTTCTTAAATTAAAGAGGACAAATGTCATCTGTGTAAATTTTATGGCATATTGAATGTTAAAGCTCAGCTTAGGTTTAATGCATCATAGACAGTAAACAATAACATTTCATGGTGGCACAGTGGTAAACATCGTCATCTCACAGCAAAAGGTCCAGAGTTTGACTCCCGGACTGGACGGGGGGGCCTTCCTGTGTGCAGTTTGCATGTTCTCCCCGTGCTTGGGTGAGTTTTCTCCAGGTATTCCAGTTTCCCCCACCAACATGCTACAGTCTCTGGTTAGTGACATAACTGGGGTAACTAAGCGCCCCTTGGTGGCAAATTTTTTAAAAATTTAAATAATTTAGCATTATTTTCTCATGGAATATGATCAATATAGAAACAATACCAGATTAATTTGAGAAAACATTGCTGTTTTGCTTTTTCCTTTCTATACTCCAATCAACAGACAACAGTGTTTGGCTCCATTTTCTAGTAACCATAACACACTGTTGGAACCAAAGCTGAGGTGTTACCAAAGTAAGAATGCCTAATTGACCAAGTCATACCAATTTTGACAATGGATATGCTTTTAAAAGTGTACCGTTCAAACGTTTCTTGTACCTCTCCAGTGAAAACATGCCTATAGTGACTCATAAATTCTTGTTGGAACATTTTTAAATATGTTGTATTTATTTGTTTAAGTATGATTCACATTACTTGAATAGATTTGAAATCTGGCTTCCATTAAAAAAATACTAGTTCGGATTAAGGTTTGTCGAGTTGTGCTGCTCTTCCCTTTTGTCTGAGGCATTGTTTAATTGTATTTTTCATGTCACACCACTGCTTATAAAAACATTATGCTAGCATTGTATCTAAGAAGTATAAAAATTACCATTACATTAAAAGAAAACAAACAGTCAATACTGAAGTTAAATAATAAATAGTTAAATAGTTCATTGGTACCTGAGCGAGGACAACAGAGCGCCGTACAGAGGCATAGCACCAACATTTGATGGCAAGTCCCCTTTTCTGTCACTTTCAACATGAAAGCTCTCGTCTTTAGTGTCTTTAGTGCAAATGATAAAGTCTCAGTTTGAGATCAAGGAGAGCTCAGGAGTCTGTGGTCTTTGGTGGTCTGTAGGGCAATGCTGGAACAGGCCTGAAATACAACACATACAAAATAAATACACAGCCAAATACAGTGGCTGTTTGCTGTAACAGACACACACCTGATGGGTAGAGGGATGCTGGGGGGAGGTCTGGGCACAGTCGGGATAGGGATGGGCCGGGGACCGGTGCCTGGGATGCGGCCACCTCCTTCAGAGAGGCTGTTGAACCTACGGGACGTCCTGACCAGCGGGTCGGCGGGAAGGGGTTTCTGAGGCGGACTGGGCTTCTCAGTGTCCTGGAGAAAGACAAGGGAAGGCAATTACTTTTCCACTTCTTGCATTTCTCATCAGTGCAAGAAAGCATAGTTTTGCAGAATAATCGAATGAATAGAATGTTTTTTATTTGTATTTAAAGCAGAGTGTAGAATTATTTCTTTAATGTTCAATGCCAACACAAAAAGAATTCCAAAGCAGTGCATTAGTAGTGCATCATAGTAAACCTAAAGCAGTTGAGGTTGGATGCCTTTTAGTATCACCCCTCTCTGTCTTCATATGCTCAGTTTAATATTATTTACACACCAAATAAAGTCTTAAAGATTCAAAAAACACAGCATTAGATCAAAGCACATGGCTAATTTGCATAACTTAACAACTTATACCAATGCTATGCTAATCATTCTCTAGCTCGACAAAGATAAGGCTCCTCCTGATTTTTTTTCCTGACTCATTTTTAGGCTTTTATTTGAAAGGCTCACGTTAAATTAATTAAAAAAAAACATAGTAATAGCCATCATGAATTTAATTTCATAGTGCCAAAGGTTTGAGGTGTTTTAAAGATAACTTTTCAAATGCATGCTAATGTAGTCTAGTAGAACACAGTTCCAAATGTGGCGTGCATCGTTTCCCCTCTGACATTCATTTACAACTCACCATAAGCAGTAGCACATTAATCTTGCCTTTAAGAATAATCCATGAGACCTGAATAATGAGCCATGTCACCTTCATGACTCCATTTTAATATGGATAAGATGTAAAGGAGCTGTGGAGGCTAGACAAGGGGCTGGAATGTGCAGTACTAGAGGGCACTGTGTTATCGGCCTTGTCCTTTTCCATATCGGAGTGCCAAAGAATACTACGGCTTGGCCCCGCCCCTTCTGTGGCTGTGGAAGGTTATCTCAATTGAGGTGCCTTCGTGTGTTACTAATCTACAGCGAGCAGGTGAGGCACTGATAAACATCTGTTAGCAGCAGCCGCAGCTACACACATGATCAGCATCTTCGCCTAGTCAGCACATAAACAGCACTCTCGACGACACACTCCTGTTCAAGCCATTGTTATGCGCTGATGCAATTTATAAAGCCATAAAACATTCTCGAGTTTGGCATTTCCATGTGACCCACAGGAAATGTACAACAAAACATTACGAGCAGCCAGAAATGTGGTATTGACAGAATGACCTTGAGAACATCAATGTTGTGTCGATATGTATTTCACCAAGCATAGTAGCATGTTACGCAAGTCAATATCCCCAAACTGAAAGTCATGTAAAAATGAGCTGCCAGAGA
Organism: Neodontobutis hainanensis; assembly: GCA_024349245.1. Taxonomy (NCBI): domain Eukaryota; kingdom Metazoa; phylum Chordata; class Actinopteri; order Gobiiformes; family Odontobutidae; genus Neodontobutis; species Neodontobutis hainanensis. The sequence goes on along the minus strand of JALDNG010000016.1, from coordinate 2,719,235 downwards.
GGAAATCAATTTCTCAGTTGAAGACTTCGACTCTGGACTTATGAGTGATAAACAAGCATCAGTAAAAGCCTCTTAACACAAAAATGTCTCAGAAGATCTAAAACAGAGATATTTTTTAAATCTTTGTATATTACAATCCAGTGCGACTCAAAACAAGAGCAGTCCCACTGAGCTGGAAATGTGAGGACGCTTTAATTGAACAGAGTCAACAGCACGGCAGGTTTTTTGGCCCAGATCCCATGAGGATATTGTTCTTGCTGTTTGGAAGTGTGGGGTGATACGCTCCCGAATATTATAAGAGTGAGTAATAACTGAAACTGACATAACATTCACGTACATTGTACCACCCACTGATGCATAAAATACTTGTCTCTTGAGAAATGTACTGGACTGGTGTCTTTTTACATTTATATCCACATCAACATTCTAAAAATAAAGTACATTTTTATTTTTAAGACATGCTGCTTGGATTAAGCATAAAACAGTCTTTCATTAGCTTCTGATAAAGGCCTTATCATTGCAACATTGCATATCTCCTGGACACACCCACTTTGAAGGGCACTGTCAATGTGTCAAACATACATTTTAGCGCATTGTTACCAAACTTTGTATGTGTAGTATGTGCTGAACTGCATGTATTATGTTGTTGTTTGTGGCCAAAAGCAGGAGCTCTCCTGAGAGGACTTTTATTAAATGTTAGTAGTTGTAGTATGTTAAAAATAATGTTGCAGTAATATCTTGGTAACCTGACTTTACCAGATATAACTGCTCCACAGAAAATAGTCTGTTCCACACTACCATCTGGGAAGTACTTTAAATTAATACCTGGCTGGTGATTAGATTTATCAACTGCAGATTATCCAATCAGAGCAGCGGCATGTTGTTTTATTTACTTAAAACTTAAAACACGCCAGACCTGTCAGTGCTGCCACCTCAATGGACACAATGAGCCGATAAACCCACGGTTCAGACTGCAAATATTTTGCTTCGAGCAGTTCAAGATTGATTTTCACAAGTTATTAAACTCACAAATAAGCAAATATAGCAAATAAAAGTAACGTCTGTTGTTTCATTTAAAGAAATGCTTATGTGCTGGTGTTACTACTCATTGCCAACAAGTGAATCATTCCATTGCATCTATCCATCCAGCCATCCATCCTCTGCTTCTGTGGGGCTGTGTCATGGGGACAGTAGAATAGGCTGAGACGCCCAGACACTTCCTCCAGCATTTCCGGGGGAATACCGAGGTGTACCCAGGCCAGACAATAGACAGAAGCTGCATTTCCATTAACCTTCAAATTGCTCAAATTGAAATTGTGAATAGAAATACACTCTATGAAAACATTTTACTTTTGAAAAGCTCCCATTTTTCTATAAAAAGTGTAAAAGTAAAAAGCTTACATGAGGTGGAGGCAAAGAAGAATATGACGGAGACCGAATATTTTCTTAACTTAGTTTGTGAAGGAGGCGTAACCAATATATCCAACATTAAATATAGATATCCTGAATATATCCACAGTTCCTCTGTAAAGTTACTACGATCTCCCAAAAACGCCTCATACAGAGCTGCTCCCAAGTGTAAGGTTAATAAGACGCATATGTCGCCCTTGATTACAAATAACTAGAGCTAGTGCTGTGACTGCAATAGGCAGATATCTACTATAATTGAAAGCAATCATAATGTCCGTCACCATGTTTTTGGAATGACTTATGGCGAGAAGAAAATACATGTTAGTTTCACAACATAACTTGATGGAAACGCAGTCATTTCGAAAATGGGTTTTATTTACATTTTGATAGGATTGATAAACTTTTGCGCATATCTTTAATGGAAACACATACAGTCCCTCCAGCGTGTCCTAGGTCTTTGCCGGGGCCTCCTCCCGGTGGGACATGCCCAGAACACTTTCTCAGGGATGCCACTCGGAAGCATGCCCCAGCCTCCTCGGCTGGCTCCTCTTGATGTGGAGGAGCAGCATCTCTACTATGAGCTTCTCACGAGTAACCCCATCTCTAAGGGAGCACCCAGCCACCCTGCAGCTCAGCTCCTACTTCACCACGACAGACCCGTACATCTACTGCATTACTGCAGAAGCTGCACAAATCCGTCTGTCAACCTCCCGTTCCCACCTTCCCTTACTCGTGAAGAAGACCTCTAAAAAACTTAAACTCCTCCACTTGAGGCAGGATCGCTCCACCAACCTGGACAAGCCACACTTTTCCAAATGAGAACCATGACCTTGGACTTGGAGGTGCTGAAACTCCTCCCGTTCCTCTTGTAAACCCCGCCCTTGAAACGGAATGCAAGCAACAGAGTACTAGACTAACTTTTTTGTATAGAATAGGGAAAAGAAAAAATCACGGCTACTCTTGCCCCTGGCTGGACCTAGAAATCCTGTTCATCAGAGCAGCCATTATGTTGTCGGAAAAAATCTAAAGTTCTTCTTTTCTAAGTGACATAACAGTGATTAAAGAATGAATCTATTTCATTAAGTTTTAAGCAACACAGAGGAATATGCTACATAACAATGTGTTTGTTGTATTCAAACAGTGAGCAAATGACAGAAAAATCCTTGCCATGTTCCTTTAAATGGAAAATAAATCTTTATCCGGCAAAACAAAGTGGAAAACAAAGATGTAAACGAACAGATGCGTCCACTCGAATGCACCAAAGATCCTGGGCCCATGTGGATTGTAATGCCTCTCTTGGCATCACGTTGTTGTGCGAGACATTTGGTGCTGCTCACATGGCTTAATTCAAAATGAAGGATTGCACTGTCCTCTGTGGCTTGAGAAAGATCTATGAGCTCTGGGCTTATGAGCACCTTTCAGAAAGCCACGGGAGAAACTGAAAAATGCGTCGTTGTCCGGGGCCAAAAGCAAAGCTATTTTTCCGAGTTCCTGTAAAAATGACATTTTAGAGAGGTATAGTTCTCACTCATCCAACCGTGTGATGGAGCGGCTCGTGGTTCACAGCGCTAACCTAGAGCGAGGATGTTACAGCATACTTGCTTCACCTATATTCCACTCCACAGGTAACATATTCATCCGGCAGAAATATATTCAACAAGTGTCATGCTGCTCTCACGCTGCTTGCTTTCATATACTGCTTTAATGTAATATATGCAGCATTGACTTTTTTTCCTCAACATTAATGCAATGCAGTAAGACATTTACAAAAAGGTGTATTAGCATAGACTGCGGGTGAGTTTTGTGAGTAAAACAAGCCATTTCATCTTTTTCTTTTCATCCTGTACATCCTTTTTTGTATGGCCTCTTATTTGAATTTTTGACCTTCGTTCCTAAATCTGTTTTAGTGAAGCAAATTGAGCCGGGTGATATTAGATGATCGCATTGTTTTGGCAAGCCAGTGAGCGTCTTATTTATAAAACAAACGCCGGCCTTTCAGCTAAAGTGCATTTCGAGTTGGCACACGGTCGTTGTTGTAAATGGGGATATGCTGCAGTGACTGATTTGGACAGAGAGAGCTCACCAGAATAATTAATCAAGTATAAAGATGTATAAGGTGTCACGATCACTATATAACGAAGTGTCACATCACTGAGCTAATGTCTTCTCAAACATCTGCTGCTTTCTTTGAGCCATCCTCTCACTGCAAAAGCAAGTCCCTGCCAACAAGTCTTGGGATTTGGAAGTGGGGAGAGAGCAGACAGATGGATTTACTATCTCCACTGCAGCCCATACAGCCAGCTCAGCAGAAATGTGCACCTTACTCAGGAGTCGGGTTACTGCAAAACAGACCCATTGAATTTTGCAATCGATATGTGCGGGCTGAAGGGAATTATAGCAGGTTTCAGCTTCCAACCAAAATTTAATGACCATACCTATAGCTGCTGAAACCATTAACTGAAATTTACATATATTTCTCATTACCATACATCATTTTCAAAGCATAGGTTTTGAGATAAATTCCTCAGCTCAAAGTTCTATGCCACTGCCTTCAATTCATTTTACTGTGGTGTAAAAAACACAGCTCAAGCCACAGTGCAAGTAAGGTGAGGTATTTGACTTTCTAGTTGGCACAAGATATATGTGATGCGTGAGGTAAACCTTGAGACTCATCGGAGAATTGAAAGGGCAATGGAGGATTTGACGGTAGCTAAGGAAACACAGCAGACATTTTGTTTGTACACTTTGTTCAAGGTAAAAATTTGAGCAGAAACTTGCACCTGTGGGAAATAACATATTCATGTCGATACTTGATTAGTCTCCGTTTTAGACTCCAAGACTTTGATTTTTGCATGTAATCAGTTAACTATTCAGTCAGATGATTTTTAAATGCGTTTTTGGATCTTTAAAGGCATTCAAACATTTTCTAATATTAAAGAACGTCATTTCATATGCATTAAGTTCTGATACTTTTACTCCTACTTCTTGAAATTAAACCCACTCAATATTGTTGTATGTAAAGTTTTTCTGTGTTACGTTTTCAGGGTTATACCAAAAAGTCAACCGTGGAAAAAACACTGAGGGCAACTCTTTAGAAATATTTGACTGTAAATTTAGAGGACAAAACTGAGCAAACTACTGAAGATTCTCTGTTGCCCAATTAAAACAATGCAGTATTTTAAGGTATTTTTGTTCTTATCGTCTTTCTACTTTCTACTAAAGGATGGAATGATAGAGTGCACTTCATTTCAATCCATTTCTAAAGTTTCACAATTGTAAAAATCAAAGAAACCCAATCACTGGTTGGGTTGTGTGTAAACAGGACACAGGACACTGACCTGGTCCACTCTGTAGGAGGACTGCTGGCGCGGCAGGCTGTGGAAGGGTGGCACTCTGGATGGAGAGACGTGATGGAGGGCCGGCAGAGGGGGCAGGGTGGGCTGACCCACGTTCAGTGACAGGGGCATGGGTTGACTAATGTGCAGCGGCTGGTAGAAGGGCAGTCGGCGCAGGCTGTGGGAGTGATAGCTGTGAGGAGGGAGTAGAGGTTCGGCACTCAGGAAAGATGGCTGAAAAAACACAGAAAGAGGGTTTCTGTTCATTTAATTATTTACAAGATACTACTAATTACACTTCCATTACATCTGTTTGTTTGTTCTCATCTCCAAATCTTTCTCACTGCCCCTGGTAATCTTAAAGCCCTTTGGTATTTAGAGACGGTGTAATTCTCACCAAAAGCAGCTGATAAGAGGCTTAAATATATTGCTCCAGTAGAAGTAAATCTATTTGTGAAAATAACAATATCTATATATATACGGTTATGCTTTAAAAAGCATGTAATTACCTTAAAATAAGATTTGTATCTACACACGCAGCCAGTTGCCACTATGTATTGTACCAAACAGCACAATGGCTAAGCTTTAAAAACTTCACACACTGCACCTTTAATTGACAGCTAAGCATATGTCATATGTCATAATGTCACATTTTTTCTTTTTTATACACATGAGGGAGATACTTTTGTCAGCCAATCAGAGCGCACAAAAAACAAAAGTATTTACAGCCAACCTATATGACAAGAGTTCCTTTAAAAGCCAAGAGTAAACTCAACTAACTCAATGATGAGCACAAAAAAAGAGAGAATTGGTCATAGGCACATGTTTGTTTACATTTGTTAACATAATTCTGCAAAGTATGTCTTTAAAAAGTCTATTTGTGCTTACAATATGTGTCTCTATTGAAAGTCTGAGTTTACTTGTATTAAATGAGGGCGTGAAAGAAACCACTCCAAAAGCATTACAGTAACGCTAAAGTATGATGTCAGAGTTAGCCGTAACACGCGGCCTTTATTGAATATGACATTGTGGAATTGTAAAAGCCAGAGTCTGACCACATCTTCCGAGCAGCTGTTAGCCCTCGGCGCAACGAACCACTGACACCCAAAATGGCTGCCGGTCAACACACTCTTGTACCACGGACCTTTCCAAAGCTAATGCGGACTGACATCTGGACATTAACAAATCTTTGTATATGCGAGGAATACTATTACTAAAGATTACACTGCTGTAAGTGTATATACATGCCACTAGATTAACATAATCTCATGACTGGTAATAATATCATTGCATCATTGCTAACAACAAACCTATTTTCTCCTGATGTCTCAAGCAATCTCTGATGAAACCCTCAATCACAAACAAACATCACAGAGGTCCATAATTGCAATATCCTAGCTGTGGCTATTGCATTTTAATGGAACAATGCCTCATTTGTGAGTCCACTGCCAGCTGTCAACAATAGCCTCATAATTAATATTCTTTAGATAGAAATATATCCAGGCTCCATCACCAAGCGGCGTGCCATCACCTTGTTTTTGTCAACAGGCCAAACACAAGCAGGAGACTGGGTGCAGCTTAGTAAATGCTCTAATAGAGTTTGACATCCAATGTGCTGTGACAGAAATGAGATGCACATATTATGGTAATCACTAAGAGGATATAAGGAGTACAGGGGAATATGCTGCACAACAGACAAAAGCATAAGCATATATATGGAAAGTAGAGAGTGTCGTACCTTGTAAATATTGGCTGCGGAGGCTTTAGGAGGGGGTTTCCGCAGTGCGGTGGGTCTGTACAAGGACTGGGACCTGATGGGGCTTGTAGGTCTGCTGGCCTCCATAGATCTACAGACAAAGACAATAATAATAATAGAGGTCTAGTTTTCACAAGTATTAGCACTTAAAATGGAGTACTCATTGACACCAAGTGCAAACATAAGTGCATATTTTTTAAGTACCTAATATTTATTAACATGCCATGCTGGTTTTATCTAACTTTTTTGAAGGACCTAGTTTTTGAGCTTCTTGCTTTTAACATCTCCATACACAGTCACAGTCAAATGTAGATGTCTCCAAATGGGGTTATATAGAGAAAATGGGAACATAAACTCACACTGCACTGGATAAAGAACTAATATTACAGATTCTGAGGAGGTCCTGTTGCGTAATGAGTGCTGGTGTCATTATTTGAATTTTAAAACAAATATAGTGCAGACACTTCTTTACCATTGTTGCTCAAAATAGCACCTTTAAACGACACAATGTTGATTTAGGTTTCCATTTAATAAATACAGATTAGGGCAGTGTGACGACCTCAAATCAATATCACAATTAACAGAACATATTATCTTGATTCTTATGTCCTCATTGCTCAGTGATAAGGTTGATACACATAATACGCCTAAATGCATATCACATGTACAGGACATTAATAAGGTGCTCAGAATATATAATATTAGAGTTATATTCCTAATGCCCAGCACTTTATTGAGTTTAAGTAAAATCATTTACTGTATTAAAAAGAATCCATAGAAAACCACATTAAATGATTTCATGAAATACAGGTCTAGGTCACTGAACAATTCCTCAAATCTCATTTTGTCACCTGAGTTTCTCCAAAGTGCTCTTCTTGTTGTTGAAGAGGAAGCGCAGCAGAGTCTTCCTCTTCGTGAAGACCACTCCGGCTACGATCAGGAGGCTGAGCAATGTCACCAGAACGGCCACAGTGATGACCACGCTGTCGGCTGATGCCACATATGACAACACGCACATTAATACACACACACGCACATCTACAGCACGGAAGAATGACAGGACATACGCAGAGACCGTTACAGCTGGGCCACGTTGGATTTCAGTTTTCATAATGTACAGCTGCGTGGAAGATGAAGGAGGTGGATGGAGGAAGGTCAAAAGTTCAAACCAAATTTTGATCTAGAGCTGCGCAGTCGGAGCAGATTTAGGTCATTTAGTTTTTGCTGCTCACTTCAAATACGTTTTAAATACAATTCTGTCAGCTGCTTTCCAATAGTTTTTTTTGAACTGTTCGCTTCAATGTTAGACTCAACTGAAAAATGTTTGGTAATGGTATGTGATAAAGAAAAAATATGTCATAAGTTTCAGTTCAGTTCATTTCGCTCATTAAGAGTAAATAGGAAAGAATACAATACTTTATTTTGATGTAAAACATAGAACAAAAGGGTTTAGGCTGAAGAAGGGTTTAGTGCCTACTCCTTTTATATTAAAGCACTAAATCATATAAGCACAGCCCTCAAACTCTATGCCAATTGCATTCCTTGAGGTTTCAAAGGAGCCACCCTTTGCTTTGTTGACAGCAAACCCTTGGCCTTCTCTCAATGAGCTTCATGAAGTAGTCGCCTAAACTGTTTTCACTTCAGCTGTGCCTTGTCAGGGTTCATTTGTGGAAATTCTTGCCTTCTTGAAAGGGTTGGGACCATGAGTAGTGTTGTGCAGAAGTTTGGATGGTACACAGCTATTTGACAACTTTTAGAATTCACATTATGTCAAGAACCAATCAGCTAAGAAAAGAGAAACAACGGTCCATCATTACTTTAAGAACTAATGGTCAGTCAGTCCGAAAAAATTTGTGTCATCAAGCGCTATGAGAAAACTGGCTCACATGAGGACCGGCCCAGGAAAGAAAGACCAAGAGTCACCTCTGCTGCAGAGGATAAGTTTATCCGAGTCAACAGCCTCAGAAATATGCAAGTTAACAGCACCTCAGATTAGAGCCCAGACCAATGCCACACAGAGTTCTAGTAGCAGACACATCTCTACATCAACTGTTCAGAGAAGACTGCACGAATCAGACCTTTATGGTCAAATAGCTTCTAAAAACACTTCTAAGGATAAGCAACAAGCAGAAGAGATTTGTTTGGGCCAAGAAACACAAGGAATGGACATTAGACCAGTGGAAATCTGTTCTTTGGACTAATGAGTCCAAATTTTAGATCTTTGGTTCCACCCGCCGTGTCTATGTGCAACGCAGAAAAGGTGAACGGATGGTCTCTACATGCGGGGTTCCCACTGTGAAGCATGTAGGAGGAGGTGTGAAAGGGTGGGGGTGCTTTGATGGTGACACTGTTGGGGATTTATTTAAAATGGAAGGCCCACTGAACCAGCATGGCTACCACAGCATCCTGTAGCAACATGCCATCCCATCCGGTTGGCGTTTGGTTGGACCATTATTTGTTTTTTAACAGGACAATGACCCCAAACACACCTCCAGGCTGTGTAAGGGCTATTTAAACTAGAAGGAGAGTGGATGAACTGCTGCGCCAGATGACCTGGCCTCCACAGTCACCTGACCTAAACCTAATCGAGATGGTTTGGGACGTTATGGACCGCAGCGTGAAGGCAAAAGGGACAACAAGTGCTCAGCATCTCTGGGAACTCCTTCAAGACCATTTCAGCTGACTACCTCATGAAGCTCATCGAGAGAATGCCAAGAGTGTGCAAAGCAGTCATCAAACAACAGGTGGGCTTAACAACAGGTGGGCTGCCGAATATCCTCAAATGTATCAGAGAAACAGGGGTTCTTTAAGCAAGAAATGTACTGTATAAATGTATAATTTTCCCACTTCATTAGTACTGGTCTCAGCAGGTGTTTTTTTAGTGTCTAAAATTATAAAACACAATTTATCAAAGATGAATTTAAACCATGTCTGAGAAGAAGAGCTTCATCTCTATCATAAGAAAGGGGCTATTTTTTTTAAAGCCTGGCTCCAGGAACCAATGTGCTATTACGTAGCACTTAAACAATGGGTATAATTTTACCACTCAATTAGTAGATAATTAGTACAACAAAATGCCATTATTTAGTCTCAGTGACATTGACACTCACAGTGACTCACGGTTCTTTTCAAGTAATGAAATGACAATTCAATGGATAATGGATCTAAAACATGTCTTTGTATGAGGCATGAGTGGAAAGATGGCTACAGTACCTGCCAGTCTCATTGGGCCACTGTCAATGCTCCCTCCGAAGCCTGCTTTTTCACAGAAAGGAGGTGCCCAGTGAGCTTCACAGTGGCAATTCTGCTTATTGTTGCACACCTACAAACACAAAACAGGAAAATATCCATAAGACCATTTGCATGAAAGTTATTTATTAGTTTCTATGTTGTTTTATTCTCCTAAACTAGAGTGTATGATTTTTAGCATCGATTTAAATCAGGTTTTCTGAGGGCATTGACTTACAGTTTAAGAGTGTGGACATGTAAAAATGTGTGTAACATTTGTAATAGATAAAACATGTGTTTTGGGTGAGTCCCTCTCTTTAAAGCCTCGGGTTTCCAGTGCAGGAGTTTGAGCCAAGAGAACTCCCAGGCGAGGTAAGGCGGTCCAGCTGCTGTACTTTTAGTTGCAGACAAACAGTCGAGGGCCTTCTCTCCCCCACCTCTAGGCCCTGGACACTCCTTCGCACTGAGCACTGGGGTTAAGAGGCACTAGGGAGGCTGGCGGGGAGGTTTGATTTAGGAGGCGCCCTATTTGGGAGTGTGTAGTAGAATCTAACACTAACACGACACCTCATTGTGATCCACCAAACATGAAATATAAAAGGACAAGGAGTTATCTAAGGATAGGTCTTTGACAGAAACGTAAAGAAAAACATCTGGCTCTTATCATCAACACTTGAGCCATGGCTTTATCTGCAGCTGTAGGAATAACTCAGTCTTTCCCCTTTTATGTAGAATCACATCCGGGATCCCGAGAGTATTAATCTATGTTAAATGTGAATAGCCATTTAAATCTTCAGATGGTTAAAACAATTATAACTATTAACCCTTTGTGCAGGTTCTGGTTTTAATAAACCACTTGTCCTTAATAGGTCCGGGTTGGAGGTCATCACTGCTAATTGTAGGAGAGTTACAGGCTGGAAACTTTCTAGATAATCTTAGACAGGAGAAGTTTATTCACCATCAAAAAGGAACCTGGAGACAGTTGAACACTCAACACAGTGTAATAACATTGACCATTCAGGTCTGGCTATGCTTCTGTAGGAATAAGATTATAAAGCTTTGCATACATCAGCACAAAGCCAAAACAAGGAAAGATGTTTACCCAACTGAGGTAAGGCTTGGAGTCATGTTATCTGTCAAATACTGTACGTTGACGTTGGTACAAACATGAAGGAGCTGAACTGACCAGTTTATTTTGGCCATAAAATAGAAAATAAGCACATTAGAGCAGTCCAGTGTAAGTTTTAACCAGCAGAGCACGCAGATCGCTCACTGTGTGCACGGGCAGCAGCAATATCTTTATTCAGAAGCAGAGACGATTAAGAGGGAAATTTTGGAAAAAAAGAACATCACATTCACACCTGGACAAATTCGACACCGCTAAGGTACAGTGTATTGGCAAATTTTCTTTATCATTTGCGTAGTGTGGTACCGCGCCTCAATCTCTATCACTAATTTGCGTGTAAGGCAGAGAGCATTCTGGGCAATTTCCAGCTAACACACATTCACACTCACAGTCATCCCAGTGGGCAAGTACTGAATCACCAGGAATGCATGTTTTTGGAAAATGTCCACCATTGGCCAGAAAGAATAGAAACTGGATGTTGTATCGCTAACTAACCCTAATAGTAAAGTATTCAAACAGCAACTTTCCTATTATTATTATTATTATTATTATTATTATTATTATTATTATTATTGTCTGTGAAGTCATCCAGGACATCTTGAAGGACTCAAGTTTTCAAGGTGAAGACATTAGTCCAGATGCTTTTACTTAAACCTTTTCTATTATTATTATTATTATTATTATTGTAAAAATAATATGGTATGTGCACCTCATCTTCTCCACACATAGTTTTGATTTCGATTTATAATTACTGCTTTGTTTGTTGGCTTTTGATTTTAACAAGACCTAAATTGCAGCTGCGGTTTTAGATTAGTGCGTAATTTGTTCTGCCGGAGTTGATCCGTGGCAAGATAAGGTCAAGGTAAATGGTATTGTAGCGTTGCTGATTTGTTTTCTTATTTTGTATTGCTGTAATATTAAGACAAAGGCACATCAGAAGCACGTGTTAACTAATTCAGCCCCAATTGAGAGTATCATCAAACAAAACATTAGAAGTGAATCATTTATAAGAGAAAAGAATGTGTTTTGCTGGTCCTCGTTCAGGCTATGTGTCTTCTATCACTGTTTAGACAAAAGATGATGGACAACCCTTTAAGATGGCCATAAATGATGCCATTAACGCCATGGATTTAACCTCAGAGGGGTAATGAAGACTAATGGCAGAGAACGAGGAGCAGCTGCAATAACTCAAGAGAAGCACGCTGTAAATACGCTGTTGCTGTTCCCCTGTAGCGGGTTAAGAGGCCACAGACAGTCTTCATTTTTAAGTGACTAGAGTAAAGAAATGCGCAGAATTCACGAGCTTGTTTAAATGGATTCACAGGCTGTAGTGTCTAATTAACAGCAAACATGGAGCGGTAATGGCTGCTCTGCACTCACCCCGTGTCCGTTGCACTTGCTGGAGCACTGGTGCACGCCGAACACGCTGACGTTCTGGCACTGGCGGTTCAGGCACACCTGTAAAAAGGACAGCATTATTAAGACACTGTTGGTGGAATGAGATTCAAACACAAAAAGGGCTGCAGCACAAGTTTATTGCTTTATAAGGCCTCCATGGGTAAAAGTAAATAACAACCTGTCATGACAGATTTAAAAGTTTCTGCCAGGTGAGTGATGCTTACTTACTAAAGGGTTTCACAAGTAAAGCAGTAAAGTTAATACCGGCTGATAAAAGCACTTACTAATGTTATCCCCGGTGTGTTTTACTAGATGACATACCATAAAGGCCAATTTAAAGAAAATAAAAGAGTTATTAGAGCCTCAGTCTTCTGTGATTTATAAATTCTAACTGTTTATTTTGAAAGGGCTTAATGTTGCATTTATGATCTTCATTATCAATTTTGCAATAATGTAGCCAATTGATTAATGAATGAATGACATTAACACTCAACCTTTGTATGTAATGGCATTAAGATTTTAATTACAAATGCTGCGTTAAATCTACCTTGCTTGCTGTATAAAAAGCTAATAAGTAATTTTATTAATTACTAATTGAGTCTGATAAGAGATAAAAATTAATATTTCTGTCAAAATATACAGACAGAAAATGTAGAAAAAAAGCTCTTGTTATTAGTACAATATTGCAGCTTGTGATATGTGTGTTACATAAAGTCAGTAAACATGTTTTTCACACAACATAGTCGGAAAACTATCTTCCATCTCAGACACTGACTGTTTGAGAAGCACATGAATGTATTTTTATTTCACATTATTGAAGTAAAACGTAGGGGGTCAAAAGTACTGCATTGTTTTTAATGCAATATACAGTATATGAGAAAACAGCCAGTGTAGGAACTTTGTTTTTATCATTTTTGTTTTGCCACAGCACAATGCATCAGCAGTTATTTGGAACTGGGCCTACCTCATTTCAGCAAGTCTACGTTTAAGCAGCCTGTGTCTAAAATTCACAACCTTCTTCCTCACAAAGCTTTCTACAGTGAAAGCAACGCAGAAGAAAGTAGTGACATCTAATAACAAAATTTGTTCTTATAACAAAAGATTGAAACACACTGGAGGATGACAATGAAAAGTTTATTTAAGTTATGAATTCATCTATCTGATGCAATTGTGTGCAATTCAACAGTGTTTTATTACAGGTACTGAACTGTACTGCACACTGTAGGTAAAAAAAAACAATATTTACCTGTGACCTGTAAAGTGTTTTATAAAAAACGTGCATATGTTTGAATGTGGAGAGGCACAAAAGCAACAGGTTTACTCTGAATAAACAAAAACACCAAAAAGACAGCTGCTGCTTTTATGTCAAAAGAGCGATATATGTTAGATAAAGCGTTTTTGAGTTTCATCCTCTTCAAATTGCTAGTATGGCAGGCCATACGTTGACAAAAACCTCTTTGAAAAGAACAAAAGCCGTTGACAAAGCGGCATCTCAGACCATCAGAATCCAGTATAGCGTACTTGGCTCTCAGATAATGTGTAGCGCTCATTTGTGCTCCTCTCAGACAACAGCAGGAAACTTGCTGACCTGGCACTTGGCCACTTTGCACACACAGCCCAGAGGGGCACAAAGGGTCATAAGGTAAAGCCAACACTTTATGAGGACTTCCAGGAGTCTAAGAGCCCACAGTTCTGACTCTGGCTCCTGCCAACATTCCATCACAGAAGGCAGGATCATGGAGGCACTGGGAAACATCAAGACTAAGCCAGTTTTGGGAGTAAAAGGTGGCATACGCACATACTGTTGGTGCTTTTCAATGTCAATATATACCCACATTGTCAGTGTTTTTAAAAACTCCACCCAAGAGATATCTACATAAACAGGATTTAAAAATAAAGTATTTGTATCCCATTGCAAAATAAAGAAATTATCAGAATACTAGTACATTTTGTAAAAAATAGGAATTACCTGTAAGGAATATGCTTAACAATATAGTTCCAACATGAGACAGTATAATCTGACAAAAAGTATGACAACTGAAAGAGTCATTTTTTTTCATGAAAGTGTTCATTATACGAAAATCATTTTGTAAAGTACGCTATAAGTATCATAATATAGAGGTCTAGTTTTGACAGAATGAATTTTGGTTATATTTTTTGTTTTATACTACACACTTAGCACTTAGTAGCAAAAAGTAAAGCAAAGTATTGTTACTATTATAGCTCTTATTTCATTAAAGTATTTTATTTATAGCACAAGACACAATATCTTCCATCTCGCTTTTAACATGCAAAAACATTTTAATGTGGACTATACAATTTTAAACATACAACTTGACTATTTTTAAATTATTATTATTATGTGTGTTTGTGTGCTTATTTTTAGTTTCTCTGCACTGATCAAAAGTGGCACTTCAGTTTCATTGTGCTGCTGTGCAATGACAATAAAACTTCTATTCAATAATTGGCCAGTAGTATAACATTGCCAGAGAGAATATTGTTAGGCTGGCTTTGCCTTATAATAATTTGCATAGGTACAGGAGCCTCATATATTATGTAGAGATGGTGCTAATGCTAAAGATTTGTGATGCAAGACAACAGACACTGCTGCATTTGCATGAGGCAAAATAACATTCAGGTTGTTTTTACAAATAAGCCCTCTGTCTATTACTTACCATGCCATCCCCACATTTGGTTCCAGCCAGAACCAGTCCAGGGTCCGGCATATCATCCCCGAGGTACACATGTGTCCCACGGCACAAAATACGCCCCCCTTCCTGGAGCGGGATGTTGGTTTCAATAGAAACTGCGTTTGTCCCAATCACAGGCCGGTTGGCTCCTCCCTGACACTGAATTTTACCACACTTTGCATCTCTGCACACAACAAACCAGCATCAAGACACAGAAAAAGTATTTCATTATTCATGTTAAGACTGTAAAAGCCTGTCAGTTACAAACAAGACTAGTAAATACAAGCCTTGAAGATGCAGCGCTTCACTAATCCTCAGTTTCATTAGTTTCTCTACTGTAATAATCAGCAAAGAAAAATAGCACAAAATACTTTATGAATAATTAGCTGCTATCTCTTGAATGTATGTTGTTTCCAAATCACATGCCTGCTACCATAAGTGCTAATGACAGCTTTTAATTCAGTCTGTTTTTCAGTGCAGTCATTCCTCCATACCTCCAGAGCAACAGCTGCACACGTCTTACCTCGCATCACATTTGGCAAAGGAGCCTTTGGAATCCTTCCCACAATTCCCATAAGGGTCTCCCGCAGAGTTGACTCTCTCAAAGCAGATCCCTGGAGCAGGCTTGGCTCCTTTACACACAGATCGAAAGAGATAGACGTAGGAGTGAACAAACATGATCAAAATGAGTGTGGGAGGCCTACTTGACAGTGTGTTTAGTTACCAGGTCCCCACAGGGTGATGCACTGCTGCTCGTGCGTCTGGCAGATGCCGTTGTAGCAGTAGCCCTCCACGTTGTGGCAGGCGTGTCCATCATGCAGATAAACGTTGGCCGGGCAGTGAGGGTTGGCTCCGGTACAGAACTCTGGCAGGTCACAGGAATTACCGGACTCTCGACACAGGGTGCCAGCTGGTTTGAGCTGTAAAAGATATTAAACACACAAAGCCACTATTCATTTTTCAAATCTGTGGCCAGGTATAATTTTTTTTTTTTATTGGGAATGATAAACTGAAATCATATTTTTTCAAAACTCTTTGCTCAACAATTCTGGGCTTAATAGATGCACAAAACATAATAAAAGTAATTTATTTCAAAGTTCTTTTGAAAATATAAAATTATAGAATTTTATCTCACCAATTTCTTGACGCATTGCATTTAGGTCTCTAAGTATGCTTTGTAATTACGGCAGATAAAATACAAGAATTGGTATTACATTGGTAAAATTGAGGACTCTTTATTCTTTAAGTGGAAATCCACTCAGAACAGATTTCAGGGCAGAATGAGCCGACTAAGTGCACTTAATCATCTTTTACAAAAGTTCAATTTGAGGCTAAGGACAGACATCTGCAGTTCTTGAAGAAAGGATTTCCATGTCAAAAAGAAGAAAAAAAAAAGATTGCTCTTTGTTAGACAGACGTGAACCTGTGCAAAGAGCTTGGCCCGAGTCAGGTAGGGTAAGAGAAGCAGAGCCGACATGTTTAATTCCATCTGAAGACCACTCTCTAAAGACCTACCAGGTGCAATTAGAAACGTTTTGTGATTGTGTTGAAAAGCTTCTATCTCTCAGAACTGGAGAGATAAAACAAAGCTTAGTATTCAAATTTGGAAAACCTGAAATGATTTCTCACCATGCAGTCCTCACAGCACTGTCCATGGGCACACACCGCGTTTCCCTTCAGAGTGCACGTCGTGGCGTTGCAGCAGGGATTCATGCATTCCTGAGAGTAGAGAAAGATACCGGTTTAGATCACATGTGGGCCTGATCACTGCACCGACATATATTTCCACATGGCTCAGCATCATCAAGGCTTTTCCAGGTCAAGAGAGCACACTTCCTGAAAGCTTTCCAAACCGTCCTGACCCAGTAACCTTTGTGTGGAACTAAAGAAATCAGAAGGGAAATGCTACAGATACAAAAATAAATGCTTTACAACGCTGTTGAGAGGATTGGAACTGTTCTGGTCCCTATAGTTGTGTAGATGTGAGTCACTTGGCTTTTGTGAGGACATTATAGAGAGCGCTTTGGAGTGAGCAGTTGCTGCAGTTTCATAAAATATCCACAGTAGTGCTTGACGTAAACTAGTCTAGTGCTTTTAATATGCTAAAAGGTTTGCCACTTAAACTAGCTCCACAGCCATGACAAACCCAAATCAAGATGCATCCAAGAAATCCTGCTTGAGCAAACATTGAGGGTGCACGATTTGAGGAAAACTGTACAATCACAATCTGTAAGGTCACTGTAGTATGTGAAGTGAAAGCTCTTTGGAGACAGTGATTATAACAGTGACAGGATTGTCAAACCGCCGGGAGACAACAACAAGAAGAGAGAAGTTTCACAGCTTACAGTTGAAAGAGGAATAACGCCGCAGAAGTCCCCAGGGAGTTGCTGCAGTGTTTATCTTTCATTAGACGCCAAAGCATATAAAGTGTGTGTTTCTGGAGCAGTGCAGCATGATCATCATTTATGTGTAGGTTTTGCTGCCTCTGTGCTAATTGTAACACATGTTGATGACTGAGAGCAGTGGCATAGTCGGCTGTCTTTTCAGCTAATGTGCGGTTTTATGAGTTTGGCTGTTTATCTTTCAGCGCTGATGTAAGTGTGTTGTTTGGAAAGAGGGAGGGAAATGGTTACTTTTATTTCGTTGACTAATATTCTGGCAAATCATACGTACTCTTTTTGGAGGGGGACATCATTGAGGTTAAGAGAGGTCGGCTGTGCAAATTAATGCTGGACAATGTAATGTATGTGATGTGTTTCTAGTATAAATATTTTCTACAAATTATGGTTGTGTGTTTTAACCACCCGAAATACCAATAATGTATAAAGTATATGAAAATACCAATGGAGGGGGCTGGTGTCACTATAGGTATTAGTTTGTAACAACAGACACACCTCAATACAGATGCTATACTGAGCATCATGATTGCAGAACATGGCTTTTTAACAACAGAGAATAGCCAGTGTGCTTCTTCCCTATAACTTTGTATCCAAACAAGTTTAATATAATCTCTAAGCCTTGGGCAGGTGCACCATTATCTGTGAGAGAAACTTTGAAGTATTCATTCTGAAATCCTATTTTTGTTTTACACGTGTTTTTTTTTTACCAGAGATACAGCTGCTTGGCTGCGTCTGAGTGAGACCTGTTTCCCACATGTGATTTTCGCTTGGCTTTCTCAGACGCCCTGTGGTGAGTGAGAATGAGAGATGAAGCGTGTTCGGGCAGGTAGCACGCACTGCAGCGTCGAGCTCAGCCAAACACGGCTTCATCTCACTCTGAACCATTACACGTCTGTTTGGTTTCTGTTACTCGATTTGGACGCTGGTTTGATTAATGGGCCTTCAATGAGAAAATGGCATCACCAGAGCAGGTTGTCAAGCCCATTTGGGAAAAGGTATGACGTAAATAAAACACTTGGGAACACTTTTGGGGTTTAATTCCAATGTACCTTAGTAATAGTGCACAAAGTAAAAATTTGTGTGATGACATACAATCATTACAATTTTCTATCACGTTACTAATATTGTGCAGCTGTGATTAATTGCTTAATAACAATGTCAAGACAAAGATCTTGGATGTGTTGTCTAAAAGGTGAAGAGGAGTCAGCACTCCTCCATAGTTCTTCTTCTTCTGGATGATTACTTATCAGCCAGTTAACCTTGTTTACTTTGTACATTGCATTTTGGAAGGGGAACATATAAACAGTGTCTCATGCCAACATACAACATTCAGAGCAGATAGTGTGCCCAAAATAACCCTGTGCCCTGATTGACTCCATTGAAGCATGTGAGCATCAGGCTCCTGTACGTACCTCAGGCTCTCCACAGTCACACTCCTCTCCCTCCTCCACGTAGCCGTTGCCACACTTCTGCCCGCCGTAGAGCACCTTGACCTCGGGCATGTTGTACAGACACATGCCCACTCCTTTCTCTAAACTGGCTGCCAGGTCCTTCTTACTGCACGTGCTGAACACTGTAGGAAATGGATACCTGCGAACAAGAAAAGTATAGATAAAAAATGTTAGTAAACAAACTTACAATACAACCCACGCCAGCCTCTTCTCGAGTGAGCGCTGCCAGTGTTTTAAACAGAATCACAGCTTCAGATTTGACTTTATCAAATAGTAACTTAGTAACTTAGAGTATGCTTAAGAGACACCTTTAACACATGCCATAGACAGCTGTAAGGTCACAATATTTTGGTCAGGGCCACAATATTTTTATTTTTTTAAATACAATGATGAAGCAATGCTAGCAGTTTATTAGGCTTCAGCCCACAAGATCATTATCTATGATTTGTCTTTGTTATTTTATCATATTTCAAGAGGCAGATTTAAAGTGGTGACTATAGTGGTCTACATAAACACACCATGTTCAACAGTCAATGGATGCTTCATATGAACATTATTAATTTAATAGTATTTCCTATTGGTTTCATTACCATTAAATTCATTCTAGATAAATTTGGCCTGCTCTAGAAGGCCTTCAACATACAATTTAAATTAATGCTAATATTCAGAGTCTGTTCCAAGCTAAATTAAAAAAGATTACTTTACCAACTTTGCTAAATTGCACGTTAGCTGTCACTTTCATATTAACATACTGCTCGCTAGCTTTAAGGAATGCCTATTGTGCTAGCCAGTTCCTCGTGTTATTTAGATTCACTGTTCACAGGTAAACCATTATGTTAATGCTAACCCACTTGTCGTACTGTAGGTCTAGCTACATAGGCCTATAGCCAAATCAGTTAATTACACTCACCTCTTATTAAAGTATAGGCCTATGTGTTGAATAAGAAGGTTATTTACTGTGTAATTTTTTTATTTATAGAATTCCTACTATGGATTTAAAGAAAATGAAGCGTATTCATATCAACAAATGGCCCTTCTGCTGAGCAAACCAAATCTATAAACAGACACACTTATTTAATAGACTCTTTGCAGAAGTTTTATGCTCTTCTGACATTGTGAGATTCCTTTCAGTAGATATTCCAAATGAAAACTGAAAACTCTGGCAGCTGGACTTAAAGCAGGTCCATCCTGGCAAATGTGGGACAATTTAAGCTACAGGCAGCGAGGGAAGATTATATTGAGACTGTGTGTTCCACTGTGTGTGAGCACACGTGTGATAAAAGAGCAAGCCTGGAACCACATTTCTTCTGCCTTAATTTTACTCGGTGGAAGCGCTCACCTGAAGTGCTGACTAATGTCTAATTTAGTGCACGACGGGATTGGATTTGAAAATGTTTTTGAAGACGAAACCGTGTGATATGCCAATAAAGGCAGAAAAGCCCAGGAGAATTGTCTTCCTCCAAAACCTAGCTTTGGGTACAGCTCCAGTAAAAATAAACAAAAAAAAGTGAAAAACAAGGTGAATCGGAGCTTACTTTTTCGTAAGTTACATATTTTGTTAATTACCAATTACTATTCCAATCTATTTTTGTTCAGTTTGGATTAAACAGAGAGGCTGGTTGGTTGTTCCATGTGTCTCAGACTTATCACAGCACAGAGAATTTCAGAAGAGTGGTGTTACCTCTATATAATCAACATTGACAATGGCTATTATGGGGCCAGTGTCTAAAATTAGAGCCTACAAACCTGACGTGTGACTTGGATGAGCAAAAACATAAACACTCACTTTTTATTTATTTATTAATTACCACTTTATCATCCCTGTGGGGAAATTCACTCTCGGCACACACCACCCACCATGTTTTTTAATGTTGGTGGGGGAAACTGGAGTACCCAGAGGAAACCCACCTAAGCACGTGGAGAACATTCAAACCCCACACAGAAAGGACCCGTCCTGCCTGGGAGTCGAACCCAGGACCTTCTTGCAATGAAGCAACAGCGTAAACCCCACTGCCGCCACTGTGCCACCAACCTTTGCTCAAGTAATAAATTAGAATAACTTCCAACATTATCAAAAAGATAGACATCAAATGCAGTAATAAAAGCAGCCGCATTTCCCCATGGTCACATTAGTCAATACTCTACTGATGGATGTATTCTGGCTGTGGTGTTGTTTACAATACACAGATGGGGCAAGAATGCTAAGGAGCTATAGCCTTCATGTTTTTGTTTTTTTGCAAACACGGTCCTTGTGTATAACCAAATGTGTATAACTGTGGGTCCTCCATGTGGATGTTTTTGTAGCCTTCTTTTATTCTCCTGCATAACATAGTCTACCTACTATGATTTGTAGCTTTGAGCCTTTAACTGGTGTAGCCTAACCTGGTTGGCTTAACTGCCATTTGTGCATGCAGATAATTTATATACAAACAGTAAAAAGGGTCTAAAGCACAAGACATAGGATATTCTACACAGACACTTCATCTTAACGCCAGCAGCCAAACTAGAAAAGATACACAAAGGACTGCTGCATAGGAAAGCTGGCTTTGGGGTGTAAAGTGAGTATCGTACAGCTTTCACAGTCACAGTAGGGTGTTGTCTAGCTTTGGGGAGCCCTGACTGGCAGTTATAGAGTGAGGCAGCTAGCAAGGAATGCTTGAAAAAGCTTGACATCAGACAGAAACATGTCATACTTATGCAGCGATAAACTGACCGGGGTCTTCAAACGCACCGAGGCATAGAAAGGCTGTCTGACAGAGCTCGAGGCTTGACGGGGCAGATTTGTGAAAATTCAACATTACACAGAATATGTTTGGAAAAGGGCTGGCATTGGAATAAGTAAGGGGGGAGTGGGGTGGGATAGCGCTTTGCTTGAGCCTAAGGGGATTTGGCTGCTTCAGCATGCATGGATATTTCACTGCTGTTAGCCGACTATAGTGAAGCTCTTCCTTAGGGGAATGAAGATAATGGTGAAGGCATTCAATAGGAAAGAGAAAACAGGGTGTTTTTTGTGCCAAACAACACAGATTTCCCAATGAACATAAAAGGCAGAGAGAACATGCTGCTCAAACAGCCACCCTTGGGTGAAACAGCCACATCCACTTCCCTTGCAATGTCCACCTTTATAGTGTAAGCTTTCATTTAGTCAAGGTTTTTTTCAGTGGACCTGTCTGCTCCCTTAATCCACTTCAGTTATTTTTATTTTATTTTTTTTTACACCACTGCGCTATCAGTAAAAAGAGATTTACTGTGTTAAGCATGGGGACCTGGGCGCTAAATCAAGGACGGACAGCCTATGCAGAGCAAACTGCTGCAAAGCAAGCCAAGCATCTTGTATGGAGCATGGACTGCCACTGATAACAAACACAGACATGCTTTAGGTCTGTGTTAAAGAATGAATTGTGCATCGAGGATAACTGGGCTAAGTCTGTTTTTACTACAATAACTGGTAAAAGATGGAGGGTTGTTACTTCATTATTTATTTATAAAATCAGGTAGAACTGGAGAGAAGAAGCAAAAACAAGACCTATACATATTGTATGTATTTACTGAGCTGCTGCTGACTGCTATTTCCTTCCCAAAAGTAGAATCACAGATGGCATACAAGAGTGAGTGGGCTTCTCCTGTCCTGTGTGGGTTTGGGAGGAAAGATTTTGTTTCCTTGTCAAATATGCATTTTAAATTGTTGCATTTGTAGGAGATAATGTGTAAAATATTGTATCATACAGTTGTGCTCATAAGTTTACATAACCTTGCAGAATTTGTAAATTTATGTGCCGTTTTTAAGAGAATGTGAGTGATAACTCATAGTTAGTGGTTAGGTGAAGTCATTTATTGTCAAACAATTGTGTTTACTCTTTTTAAAATCATAATGACAACAGAAACTACACAAAATGACCCCGATCAAAAGTGTATATACCCTGGTGATTTTGGCCTGATAACATGCACGTGACACGAACAGGTTTGAATGGCTGCTAAAGGTAACCCTCCTCACCTGTGATCTGTTTGCTTGTAATCAGTGTGTGTTTATAAAAGTATAATCAGTGACTTTCTGGGGTCCTCGTATTGCACAGTAATATATTTAATAGTCTATCCACTGCTTTCTTGTTGAATGAGTGGAGTCGATGCCAAACTAGAGTCATCACAAGTTCCCAAAATAAAAGGACAGCAGTATTATATTTTAAAAGACTCCAGTGACATTTAAAGCAATTTTAGAGCTGAATTTTACAAGTGAGCAGTGGAGTTTAAGCTCTGTCATTTAAATGGCTGAAAGTCACATCAGACGCCAAGAAACTAAACTTCTAAATGATCCAAGCTGCACTGGTGTCTGACGCCACTTTGTGTGAGCACTGAGCAGTGCCAAAATGCAGAGCCAGAATATCCAGCGGACGACACTGTAGGTAACACTCATATGTGACGCTTAATGTTATAATGATATGAACAACAATAGTATTTGGAACAGAGGCCAGATACTGAATAGTTGTGTCGAGTGCACAAGGTTAAGTACTAGCACTTGTTCGGGAAGAAGTGATATTGTGGAATCCCTAGAGTAAATAAATAAATAGTAATGGGTCAGCATTTTCCAGGCTTTTACTATAATGACAAAATGCAGCAATGCTTTGGCAACAAGTCAAAAGGAGTTACTTGTGTAAAAAGAAGCACCTAAGGACACATTCCACACACAGCTAATTTGAAAACCACAAATATTGGTCTGTCTTGCATATACAAACACAGACAATTGATGAATTCTTGCCCAAGGCTTTCCACGGCTTTTCCTAAGAAAGCTGATCATCCATAACATTCAGATTTTTTCAATTACACATTATATTATTTGCACTGGGTTTTTTGGGCCAATGTGCAGATACAATATGTAAATCTAGGAGTAGATCTTTTGGCAAGACAAATATTAGGAAGCACTTATTTGTGCGGTACAAGAGCGTAAATGGCATCCAAAACAGGCCAAGACTCGTGGGGCCAGAAGACATAGTTCAAAAACAAACCTGCCTGGACCGAGCATTTTAAAGTCACATTAAAACCTTAAATGTGTAATAATCACAGCAAAACAACTTTCTAACAAATAGAACTAGAGTATCACAGCTGAGGCTACGCAACCTGGAAATTATCCAAGAACCTCGTCTAAGTTTCTGCAGATAATCAGAGCTCTCCAGGTGCACTTTGCTCTTGTGGAACTAATTTGGCCGTGCACAAGAGTTGCACCGAACCTAATTAGCCATCCATCCAGGAAGTCGTTTCTCACTACAAGCAAGATAAATATCTTTGCAACGTCTGTGAATAGCACCTGCACCATTTGAGATCATAACCCCATTAATGTCACGTATCCGACTAACAAAGAGAAATGTGTGTTATCTTACAAAATACCAACTGTTGCTGTTGTATTAGAGAGAGCGGACAAAAGAGCAGTGTTCCCCGCTCGGCTCTTTTGTTAGAAATCTGTGAACGATCTTATAGAACATTTTAAGCTCAATACAATTTTTATTCATTCTCTTTTGAAAAGGGTGTATTTTTCTATCACTGCCTGATAAACTGGAAAAGGGATTTCTCCAATCTCCGCCATAGGCAGCTTTACTTAGCAGCAAGAAGAGTTTCCTGAACGTAGAGCCATGATGTATTTTGCAGATGATTCTTGTCAGTTTGATCAACTCAAAGCAAGAAGCTACTGAGCTAAGAAGAAAAGGACGTCAGTGCAGATAGAAAACAAAACGGGTGTGTGAACAGTAATGTCGTTGGTCGGTTAGACAGGGGCTTTAAAGACTTTTTCTATTTGTAGACTCACTGACATGGAGCTGTCGGTGTGTGTCTCCAAGAAGCACCGCAAACTGACTCGCATTTAGTCCAGGCTAAGCGAGAGAGACACGTCTGACCTTTTGGAAAATGATAGCACTGCAATGCTGGTTTATAAAAGATTCAACATGGTGAAGTGAAATGGACAACTTTCTACTACATTTGTTGAGTAAGTTGCTGAAACACTTAATAGCTGTTAGTTCCTATTCACCTCACCAAATTTTCTTTTTCTTTCACCGTTTGCCTTTTCAACACAGCTATCAACTGCTGTAGTGTCTTCTGAGCTTAGTTTTTACAAGAATGTTTACTGTTTGGGTTGGTGCTACACACAAAGGCCTTTCTTATGTCAAAAGCAGTATGATATATTCCCAAAAGTATTTTATCCTACTACTTTGGTAATGCCTTGATTTTTTTTTTTTGTGGTGGGGTATGGTTACTGAAAGGTGGAGCTTGACACTGCATTGTTGATTGGGTTTGGAAGTTATTAGTTATAGTTATGTTTTTTGCTTAATTGAATAAAAAAACACAAATTCCCCACCTACATTGTTTTAATCACAAGCATAACTTGCAACATTAAAGAGTGAGTCAGAATCAGGATCCAGACAAGAATCCTGAATAAATCATGGCCACTGCTGATGTTCAGTGGATGCTGTCATGTTTAATCTTACCAGTTTTGACGAGTGGGCTCAAAGGCCCAGTGAGTGGTGATGCCATGAAAGATATTTTTATTATTATTATTTTTTTAAATTAACATTCCACCCAGAATACCAGGTGTCCTTTTTGCATTAGGGTCTATGGAGAAAAATTCTTAGCTGCAGTACCTTTGATACTGGTGGGATTGGTGGCAGGGATGAGAAGCCATATCCAGATCTTATTTTACATCCATGGTCTAAACACAGATTTATGTATTTATTAAATAATTTTTTGAGGCCTTTATCTGATAGTTGACAGTTAGTTGAAAGGAAACAGGGGCAGCGAGAGAGGAATGACATTGGTGAGATTTGAACCCAGGTCGCCCGTGTATATTTTGTATGCACTTTACCAACTGAGCCTTATGTTTACCGTTTACGTCTCTACTGTCTCTTCAGGAGGAGTAAACCGTACCGAATGAAAACCCAATCCGTACTGTGCAATTCACTGAAAACAAAGCTGAAGGTAACACATAAAGTCCTCTCTTAGCAGCTTTGAGCATTCAGTGCACAGTTTTCATGATGCAACTCTTAGGTTAACTTCTAAAAGACTTCCCCAGTTTAAAACATCCAACAATTTTCCCCATGTCCTGCACACATCCATTCATTGTTCTGACACAAAAATCTCTGGTGGAGAGTCATCACAGACTTGTAGCTTAATAATTCCATCATTGTCGTCCGTTTTCCTCCTGCCTCACCTCTGCTGCTCTTTGTCTGTCGTGTTGCTTGGGCACTGAGGGAGATTAAAGACAAATAAAAAAAGCACCGGCTCCTCACACGGCCTGTCAATCTGGGCATAAAGCACCTCTCTGCGGAGCTTCCTTTCTGTGCGCTCTGGCCCTGATTGCAGCTGGCAGCGTCACTAATAATCATGTCATTTAGATGCAGCCTGCCCAGTGCGCCATTAGCAAGTCTAAGCTCCCAAACACATACTGTAGTCAAACAGCTAGCATAAAATAAAGTAATCGGGAATCTGCCAGAGGGGGAATAAGATCTGGATGCCTGACTAGTAGCTTGTCAACAAGGGAATCAAATAAATAAATAATAAATAAATCAATTTATACCTAACTTGAGGTTGAATTTGAGAGTGCTTATCCTTAGGAGGTTTAAGCTGGATAAAAAAAATCCCATGAGTCAGTACACTACAGTTGCCTGAATACGGATATTCAAAATATACATGGTAAAACTGATCCTACTGATGTCTGGTGAAAGCTCACAAAGCATTTCAATTGATTATTGAAATGGAGTAAAAAGAAAAAAAGTCTGACGTTGCAAAATTAGGCACATGGTTATAAAATAAAGGCAGATCAGAAAATGTGTACTATTTGTAGAAGAACTTCCACCTCTAACACACATGACGGTTCGTGGGTGTTCACATTTACATTTATGTTATAGAGCTGTGTTTCACAGACATTGGGTCGTGACCTAAAAGTGGGTCAGACATTTTATGTGGGTCACCAAAAAAACTCAGTAGTTTAAAAATCTGATTTTGGAAATTGGTAAAGGCCAGGCGCATTAAACATTAAAAAGTACCTGTATAATCAGTCGTTGCTTCAATTGCATTGTATGGTTTATGTTAATCTAAGTTCTGATTGGTCAATACACATCACTTTTAAAGTAACATGGGAAAAAATATACTGACATTGTTCTGGTCTTTAGTTCTAGGTCGCCTCATCTGGAAAACAAAAGGGACAGGGAAATAACTCACATACATGAACCTGACACTTTTTATACAGTATAAATAAAATGATAAAGAACATGCTATGTTTCAATAGCAAATCACATTCTTTGGTGCAGGGCTTAAGTTCATTACTTTGAATGATTGAAGCTAGAAATCAGTGAAATAGTAATACTGAAGTCTAGACATCTTGATAATGCATTCTGTTGTTTCAAAATAAACTCAATACCAAATTTACATATGAATAAAGTCCATTGGGGTTAAGTAAAACGTCATTATGAGCACTTTATGTGGACTTTAGAGTTTGTAAAGTTTTTCCAAATGTTAGTGACCATTTCTACATTTATCCACAGTGTGCATCAGATAGATATAAATGTTTGAAGAAGGACTCAGTTTGCTGACATTGCCACTGCTGAAACTGTTTTTTTTGACAGTGCTTCCTTCCACTATCCTGTAGGTTTGGTGAAAGGGACCTTACGATGAGACAGTTCTGGCAGACAGCCCGTTTTATTATTTATACGCTCACCATTGTAACTCAATTTCAAGTGATTTGTGGAGGCCACAGCTTTCTTTTGTTATAAATCTGTATCCAAACCAACAAGACTTCTATTAACATTTAACATGAAACATTTTTCTTTTCAGGTGTATACTACTTTCAGATTCATTATGTTTCCCTTCAGAATCTATTCACAGTACGGTCTTCTATGCTTGTGGGACTTGCCGTCAAGACAATCTGAATGACATCGGCCGGTTTGCGTGCTTGTGAGAGAAATCTGGTCCTGCGCTGAACTGTGTGTTAGTTGTTATCTGCTCACTGTTTACAAGCAGGGTCCATCACTTGCAGCGACACTTGTTATCGCTGCGACCCAGGCAACAGCAGCAGAATGCGGCTGCTTTAGTCTCGAGTCAGTGTGGCTGCGCACGTCTTTGTGGAGGAGTCATAATAGAAGCAACCTGGAGACAATGGTAACACATCTTGACAATACAATAATAATGCTAACTTATGCAGCTTATATTTATGCGCCACATCATGCAAAGGTCTCTTTGTTTGAAATCATTTCCAAGACAATTCAGGACAGCATTTTCATTTCATTCAATTTAGCACAGACCAGAGCCCTGCTGTCTGTAGCTGGATTAGGGGGTAAGCTTCAGGGTAAACGTAGGATGTTGGTATCTCAGTTCCTTTTCTAACAGAGTCATGGCTAAGATGCACTGGATCAGGTTACAATAGGAATAGGAGTAAAAAAAAAAGTGTATTTACAAGTGGCAGAGCAGATAGGAGTGAAAATAAAGTAAGCATTAAGTCTGACGAGCCACTTTATTATTTCCTATCCAGTAACTTGCAGAGTTACACTGAATAGCATTTGTGCTCAGAGAGGCTATCAGCATCATTTTAAGGTCCAGGCTTTGTGATAATAATTTTAGTTTAGCATTTAGTGTACACTTCACAAGTTTATCTGGTTGTTTTTTAATGATGTGATTGGTCATTTAGTGTCGACTTGACCTGACTTAAAACCCAGTTGGTTAACCCACTTTGTGATACCACTGAGCCAAGACTGTTTGTCCAGGTAGAAGATACATATCCAGAGCAGGATCAACTGGCTTTGTAGTAAAAGTTCCAGGTCTAATTCAACATAAAACCATCACCAAGTATTATTTTGAAAAATTCTCTCAGCTTCAGTTTAAACTTTCTTTCACAAACTACATCTGCCTCAAAGAGAAATCTCCAACTTAAGTTACCCCTGTAACGTAGTGCAAAAACACAATGTTGCATCTTCTATTTAAAGTCTAAATTAAAATAAAAAATAATTTTACCAACAAAAATGCTTGGAGATAAAATAAATAATTTCTTCTTAGGCATTCTAATCATATACTTCCGAGACATATGGGAGCAGAATTTCCCAAAAAAGCTAAAAGAAGCAACTAAGTTACATCTATATTAATGCAGTGTTGTAGTCTTTAGCCAATACGCACACTAACATTTTAGATTAAGTGAAGGGGCAGCAGGGAATGGAAGTCTGAAGAATGTCTCACCCTGTGGAGGGGGTCATGATGCAGCCCCCTCGATCCACTGTCATCCTGCAGCCACAGCCGCGCTCCGGGGTGTCATGGTTCATGCCAAAGTTGTGTCCGAGCTCGTGAGCCAGAGTAACAGCAGCGCCGAGAGGGTTCTCGGAGTGATCCTACAACAGAAAGTACAAGCCAACAATAATAATATAAAATGAAGAAAATGTGCAAAAAAATTATAATAATGTAAAATTTGAAACAGCAGAGTCCACACACAATTTGAAAGTCTGAACTGATCTGGCATTGAGCTGCTCCTACAGACCCAGGCAAGACTGGAATAAGCTGCTGCGGGAAACTCAATAAACTGAACTCTGTATGATAATTTTCTTTCATAATTAAAAAGTAGAAAAGACACAATGTGAAATTAAAGCTGCAGGCGGCGCCTCCCCTGGTGGTGGACTGCATTTTGTGCTTTAAAGTTTTACGGTTAATGTGAACTGTGTCTCCAAAGTAACCATATTGTTATCCCAAATGGTGGCTGATAGGTCATTTGGAGGCTCAATGTGTGTACAAAAATTTAATTTGGCTACAACAAACTAAAATTTCCACCTCCCGCTGACTTTTTCCCACATATTTTGGTCGTTTGTATGGCAACATGGTGGTAGATATGGGGTAGTTGGTAGTCCTAATTGGCTTTTTGGCCCCTTTTGAAATTTGTAGAGGGCACCGGAGGGCCACTATTTGCATATCATTGTGTCATTGGGTCCAACCCAATTTGACTACGTTTGTGAGAGTTACAGGAAGTTTAATTGTCCCCTAAATGGCTGACTCGTTAAGGGCCCGCCCCGGCCACACCCAATAAGATATTAAAAAACAAAGAGATACATTTTGAATGAGGAGAGCAATTAACGGGGCAGCATGTTCCACACAAAATGGAGGGCTTTCTGTTTAATTTAGGCTAGGGCCAAAATATGATTTTTTTGTGTGACTCGACATGGCCTATGTATTTACAAAATTTTGTTTCTTTATATGAAAACATTTACTTTAACTTCCTGAATCCCAGTCACTTTTTTACACATTTGGGGGGTTGCAATTGCAAAACTGTTGTAGATAGGGGGTGGTCGTTTTTTGTTCATTGTCAGATAAGCGATGTGTGGATCAAATTTTATGTCTCTACAACAAACCAAATTTTTGGTCTTGATTCAAAATTAGTAGGGGGCACTGGAGGGGCATTTTTGAAAATATCTCTATTATTTGCACATCATTGTGTTCGTCATGTGCACGTGGGGTCCAACTATATCCAACAATGGTTCTGAGCGATTAAATATTCACATAAATGGCTGCATTGTGAGAAAATTATGAGACTTAAATACTTGGAAGTACATGATGATTTGATGTGTAACTTAAATATACATGTCATTATTTCAAGGAAAAAAATAAAATAATAATGATATTATATTAACCCTTAAAGCCCGAGCCTGTGTTTTGGTGTGTCTGCTCAAAATGGACATGTCCACAGTAAATTGAGTATATGTCATTATTTCAATAATTCTGGTGTCAAAATGAAGGGGGGCACTTGTGAGTTTGAATGTGCAATGATACAGTTTCAGAATAAATCAAGATGGAAAAACAGCAAAATAACCCCAAAAACATCTCTGCTTAAAAAAAAAAAAAAAAAAAAAACAATATTTGGATTAATAGCCCTTTAGATTAAGTCTGTTGAAGCTCAAACACTATTGAAATTACAGCCACACATGTCAACATTAACTGCACCAAATATAATTGAATTGACCAAAGAAATGGTCAGGCGGAGTCTCCATTATAAAGAATAGGGCAGAATTTGGCATATTTTGGTACCACCTTTTTTGTTTGTTGCTGTTTGGTCTGTGTTTGAAATTTTTTTTAGCTTTTGCTTAGTCTCGGAGATGTGCTGCTTTGCCATTATTTTCTGAGTGTCTGAAACCCTATAGTCCCCCAACTGGGGTCAAAGTGAAAGCATGTGAAAGCCCCCCAACCTGGGGTTAAACAAATGGCATGTTAAAAAGCACGGGAGAAAGAAAGCCAAACTGGAGCCCTCAATTGTCCCAAGACTAACTTCCAGACCGAGCCCCAGACTCAGCATCGCTGGTCAATACAGCGAATACCTTTGTTGCCCTTTTGCAATGTGCATTTACAATAAGCAAAAAAGAAAAAATATAGACAGGTTTTTAACAGAGTGAACCTCTAGCCTACACGCAAATGTCCTATCGTATATATTGTATATAATATTTTATTTATATGTAATATTATATTTAAATGTATATATTATCAGTGTTCCAATATCAGGGATAAAAAATAAAAGTTTAACGTGCCATAAGAAAGATGTTTTCATAAAGTCTAAAAAGAGCCCACCCACAAACGCTGGCCTGTCAGTTCTCCCTACTGTACATGGGAAAATCACATACTTCCTTTTAACACAGGGGCATGTGTCAGAGTTGAGTGTCTGATTACAGAGCAGCATCAGAGGGAGCTGCACCCTGCCCTTCAACGGGAAGGATGGGAAAAAATTTTCTCATCTCTGTCCTTATGATTGCGTGCGTATAAATTCACAGCCCAATGCTCCCTCACAAAAACTCTAATATTGGTGTCAGCCGAACTAAATCAAACTCTTGAAAGCCACAGTCATTACTTTGTCGAAACCATGACTCGTAACTGTGATGGTGAGGATCTGATTGTGTTGCTTGTAACCGAGAAATGCTTTGATGGTCCCTCGGATATCATTTTCAGCTATAACCTCATCTTCAAGACAAAACCGCTATAGAAAGCCTGGATATTGTCAGCTTTCGCGGCTTTACAACGCTCACAAAAAGACCCACATGACAAGCTGTGAAAATGAAAACGCATGTGGACCGTATAAAGGTCTTGTGGCTGATGAAAACACACGGTGGTGGATGAAAAAATGCTTTTGTGTCATCTGGCCGCCCTCTAACTGGTCGCACGACCGTCTAATCTCTGTCCAAACCATCTGCCATCTGTAAGTAATGGGGAAGACAAACATCTGGAGAAGCCTCAAAAACTGCCGGGCCTAGCAGAAAACACATCGATTAATGGGAAATACACATCCCAGCCGAGCCTGTAATGGTTTAGGAATTATCTCCGCTTTGTGATTTGGCACAAAGCTCCAGAGTGGGGCTAACAGGAAGCTAATTTACTGTATGCAGTAATTTAATGCGTCAGGGGTGAAGTATCTGTATGATTCAAAATGTACTCCGAGGCTTTTAAATAAACAATTCAAGGAGAGGTATAAAAATAAAACTGGGGCATTATTTAAACTCTGTGCCCTTGGAGTTACCCCTGTACCCTTTGTAGATATGTCCAGAGAAAACAGACTCTGACTGCGTGAAATTAAATGACTTCACAAGGGCATCTGCAGAGCAATCCTTTCAAGTGAAATACATAGACTTTGTTTTACTTTGTGATGACCCATTTTGGATTTTTACACAAAATAAAAAATGTTTTTGTAACAGTTAAAGCAATATGATTTTGTAAAATTATTTAAACCATCTTCTCATGTCAAAGTCAAATCCTGGTTTATTCAAATAAAACAATCTAGTATTGCCATTTATTTTATTTTATATTTTTTAATATCCTGCATCCTAGTCTATTATGCTTTCTTCAGTTTTGTAAGCAGTCTAATTTGTCCAGCTAAATTTACAAGTGCTGCGTTTATTTGCATGTTTTTTTGTTTTGTTTTTTTGCAATGAACTTCCTATATATTTTTTAACAAACCACAAAAAAATAACAATGGGGCTTTAGTACCCATGATAATTTAATGAATTAATAAATAATATACTGTAATTTTTACATTAAATTATTTATTTAGATAAGTATCTTCTATCCAAGTACACTTACAGGCCACAATTGTCCTTAACTTTTTTATTTTATTTCTTACTGAGATTGATCTGTGAAAGATTTAGAGTTAAATTTAGAGTTAACCTGGCCCATTGGGAACTGACAGTATTGTATGATGTTTGGTGGTGGGGGAATGTCTGTCAACCCAGACTTACATAGTACATGCAAACTCAACACTGAAAAATGCTTGCTCTGACCAGGTATTAAACCACAGACCCACGAGTGCTCTGCTGTTGTTGTACACAATTAGGGGAAACTTTGCCAGAATGATTGCATTGTTCAAAATATATAAATGTGTTCATCAAGGCTATCAAGATTGTTGCAAAACCCCTTATACATTTTAGAAATACAAAACTAGACTCACCTAAATTGGCTCTATCTTTTGGGACTAGTTGTTGTGTCTAATATATACAATACAAATCACTCTCACCGATATATTCAGTTCCTTTTCCCATTTTGGTTTACCGAACAATGAATTAATGCTGATTTGTTTTTGTAAGCTCCTATAGAGAGAATATTTTTACATATCCACGAGCACTTTTTGTAATGATGAGGGGCAGGGATGTAGTGGGAGTGCCAGCGTAAATAGAATTATGTTGTTAAAGCTTGATTGCCTGCCAGAGCTGTAAGAAAGTAAATGCCCTTCCGCCCAACAGCAGACACCTACAGGCTGCCTGGACTGTGTGAGCTGGATAGATCTGAACAATGTCTACACTGATATAATCATACAGTGTGGAGGAAGAGGAGGGTGGAGGCACACAGGGAGCAGGGCGAAGGGTTTGTACTCACCATTACAATGCCTCCGGACTGCTCCACGGTGCACATGCTCATAATGGGAGCCATGCCGATTGTGGTACCCTGGAAGTAGACCCCACTGCAAAGGACAGAGGTCCGAAAATAATAAGGTCGACGAAGACGCAGAAACTTTTTGATGATAATCCTCGAGGCTCTGATTCTTCTGAATCTCGTAAGAGATCAATCACAGTGTTTTCAGAGAAAGTAATAAATCATAAGCCATAGTAGCCGTAACTAAAGACTGTGAAATCCCAATCCGACACATCTCCTCTGGGTCTGGTAATATGGCAGATTCTCTAACTGTAAAATTTAGCTTTACTTTTAAGAAACAGCACCATTCATCACAAGTGCACTCATCATTACATCAACTTTTTACATTTTGAGAGTAATATCTTGATGTATGTAGCAGGATTTTTTGCTCAAAAGCTGTATTATTGTGTAGGTGACATAGCTTGCTACTGGCGATTATTTTGTCAATATAGGAACAATACAAGGACACAGTAATAAAACTAAAGCTTTAGGACTTGTACTGTTGCCCTCTACAATAAACTCAACTTATTGTACTTTCTTTTTACAAAGATATAAACTGCATTGCCTATTAAAACTCTGCCGAACCCTGTCATCTCAATATTAAGGTCTATTTATTGTTTTATTTGCACCTTTACAAACTTGTCCTAGAAGTTTTAACTCACTGACATCATCTACTAGAGTGTGGCTTCAAAGGTTACGTCTTACAGATTTCCTAAATCGTAGGTGCAATTTTTACGTTTGTCTTTTTGCACATTACAAGGTATGCAATTTTAATATTGCCTGAAAATGAATTTGATTATATGTTCCTCAGGTCTGAACAAATATGAATGGAAACGGTCAAAATTGGTGCAAAAACACACCAATTCAGAGAAAACAACATTCTTCATGTTTGCCACACGTCTTTAAGGTCACACTAAACAAATCTTCACAACCCATCACGCCAACCAAAAAGTCTCTTGGACCCCCTTTTCTACATTTAACTGTGTTGTCATGGCAACACCACAAAAACTGATTGCTGTAATTAGGTACTGTAACTCCATGGCCTCAAATTGGGCAGACGTCTTAAATGGCCCCATCTGAGCCGTTTGGCAACAGACCAGAGAAAAAAATATACTTTTCTCAAAGTCAAATTCAATTCACTTTTCAAATTTAAGGTATATTTCCTGCCACTTACAGCTGTTGGATTAGTCAAAACAATTGCAAATTTAGATGCACCACAAAAAAAATTCTAATAAAATAAAATAATCAAAATAAAAATGTAAGTGTGATGTTTTTAGTTTCATTCCCACCTTATGAGCTGAGCGTTGTCGTGCGGCTTCAGTGGCAGCAGCTTGACTTTCCTCCAGTCGAGGAACTCGTGCAGGGTGGTGAAGGGGTCCTGTGTGACGGGACATTTATCAGCGTCGCTCCACACTTCCAAACCCACTAGGGCCACTCGGATGTTGAGAGCTCGGTAGAACTGAGTGGGATAAACGTTGACAGGCAGAGAATCAGTGCGGGGCAGAGGGGGCCACTGCACTTCATCCTCTCTGAGGTAAACATCATCTGGGAGCCAACTGATCCATCAGACATCACGCTTGTCATTTTGTTACTCAATTTACTTTTCACCTTAGAAAACCTTCTGATCAGGTATCCATGCTCTCTTTTAACACGTGGACATGCTAGTTACATGTCCACATGGCACTGGGATTGGTTTTGAACAGACTAAAAGCAGCTGTTTTAGTGGGACATTAATCTATCACAGAGCCAAGCCATTAATCTCTGCTGGCAGCCATATTTCTATTTTAAAAAAGTGATTTATCCCTTCTGTGCAAAGGGAAGAGGATGTTTTACCTTGTCCACATAATTCGCTATCTCTGCCAGCCTCTGTTTTACTTTCTCCACATCCTTTCCTTGCTTCTGGAACTGAAAAATGAAATGACAGGTTAGTCCAGTTTTACACTTACATATCAATCAAAGGCAAAACTAAAAAGCATACAACAAGACAAAATGGCTGCATAATCTGTTTTATAAGAATGCCTAAAATGTTTACAGCAGGATAAGTTTTGTTAGTGCGTTGGCCAGACTGTCAAGCTGTGACCATCTGGATTTAGACAAATCTCCTGGTGTTAGAGTGACGAATGGCAAGGCCACAGGGAGCGAGGGTATTGGCAGATCTGGCAGCCGGGAAAGCTTCAGAGCCAAACTGAGGCAATTTGTTGACCTTCACTTTTCACCCCACTGTGAGTTCAACTCCAATGGATGTTTTATCTGCACCTTGTGTCACAAAATAATTATTCAGATGAATTTGTATAATGGTGCTTTCTTTTCATTCAGTGTTTTGCATTTGCAAAGAGAGGGCTCATCGCAGCACTCACTCATTTTCAGAATCCATGTTTGTGGTTCCCACACTAGATAACACTTCAGAATCACGTTGTGTTTACAGAAGAGAAAGCATGTTATCCTGGATTGTTAATCTAAAACCGGTCTGTGAAGTCATCAGTCATCCAGGTCATCTTGGAAAAAAGGTTAAGGTAAAAGCATCTGGACTCAGTTTTCAAGGTGAAGACGTTTCATCTTTAATACCTAGAGACTTAGTCAATTCTGAGATCAACTGGTGAGAGAGCTGAGCTTATATCTCTAGAGGGAGGAGTTTCCCCTGAAATCAAACCTGATGGACCAGGCTGTTATGGTCTCACAGTCGTTGGCCATGAAAGGCAAGTGTGTGTGACTCCTGATGTGAGAGCTGTTAAGGCTCAGGAGAGTTGTTATTGACACTGTTCCATTCAGGTGCTGTGGTTGTTCTAGGGTGCAACACTTTTGTTTTAGGTTTCAAAACACTGTTATAAATACTAGGCAACATAAATCTGAGGCCACCTCCTCTGTTCAAAGAGGGCTTTTACATTTTCACAACTCCAGAGATAAAGCTCAGCTCTCTCACCAGTTGATCTCAGAATTGATTAAGTCTCCTGGTATTAAAGACGAAACGTCTTCACCTTGAAAACTAAGTCCAGATGCTGTTACCTTAATCTTTCTTTCAATCTAAAACCAGCTCATTTTCATTAGGAATTTAGACACTTTCAGAAATACTTGAGAAAGTAAGGAAATGATTCAAGTATAAAGTGTATTTGTGGACTACTCAAATACTGATAAACATAGTAAAACATTTAAAAAAATAAGTTTTATAAAGGCAACTGTTTGTGTTGGTGCAATAAAATACTGCAGCTTAACTGTAAAAAAAATGTTATTTTGGACAAAAACTTCTCACAATTCAGACATCTATCTTCAAAGATGCTAAAAAGTGCCTTTTGTGGCTTTAACACACTGTACATAGTCTAAATCATTTCAAACTGAAACATGTGACACATGATCAAAAGTTTTTTTTTAAAAAAGGTTTCAAGCAACTGTGGGAATCATGTATTGAGCCTCTAAGACAAAAAGCAACAATAAACCGTTCATATGGCAATTTTCTATATCCACTTGGCTGTTTCCTGTTTCCTGACTGCGCTGCTGGGAGAATCATTCAACGCTTCCTGTCAAACCGAGCCTGTGCCATCAGACCACACTGCTCATCGCACACTGACCTAATTCTACAGGTCCCCCGGGTCCTGCTCTAGAGTTGCTACAGCTTACCCGGCCTCTTCCCTTACACCAACAACAGCTCTGCGTGTGTTGGTCCTACTTCTCTCAAGTGTTTGTGTTCATCAGCCAGCCAAGAGTCTCACCTCTCTGTTGTCAGCTACAATGATCAGCTCCACGTACTTGGTGGTTTTCTGAGTGTTTCTTTTGTGCTATGGGAAAACAGAGAGGCCAGGTTAATACACAGTCAGTACCAGAACAGTTATAATTTTGCACATTTAGACTTGTTTTTATAAATGATTTCATTAACACATAGAACATGGGTTTTGCATTCATATTTTGTGTGGAAAACTGGATCTGAAAGTCCGAGCTTTTTTGATAAATGAAAGTGAGAGCAAAGAAGAAACTTTCTGATAATTGTCAACAAAAAATGTGCTAATAATGATATGTCTTCTTTGTTCTTTTGTAAATTGCAACTACTGGGACATTTATGTAGTTTATTGTAGCTTAAATCCAAAATGTGTTGACAGTAGAGAGGTCAACAAGCGTTAAGACCTTAAGAGATGTTAAAGTTTCACAAAGGTGTCTGTCACAACAATTATTGAATAATGACAAGTTGTATTATAGTTGGAAAGAATGAATATTATTCTTATTAACATTATTATTCCAATCTAATTGGAAATTTTTTATTTTTATGTCGGTCACAATTGGAAAACACATACTTGGAATAGTCTGTCTTGGTTAAATAAAATTTAAACTGACAATTTAGGCTGTATATCCACAAAAACAGCGGTTAGGTCAAGACACAAAAGTGGGCACAAGAAAGTAATAAAACTAAGAGAAAAATAAAATGTGGGAAAAAAAATGACCAAATGACAATGACCAATGAAAGAATTACGCTAAAACAGACAAGGGAATCGGGTCACTGGTTTTTTGGCCTTTTGAAATATGGGTTCCCTGGAAAAAGGTTTAGGAAACACTGAACTAAAGGACTCTCATACATACTGTTACTTTCAATAAATAAAATAATATATTTTGATGTATGATCTATGATGTAAATTGGTGTTAATAATGTTCTGGGAAGAGGAGTTATTCTCTCTTTTATGTCATGAAACCATCATATTCCGTCAGTGTATAATAGTACATTAATTACCACATGGCAACAGCAGTTCTATATCAGCTTTCTGGAAACTCTGGGAAGCAATTAATAATTTCAAATGCATGTCTCCAATAAAAACAAATGCACTTTAATCGGATTATTTTGGCAGAAATATAAACATCCGATGTCATGCCAAAGTCATGTTGGATAATGCGGTGATTGTGTCTTGTCCTCCACAATGTCCTGTCCTCTAAGAACATAAACCTCACAAATGACTTGGGGGTCATTAAGGCGTGCACATGCATAAGCCTTCCTATTTGACATAAATTGAGTTTTGTTAATGTTCTCGGACCAGATGGATGCAGCACCTGTTCCATACAAATTACTGGCCAAACATTCTGCTACTGCCTTAAAATTGGGCTCAGAACAGACATAAAATCAGCCAAAGGCAACACCTTTAGAAAGTTATCCAAACTGGGCTCTGAGCCAAGCGGCTAATCTTTAGTCAAAAGCCATTTATCTTTCATCAAATTAGGTTACAATAAACCCCATGCAAATCTAACAATAAAATGCTACAAAAGTGATTAAATAAATGGATTATTGTACATTTGAATGATGCCTGCTGGCTTTTGTTCCGAGATACGCGCTGATGGAAATATAACAGTAATCTCACCCTGGTGGGGAAGGATTGGAAAGGGTTTATGATGTGGTTTCGGGGTTCAGCAGAGGACATATTGAAACCGTGGCCACAGGATCCCGGAGTCAGCATGAGTTCTTCCACTCGGTAGATGAAATGGGCAGCGGTGTCACGGCTCGGCACTGGCTCGATGATAAACGTCTTGTTTTCGAGAGCGATGAAGCCTCTGTAAAGACAGAAGGGCACGTCTTCACACAAAGCCACAACGCACAAGCAATATCCTTTTTTCAGAGATGGAAGATGTCTCTATGTCACAACAAACTCACTTTTTGCTGGCGTTAGATTTATAACTTTAGACGTTTGTTAAAATTGTATATTTTTGTCATTATTTTTTGAAAAGGGCTGGTTAATTAAGCATGGAAGGAAACTGTGTGTAGACATCTCACATATTTCCCTTGTTTCTGTTCATTAGCACCATCTTGATGCCAATTACTACAGCGAGAGAAGCGCAGATATTTACCAGATCCCTCTACGGACAGGGACAATGAGGTGTGACATTTTGCACAATTCCTGTGGGCAGCCGGTGGCACATACTAACTATCTGACAGCACACTTAAGGGCCTTAAGAGTGATGGGCTGCTGCGCTGAATGACTTTAAGTAAATATAAACAATCGAGTGGCAAATAGCAGTTAAAGGCCAGTGTTGAGATGCCGCTTGAATACAGAAAGTTGATTAGAATCCTCACCGAAGGCCCATGCAGGCGCTGAGGGTAACATCAGAGTCCTGCTGATCCCGGACCACTCCATGATAGTAGCAGTTAGTCTAGAATAAAAAAGAAATAGCAAAAGATAATACAAATTTACACTATACACACTTTAGTACAGACCTTTGTAAACAGTGTTGTTTGATCTGCATTTAGCCCATGTAAGGTCCTGGTTTATTACTAGGATTTAGGCTGAATGTAGAGACTTTAATTGGTTTCAGTTCAATCCTGATTAAGTTCTTGAGGTTTTTATTGAACAAAAGCATGTTCCTGCAGGACTACTGTGGATGCTCACAGGCAGTACAAAGGAAGGAGTAAACTGTAAATTTACAATCTGCAATGTTAACACTAAATGTTGTCAAAATGTCCTATCGTAACCATTTGACAATAAGGGCTTTAAAATATGGAATTGGAGAGTGCCTATGAGTGTTTTTGTAACATCCTTCCTCAAATCACTACTTATCTTTGGAAGCACTCACATCCAACCTTTTTTGTGACTAAAGCAAATGCAGCCTACACAGTGAAGAAGAAAAGTGGAAAAAAGTCACACAAATGGGAAGTGACAGTTATACGGTAATTGTTTCTTTTTTTTTCTCCTTCATTATTTCAGCAGAACGCTCCGGTGGCAGACGTAATGAGGACATCTAAGGCAACTCAGCGAAAAACCCTTATGAGTGAGCGCAAGAGGAGTGGAGGAAGCGCTTCACTTAATGTCAAGTAGTACTCCAAACCTCTTACTGTGCAGCTGGAAAAATAATACCTGAGAAAAGGTGGGCAGAGTGTAGGTGGGTAGTGTAGGCTAGGCTTGACCTAAATTACACAAAGTAACAAATGGAAAAGTGGCGTTAAGCTTGTCTTTTCTGTGCCTTAATGGTTGTAAAATAAAATATTTAGCTGTTGGGAGATTGCCTGGAGGTACGAACAGAACAGCAAAGATGAAAGGCATCAGGGTTAATTGTGCTCAAGGGTTGTGTTTAGCTCACAGCCAGGGGTCGGAATTATAGATATTCAGAGTTGTTGTGAGCAGCATGAAAATCTTAACAGTTTTTCTCAGATGGGCAGAGTTATTCTGCAGAGCCATACCGAGGACAAACAATGAACATGTAGCTGATTAAGGAGAGTGCCCTGGAGATACAGCAGGTGTAGGATGTTTATTAAGGAGATTACACTTGTGACAGTGTGAGGCAAGCGTTTGAGCATTTTTATAAATGAAAGGCAACTGAGAGTGAGAATTTAGAGACTTTAGTTTTTGGTCAAATATAATAATCTTTGTAGACAAATGCTTTAGCGAGCTGTCAAACTGTTTTCATGTTACAGTGGGACAAAACGTAGTCAGCAATTTTAAGACACAAATCAAGACAGTACAGTAATAGTACAGTAATGCCCCTGCCAGTGCATCTATGGTATATATCAGTAGTCTTGTAAACTCAAAGCTGGTCTTAAAGTGATACTTAGTAGTGTTGTATGCGTTACTTTCGGTTAAATTTATGATTACCTTTGTTAGATTTTGTTTAGTACTGCCACAGTTTAGGGACAAGAGAGCAAAGTAAACCCAATGAGTATTTCAGGCTGCACCGATAAACCTACGATGAATATGGTCTCACCTGTAGGTTACATTGGGCATTTTAACATTATAATATCTCACCGTAAAGCAGCCAATCAAAAGTGAAAAGGAGAAATCTGTAAAAAGACATGACAATATGGCTTAAGATATTTGAATAGAATTCTACCCACAAGCTTGTTACATACAGACTATCCTTCAGTGCGACTGGTGCTGTAAGCGGAGTACACAGAGCTGTTATTATTGAAATAAGGCTTCCCACATAATCCTCCATCGCTCACCATCGCAAGACGTTTTCTTCATGTAATGCACAGGTCAGGAGAAAGTCTGGAGGCAATTCTTCAGATAACCTCCAGAGGCAATAATAATTGTA
This sequence comes from Neodontobutis hainanensis, assembly GCA_024349245.1. NCBI lineage: Eukaryota > Metazoa > Chordata > Actinopteri > Gobiiformes > Odontobutidae > Neodontobutis > Neodontobutis hainanensis. The sequence continues at coordinate 2,677,558 of JALDNG010000016.1, read as the reverse complement.
GTAATTAGAACTTACTTTGTGTTTTTTTACTTTGTGAACTTTGTGAAGTTGAAGTATTAATGTTTCAAACTCTGAGACTAGGCTACATCACAGCCACAGCGTGAGGTCTCGAATATGAATCAGTGACACTCAGTTTAGTTTGCATTATTTCGTTTTGACAGCATTTACATTTTAATTTTATAATGTGAGATACACAGGACAGAAATGCATACATGCACATGCAGATGAGCTAAATGTTTTTTTGTCATGTTTTATTGCAAAATGTGAGTTGTGGACACCAACATTTTGTGAAGGTTCAGGGTTAATGTTCTGGCATAAATTTTGATTGCGTTAAAATAAGTTATTAGAATGTTACAATGTTACAAACATGAGTAGCTCTCTGCCATGTTCATTAACTAAAAGTAACTCTCTGAGGTAAAAAGGTTGGAGACCCCTGACCTAGACTTCCTTCACTGGTCACACTCATTCCACTTTATTTATTTATTTTTTCAAATTTTTCCATTAGGTCACATAATTACTGCTTGATTGGCCAGTTATTTTGAAATGTAAAGTGTATATGCAAGGCACATATTAGAACAATTATCAAAACATACAGTTTACATTTCACATTAGAGATGAATATTGTGCATGTTGATAATGTGAAAACATCATGCATCATATTGTGCAGCCTCATCCCAAGTGATTCTGATTTGGCCTTGGTTACAGTGGTCTTGACTAGAACACAAATATTTGAAATTAATTTTGAAACATTAATTTCTGAAATGTCATGTTCAAGAAGCATGTTTGTGGAAAAAGCAAAAAACGTTTTGATGCCAGCAGTAGCTGAGCTGTCGAAAGGGGATTCCATACTTCAAATCCTGATTATCATGTTGTATATAAAGTGCTGTTTATAAACAAGTAGGTCACGGGCCCAATGCCATGATCAGCCACATGTGAGGTTTTGGAATTAACACAGGGAGGTTCACGTGTTATAAATGAAAGAAGAAATTCCTCCTCCACGGACCATTTTTAAAGTGTCAGTTTTTACAGCTTGACTGCATCGCACCACTGTAGGTCAACCTGACCATAAATGTCAAAAACACTCGTGTGCCATCGTACCGTAAAGTTGTGAGCGCCAGTGACTGAGCTTCCATCCTCCTGGTAATGTGTCTCGGTGTAATGGCTTGCAAAAAGGCCCCTAAAAAAGAGAAAAAAAAAGAAAACACATGAAACAACCATTCTGAAAACTATGGTGCTTTAAATCCCTACCTTAACTTTTTATGCAGATTGAGTGTGGATTTAGGGATAATGCACTGGCAGTATTTGGCATTCAGGGCCTAGGAGAGACTTAATTTTGTGTGAATTTATTAGGCGATTTCTGTCCTTGGATCCCCTAACATTCAACTAGACTGAGTAGAATCCCCGCTGAGGCAATTATTTTGTGCATGTGTGTTGCAGCACGTGTGTATAAGCAAAACGGTGTGTGTACGTTTTCCTCCTCGGGCCATGAGCAGATGGACACAGCGAATCCCACCCCGAGCGTTGGCAATGGAGCAGCAGGAACACCCATCTTTTGCAGCTGCATAATCATACTGACATCAGGCAGTGTGATCTCAGAGCGTGTGCAGAAGAGGGATGCCACTGACAAAACGGAACAGAATTGCAAGTGGAAAGCATGAGGGACATATTTCCAGCGCTGTATGTGACTTTATTAATGATGATTTATGTTAGTACATGGGGGAATGATTCCAAAAGCAAACTTCAGAAATATTATGATGATGCTGATAAAAGGTATGTTAAATAAAATACTGTGTACTATTCAGTGTTCACATGCCATGTAGTGAAAGTTATTCATAAGAATTTATAGACCCTGGACAAAAGAGGATTAGCAACCAAAAAATGCAATAAACAAGATGCTTAAACAAGATGGTTTTGTTAAATGGCAACCAATGGCAACCAAATGACTACGTGTGTGCTTCCAGTGAGTGGGTAGAGTACAATATTGAGTGTCTCAGTATTCAGTTGCTCTATTTATTCAAGCATTTAGGCAACATCAGCTAAAGGCTCACTATGCTAATTGTAATTGGTACTTACATATGCTTGGATTTGCCCTATTGCTTATCTGCTTGATGTGATTAGTATACACATTGCTGAAGGCACAAAAAACACATTATGGTAAAAGGCACATCACCTTAATAGGCAAATACATTTCACAAACAGATATTAGGTAAAGTAGCACACACGTGGCTTCAAGTCTTTGCAAGAATATCTGAGAAAAATTGCTTCTTAGCTTCCTAACTGCATCTGCTAATAGTAAACAATGCAGCAGCAAACATACTTGGGTAGAGCACGAGTTAATCAGTGTTCCCTTAAATGGTGCACATTCTAAATTAATTAGTGAGCGTTGTCTGCGATATGCTCAAGGCAACCATTAGCCAATAACTCAAGCGCTAAAGGGAAAGTGCACGAGTTTTTTAGTGTTTGGAAGGTGATACACTGCTAGAGCGCTCAGGTCTCAACACGAGTTCCGTTTGCTCTTACCTGCGTTTGACTGTAGATGCAGAGTGTCCCTCCTTTCTGCTGTGTCTCCAGCGTCTATTCAGCGCGGAGACACAGTTTTCAATTTTATTATACTGAGTAGCGGATAAACTAAAACAAACATTTAAAGGGAGCAACAAAATGCTGATGACTTGTTCTGAAACACGGCAGGCCTCTGTAGCAGGAGGATACGTGTCAAAGGAGGCAGTTTAGGCATTTTCTGAATAAAGGCAGAATTAAGCCGCGTTAAATTATTTACCATTTTTAAATTATCATTAAATCAAGCAACAATTGAGCTTATTAACAATAAAACAAGCTTCCCAGGTCTCCCATTCAAGAAAAGGCAAAGGCATTATTTATTATTCATTATTATTTTGCAAAGTGAAGAAGTTTCATCTCTCAGTTCCAAGACACTTTTTTAAATTCTGAGTTCAACTGGTAAGAGAGCTAAGCTTTATCTCTAGAGGGAGGGGTTCGACCTGAAACTAACTCTGACGGGACCAGGCTGTTCTGGTCTCATAGTCGTTAACATCTGAGGCCAACTCCACTGTTCAGAGAGGGCTTTTTCCATTTTAACAAAAATGACATCCTTCACACCTCTCTTGAACCATCTGGCCTCAACTTTTGGCATTGCTGCCCTTTCTCTTTGAGTTGGCAGAGGGCCGTAGACTCACGTCCACCAGGATTGGCTCTTCTGTGCTGATCCATCCACTTGTGAAGCTGTTATTTTGTCTCTCCAGCATAACTGTCACAGCACTCTTCACTGAACAGCATTGAGCACACTTTTGTGAGAGGAGATCTTGTCTTTAGGGTGGACCAGTTTTTAAGTGTTCCCAGGTTTAAAGTGGACTGGAATATTGTGTTTGTAGAAATCCTTTTCTTTTTTCAGATAAACCAGACACAAAATAACTACACTCTTCCCTTTTGTCTATGGTTCCTGTCAGTTTGGTTTCTGTGCACTCTCGGGTTTGTTGAATGTCCATCTAGAGTATCCACAGTCTCTCAAGGCTTCACAAATGTGTTTTTCTTCTTTCCACTTACCTTTTGAGTTTGTGGGCACCTCTCGTGCTCTGTGCTGAAGAGTCCTGATGAACCTCAGCTTGTGCTGCCGGGGGCACTGGGAATCCGTGTGGCTTCCTGTAAACTTCTACTTGGAGAGTCCAAACCTCACAAATAACCACTGTGCAGTGTAAGAAGGCCAGGCGGTTGTCTAAGGCATCTTCACAAGTTAACTTGATTGTCTTGTTCACTCCGCTGATGTGCTCTGTGAAGGCTTCTACTTCCTGGGTTCTGATTTTGATCCACGTGTCATCAACATATCTGAGCCAGTTACTAGGAACTGTACTTGGGAAAATGTATGATTCAAAGTACTATTCAAGTACTATTCAAATTAAAACACTTTTTCTACTGAACTATCTACTTCAGATTGTTTAAAAAGCAAAAAACAGATACTGACGCTGGGATGGGTATTAACAGAGCTGGAGCCTGTTTGTGTCCATGTGCTTTATTGGGATTGTCGTGTTGACTTCAGTTCCATTACTGTTTACTGTAACCTGCATCGTTTCTGCAGAGTGTGTTCTAATCTCATCTCCGCCGTGTCCCGAGTGTCTATTTTGATGGTTTCATAGTTTAATTTAAGCTGCAGTGTAGATGACTTAATTAAAATAAAAGCAACAACTAAAGGCAAGAAAAATGCTGATCAAGTCATTATAAAGTGTGGTAGAAGTGCCATTGTAATGCCCGGTGATGCATAAAAGAAGGCTGTTGCATCTTTGTGAACAGGCAGCGTTGCGGGCTTTAAATTTAAAATAAATTAAGCAACAGCCTAATAAATAAAAAAGGCTATAGTCGGACTACAGTTTACAGTTACTTATTTGTTGTTAATGATTCATGTTGGAAACCTAATAAACCGTTCATATGCATTGTTTTTTATAAAACATTAACATTAGGTGACTAGTGTCTTCTCTTTTCTCTTTAGCAGCAGAAACCAGTATAGGCAGCACAATTAAACACTCCCAGCAGGGTCCTTCTTACCTAAGAAGGACCCTAAGAAGGACGTAAAATCTGTAATTTGCCACTATATTCTGCCAAAAATCCACTTCAATCCACTTTGACCTGTTTGAAAAGGATGACTCGTCAATATTTTGAGCATTACTGTATTTTTTACTTTTGTATACATATTATTAATTTAATGTGCTTTAGACCTGGCATTAGCGAGGACTGAATCTGAGAAGCTAGAAGTTTGTAATCACTTTTGCTCAGTGTGTAGCAAATAAAATGGCAACAGAAAGGTACATATTTTGGAGCAATTCTTAAAACACACGTTCGGTTGGCAGAGCGGTTGTCCTATAACCGGAGGGTTGGTGGTTTGATTCCCGCTCTCCCCGGTTCATACTGTCATTGTGACCTTGGGCAAGTTGCTAAACCCACCTTACCTCCAGTGTCTACGGCACTGGTGCATGAATGTGAGTATGTTTTTGGAGGCGCAAAATGCCTGCCACCAGTGTTTGACTGTGGAGTGAATGAACAACGGTGTGTGCTTTGACAGCCTTGAAAAGCACTATATAAATCCAATCCATTATTATTAAATGCTGAAGTGTTGCATTTTAGGCAAAAGCTGGCTTAAAGGGCACTACTACTATGACACAGCGGGTATTACAGCTTTGGGTTTTACATGATAGAACCGGCCTGTAATCAACTCTTTGGCAGGAGTACACACACTTTACAAGGTCATGAATATTTACTGTGTATTTGGAGAGACTTTCCCCTGCCCTCCCTTGTTACATTTTGACTCGGCGGTATTGGACTGGAAGTCTTTTTGCATCTCAAAGTGACCCTGTTGGTGATCTGATGCTCGGTGTTTTCATTTCCTTTCTCACCTCATGTTTCCCAACGTGAACAAAAATACCGTAAAAACAGAGTCAGGCTTTCATTTTGCCTATTCTTATGAGCGTGTTTTCTATTCAAGAAGAGATGAATTGGGCATTTTCATCACTCAGCCCTGGATACTTTAGTCATGCCATTTCTCCTGAATATGTGATTACGTTCCTTTCTTAGAAGCAGCTACAACCTTTCCTTTTATTCCTATTTCTGTTGCAAGGAACATGTAGCCAATCAAATGCAATTTATGATTCAGTCAGCTTGGAAATTGCAAGAGAGCTGTAAAAAATAGTGTTGTAGTGTTGTAGCGTTGTAGCAATAGAGATGGATCTTGGCCTTAGAATAATTCTGATTTAGTCTGTCTTCACACTTTTCGTGTTTGGTGCGGACTCTGGTGTGGTTGGATTTGTTAACGCGGTTCACTTTTATAAGTATGAATGCTCCAGATGCACCTCGGCGATCACAGGTGTCCAAGTGAACTCTGGAATGGTTCAATTCAAGTGTGAACCTCAAGCGGACCATATAATAAAAAATAAAACCCTCATATGATCAAATCCATTTAATTATGTCAACCAGCCCTAATGCTATCTATCTATCTATCTATCTATCTATCTATCTATCTATCTATGTAAGACCAGAAACAGCTGTTGCTTCATTTTGTTTCATTTTGGATTTTCAGTTTTCCTGAGTGATGATTCTCTATATTCCAATCAACTTGCAATGTTTTAGTTAAATAAACTTGGAACTTAGTTAACTAAAATTGGAAGTATGAGATGATTATTTTTTGGATGCTTTCTAATCCTTTTGACAATAAAAATGCCTCTAAACTGCCTAAACGTCTTGGTCATGCTCATGGTCCACTCTGGTCTCAGACATGACGCGGTTAAAAACTATAGCACTAAAGCCCAGTATGAACTGTCAAAGAGAGGAAACTGTAGCAACACTTTGATGTCAAAATGCTTTTATGTCTGAAGATAGTAATGGGAAACTTGCTGACAACTTGCTGCTTGCCTTTCCTTTTCGAGTGGCGGTGTAAATCTCCTCCGATTGCTTCTTGCCTCGATAAACAACGACTGACTACTGTTAAATGTGTGTTGCGAATCATTAGCCACTATCTAACATCTAATTAAAGATTCACTAATAGCTGCCCAGGTTAATTGTGATGAATGAGCGGCTCTTTAATGGCTCTTCAGGGAGGAAGAAAATATAATCATACTCCAAAAAATGATTTCCCTTCTTCAAATGTTTTACAACTCCACTTCAAATTGAACAGAATTTTTAAAAGAAATAACTTAATACATGTCTAGGCTGTACAAAAACACCAGCACTCTTCACAGCTCAGGAAGTTTAGACTTAATGTATTATTGCAAAAGGTGACTTTCGATGGCCTTTCACCTTTTGTTCCTTGGTGGGTCACATGGGTATGTTCATGCTTACTTGCTTTAATTGGATTCCTGATATGTATCGTACGTGGTCAATAAAAGGTTACCCAAATATGCAGCACACAATACAGAGACACATGCAGACAAGGACACAGCGCAAAAGTCATTACAGGGTTTCTTAGACGCACAAAGAACATGGCAGATTGGATTTTCTCTTTTGGGGGGGAAATATATAACTGTACAACAATATTTCAATTTAGCTTGCAACATATTTCAAAAACTAGTAATGGGGGCAGGAGATGTCATGTGAAATGGTGATTATAGTTTTGATTGGTTGCAAAAAGAATGTTGGACGGCAGATGCATAACAATCAACGTTGAATTGTTTACATATTGTTCAAATACAGAAATTACTTTTGGTTACTCAACGCTCAAAGATGCCAAAAATATTTTTAAAAATTCATGGAAAATTGATATACTTCAAATTTGAAAAGGCTAAGGCAGCAGACCATCGAGATGTGTCCTTCATCATCATCATCATCATCAGACATGTCAAACTCAAGGACCCAGCACCCAATCAGATCATTTTCAAGTTTTTATCCAGCCTGCAAATAAATATCATTGGATCATAGAAACAACTTAGGCCTTTTAAAAAAATGACAATAAAATTTCAGAGCATCCCAAAAGCTTTGGCCAATCACATGTTTGAGAGGTCTCAAGTGTTGGGGACGCTGATATTACTGAGCAAGTTTCTATTCCAGCACTGCATATGTCTGCTTACACTGAATAGGAAACAAAAATCAGGTAAAACTACCCTGTTAATCTGGGCACATCAACAATGGATTTGAGAGAAAGGTTTAGTAAAACACTAACGCTTGCATCCTTTGTTTTAAGTGTATACACACTAATTGACAGTTGCTGATAAAGCTCAAAGCATGCAAGCTAGAGAAGCTAACGCTACATTGAGAAGAAGCCATGCATTCAGAAGAAGCTAGTGCTGCATTTACAAGAAGTTCTACAAATAGAAACTGCGCTACATTAAGAAAAAGCACTGCATTCAGAAGTTGTTAGCGCTACATTGAGATAAAGCGCTGCAAATAGAAACCGGGCAATTATATGGCGCCAATAGCTCAGTAAGTAGAGCAGTTGTCCTTCAACCGGAAGGTAGGAGGTTCGATTCCCGCTCTCCCCACCACAGTCCATACTGTTGTTGTGTCCTTGGGCAAGACACTTAATCCACCTTGCCTCCAGTGGCTGTACCACTGGTAATTACTGTAGAACAATGAAAGTCGCTTTGGATAAAAGCGTCAGCTAAATGAATAAATGTAAAAAAATCCTATTCGTGAAATAGATGTTATTACATAAACATCACCGTTTTGATGTAGAAGTTAAGATGATGGCTAAGAAAAAAATATTATTTTAACCAGGAACAGGTTTGAATACTGCTCACCCATTTTTCGTCCATTCATTTTTACTAAAATAAAAATAATAATTATTATTTATGACTTCTCTGTAATAAATAAGTCCCTATTGAGTCTCCTCAGAAACTTGCACAATCACTGATGAAAAAAATTATAATTGTGTGTTGTTTTTTTTAAATTGTGATTATTACTCACAGAGAAGTTTCTATTTGCAGCGCTATCTTCTTCTCAATGCAGCGCCATCTTTTTTTTAATGTAGCCCTTCTTCTCAATGTAGCGCTACCTTCTGTAGCTTGTATGCTTTGAGCTTTCTTGGGCACCGTACTAATCATACTAAAAGGAGTTTAGTCAATATTTTGTCATTTGAGTCATTCTGTCCTTCTGCTCTTGTCTCATCAGCTCATATGAAGAATGGTATGAATCTCAGGGTATTAGTGTTCTTTATTTCTTGGTTATTCTGAAAAAATAAAATAAATAAATAATAATAAGAATCCATGACTTCCTACAGATATTTGTGAGCTTTATTTCAGCGCAGCGGGCTTTTTACAATCACATGACAGATAGAGCTGAAACAGTGTGAGTTTTGAACAGTGTAACACTTGCCTGCATCCATAAACCACTGTGTCCTATATGCAAATTGAATGCACGAAACCTAATTTCCATATATTTGACTCTATGCCTTGTGTAATAATTTACCATTACACAAAGCCCCTTGAGCTGGAAACCATTTGAGAGAAATGTAGCTTCATGCAGTCTTGGTGCTTCCTTTGAAGACCGCTAACTTGGTTATTTTCCTTTAATCCCTTCTTCCCCATGAGCCTAACCCTAAACCTTCCTATAGCTGTTGCTTATGTTACAGTACGCCCTAATAAAAAAATGTAATAAATTGGGTTTGAAGTGGACGACAGATGAGAAAAAGAGACGACTGGGGACTAAAAGAGGTGTGGTCGACATGTCTAAATCTATTTCCACATACAGCTGCTTTCTAAATTGATTTACATACGGCTCAGTGTCCCTTTAGCTCAAACTTGGCTCTGGTTAGTGCGCTGGAGGAGTATACCAAGCCAAAAAACACAAGGAGAGACAGAGGAGAGAAGTGAAGGGAGTGAAACGGCAAACTCCCTACACTGCAGAATTAAAGAGAGTGCCTTCACTTCACACAGTCTCCATCTCTTGGCTTTAACACAGTAATCATGTTGCCAGCAGACTTTCCCTGCACAGTGCATTGTGAGTAAAGTGTGTCCAAACAAGTTATCTGACACACAGTTCAAAGACATGCAGACTTTTACTGAGAGCTAAATGTTAATTTGAGCATAACAATCCAGGGAGAACAATTTACTGCTAACTCACTAATAAAGGGATTTGAATTGAATTGAACTTTTAATGACTAGCATCATAGCTTCTTAGCTGTAGCTTATAATGCTAGTGGCTAACAGGCTGACAATCATGCAAGCAGTATATGGCTAATTAGCATGGGCTCCAGGATAGCTTAGAGACAACCGAATTATGTTTGTACATGCATGTAGGCTAAAAGCAACATAATAAACCCCAAACTTTAGTGTATAATAGGAAGAAACATTGATCACTGTTTGTTACTACTATAATACTTCTACTCGTTCAGACTGGCTAGTACAAGGCTACAGCTTACTTTGCAAATCCTATAACCGTTATAACCGAGACTTAAAATGGTAGAACTTTTACTTCTAGAAGGCAATGCAATATTTGAATGCAATAAGTTGGAGATACATATTTAAAACAATCTTAAGTATTTAAATAGAACTTTAATAAACTTTTGGCCAACTCTCATTGTCTGCTTCAGAGACACACAGAAGGCCCCACATGATCCAGAACATTATTACACCTCTCTGACAAGGATGGACCTCAAACAGGTGAAAACTTAGTTTAAGACAGGTCTGACTGTGTTATGAAATTATTACTTATAGCTCCGATATGGTTCAGACTGTTAAAAGTTTAGCCTTTGAGATTGAGATTGCTGCTCATATTCTCTCCATTCTCCACTGGTGACGGGACATTTACGTCCATTTTGGAGAAAGTAAAGCAACAGCCTAAGACACACCTGTGCAAAAAATGTGTGCATTACAGTAAACATTTGTTGTAGGGTAGCAATAAAAATAAAGCCATACAAAAAAAATGCAATCTATGCAGTATCTGTTTTCCCGGTTTACTTTCTTCGTTCTCTCTTCTTTGTGTGTTTAATTGGCCATAACTTCCTGCATTTGGTCCAAAAGTCTTAACTATCGGCAAACACGCTTTCACATTACAAACAAATGTGCTGCTTTCACACCTCAAGATTTGGTTCAAACCAAATGAAAAAGCCAGGAAGTCCAGACCAAACCGTAAAATTGTGAAAGTGCCCTTAATGTAGCAGCAACCAGATTCCATCTCGTTGGCTTACATTTAATGACCCAATGTCCAATACATTTAAGTGGAAAGATCCATGTTATAACTTAAGCCAAATATTATGATAATGAATAGGAAGCAATCATTCAGTCAGTCATGTAAATGCTTCTGGTGTTGCTGCACAATGGCATATGAAATCAACATGTTAATAATGAACTGCCAGTTTTGGAGCCCTTAAAATACAAAATAAAATATGGTGGTATCTGAGGAGGTCAAACAACAACAACAAGAAGCACTGATACTAGAAAATGCAAAGAAGTTGTATTTGTATCTGAACAAATCTAGATTGCATCTCATAAATGAGATTTGTATTGTAAATTTAACATTTAACAGCGTTTTCTCTTTTAAAAAAGGTTTAACTGTTCCACACAGAAAAGGAGAAAGTGACGTCAGGATGGGACCAGACAAAGACTTTCTAATTTACACAGTCCATCAGGCTGAGGATCAATATCAAACAAGCAGCTGATGGTCCAAACTATTTAAATATTGACTGACCAAAGCAAAGATAGCTCTCTAATGAGTCGAAAAACCTGGAGCTGAATTCACAAAGCCGCCTGTCCACTTTCAAATCAGTCTGCAGCGAGTTCACAGAGCATGAGCAATTTTCTTCAATGACCTTGTAACCACGAGGATATAAAAGAGAAATAAAAAATAAGACAAGACAGCGCAGAGTTATTCCTACACATTGTTTGGAGATAGAAAAGACCCCAGATGGCCTTTAAGACAGATCCATTTCAAGTGGGGAGACAAGCTGCGATGATGAGCGCCAGCTTTGTAACTTAGTCCATTTTAATGCTGACATTTTGTTTCAGATCCGCAGACCGTGTGCCTTTGAAGTGTTCAATCACCGGAGGACTAGTCGCTGCCTCTGTCTCTGTTTTCCTCTCCCTCTCACCTCGGGCTTCGCAGATTTACGTCTGATGTGTTGCCCAAGGCCGGTGAAGTCATCGAATCAGTAAAACACACCACAGAGGAAGAAGCAGCGAGCTCTCTGCAAAGGTAGATGATGAATCACTGGACAGTCTTACAGTTAGTGCAGTCCGTAAAAAGGCATTCAGAGGAAGAACACTTATACATCAAGTGAATTTTTCTGTACAGACACATCTGGCGATATAAAAGACTTGGTCACATGTGAACAATGCTTTTGCCGTAAAAGGTGATATAAATAGGAGTTGAGGCAAAGTTATGGGAGTGAATAGGTTAGTAAATTGACACGGAATGGGAATTTTCTCCTTGGAGAATCAGAGAGACAGGTAATGATTTATGTTTATAAAAGGATAGCATCTCTCCAAAAAGGACACGGTGGCTTCTAAGTGGTAGAGGTACATACATTATGTTAAAGTGCACACTCCACTGATCCCTTTATGGAAGGTGAACATGTGCACACTAAAAGCAAATGCATTACTGTTGAAAGTAAATAAAAAATAAAAACAAAAAAGAATTTGCTGGAGTCGTTGATACATCCCCTTGGTATTCCGTTCTGTAACCTCATGTTGCTTGTGTTTAATTGTGGGCGGCAGTAGCTCAGTGGGTAAAGCAGTCGTCTTTCAACCGGAAGGTATGCGGTTCAATTCCCACTCTCCCCACAGTTCATACTGTCGTTGTGTCCTTGGGCAAGACACTTAACCCACCTTGCCTCCAGTGACTGTAACACTGGTAATTACTGTAGAACAATGCAAATCACTTTGGATAAAAGCGTCAGCTAAATGAATAAACGTAAATGTAAATGTAATAGCCTTTTACAATAACTCTCTAATCTTTTTGCCCCAAAAAAGGTGAATGGTAGAAGGATGACACAAGAACTGCGTGACCAGTTTTGATTCATAACATTTTCCCTAACACTGGACTAATTGTATCTTAAATAAAGAGCTTATGATTCTTAATTTCGCTAAAGGATTGTATGTTTTCAAACATTTAGAAGAAGTTTTATCTACTTCGATTTAATCCTGCTCCTTGAGATCCAACTAGTAATTCTTTGTAATACTAAGTCCAGATGCCTTTGTTTCAACCTTTTCTTCAAGATGAACTGGATAACCTTCAGACAATGTTTGAAATGTACGTTGTAGAAAAATGCAACATATTTGAATAATTTCAGTCCATTGAGTAAAATACTGCTACAGCAGTATTGGACGAGTACAAGAGGCTCTTATATCTGCTACTGAGAACTGCATCAAGACATTCTTGGATATATTACTGGACCATTACATTACAATTACATTATACTGTATTTAAAAATACTTTTTTTGTCTTCCAGCATCTCATAAATGTAATTATTTAAATAGATATTTATGTTGAAATAACATGTTAACACAAAGCCTCTCTCTCATGGAACCTCTTTAACAGACCTCGAGTAAGGGTGCCGCCATACAGCGATATACAGCAATATACCGCCGTCCACCAGAGGGCAGGCTCCAAAAGCGGAAATATAAGTATAAAAATCATGTTTACAGCCTATTACAAAAGATGGCTCTGGTCTCTAGAGCTAAGTTTTTACTTGGTGACAACTCTGTTGGGAGGGTGAATTTTTTATTAATATGTCCGTTTATGCTATCTAAAAACTATTGTTTATTTATGCACTAAAATCCAAAAAGCCCGGATGTAACCACCGTTTTATTGCCCTGTCATAACGTCAATATCAGTAAATAGAGAACCAATGGGTGGAATACATCCATTTTATTTACAATCTATGGTTAACTATTGGACAATAGACCCACTATTACCCTGGAGCTAAGGTGGAGGAAATCTTCCCTTTAGTAAAAGAAAAAAAATTCTACAACTCCAAAATGGTTGGATAATGTTCTGTTTATACAATAAACTTTTACATCAATGCACTATACTGGTGCAAACAGTGTACTGTATTGTGCATGCTCTACTACCAACACAAAACCTTTTTTGCATAATTTCATTTCATTTCATTTATTCATTTAGCAGACGCTTTTATCCAAAGCGACTTACATTGTTCTAATGTAATTACCAATGTTACAGCCACTGGAGGCAAGGTGGGTTAAGTGTCTTGCCCAAGGACACAACAACAGTATGACCTGTGGGGAGAATAAGAATCGACCTCTCTACCCTCTATGATGTCCTTTTATTGGACATCATAGGTGGCCATATTTCATCCTCTTCATTTCTATGTGAAATGCTCAAGTGTTTCATGATTGAAAAGAATTGTTGTATTTATCCATTTTATAACCACTGATTATGCAGTTTATTAAAAACGGAACATCTGTTTTGGTGTAAAATTCAAGTAAAAGCTATGTCACTGCAATTAAATCCTCTGATTTTGCACAAAGCCTTTTAAAATGAACTGTTTGATTGCTGCTGGCCTTCACCATTGGAATATTTCACAATAAAAACAATTCCCTCACTAAACATATATTTTTATAAAACTCTACAGAAAACATGATCTCATATTCCCCCTGCATCCCTTAAATGGAATAATTTGTAAAACCAGTGGGAGTGAAAGAGCTTTGGGGGCCAAACTTTTTACATCACTCTACGGTCAGCTGCTCCAACACCACTTCTCTCAGTCTTGTGCAAAATTACCTTCTGGCATTGGTATCTACACATATTGCACCTCTGAGGCTATTTGTGGGAATAAATGCCCAAAACAGCTCTGAAGTGAAATGTTTGGCTAAAATATAGTCTGTATTACCTCCACAAAAGAGCACTGCATAATTCAGAAAATATGACGCTCACACTTAATGCCTCAAGGCTACATCATCAGGGCTAATAATGAGCAGTGAACCATAAACACTTTTAATTGCATTCTTTTAATTGTGGTTCTGATCAATATGCAGTGGTTAAAGTTATTGCTGGCTTTAAACTTAATAATGTATCTTATTTGCTCACTCTATATTTTCTACAGATCGTAATTATCTTTCAAGAGTGAATACTAATTTAATGAAGTATTCAAACATTAGGACAATTTCATTGCACATTGATGCATAATCCTTCAATGTTGGCTGCTACAATTTAGCCGTTTCCAACATGTTGGCAGAAAAGCTTCACATCTGTAGACCAGTCTATACTACTGAAAATGATAATAAACAAAAGTGCCAAGCTTGTTTTCACAAAGTTTATAGCAAAATTGTGCTAAGGTCCAACCAATGGCACTTTGCCCCATTTACGCACAAGGCAATACAGAACAATCAGATGATCAATGATCAGTGCGTGCTTTGATCCAGCGACCAGAGGCAGGAAGAACAATTTTTATACAGTGTAGTGTTGCAAAAAGAATAGAAACAGTGCTTTGTGAAATTAAACCCAAATAGCTCATGGCTAATTAGGACAAACCAGTGCAGCAAACAAAAAGGCCAAAAGGTCTTCTTCTGTGTTTTGTGACAGTGTAGACATTTGTTGTCCAGCAGACAGAACTAGCACAGAGAAGACAAAAACAGTCCAAGCTTGGATAGAGGGAATCTGAAGAAAATGGGATCCTAACTCTGTTGCAGTGACCACTTCTGACCAGGTAAGTTCAAAGAATACAATCCCTCTAATACCTCTTTGTAATACACTTCCATAGCTACAACATTGAAAAGTATTAGCTGCTTTAGTGACTCTGGGGTATAGCAGCTACGAGGTCAAGTGTTCTATCAATACAGAGCTGATAGTTAACGCCTGTATGCTGTAGGTTTATGCGACTGGCCTTATCCCTTTTTAATAAACAAATGAATAAACATAAAAAATATTTAAAACTGTCAGGGATACTACATCTACTCTGTGTTGTGTCATATAATTCAACAACTGTGGATTTCAACAGCTGACAACTTTAGATCCGCAATTCATTTTTCACTAGCTTTTTCCTGCCAATATGGCGGATCACATAATGATTGTGACAATGAGCCATGTGTCTAGAGCTCTATTGACGTTTATTGACGTACACACAACTCATCCCTTTAAATTAAGTATTTGCCAATACTGAGTACAGGTCCAGGAAACTACTTATGAACCATACACAGATCTTTAGATGTTTTGTTAAGTGACTTCCATTACTGAGCCTCTTAACACTTAAACACAGCATCACTTTACAGTTTGCTTAACATTAATCATTGTCTTCATTGATTAGTAGTGACTGATATTAGTGATTTCAGTAATGCAACTAAACAGTGCTATTTAAAAAAGGGGAATGAAAACTCACAATGCAGTAAGTAAACATTATGTCTGAGGAGGTCAAACAAGTAGAGCAGAGGAGGTAATACGATTACAAGAGGCGCTTACACTACTGAGTATTGAGTATTGGTATTGATATCTGGACAGCCCCATCATACATGCGTTTTTTTGTGATGCATGTACATTTTTGCATTAATAATGTAGTTCTGACTACTTAAGACTTTCAGACTTTCTAGATTAGTTGATAAGTCTTCCGTGCAGCAAAAAGGGTATTTGTTTGTCCTGTTCTAAAATAACATAACACACAGCTCATGTGCCAATTATAATCCATATTCTAAAGCTGATATATTGAAAACAAGTCTGATCTTCGAATTGTTTTTAAAAGTTTAAGAAGTTGTCTTAATAAAAAAAATGCACTGTTTTTCTTGGGTCCTCCTTCAATATTCCCATCCATAACTGGCTCCACACCGGAACTAATGAGTGACTAGGGATCTTCAAGAAAGGTGGTCTATTATTATTCATTGAAAAAGAGTAAACAAATGCATAAATGTTAATGTCAGAGGGTTCCTATCTGTCCAATTAATCTATGGCTGCTCCCCTGAGCCGCCTCATTGTTCAGCCATATTTTTAATGTCTTGGGGGGGATTTTTGCAATTAAGAACTGAGCAGAGAAAATATTGAAGATATTTCTGTCTTGTATTTTCTCCCCTCTGTTATATTTTTCCTTTTCCGTGTCTTTGATTTTTCCCCACACGCAGCATTTTATAATCGGCGCATATCAATGTGAATCAACTCCTGCACCTTCACCAATCTGCTTTGAAATTCAAAAATAAGAAGCTTACGGCGGAACTGCTTTAATACAGCACCCTGTCACTTCACTGACTGCTCCCATCCCGGACCCTCAGCAATCCACCCTGGTTTAACGTTCCCTTGCTCTTAAAAAACGCCTTGCATCATTAGGCGCACTCTTTGTATCTTTCATGGATGCCGCGCTGATTCTCCAATAAGATAATAGCATCCTATCTGTCATTCTCCAGCCCATTAGTTCGCAAACACGCAGGAGACGGAAACTTTCACTTGGCACTGATGTATCTTTTTTAAATAAGGATTGGGGTGAGCATTCTGTCACCGGCACTGATCTAGAGTAGCGCGAGGCATCACGGCTGCTGGCTTATAGAGCGCACGATTATTAGTCGGACTATGGGTGGCAAAAAAATGTAAGTGAATAAGTGCACTGACTTTTGGATTCCAGCTGTCAGATCCTTGGCATTTCTCTGATGTCTCTAACCTGTGAGCGGTCTGTATTACCTGAAGGAAGTGGTAGAGGAGGGAATTTGAAAGTACAGTAGAAGTTTTGAAAGTAGAACACATTTTTGTCTGTCATCCAAGGGACTCTGTCAATCCTAAAGCAAACTGATAAGAAAGCTTTTTCTATTTTATGCATGCTCGTTTCTACCTACATTTTTAAAGGTTTGCTAAACGAGGGAAGAAACAAACTTAATCCTAACCCTAATGTTATGGATCATCTGGTGTACCAAATAGGAAAAAAAGCCTATTTAACTGTACATTATTGTAAAAAAGTGTGACCTTCTCCCAGGTAAGTTGGATGAGGAAGAAGCATGGACTGGCTAATGGAGTACAATGAGTGTGCCTACCTGCTGCTGGGACAGGGCCAATGTTACAAACGACAGATGTCAAAGTTTAAATACATTGTTGCAGTAGACTTGATGCAGTAGAAATCATCTTATGTGATATAAAAGGTTGCATAACAACATAAATAAAGATTTTTGATGTGTACAGGAGGTGGACCATATGGCTGATGTAGACTAATTAAATGCAGCAGAACAGTGGCTGCTCATATTGACAGGCTGCCACATCGCTGTTGTCAATAATTCCTTTATTTTGCACAGATCTTGTGAGCAATATTGCCAGCATTAACTGTATCCGATAAACACCTGTGAGAGGCAAACCAGCTGCAGGGCTGCTTAATCTCAGGCTGAAGACTTAGTAATTCTAAAAAAAGGCCACTACAAATGACCTATTCTGTACCGAACAGAGAGAGGGAAAATTTATCACACACAAAGCCATTTCGGTTTATAA
The DNA here is from genome assembly GCA_024349245.1 of Neodontobutis hainanensis. Taxonomy (NCBI): domain Eukaryota; kingdom Metazoa; phylum Chordata; class Actinopteri; order Gobiiformes; family Odontobutidae; genus Neodontobutis; species Neodontobutis hainanensis. The sequence continues at coordinate 2,659,726 of JALDNG010000016.1, read as the reverse complement.
TTAATACTTTTGAACTATGCTCTTATAGCGATTTGGCCTCCTGCCAGCAGGAGTTATAATATGATGACAAACTTATTGGTTGGATGATGTCATAGACAGATGTGGGCTTGAATATTATCCTATCGATGAAGGTCACACAGGCTTTTTATTATCTTGACAAATCTATGTATTGCGAGTGAAAATATAATTACTCATGTTCTCTGGTCACATTGTTTCCTGCTGATGTAGATAAATGCATCCCCTGATAAATACAGATGTTATGCTTCAACAAACCCATTCTACCATATCAAAACTCTCATACAGTTTCTGATTACTTACTTCAAGATAACAGCTCAATCCACTCATGACATACATTGTTATCTAAAAATTTTAAAAACACTTCCATTAGACAAGGAGTGGAGGCTGGGGAAGCATAAAGGACAGTGAAAGTGATTATGCCAGCAGAGCTCTAATCGTTCTTGTAGTTGTACCCTTGACAGGTGACCCGCTCTATGTGCACTCCATGTTTAGTTAAAACCAGTTCAAATTAGGAAATGATTCACTCAGCGTGCCTTGGCATGAATGAGAAATTAGCATACACAAGCTTTCTTTTCTAAGTGCAGTGACAAAAACCTGCACCACCCTCCCCACTGCCGCAGGGCCCTAAAAATAGGTCTGTAGTTCTAAACAAATAGATGATGCCATATGGTTAACATCCTGCTTTTGGGGGATCTTTAAAAAGCTTTTTTGTAATGTTTTGGCTAAAGCACAAAACCGGTACATACAGAAAATTCTGGCATTTTACTGTGGATAAAAAACAAATCCTCATCTTCAGATTGGCAAAAATCAATCTTTGTCACAGGAAAAGATGGAGATGAGAAAGGAAAGTGAACTCATGACAGTAGAAGACTTGGCTCTAACGCTTGGCGCTGAGCCCACCAGTCAAAATAGTCCCACTCTAATCTTTTCTTTCAGCAACACCTAAGAATCTCTCCTTCCCCTGTCCTTCGAGAGAGGCCAACGTCTTCCCAAGGACGCTCCACATTAGGCACATACTCTCTAGACAACTAATGAAAGATGGCAGTAGGCGAAATGTGATCATTAAGGGCTTTAAGATTAACATTAAGTAAAACTAGTCTTGCAAAACCAGATGATAGAATTGCTGTAAGGTAGTAACTAGGGGTGTGCCGGTTTAAGAATTGATGACGGTTATGACGTGAGTCAAATGTGACGGTTCATAACATAACCGTCGGCGGGGTGGGGGTGGGGTAAGATGGTTACGGAGATTAGTTGTGTTGGCATTTGTAACAAATACCGTTTTTCCACATATTCTGCACAGAGGCTCATCAAGATTTTCTGGTTTTCCGTTGCCATCTGGTTTGATGTAACATTTTTTTTCGCAACGAGATCCATGGTTTTACCTTTCTTCACGAAATTGCTAATGCTAAGGTATGCTGAGTTTCATTTTCATTTTGCAAGTGAACACGGCGCGGTGGCGCTTCCATGTCACGGTTGTCATTGTCTGCTATATTTGCTTTTTATTTATTAAAATACATGCAATTGGTTGATGAAACATTTATTAAAATTAAGATAAAATTTGTACAAAACGAAATTTGTTTTTAAGAAAGGTTTTCTACAAAGCAAAATTTAATGAAGTGGTGAATATCATGTCTGACGATTTACAAAACTTCATTAAGTGGTAAAAACCATGTCTCCCGATATATTGCGCATGTTATGATCCTATCAAAAAATGAAAATAATTTTTGATAAAAAATGTTTGTAAAAAATATTTTAATGACACGGTTTTGACGGTTATAGAGTTCTAATGACGGTGTTCAACTATAACCGCCGATCACACGGTTATATAATAACCGTCACACCCCTAGTAGTAACCTGAGTTTTGAGCTTACAGAATGAAGAAGATTTGGAGTAAAGATCATACATTGTAATAAATGGACTGTAGCTATCTGACCCAATCTGTCCAATCCTGACAATTTTTTGTAGCAAGCCCTCTTATACCTCTTGTACCAACCTACATGTGATTAGAAGACAGCCATGTAATTCAAATTCATCCAAACTCTACCATTGCCATATAGACTTAAATGACTAGCTAAGAGTTAATCCCTTTTCTTGTAGGTGACTAGTGTTTAACCTTGTAATAATCCGTGAATAGATTACAGCAGGCTGAACAAAACGCCTTGGCATGGGAAGTAAATTCACACAGAGACTTGGCACCGCAGCTCAGGTATACATGTGTTGGCACCGAAACCGCAGCCCGGGGTTCAAGGTACCCCACTGGTGGTTTTGACAAGGTCTCAGGTTGCAAGGCGACAGAGAGGAGCAGCACCGCAAAAACACAAGCCTGCATGTGGAGAGCGTGGGCGGTGAGAGCAAAGAATGGAAGGAGACAGCCAGGTAAACAGAGAAACCTGGGAGATGTGTCACTGGGAGACGGTATCAGCACAACAGCGATCACAAACAAGGAAGGATAAGCAGAAGATGCCAATGTGTTTCTATAGAAGTTCTACCTGCAGACAAACTTATGGCACTTCCAAATTTATTTTTATTGCTAAAATCTATAAACAAAAACTTATAATCAAATCACACATATCTATAGGAATTTAAATCAATACTAACACAATTTAATGTAAGTGGTTACTCAAAGGTGCTGTGTGTAGTTTTGGCAACATAGCAAGTTGCCAGTTTGTGTGCTAAAAAAAGAAAAGGCGTTTTCTCAGCAGCTCAGTTTGTCCACAAGGGGAAGTTGAACAGGAAGATGAAGTGGCTCCTTCCACTAAGCTTTAAAAGTCAAGTGTTTTTTTTTCTTTTGTGTAGGAATTATATACCATTAAAATCTATATTTTGTATATTTGCTGCAGTCCCAAAATGCTAAACCCCGTGAGAAAACAAAAATGTATGTGGTTAAAATGTGTAAGTTTGCCATCATGGTTAAAGTATTCTTGGGATCATTGTTTTGCTGGCGAGTTCTCAGACAAGATTCTTTCAAATTGTACTGATACTTATAAATAAATCCAACGTGCCCTCCACACCGGTTTTCAAAGTATCTTCCTTTATTAGATACACTGCTGATCAATAGGTTTTACCATAATGGAATCATCTTTTCTTGTGCTTTTGTGTCAGTACTGGTGTACATACCAGAGTTAAAGTATTACACTAGTCTTATTGTGGGTCCCCAAAATCTATCTGTGGTGAGATTTCAAATGGATCGACACAGCTCACAAAGCACACAAGGTTATTGTCCATAGTTAATGAGACACTGCTAGGAGGTGGTGTTTTTTTTTTAAATGAATTGGAGAAACCATTTATAAAATTATTTATATTGAGTAAGTTTAACAGCTCATGTTTATTTAAAACAGGTGAACATTTTCTATTGGTAGACTAGGGTCTTTGTGTGCAACTGTAGAATTAGTTTCTATTAAAGTTCAAGTCCAGTAGAAAGTTACCTATACTGCACAAAAAACATTACTCCTTCTATGAAACACATAATCAGGTTTGTAAAATGTTTTTTACACTTGAATAAATCTAAAACTGTGAGACATCACAGCATACAGTTTAACTCCGAGTACAATTGCCAGATCTGATTAAAGTGAACAGAAAACCTTTGTTTGGACTTTGCTTCTTTATATTTAGTGAGCTTGCTAATATTACACCCCCTCTCACATATTGAGAGAGATCCTGGATTTGTCATGTGTTATTAAATTGGGGTGCATCTTCTTTCCCACAGAAAAATAAACTAAGGATGTTGCTATGGGAATATTTTTTATTTGGCCAAAAAATAATGATTTGGTTTGGATGTGGCCATGTGTTTCAAAAGGCTTTTTCCTCCTTTCTTTCCTGCCTTAGAAGAATGAAAGGAAATGCTCTCATTGGGAAACACATGGTCTTCAGCTGAGAGCTAATCTGAGCAGCTAATTAGTGATGCTTTGTGTTGCAGGTAAAGGCTACAGAAATGGGCATTTTTCATTTCAAAAGATTAGTTGAATGCGACGGAGATGAATCACAGTGACAACAGCTGTTGTGCTGTAGGTAAATTCAATAGTAAAGCAGGACACTTTAGCATATCTCAGCCAGGCTTTACAATAAGACATTCAGCATTACCGGTCCAGCTGAAAAAATTAGAATGAGGCATTTGTCATTGTATGACATACATTTTTTGTTTTTTTTTCACCTTTTTGAGAGTTAGAGTTATTTCAGTGAAGGAGCAGTATAGAGCAATAAAAAGGAAATACTGTATATTGCAAAATCAACTTTAATGGTCACCACGCTAAGCTATCTAAAGGCTAATGCTTCTTCTAGTGCCCAGAACAGTACAATTAATGGCAAAAGTGACTGCAGATGGAAAAGAAAAATAAATAAAATAAAAATCACCAAAAAAAGTCATAGTACCTATGTAAAGCCATGATTATCATAAACATTAATATCCATCTGTCTGATGGATTGTGGACTTTTTGATTTATGCATCTTTTTATGTTTTATGTGGTGTATAAATTACAGAGGACCAAGCCTATGGAGACATAATGAACCTTATAAAACACAGAATACAAAGTCCATATTAAAGACTTGATAAAATGAACCACTGTAGACTTTTTCTATCACACAAAAGCAACGCTGTTCCCCCAACAGTCCTATTTAAGTCTTTAATTAAGACTAATGTAGAATGTCCCATACAGCAGCCATTACTCATTTGAACCTGGCCCACAGTGCCATTGATCAAAGCTATACATCAAAGCAGTAGGTACTGGCACAAGTCTGTGTGACTGGGCATTACTGTTTCCACTAAGACCTGTCAAGACTTAAAAATAGTATATGACCCACAGCTCCAATAGCTCTATATGAGATGCACATATGGCTGCAACTACAATAAATATACTGGACTGAATAAATTAAAGTTATAAAGGAGGTATAATTGAAAGTGAGAAATAAAACCGGACTGGGTTTTCATTTTGACCAGAAATGGTAGAATCAATAATTGCTTATCACAACAGCCACATACTCAATATGCCATTTCACTGTTCTTGCAAAAACTGTAAAGTGTTTTAAATTTATCTTTCTTTTATTTTTTTGTCTCACAAGCCCAAACCCCACTAATTCCTCTCCCTCGGTACCTCCAATATCTGTCCTCCTCCGGTAGCCAAGTTTTCCCTTTCCATGGGACAGAGCCAAGTTGCTAACAAACAGCAGTTTATTAATTGGATCTGGTAGCTTGTTTATACCGGTGAGGAGAGCAATCATTTCACACAGGCCTTGGAAACAGGTGGGCTCTGAAGCAGTGCCAAGTGATGCAAGTGAGAGCTCAACGCACTCAAGATGTATAGGATGTGGGACTTTGAAGTAAAACCTGCCGTTACCCTGCACAAAGACACTGCAGTCACATCTATAGCCACGTTTCTTGTTGGTACGACAAAGGTAAAGTGTTGATTCATGCGCTGATTACGTTTGCCTACACAGTGTAACAGTGCAACAAAGACAAACAGAAATAGAGAGAATGAATGTGTAACGTGCATAAATACATAAATACATTCATGCAATGCCTAAGATAATTGCAGAACTAACTCAAAGCTTGAAGTTTTCAGGTTGATGTCTTCTTATTCGTCCAAATTCTATGACCTAAAAATAGCTGTTCTTTTATATCTTTTTATGACTGGAACAAACACACAAACAAAGCAAGCGTCTTTTGAGAAAACATTCTCAGAGTGAGAATTTTCTCTTGTCCAACGTTTTTTGCTTCTACCACACTGTTACAACCAAGACTTTTTTATATAAAAAATTATAAAAAAATCCATTTGTTTAGCACAGAAAATAAGCTATTGAAATATGCATGTTAACCACCAGATTTTGTTCTTGCTATGGGACAAGGACATCTGTCATATTATTAAATTAAATAAGACTAGGGGAATCAAAGTAGATCTGAATTGGCATTTGATTAAAGTCTTCTAATCTTTTTCCTTCATGCATACTTTCCTGTTCTATTCTGACAAATGGGTCACAGACCAAACAAACCCTGCACACGTAGAGGTCAGAGACCACCTGTTCAGATCTAGAGCCCAACTGCTGAAGTGATATCAGAGGACACATCTGGTCTGACAGGGAACAGGCCGGATGGGAATGGCAGCGTGTTACCAATCCTGAGGCTGCTTATGAATGACTCACAGCTGATGCCGGGGTCACCTCAGACCATGACCAGAATACTGTTCTAAGGGGTGGCTCATGACAGGGGTTTTCTAAGGAACAGAGTATTTTAAACAAGGATGCCGAGTTTACATACAGTTATATCCCAATATCCCCAAATATATACTCAAATTCAGTGCAACATCTGATCTAATTCAACATAAGTATGCCCCTGCTAGGCTACCATAGGTGGTCACAGGTGTGCAGAGTTAGCCGTACACTGCAATTAAAGTAGGTCCAACTCAATCTCTGTTACAGAAATGGATGAGGTCTGAGAATCTCATCACAAAGGTCGGACTGTGTTTGTTCTAGTGTTACCGGTACTGGCAGTCCATCTAGTACTGGACCAAATCCATCAAGCCAATGTCAATATCTGTATCCCAAAGCAGCAGGATAAAATATTGCATCTCCCCTCCCACCGAATAAGAAACACTGGCTCGAACAAGACCTGAATCAGCAATGCCATCATTCACTCAGGCTGGGAAGTTGGTGCTGTATTTGCTGCTTTCCCCAGCTGCTTATGTAGTACATTTCTATGTACCATACTGTATTAGCGCGAACTACTTGCCTAACTAGAAGAGGTTGAAAGAATGACAGATTTGGAAGATTTTGGCAAATGGCCTCGATGGACAATATGTGTGTAGAGAACATGTAAGTGGCTTGATATTCAGCAGCATTTAGGACACACCAGCAAAATGCTACAAACTACAAGTCACTGGAAGGTGTATGGTATGCATTTGCTTAAAATGCAAAATAACACAAAACTGGATTATACAGAAACTGTTTTAGCCCATTTTGACCTGTGCTCTTCATCAAAGATTGTCAAACAGATTTTTGGGCACCTAGGTCCATACTGCAGTGCTACAAGTGGAAATTGAGAAAAACGTAACATCTTTAGTCTTTAGACAATACCCAAATTCAAATGAGACAGAACATGGACTTCAATATAAACCTCTCACAAAAATGTGTATGTTAAACTACTTCCCTCACCATGTAGCTCCCCCACCCCAGCACTATCTATCTCCATATTTATGACCTTCACACAATCTTCAGCCCTCGTTTCACAGTTCCGTGTGTGGACAGGGGGGGAGTGATGAGAGAAGAGCGGAGAAAAGCTGCAGGGAGGATAAGCATGTCCTCCTAGCAATGTTCAGCCTTATTCTACCAGCTTTCATCTCCAGGCCCTTCACACAAGACTTCAGCATAAAGGCACCTAATCACTGAGGCGCATATTTTCCCCTCTGCCTAATGTACTCCATCATAGCCTGGACACATACAACTTCTATTCCTCTTGCAAACATAACTCAGCCAGACACAGTGAGGAGTGAGGGTTCATTCATTGTGTCTGCATGATTAACACTATATTCACTCTGGGCAGTCCGGGTGTACGCACTGACGATAAAACAGGAAAACTCACTCGTTTTTCTCCAGCGACAGGATCAGCTGTTCTCCTTCCGCCTCAACCAGCAGCTGCAGTGACGAAGGGTAGCCCTGAAACACAACACATGGCATGACGATGTGAGCTGGAGAGCGGATCTGAGCCATCCGGACTCTGGGGCAGCGTTTGTGTGAAGTTTTACCTTGTTTTGGCAAAACAAAGCAGGAAGTGGAAAGGTACAATAGTGTGTGTAAAACAGTAAGAGACAGGAAAGTCCACTTCCTACTGCTGTTAAAATATACAGGATTATTTTAGCTAAAGCAATTGAATTAAAGTTAAAATTGTGCTAATTAACAAGAGGACATTTTTTTGTTTTATTTGTTTTCTAGATAACAACTGGGCAAGAGCTTATTGTTGATATAAAGCCGCTCTTAATGCAATTAACAATGTTATGCGCAATGTAACTAGATGTACTGTTATTCATATTTTATCAATATCCCATTTATTGGTTGTAGAACATTCTTGCATTTTAAATATTAATAACTCTCAAATTTCTTTGATGTTGATCTGTCCAAATGACTAGACCAGTTACACAAGGGCAGCATGAAGTTTAAAGTTGTATCTTGAAGTACTGCATTAATTTATTTGGAAAATATGTAAATATCCATCTGTATATTCATTTTATGACAGCTAAAACATTATGCCCAATTCATCTGGAAATTAAAAGTGCTTAGTTATAACCACAATACCCTTGAAACTGTCAAACTGTCTGATATTTTTCTTCAAGGTTATCGTACCGTCAGAATTTGACACCATCCACTGCCTAGTCGATTCTTTGTTAACAACATAGAATTGCTCTAATTGGATAGAAATACAGTGTGATCAGCAGTTACTTGCAGCTGGTTCATCCAATCAACTAACAGATATTCACCTCAAGTACCTGCTCTGTGGAAGCCCTTCCAGATGGTTCTGTGTTAAAGACCATCAGGACAGTCGGATCATAATCGGATCAACATGATCAACAACTGCTTGAACTGATGTGGTTACTGCATGTGCATAGGCTACTTGTTTATAGTTTGCGTGTCAATGCATGTATTCGGTCACTCAGAGTAAAGGTATGAGATTTACACTAACAAGATCAAATTAACTCCAAAGGCCAAATAATTATTAATACGTCAGGTGTCCCTAGTAGTTTGCGGCTCTAGTACAAAGAGTCCATTTAGTGTGAGGCTAATTCTCCTCCTACGTCTGTATTCGATCAGAGCTTTCACAGAACACACTATATATAATAAGAAATAAAGATATATCTTGTCGCTCTAAAAGTAGTAGAACAAAATGTCAGACGTACACACTGAAGTAGATTTGTTTCAATGATTTATATTCACATGCTGTACCATCTTTTCTTAGTAACCTTTGGTGTCTGAAGGCCAGGCCTGAGTTTATTGAATGGACCCTAACTGAGGGTCGGCACTGGCGGAGGTGTGTGTGAGTAATAATTCAGAAACACTTAACTGCGTGATAACCTTCTATTTGTACACGAACTGGGTAAATCTGTTGTCCAGATATGTTTAACCCTTACTTACTCTCTGATAAGACAATCAAAAGTGCACCTGCGGTTAGTTTAATTTAGGAAGGGCACTCTGTGGATAGCCTTATGCAAAAACTGGCAACTTTCAAGAAAAAAATCCCCAAAGTCAGCATTATCAGCCAGTTAAGCCACATATCTGATGTAAGCTGCATTGCTAAATAAGACAGACAAACCTTTTCCCCTAATGCATACAAATGTGGCGGTTTTTAATAGTCAGTAGTGCAGAGCTGTTGTAATTAACATCATTGCCCTTCCCTTGCTGACTTTGACAGAGGAGCACAAAGCTGGAAAAACTGAACTCTTACAGATGGTGACTTCTTCTCCGCACCAGGAAAAATGTTTGATTGCTTAGGGAGTTTGTCTACACCAACGCACTTCCCTCCTCTGGAAAAGTTTCCTGAAGTTGTGGTGGGGGGTGCCCAACTTCAAACGTTTTATTTCCACCGTTACTAGGTCGGGCGTGTTGTTTTTTTTCCTGCTTAAGCACACATTAGGGTGTATAGAAGGATTAATGAGTGCATATGTGCTATTCGTGAGCATCTTTTTTATGTAATCTACACAGAAAATGGTAAGGTGTCACCAGGCTGCTTTTCAACGCTGTAGGTTTGTGTGTACTGCCGTGACTGATGAAAGGCTGACGAGGTTCACAAATTGTTCACAGCGTGTACCGCCTACGGGCCTAACTTGTCTTCAACAAACAAAGGTGGGTACATTTAAAGCAACGAGGAGGAGGGAAACCACAACAGAGAAAGAGCAAAGGATCATATATAATGTGGAGAGAAGGGAATTTCAGCCACAGAAGTGGACCAGGCAACTAGGGACGGAGGTATATATTGTGTATACGTTGAGCGCAAAGCCAAACAACTTTTGAAAGTAGGCTGGTTACTTGACTCATGGGCAAGTTTGGTGCCTCTGCCAAAAGGGTAATGTTTTCATTATTGTTTGTGTGTTGGTTGGATTGTCTCCCAGTGGAATTACACAAAGAGATACTGTATCCTGTGTTTAAAAAAAAACTTGGTGGAAGGGTAGACCATGTGGTGAATAAAAAAACCACAACATGGTGAGAACAAGTAAAGACCAGTGTATGATACATGGGAAAAGATCCCACAAAACAATATCCACTTCTAAAGTCTAAACTCATGTGGGGGATAGCATTGAAGTGGACAAATAAATTCAGTGGTCTTGGCTGGTCTTAATTTAAGTTTGAGACTGAGCTCATGCTGAGAAAATGGTCATTAGACCCGTTCTAAAGACTGAGACCAGTCCTGAGTACTGCAATATTAAATGATGAATTAATGCTAGACTGTGTTTGTGACATTATGGAGGACATGAGGAGGATATTTTGAGTAACACTGAATCTGGATCCTGCTCTTGGGCAATGGGAACAGTGATGTTGTTTAAGGTCCTGGCAGACTGTACGTCATCCACACATACGCTGTGCTGAGAAACATTTTTCTGTCCTGGATCAGCCACAGGGTTAGACCCAACTGACACAGACTTACAGATGTTCCCGATGGAGTACCTGACCTCCAACTTACACTCCAGGAGGGGACAGCTCCTGGAGTGAAAGTTGGGCCTCATATCTATGCTTTGTTGGCTGAAAAACTTTCAGTGCCAAGTTCTTCATGTGCTTTTGTGTTTTTATTTATTTATTTATTTATTTCTTTTTAGAAAACTACATTTGTGGCAGCTGCCGTGATAAAATTTTCAAAAGTGCAATTTTTACTTGAATTTAACTTAAACTATGTGCAACCTAAACCCTGTACTTGTATGACCTACACTCCATCAAACATTCTTTACTATTTGCACTACATGACTTAACACTGAAAAGGATTCAGCAAGAAAACTGCTACAGGCCAAAAACTCTTTTGCATAACTATTAGTCTTATGCTCCGGATGTATTGTTAAATTACTTTTTACCCTGGTTGTGAGCTGGCTCAGAGGTCTCCGCTCCTTTCCCTTCACAAGTAGTGGTACGGTGGTCTCATAGCGTTTTGATTTCGTTGAATTCTCCAACAGGGCCGACTTGTCTGCACTACCTCCTGTAAGCAAACCAAAAAACAACTGAACACATGTTGCACATGAACAATGTTTAAAATCCAACATTTTTAAAAACAGCCATGTAGACAAAAAGGTGACAGCATTTCAGGTTAATATTTTTTTAATAATCTAAGCAGACCAATAATGTTTCCACTTAAGAAAGACTCACTAAAAAAGGCAGTGGAGGCTTGTGCAAACGCATAGCACTCGACTGAATATTTAAAGTTGATCGACCACTGAGTAAATGCAGAAAAAGCTGGCCCTGGTTGCTGTAAGAGATGCACTGTCCCCCAAAGGGCCTTTGCAAAAAGACTGCAGCGATAGACTTGGCATCAATTATAGATGCTCTTACACAGTTTGAAGAAGTTTGTCTAAAACTATCAAGACAGGACTAGAAAACTGTACTTCAATTTTCTCTTTTGTACTTCAAATTTTAGGTTACAAAGCAGCATGTTGGCTTGCATTTCCATTATTTTCTTCTTAAACATATATTGTACTGCTTTGAGTTTGCACTGAAGATAAATTATTAAAGTAAGAAGCCTGTTATGTTATTTAAAACCCAATGAGAGGTTTGTAATACGGAAGCTAAATTTAATACAGCAAAGGCTAAGTTGCTCCAGGCAGACACCAAAACTTTATTTATCCAAACATCCCATGACAGTAGTCATTTTCAGTCCACAGACAACTGGGGCGAGAGACCCTAATGGTGCCAGAGTGTCATTGAGCACATCCGTTCTGTAGCAGCCTGAAAGACTTCATGTGGAGACCAATAAAAACGCTACAAACCCATGAAGAGACTGGATCTGTGGCAGCAGGCAGCGCAAAACCGAAAGAGGTTGTTTGAGATTTGGCATCCCTCACTCTCACTTAAAGAACATGGAAAAGACTGCCGTTTACCGAGCTCTGGATAATCCAATGAGATGCTAACGCAGGGTACAGGAGGAGTTTAGTGGAGCACTGTGGTGGAATATGTTTCTGTCCTCCCGGGCTACAGAGTCATCTACTTTAACCACACTGTCTCTTTAATGCCTCATGTTGTTTGTCTTTGTAGATAATATTCTGTGGATTTACATTGCAGAAAAAAGTGACTCAGCAGTTCAGTTTGTTTTTGTTTTGTCTGATATTAGTAAATCAAATTCTGCTTAGAGCTGAGAAGATAAATCTAAAAATCTGTGGCAGGGGAATTGGATAAGGAGTAGGAAGCAAAGAGTAGGGCGGCAAAATATATTAATACACAAATGAATTGTTATCGCAATATTGAATCTTGTATATTGTAATAATCTTACTTTCACTTTTGTTTCTGTCAAAATCATCCAAATTGTCCAAACAAAACTTTCAATCGAACTGTAGTGCCTCCAAATGAAAACGTCCTGGTTTAGACCTAGTGTACTGCTACATTTAATCCTAGTTTAGACCCGTTTAATCCTGGTTTATTCCTAGTGTAATCCTTAATACTGACTATCTTTGATACTAATTTAGCTTCTGCTTCGACAAGTAGAAGTTATTCCAGAGCGTTATATTTGTTCTTCTACAAAAACACATTCAAATATTGTTGGTAATATTGTTTAAGCAATATATTAAACAATTATTGTAGTAGTTATTAAGGCTCAAAATTACGTAATTTAAAAAGATACTTGGTCTGGTTACACGAGTTTTAAAAACACATATGTTTGGTCATTGCTGCTGTCTAACAATAATGTACTCATTTAGATTTTGTCTGTGACAGTAGTCCAATTCAACAGCCTAATGAAGCTACTGTATGAGAGTGAATGTGGTCCAGACTTCCACACCGACTGCATTAGTGTAAAGTTCTTAAAAAAGAAGCCTCCTGTCTGTTGTGAAGTATTCAAGCATGTGCTGGCAGTAATCTGTTGCTTCTGTGGTAAAACAAAACCACATTCGACAGATGTATGACCATGGGAGCACAGGCTGCGGTTTAAGTGCTGGTATTAAAAAAAAAGGCACTAAAAATGGAAAATGAGGCAGACATGTTGTTAATAAAAGACTTCTTCCGACTGATATTAATTAGTCTCTGGAGCTAAATAACGCATGTGTGGTAATTCAATAAAACATCTGATGAGTGTTTCAGAACACTGTTTCTTTAAGATGAGAATTAGCATTTGTAACATCTTAAAATTCAAAATAAATATATAAATGGCTTCGTTTTCTGTATCTCAAATCTAATTTTGGGTTAATCCTATATATTTCTAAGTGCCTCTTAATTCCAAAGCCAAAATAGACTTGTATCTTTATAATAGACATGTGCAGGGTCAAACATTTAAAACACAACATCTTTTTGGCACCCCTCCCTCCCCTGTTGATAAACAAACTTTATCTGTGTGACAGCCAACTATGATAAAGTCATCTAAGGGTACTTCATTTCAGAAAGTGCCTCTGTTGCCAATTAACTGGTGGTTAAATTTAAATCAAGCAAATGGATGTATTCCACCTTGATCAGTGGGGATATACCAGAGTCGATTTCATAAACAAATTAAGACAATTACTTGGAGACACTGTTTTATATGGAAGACAGTTTTTGCTGGTGTGGAAAAAAAATCCATTAAGTCAAAGGTTTGAATGACTTTACACTTTGTTTGCCAAAGATAATCACTTAAATTTTTATACAAAATTTTTTCGATAGTATGTCAAAATTGACACCAGTTGTTAATTCATTAAGTCCCATAAACCATCTTAAATATTTTAAATGTTTGTAACCTGCCTTTTATATTTCCTTTGTAGTTATATGATAGTGTGGCTCAACACTCACTCACTTAAAAGAAAAAGGTAGAGGTTGGGTTAAATCTGACTTCTGTGAACAGAACTAATAAGATAACATATATGTATTTAATTGCTTATCCTCTTTTGTACTGCATTTGTGCTGCATGCTTTTCTTACAGAGATGACTTTATCTTCACAAAAGTTCCAAAGCTTTTGACAGAATTTCAGGGAGCTGTAAAATCATGGCCTTTGGGTTAATGTGGATAAATACAGCCTACATCTTTACAAAATTAACAACAGTGGTGACGTACAGTCTGCAGGTGCCTCGCTCTGAGTAGCCAAATTGGCAGTTGTTGCTTGTGTAGTTTGGGAAAAATCTGTTGAGTTTGTGGTGAACTGGTTTAATTATGGCTACTCATTATTTTTTATGTCACTGAACAACCTTTTCAGCATACTGTTGTGTGATTGGTTTAGTTAGGCAATACGTACTTTGCTGCTGACAGTCTACGTGGTACGTGGAACATTAGCCGTCAAGTTAACTGAACATCTCAGCACTTTAATCACTTAGCCTATAAGTAGGCCTACACGCTAATTGGAACGCATCACCTGACTGCTCATTTACCGCACAACCCGGAGCGCAAGCCCGAGCCGGGCATTTTTGCCTTTATTTGATAGTGAACGGTAGCTGAACATCAAACAGTGGGTGAGAGAGGGAAATGAAATTGGGGCAATTGACCTGACCCTGAGATTCAAACCCAGGTCTCCCACATATTTGTGCTGTACCTACTGAGCTAGGGGCATTTTATTACATTTTCTACCGTCACTGTCCTACTAGCACAACGTGACGAAAGCAGTTTTGAGATGTCCCAAATCCTCCTTATTAAATAAGAGGCATATAATGAGTACAACTTTGATATTAGTACCTATTCTTTTTCATGTAGCCAACTGCCAACATCCATCATTCCATCCATCTTCTACCGCTTATCCGGGGCCAGGTCGCGGGAGCAGCAGTCTAAGCAGAGACGGCCAGACTTCCTGCTCCCCAGACACTTCCTCCAGCTCTTCCGGGGGGATACCGAGGCTATCTCAGGCCAGCCGTGAGACATAGTCCCTCCAGCGTGTCCTAGGTCTTCCCCAAAGCCTCCCAAAACAGGAGGTATCCAAAACAGATGCCCGAGCCACCTCAGCTGGCTCCTCTCAATGTGGAGGAGCAGCGGCTCTACTTTGAGCTCCTCCCGAGTGACCGATCTCCTCACCTTATCTCTAAAGGAGAGCCCCGCCACCCTGCGGAGAAAGCTCATTTCGGCCGCTTATATCCTGGATCTTGTTCTTTCGGTCATGACCCAAACTGCCAACAAATTTGTCATTTTAATTCTCCAAAGACTAATCACAGCAACTTTATACTATGCTGAAATATTAAAGTGAGGAGACTAAGTGGGCCCTCGAGACATGACTTTGCAGATCTTTCTAACACAGAGAAGGGTCTTCTCTAAAACAGCGCCTTAATAATACCAGGCTGGGGAATAAGAGTCTGATTATGGATTTGATAATAGTGAAGATTTAATGTTCAATATCTGCACTGCAGCAGCTACAAAACTAGATCCATTAACAACGTCCCGGGCTCCATTCAAACGCTGATGGGTGCCCATTTGTCTGCTCGAGACAAATGGGACATCACGGTGAATTACAGGGGGGAGCTTTTCAACAACAAGAAAAGGGAAATGAACCATTAGTACCAAGATACAAAGGTATATCATTTACAGACAGAGTTAATTTTGATCTTGATGCAGCCATGATTCATTTAGATGAGGCCTACCAGTAACTGTTTCCTACACTGTCTTCTTTTTAAAGATGACTTGATGAAAAGAGATTTTCAAAGTGTTTAATCCGGCAGATCACAGAGGAACAAAGGCGCTGTACAAACACTTCAGTGTAACATTCTGTAGAAATCCAATTACACATTCTCTATGAAAATACCACTGACCCAATTACAGCTGCTCCACCTACCTTGTGTTCATAATAATAAAGGGAATGGTGTATGAAGCTTCTTTGAATCTCTGCAGAGACCCTTAACAGAGATGTCTAAGAAAATGTAAATGTCAACATAAATGAGACTTTTTCCTTTATCCTAATTGAACATGTTTGAAATATGTTGAATGCTGTATGTGAGGTGCGTCCACTCCAATAGCACACAGGTTCTATCTTTAAAACAAGCTGTCAGCTAGATCAATTTTGTTTTCCATTGAGACCTGCTCATGAATATGTCTCACACTGCCCTTTGACAAAATTGAAACATGAGAAATATATTGTGGTCAAAGATAGTGCATTACCGCTAAATAAAATTTTGAGAGAAATGTAAGTAAATATGAGAAATAGAAGAAAAGCACCAAACAAGCGGCCAAAGTCCCAAAAGCCCCAGTCAAGACTTAAGAGTGTTTTTACTGCCTCTTTTATAAACTCCCTCATTACTCACTAGGTGATGACACACTGAGGTAATTAGAGCGGACTTTGAGGAGGTGTTAATCCTAGATGTGGGACCTCCTAGATCTTTTCCTCACGGACCAGAACAGCCCATTAGCTCAGTGGTAGGGAAACCCTCAGAGCACTCCCTGAAATAATAGTAACATGAGACTCCTCGGGGCGGGATGATGGGACTTGTTACATTCCCATCCTGTGGGAGCAAACGTGGAAACGTCAGTCCCCATCCTGTTCTCAACAGATTTGGGAATTATTTCCCAGAGCTATGGGGATTTCAGGGCGGGGGATTTAGGGATTAAAAATGGAGTAAAAGATTCTAATCCCATACACTTTTTGTGAGATTCACTAAATATATCCTCACAGTTCGCTTGCTGTCCAGTCTGCATCAGTGAAGAATCTACTGTTCATACACCAAAATGCTGTGTCAGCCCTGGCTTATCCACACAGCACTATGTTAGCAAATCAACACAGGACAAGTGACAGAAACTATAACAGGGCATTTGTCAATCTTTCTCCCAAGTTGTTTATTCCACTTTTAAATGTGCAATTTGAAAAGGGTGTTAACACGGCAAACGGTAAGCATTCAACTCCCTCAATACAACAGGATAAAAACAAGCATAGCATAAACTAAAGATAGCATAGTTCACCACAGATTTGGTGCCACTGATTAAAAGTAGGGATCGGTGTTTCAAGCCAAAGTGATAGTATATGCTCGGCAAAAACATCCAATAAAGTACCTAATATATGAAAGCCACAAAATGTGAGGTCTGCTTATTTTTTTATTGAAAATTTGAACATCCAATAAGACATCCAAGAGATATTTCAGGTGTGCAATTACTCGTCTACAAAACAATACACCCTCCAACAGAGAGCTTTAAAGATTCAACTTTGTGCATGGCTTTGGAATTATTATTCATCAGCAATAAATAAATAACAGTATAGCTACAGTAATATAAGTATAGCTTAAAGAACAAGCTTATTTCTGACTATAAAACACCTGCTGTCTCTCTCATCTTCAGTTCATGTGAGCTTCTGTTGTGATCCTGAAAACCCATGATTAAAGTCAAAGCCATTCACATCACCTGCCCTCGGTTTCCTCATCACTTACACCGACAGACCTAGAAGTCAGAATCCGCCCAGGCCAAAGCACATCCAACCTCTGCCTCAAAGGTCTATCAGGTCTACAAAGGACATCTGACCTTATATTAAATTCTTTTAGTCTCCAAACAGCGTCTATTCCCGCGATCAAAAGCTTCAGCAATAAAAAGGCTGATGGATTAAAAGCATGGCTGAACTGCAATCTTCAGCAGCTGACAGTTAACACCCTGACACAGAGGTGTGATGACCTTTCTGTTGTAAAAATTATTGATGTAAGGCGACCTGGAGGTTTGAGCCCGGTCTGCGGCTCCGCGTGTCTCACCCAGAATCCTCTTGTTGCATCAGACCACTTTGGTGTTCTGTCCTTCCTTCCATCAAAGCAAAACTTTCTCAAGAATAGAACTTCTTCAAAGCAAAAGACACATGCAACAAACTGCTGTTCAAAGAATTCACTTTTGCACCACTTTCTGAAACCAGAACTAGTCTGTGGTTCTTATTCATTTTTAATGGCAGTAGTGTGTGTGTGTATCTGTCACTATTCTGTTATGAAGTGCAAATAAAATAGCAGCGTGTTAGGCAGCGGTGACATTAGTGATTCTGTTCTTTGTCGCTTCTTTGCATTGCCTTCAGACCCGTTCTTTCTTAGCCTATTTACACTACAAAAAAAAGTATTTGGTTTTCAAAACAGAAAATGGTCTGCAAGATGAAATACCTGGTCTGCGAGACGAAAGAAAAAAAAAGTGTGCCAAATTCAAAGCAAATACCGGCTTTAAATGTTTGTCCCCTTAAGGCTCATACAAATACAAATGCACAAATTCCTGCCACTTAGATTGATGATCGAATTCTGTCAATCACTGTTCTAAAATGTTTCCTTTGCAAGTCTTTCTTTTCCACATCTCTATGTCTGCAGCAGAAGGAATCAGTGATGTCAACCACACTCAATCTCCGAAGCCGCGGATGACAGCAGAATTTATTTACAAAGCAAGAGAGACATACAGTATTTGGAAAAAGGTAAAAGACAGGACAGTCACAAAGTTGGTTGTATAAAAGGTAAAAGTGGATGCATCTACAGCCATTGTATCTGGTATTGGTGTTAGTGGGCTTTTCAATTGTCAGTCAAATCAGCCAAGTCAGTCAAAGTTATTTCTGAGATACTACATTGATTATTCAACAGCACTTGCCACCTTTGTTTTGAATATAATGCTTCTGTCTGAACATTTCCACTCACTTCTCTCCGAGTCAATATAACACCTTAGGGCTGACAGGCTCTGGTTGTGACTGAGTAGTCAACTTATCAATCACAGTCCACTAAAATCAGAATGAAAAGTCATATATTTGAGTTATTACAGTTGTCTCTACTGTTAGTGAATGCAGCACAGCTCCAGCTCTGAACAGACACTTACTGCACTGCTTCACTGCTATAGGTTAAGAGTGTGAGCTGATGCTAGTTTCCTTGTGCATTGCCTCACTGTACACCAAACAGTGGCAGTGCCAGACAATTTTTCTCATGGTGGCCAGATCATGGTTGCTGCTCACACAGGTGGTGGCACAGAAACAGATATTATCTTATTTTCTGTGGTATTTTCTGTAGTCACTGTAGATCTAGTTTTGCACACAGTGACTGACATAAAGAATTACACTACACAATAAATAAAGTTTCCCATAACTTTTCTTTAAATACTCCTTACCTCTGCTGAACATTACAATTAATGTTTCAAGATAAAACGCAACCGACAAATATGTACATTAATACTCTACATTAGAATTAGAATTACTTACTATTACAAATATTTTTGACATACACTATTTGTGAAAAGAAGTCGAGCTAAATGCTGAGCACCACATTAGAGTTGAATCATAGTAAAAGGTATCAGTTAAATAAGGAATCAGTTTAAAGCCAAACCATTTGAATTACTCTAGGTGTTTTTTACTAAATGAATATATATATATATATATATATATATATATATATATATATATATATATATATATATATATATATATATATATTCATTTATATTCATCTCTCTCTCTCTCTATATATATATATATATATATAGAGAGAGAGAGAGAGAAAAGCCGTTGTGGTTGATGTGGCAATACCAAGTGATTGCAACATCAGGAAAAAAGAACATGAGAAATTAGAGAAATACCAAGGGCTCAGAGAAGAGCTAGAAAAGACTTGGAAGGTGAAGGCGACAGTGGTGCCCATGGTCATTGGAGCACTCGGGGCAGTGACCCCCAATCTGGAAGAGTGGCTACAGCAGATCCCTGGAAGAACACCAGACATCTCAATCCAGAAAAGTGCAGTACGAGGAACAGCAAAGATACTGCGCAGAACCCTCAAGCTCCCAGGCCTCTGGTAGAGGACCCGAGCTCGAAGGATGAGACCACCCGCGGAGGGTGAAGGACAAAGTTTTTTTTTTTTTTTTTTTTTTAATATATATTTATATATATATATATACACACTAATTATATTTTAGTATATTAGCTTGTTTTATAAATCACTTTTTAACTAACGTATGGGCTAGAGGACTCCTGTTTGGTGGGTCTATATGAGCTCAATAAAAAGAAACACTTAAATCAATCTCATTTACAAACATTAGTAAAATAAATGAGTGTACGGTATTCAGTTTTAGCTCTGTCCTTCTGTTTACAAGTAACTAACTTCTGATGGAAAACTTTGTTAATCTTCTCATTCTCAGTAGGGCCTAGGGCCACTTTAATACACGTCCATCTATGTGGCCTAAATGATCTTAAATCTTATAACTGTGCCTGAGAAAGCTTACGCATGAACTGGGAGTTCACTGCAGAATTATTTTGAGTGAAGGGCGGGGGTCACAGAGCAGCTCAGAGAAGCACTGAGAGCTGCCACAACAGCCTCCATCCAACTCACTCTTTTAACACAGTATGAACATTATTTTTATCTATTGACAAGTCCTGCTGACACAGGAGCAGCACCTTCTCTCTGTCTCAGCTCTGTCCTGACTTCATTGTGAACTCTTTTTAGTTGCCTTCCCTTTTCCTAATCTTTCCAAAAGCTGATTGGCTGACACAGAAGACATCCTCATTCTGAGTGGGAACCAGGGTTCTTGGATCCGATGAACTTTCAGTTCACTTTTTCAACTGTATGTCCTTTATAATATTTCAGTCTTGACATCTGGAAATGCTCACAACTTTATTGCCTGCTTGCACTCTATACTGTCTCAGATTATCACACAGCCATTTCTCTGCAGCTGCTGTTTGTGGGATGTGTCTCCAGTTAAAAACACTGGTGCATCTATTACATCTGTGATCCCATCCTCCTCGGGCAATGCGGCGCGTGGTTGGGAGGACGAGGAAGCTAAATCACACTGATGGCTATAATGACCAATGATGCCTAACGGGAGGAGACATTTCTAACTGCGTCTGTGCCTCCCTTGTGGCTAACAAATCAATGCCAGCTTGTCCTCAAAATGTCAAGTGACAGCGACTCTTAGGCTTTAAAAGACAGACTGGGATGAGGTTATTTCTTAAATAGCTTTACCAGAGAAGTTTTTATAACAGCTTTACGTCAATGCTCCCAGGCACAGCGGACGATAGGTGTGAGTTACATCCCCAGGAAACTGCAGTGAAAGATGGGCAACACTGCTCCAAAGCCAAAGGCAGCAGAAGAACTTTTGGACATTTAAAAAAGTGATATTCCTAACTAAATAAATAACCTTTTTTGTGATACCACTTGCCTGCAATTGTCAGGTTTTGTCTAATGGGGCACAACAGACATATCACTTTAAGGCCACTTCAGTTGGGTTTTATCATCATCTTCTCATCGTCTGTTTGTTTAGACAACGCAGACAATCTAATCTTTCTAATTAATTCTGTCTGATTCTGAGGCCTGACCAGATGATTTCCTCCCGTCTAATCCAGGTCATTTGGTCCCCCTCTAATTATTTATTGAGCTTCCTCTTGCCTAGAAAATAAACTCAGACAAAAGTGGTTGATATGCAGAGGACAGATAGGCCATGGACGGGGAGATTCATCAAACATTTGTAAACACGGGCTGCTCAATCTTGCTCCTTTTGGGACTTCTTTTTATTTTTGGTAAGGTAAATTAGCTCTGAAGATGAATAGGACTCCGTTTAAGAGCATGTACATGTTTTTTTTTGTGTGTGTGTATCTAATTAATAGTCTGGTGTGCGCGCCTGTAAATAAACAAGTTTTAAAAGACTGAAAAGCAAAGATATGAATCTGCTAATTACCTCACGTACACTTTGGAGATCTACTTCTTTACTTATCTTGCCTTTAGAAAAAAAATGCTTGAATTGGAAAATGTGTTAGCCCGTCACTCAACCTTAAAAACACATCTGACTAACACCCCAGCCTTGAGAAAAAAACATTAGCAAACAGAAACAAACAAAAAACAGCACAAAAAAAAAAAGCTTAATTGAATTCATCCAATTTTTACTTGTTTGCTCAAAGCTAAAAGCATGTATTCATTCACACTTGCTTTGGTATTCGCGGATTCATTTTCAACACTTTCAATCAACTCTAGAGTGCCATTATTACTTAATGCACCACTTAGGCTATGGTAACCGCGAACACAACACGGTCAGAGAGGATGATTGTAGCTGTGTTATGGCACAAGTGGATGTCAGCTCAGTTAGATTTTAGTGTGGGTGGACATGTTCTGGTTTGGGCTGGGAATCCACATCATCATCATCATCATCATCAACCACAGAAGCACTCAGGCGAGCTTTGGGTCTTGTCAGCTAGGCATTATCCAAGTTTGGCTCATAATTTTTTTTTTTTTTTTTTTGTGGAATACTCATCATAATTTTGGCTGAAGTCCGGCAACCAGATTTAGGCCATCGTTCGACCGTGCCATTTTGGCTACCTACGCAACACTCCATGCTTCAGGTCCATCTGGGAAAAACACCACAATATCACAACAGTAATGAACTCTGCTGATGAGATCCTGGTTTCTTCACTCATTACTGATCTTTACTAAATTGGAAAGAACCTGTAATAGATGTACATGGGGAAAACACAGTCAATACCCTCCAAACATCAAAGACTACTACTGCCCCGTTTCAGTCCACACACTAACCTTCAGACTATTTTTACTCTCACATGAGCTAACCCTCTGGTGAGAGCTTTAATGACCCTACCCTGCACTGATACGTGGTAAACATCTTTCAAACAGCAAGACAGTTTCGAGGGAGCTTCATAATTTGTAGCACTAGAGCTGTTTTTTTTTTGTCAATAATTCATAGAAAGGAGCATTTTGATGAGAACGCTAACAATTGCAAACATACTGTCATTAAAGTCATTTGTTACTAATCAGTGATCCTTAGGGTAAACGTGAGAGCATGAATGTTTTTGTGATTGCACGGTCCACATTAAACAAAACTTCAGTCGTCTGGAACTAAAGTATTGAATTGATTGGATATTGATTGGTGCTTCTTTAAATTGTGCTTTGTGGAAAAAATGTAAGCATGTGGAAATGTAGTGTCAAATGTTCATTGTAAAAATTACACCCAATGGAGCTTTTTGAACACAGTCTTACCCAATAGCACCATTACTAATGCAAACAGGTTACAGCCAATGCCTCACATTAGCATTAATGTACAACAAAACATTAAATTAATGTCAGTAAAATTGAAACTACAACCAGTGTCATTGTCTATTATTACAAACACTGCCATAAACTCAAGCAGGATCCTCGCCTATGCCCTGTCCCATAAATACTGGACCCCTCTCACGATGGCTTATTAATTCAGCAAATTATATTTAGCAGCAGCGTATAAAAACATCCTGTTGTATGTGTTTACAAGGTAGGGATGAGGCAGTATCCTTGTGGAGGATAAACTCATCAGTCCATCCAGGAAGCAGACAGACTTCCCTTTATTGTTTGATCCCTTGAGCAGCAAGCAAATTCTCAAGGAAGTTCTTTGTCCTCTTGCAGCCACAAATAAAAGAATAAAAGAGGCATACATCAAAATAGACAAAACATTTTAAAAAATAAATGAAAAATGAGAATAAAATGTAATTGTTTATAACTAGTATTAGGGCCATTTTCTATAGAGAATGTGCATTAAAGTAGTACAGTAACATCAATCTGTTTTAGCCTTATCACTGCTAGGAACCTAAAACAAACACCAAAAAAAAGTGAATTTAATTTATTTAACAGGACCTACGTTGCTTAAAAACAACCACGTTGCCAAAAATGTTAGCATATCTTTAGGACTCACCTTTTTGTGTGTTGTTTACTGTTCTGTCAGC
Organism: Neodontobutis hainanensis; assembly: GCA_024349245.1. Lineage (NCBI taxonomy): Eukaryota > Metazoa > Chordata > Actinopteri > Gobiiformes > Odontobutidae > Neodontobutis > Neodontobutis hainanensis. The sequence goes on along the minus strand of JALDNG010000016.1, from coordinate 2,635,997 downwards.
ATTTTCTGCGGACGTGGATAGGCACAAGACAAGACCAAAGACCACACAAGCGAAGTTCCTCCGCCGGCGCCAGGTTCTCATGATGCCCGGGTTGGGTGAAGTGAAACCGGCTAAGGCTGTCCGCTCACACCGGTGACAGCTCGAAAATTCAAGACAAAAGTGCTCTCAGGAGCCGAAAGAATAAGTAAAGAGCAGAAAAACAAAGATGTCCAACAAAATGTAGCGGCTTGTCACTCCAATAAAGAAGCTGTCAAAAAGTTTGTAGCAGTCGGATGTAAGAATTTAGAGACAAACGTGACTCTTATTACATGTGTTGACTGGAGGTTTTCTGAGCAGAGGTGTTGCTTTTGTGATAGAAGTCACAGGGAGCGGGGGAAACCAGAGAATGAAGGGATGTTGGAAAGAGAAGAGTGAAGCTGACTTGCACCGGAGCAGCGCCACTTTGCCATGTGCTCGGTGAAGTCCGCTGGGTCCTAGCGCCGACCCACCCAGAGCTCAGGACCTGGACCTGACTAGTCAAATGTTACAAGGGATTTGAAAACACACACATGCTGGTGCTTTCATAAATGTTTAAAACAAGTCAGGTTGGTATACTGAATAAAATGTTTAGCTTAGCTTGCTATAAAAAGATAAGATAAAAAAAATTCCCGTAGAATTTGTTCTGCTCATGGAAGTACAATGGAAAAATGGAAAAAAAAGACTGATTGTTATTGAATTGAACAAACCTCTGTCCATGCCCTCTTACTAAAGGGGATAGTCAAATCCAGGGGGGCCACCATAAGACACCTTTGCTCTTTATTATTTATTCTTCCGTGAGAAAACAGGAAGGAAATAAATGCTGCTCACCAATAAACATGACAACCCATCTCTCATTTGAAATACACACACGCACACATAGGTGGAACCTGCATCACACTGGCCCCATCTGTGTATTGTGCAGACTACCTGGTGTGGTTCAGACTAATCTTTTTAGTGTGCTTATGCTGTAGGCACAAAGCCACAGATGGCTCTGCAAGAGTCAGTTCACTGAACTAAAGCTAGACAGGACAATTTGTGCTTGATTTCCCTGTTCTATTTTTTCAAGCATATATTGAATTACTGGCTTTCCACCAGATTTGGTTGACTGGTCAGTTTTAAATGATTGTGAATATGAATTTAAAGTACAGAATACACTGTAAACTATGACAGAACTATGTGAATACTACTTTATTATCACACTATATCTTTAAGGTTGTTTGCTACCCATTTTAACAAACCCCACAGGGCTGGAGAAGTTAAACTTTACTATGTTATGGTACTATAAGGTTATGTTTTTCAAAGAGATTTATCAGGCTTTAAAAGTAAATGACCAATCAGAACTTATATAAAAGTTAGTCAAGAGCCCATTATTTTTTATTTTATTTAAATTGGAAACATTGGGAAATGTATCTATTGTAAGTCATATTTTCATTGCACTTAATAGTTTCTTATAGTGACTGTAAAACAGTTGCCAGTCAAATGACTAAAGATTTTAAACACCGGCTAAGCTCAGATGCTCACAATTAGCCTTGGTAAGCTTCTCTAGTGTCTCTTTTGTAGTCTTTTCTAAGTCAGAGGTATTGGTTTTCCCCTCCAGGCATTCGAATCAGTCAAGGCCACGTGTGATGCTGCCCCAAGATTCCTCAGTGCACGCAGTCCACATTATGCAGAAATAGCAATGTGACATGCAGACACATGATGCCTGGGAGCGGGTAGGTCTGAGTGACAGGAGCCCTTCTCCACATATACGTCTCACTGTCAGTCTGTGCTCATCCTCTGGAACCAGCCCACATGGCAGGATAACAGTCCTCCCATGTGAATTTCTCTAATAAACGACCTCTCAGGTAACAACTATCAATCACAAGTCAGCAAATTTGAATACATGTATGCTTTTAGATAACATTTCTATAGCCTACAATCAATCATCTTCAAGGGTGAGGAATTTAACCCTTTTATTGTGTCATCATGGACATCTGCACTATGTATGTTTGAGCATTTTCTACAATTTGCAGTATGTCCTTCCCGTTGCCTTCCTCATCCCAGAAGACTATTTAAACACCAGAGAGGTGTCAGTCACCTTTACAGACTCTATATGTAGACCGCAGTTGCACACAAGTCTCCTGTCTTATTACAATGTCATCTCTGGTGTAGAATTCAGTGACAAAGGCCCCCTTTCAGAGTGAGACACGTCTCCTGAGTTCGATTAGCTTGGAATTCCACTGTTCCGGATAGAAGGTTCCAAGAGGCCTCCGGGCCGACATGAATTCAATGACGAAAACCAGTCACAAAACCCTCCCTATTTTTTTGACATTTATAAACACCTACTGTACCAATGACATGGTGAAGGTGCTTAGCTCAGAGCAATCAGTTTCAAGTTCCTGGAAAATGAGGTATGCATATATACAGTGTCCTTGGGAAGTTTTTTATTTTTTATTTTTTCTCATTTGTTCATTTATTTTGCGCAAAAAGCAATGACAGTATCATAATTAGGTTTTTATTTGGTTATAATAATACCACAGAATAATCATGTATCCAAAAACACTTTAATTATTCAATTCTCTTACCATTTTATATAAATAAGAATCAGCATATTTTTGTTTTTGTATCTGTAAACTGTCAATAAACCTGAATATATTTTTCTATTGCAGTAGGCTTTGCTATTTCTAAAAATTTGTCAGCAATGTCTGCAGCTAGATTTCATTCTCCAGCACTTTCAAGCATTAACACTGCAATTAACAACATAAACTGAAGTCAGAGTCCAAGTTAGACGCTGCAGTCTGCAAACGATGCGGACGTCCTTTTGTTGTGTTGCGTTTATCTTTGTAGAACTTGGTCCAGGAGTTTCTGCGAAAAGAAGAAAGAAAACAACAATAGCACAGTTTTCTCCAAAAGGCATCAACTCCGAACTTCCTTTTTTCACCCCTCCTTGTCCTGAATGTCTTAAGCACAGCTGTGCGTCACAATGGCCACAACTCCTGCTGCTAAATTGGCTTCCACTTCCATCAGCCTCGCCCCTGAGGTGACTAAACCCAGGTAGGAAGAATAATTCTAGCTTACTATCTGTCCAAACACCCCACTATGCAATCACCCGTCTCATACAGTCCACACAAACAGCTGCAATCTCATTTTTCAGCCGGTGCTTTAAGCCACCCAGCGCAATCGCAAAACCCCACTGTGAGTCTTCTACGTCTGGAAATGTTGGAGACTTTGTGACAAAAAAAATGAAATCTGTAAAACACACACAAGTCGGTGTTTATCAGGAAGAAGCAAAGTCCCCTTTTCTCTGGCAATCTCAGTCAGGTTGAGTCCAGCTAATAGCTTTATTTGAGAGGTGCTGAGGTCACACTGGCTCCATAACTGTAATATAACTGCTCCATTTCCCCAAGAAATAAAATATTTCCTTATATACCACAATTTGCTGCGGTGCTATAGTAGCTATCTGCTTCAGTAAACCATACTGCAACACAGATGTATCGTAGCCAATCATATTTATGTCACCCCTTTAAGAAGATACACACGTCTCAAAGCAGCACATCTGAAGCTGCAATGATTGTGTAATTATCAGTGAGAAACTGGGAGACACCTCTTCATATTTTTCACGTCACACCCAGCTGTCAGTGAATTGATTGTTGTGGTTAGGTCATAATGGGAGCGTGTGAGAGAGGTGCATCTACAAGGTAATCTGGATAGATGTCCCTGACAGTGTATGTCCTGAATTAAGCTGTTGTTTTAAATATGACCCACACTTGAATGAGCTATTTATCATATTTAATTTGTCTGGTAATTAATAAGAGAGAAAAAGTCTTTACATAGCTTACTCCTGGAATGAATTGCAAAAAAATGCTCCTTTATTGTATGGGTAAAAAAAAATATTGTTGAAAAAAATAAATCCTTTTATTGTGCAATAAAACACATAAAGGAGCACCTTAAAGCAGTTAAACAGTGACCTCTGCTGGAAAGTTGTAAAAACCAAGCTGTAGAAATGACTACACGCATAAATGTAATCTAATTTTCAATAACAACAATTTTACATTTACAGCAGATCAATTATAGAGTCAGTGACCTGCCTTATTTCTAAGTACTTAAGTTTAACAGTCAATATTTAACTTGATGGGACATTTTAAAGGCACAATAGACAGCTTAGCTGTTTGACCCCACTTTAATAATGTAAGTAACGTAACATTTCTGATTTTGCCAGCTTGCATAACAGCATCCTACTATGTTCCTAAAGTCATATATTATGACTTACTGTATGTAGAACATAGTCACAGTACCTTTTTAAAGACTTCGGCTCTTAATCTGTTAGTTTGTGATATGGCTCTTTTTTTCTCCTCCTCCCTCTTCTTGGTCACTTCTGGGAGCATGTTGTAAATCCTGCACATAAAAAGGGAATATAAAACTGTAGAAAGGGGGAATATAGCAGTGTGAATGTGACTGTGCCAACAAGCTGGCAAACACAAAGTGAAAGAGTTTTATCTAGTCAGACCTGCAGCCTGCACAAACCTGGATCCACAGATAAACAGGTCTCACACACTCTCTCTTTCACTGCTGCAACTCCAGCCAATTTGTTAAGAGATCTTCTGACTCAGATAGTGTCACTTTAGAAAAAAATTACAATGGGCAGTCATCATCTGATCAGCTGTGCCTTCTCAGATAAGACCAAGCAAAAAAAAAAATTGTCAAAGATAAGGTGTACGCGGGGTGGCTTATATTGCATGTCAAGACATTCGGACATCAGCCATCTTTTGTGTCTTTGAATTAAGTCTAAATCCAGCACCAAGTGGAAAAATAAACAGGTTTGATGGATGTAAGTACAAAGAATGAGGAAAGGCTGAGTGACACTCTGAAGGGTGGGTTTGGTTTTGGACAACTCACCGGCTGGACCTCAGCTGCATCTCTCTGCCCGATATAGTCCTCTCTCTGGGCTTGAAAAGGTTATCTTGGACACACACACAAATCAGAATTAGTATGTAAATAAATGATGTATATGGACTGTAAGGGATGTCTCTTTTACAGAGAAATACAGTGGCAAGAACAAGTATGTAAATCTTATGGGATTTCATGGTTTTATGAATAAATTGGTCTTAAAGTGTGATCTGATCTTCATCTAAGTCATGGGTATCGACAAACATAATATGTCTAAAAATATTTACACAATAAAATTCTGATCTTTAATGTCTTTATTGTGGACAACCAAAATAACTCCTAGTGCTTGTAGAAAAAGCAAGTGAACCCTTGAGTTAATGAGCTCAAAAAAGCAAATTGAAGTCAGGTTGTAGCACACGTGGAGTCTCCTTAGGATAATATGTTTGGAGGTGTGGACTACAGCTACTTTGATAAAAACTTTCAAAGTTTGCTTTGCACAACATGCTTATGTGAGCCATGCGTCACCAAAAAGAGCTTTCAGATGAGCTACAATCAAGAACTGTTGCTTTACATAAAGCTGGAAAGGGTTAATTTTACACACATTATGTTTGTCAATTCCCTTGACTTAAATAAAGTTTAAGTCATAATTCATAATATTATAAAATTCCAAAAGGTTCACATACATTTTTTTGCTACTGTACATCACAGGAACATATAGACACATAAAGTATTCAGAAAGCATTTATAGCATACATGCATTTGTTTATTCCATTTCAATTTTAAATACTATAAAAGGCTTCTTTCTTCCAAGCATCAGCCATAGGCTCAGGTGTTTTCATGGAAATAGGCACAAAAAAGATGCTGTGGCAATCTTTCCAATCGGCTCCAAACTATACTCAGATGTTCACTGGCAGCATGGTTGGTCAAATACAGCCAACAAGCTTTGGACTCAGATTAGTGCAGTATATGGCAACCTGCAATGCATTAAATAAGGTTTATTCTTTCATAGAGATGACTTTGAGGCTATATACAGAATTTGAATGACTTTGAGGGTGAGGATTGAATGCCAAAAAGGTAAGGCGTGAATGACTTCATAATTAATTATGTCACTTACTGGTGATGGAGATTTGCAGGTTTGCTGTAGCATTATTGTGATTCCAGCAATTAATAAATTTTCAAAGTTTGAATTTTTGAGCATTATTGACAGTTCTGGATGAGGCTACATTAGAAAAGAACAAACTGGCATCAAACATACTTTGTATCTCCAAACCATGAACACCGCAAAACCAGTAGGACCTATGTGTATCATCTGCCACTAGAGGGCTCTCAATAAAAACTACAATACATAGTTCTACACATAGCTATGAATATTAGTTAAGTAATATTCTTCTTAAAGACAGACTTCAATACTATACTTTTTTCCCCCCAATGTTATATTTGTTTTTCTCTTTTTGATATAAAGAAAAGTTTAAACAATGGAATTTGTATTGTGAAAGGCAATTACTCGTAGTAGATTATGTAAATGTTATTTAATATAATGCATCTATTGTTGTGTTTCCAGTCTGTTTAATTCCAAGTTTACAATCCAAATGAATACAAAACAGGCGGTATTTATAATGGCTTTTTTGCTTTAATATTACTAAAAGCCTATAAATTCCAGCTATGCAATTAACATTACTGCAATCAGGAAACAAACAATACTTCATGAAACATTTTAAATTGTTGCATTACAATCATCTGGAAAGCTCTTTTAGCTGTGGACTGCTGCCTTTATGATTTCTGATGAAATAAATGTTCCTTCTGACCTTGTTGAGTCACTGAAAACCAATCGTCTCTGTCCTGATAAAGATTAATTATGTAGAAAACAAGTCTTCCTGCTCTCAGACACGACACTAAAAAAAACAAAAACAAAAAAAAACTGAAGACTCTGATTGTAATGCTGATAGTGGCCAGCAGAGAGCAAAGTTGGATAGATGCCACTACTGTAGAGTGAGGATTTATATACTTTCTCCTGAGCAGCTGTGGATGTCATTGAATTAAATGTAGATGTGGAACCGTGACAGACCTCTGTGGCACTCATTCTATTTTTATTTCCTTCAATTATAAATGTCTTGAACGGGCTGATTTCTGGGAGACCTTATGCTGACTGTGAGCTGTCACTTGGATCTTAAAGTCAACCCAGAGTAACACTTGGATTAAAGTGGTGGTTCATGGTTAATCTGTTTAAAGAAATGCATTGTTTGTTGTATAAAAACACTATCAATCTTTCTCCAGGTTGTAGCCAGGAAATCTTACCGCTAAGTGGGTCCGGTGTGGTGCAGTTCCTCTTTTGTTTGCCGCGATCTTCCCTGAGGCCGTGCACCAGATCTGGGTTAGAGCCGTGCTGCGCTCTCCGTCTCCTGGCCCTCTGCTCCAGCCTCTTCACCCGGCTCTGGGAGCGACTGATGAAGTCAGGTCTGAACAGCTCCAGAGCTTCCTGTGAGCGCACAATGAGCAATAACAATATGTTGAAAGAATACAGCACCCACATAGATTAATCTGTGGGAATATATGCTTCATCAGCAGCTCGTAAATGGTAAAGATGTGATGTAGGTAACGGCTTGCCTTGCTTTGGCAGAACATTGGAGCTTTAGTCACTGAGGGGAAATCCAAGAATATTTTGCAAAACATTAAAATTTAACTAAATTAAATATCAGAGAGGGAAATTCTAAGACGTTTAATGCCCCTCTTACTCTAACCTTGTTGAAACAATGTTATCCAGAATTCAGATGGAGAACTTTAAAATAAATCTTCCTTAAGTACCACACAATATGCTCTGTATGCAAGGTAATTTCGTTTTATGTTTTCAGCGGTATGTTTCTGGCTTTAAAACATTCCCAAAGTTGCAATAATATGAAAAAGTCTGAGCTGTCTCAAGCACATACAGATGAATAACAACATTCTCGGTGTGTGTTGGGTTGCTGTGTCCCATCCCTGTGTCATTGATTATAAACCAAAGTTTAGGGCCTGGGTAGAACCTTGAGAAAGCCCTTGTGTTTTATGACACCAGTGGCGGGTGATCACACTTGTGGAGATTGTATTGGATGGATGTGTTAGGAATAGCACATAAGTCTGACTACTGGTTCGATCAAAAGTAGTAAGACGAATAAATGTGGCACATCTAAAATCTTACATTGTGGTAGATCAAGATGACATATAACATTGTAACAAATTTTTTAAAATTACTTTAACTGTCTTAAAGGATTGCAGGTATCACATGCACAAATATACATATACATACATACAATATATATATATATATATATATATATATATATATATATATATATATATATATATATATATATTTTATTATTTTAAAGAATTGAAATGCATAAATGTCCTGGTATTTTATGTGTCAAGTTAACTTTCATTAACCAGAATATACCTAAACCAATTGCAGATCCTTGTGGCTGCATATAGTAGTACATGGTACTCAGTAAATTATTTAACCCATGACTTTTGTTGTAGGTGTGAAGCCAGGATTAGATAGGCCTGCACACTTGTTCTGCTGAATGGATTCAATATCTTGATGCAAAAACTACGTAGAAATCAGGCCTTGAGGGAAAAAATTGTCCTTTTTAAGCTATTCTAAGCTTTACCCCAATTAAAAATATATATTTCAATTCTACTTTATATGTGCAAGCACCACTCATTGTGCTGTGCTCTCCTGTGATCGTCCTGAATTATTTCACTGAGCAATTATTTAATACCAAATCATGTAAAAAGGCATATGGCTCCTACTTGGAGACTAAGACACTTGGCTGCCCCATCCACAGAGTCGTCCTTCAGTCGGGAATGATAATAGCAGGTCTCGTCTTTATATAAAGATGCCATCTTTTTAAGCTTTGTGGTACAATCACATTTGAGCTCTTCCTCGTTCTTGACACTTTCCGCTTGCTTGTCCCATGATCTGGACTCTGCTTGGAACACAAACAGAGGGAGAAAGCCACATAAACAACACAAGAAAAAAACAAAAAACAAAAGCCCTGGCTGGCGTGTGTTTCTTTTGTTATAACTGTTGTATGAGAGCTATAGAGCTAATAGGATGGACTGTATTACTTCTCCACTCAGACTGACTTATAGCACAATTTTCACAATGTTCTTGAGTCCCGTCCAAGCTTTTATGATCTGGAGAAACAGGAAAATGAACAGACTTCACACTGACCCTAACACACAGCGACACACACAGACACACACCACAGTATATGCCCACAACTCATAGACAGGGAGAGAGAAAGACCCAGAGGGGAGACGAGTGTGGCCTATGAATAATGTAAGAGATGACAGTGCATCCATCCTGCGCCATAGCCTCATCTCTCTGCTGTTAGTGGAATATACATCCCGACTGAATCCCTGGCTGCTATGGGGTATGCAGGTAGAGCAACACCACATGCTTCTCGAAACACACACACAACTGGTTCAACAAGATACACTGTGCCTTGCCCTTTAGGCATACGAATAAATGAAGAGAAGTCAACCAAAGGAGCTGTTAAAACTGAAGTGAGTCACAGAGTTGAATATTGTCCTTTAATGAATGGCAATGTATGCAGCACTAAAAAGATGTTGCAGAGCTATTGTTTTTTTATGAAAGAATCCATGTAACTGTGAACAAAGAGCGGTAACACTACGTCTTTGCTCTAGGCACTAAAATCACAAGATAAAAAGTGTCTTTTATCACTGGCCTTTCCTGCAAAAATGTATGGCTGTGGAATTTGTTGCTAGCTCTTACAAAAGTGAAGGTTGGCTCCAAGAAGCCTTTACCCACATTGAGGCTCATGTACAAAATATAACTTTTTTAACTTTGTTTTTTACATTTAACATCATTCTTGTCTCATTGCTGGGGTGTTTACACAATGGCTAAACATAAACATTTGCCTGTAGTGTAACTAAATCCATCTGCGTTCAGTAGGCCAGTAGGGGCATAGTGTCATCACACACAAAGTAATAACTTCACTCAGCCTTTTTTCCATTTTTCAGATTTTCCAAATCCTGATTCAATTCATTTTTAGGGTTACAATTTTATTTGACTTTTTTCTTTACGTTATGGACAAGAGGGGAACGCAGCTTTAGAGTGCTGAGTTTAGAGTACACTCCCCAGTTTAGATAATTTTTTTCTTATGAAGCCTGCAGGCTTCTGCCAAACCAGTTGTGTTACTTGTGGATGCATACGGTTTACTAAAACAGAGTAGAGTTTACAAACTGAGTTGTCCATGCAGTGGCCCTGTTGGTTTGAGTCCATAGACGGCATTATATTACAGTAAAGCCATGCATTCTGCATGAACACTACAGGAGAAGATCTTATCTACAGTTTCTCTCAATTCTCTCACACAATTAAATTTTTTTCAACCAAAACATTTAGTGCATTCAAGTAAAAAAAAAGTGTTTAAAGGTGCTAAAATTCCAGACGATGCTATGTGCTCCTTTTTTTCTGTACCAATATTGTTTTGTTGTCACTCTCACCGCCGGCAAGGTTGTTTTTTTTACTTTTTTTTATAGATAGATGGATTTAGACCTGGTTAATTATTTTGTGCTCAATAATAATTAGTTCTTATTAACTTTAGCTGAGCGCTAAAGCCCCTGAGGACAGACACTCACAGAAGGCAGCACATGAGCCAGAACATTATTACATCTCTCTGACCAGGGCCTCAAACACGTAAACACTTAGTTTAAGGGTCTGACTGTGTTATGAAAAAATAACTTATGGCTCAGAGATGGCTCAGACTCGGGACGGCAGTAGCCTTTAAAATCTAGCTTTTAGTGCTAACACAGATTACTGCTTTCTGTTCTCCATCCGGAAACGGGAAATTTATGATTATTTTCTGTCCATTTTGGAGAGAGTAAAGCTCAGAAACAGACATGTTTTTATTGTGCAAGCCTCCCTCGTTAAGTCAACACCAACAATTAGCCTTTTGATCAAGTGGATTTATATCACTATTTCCATTGTTTAAAGTTTATAAATTGTACTGATATTGTGCACATCCACCTCCTGAACTGACTCTGTGACAGTGACATTAGGGAGGTGTGTATTTAGCCTCGAGGCCGTCTCAAAGAGCATCATGGATCTCCCATACACAATTTTTACTTTCTCCAGGACAGCAATAGACTCGAGCCCTGGATGTGGGGCCAGATGAAAAGCTGTAGGGGGTCTGATGTGGCCCCCGGTTGATGATCACTGGAATATGGTTTGGTTTTACACTGTGTGAGTTTGACCAAGAAGTTTGACTGATATAGCATCTTGGATTGTTGTAAAGTAGATAGGCTAATACATGAAGACAGCTTCTGAATTCTGTACGTGCAAGGGAACCGTGTTATTTAGAAAGATCACATTTATGTATGAATCGAGATCATAATTCTTTTTTCAATTATTGTGCAGCCCTAGACTCTCCAGTGTAAGGGTCTGCCCCACTCAAATGAGATCCCCCTCAGTGGCCTATTCTACTTTCCATGGCCGCTTTTCTTTAACCTTGATTTCTTTTTTTTTTCTGGTGCAAGGAGACTGAAGTGAAAATCATGCAAATACAATCTATGTTTAGACATTGCCAGACTACTGCTAAAATATATTACGGCATTAGGAGTCTGGAGGGAGAGAACGGGTTTGTTCTTTTTATCAAACCGGAGATGAGTGCCCTGGACGGCATGCATTTGGAATATACGTTTAGATTTGTGAGGTCCATTACTAATGCATGAGATAAATCAAAACGGCGAGTGACAAATATGACCCCTCCCCCTTCGCTAACACCAACATGGCACTGCGCTCTGCTGGCACTTGGAAATGTGATCTGATCTAGAGTAGCTTTCAAATATATGAGCCACTGAGGGGAGGATATACAGATCAATTGGCATGGTACTTTAAGATTTTTACAGTTGAAGCAAGATGATGAAATTCATACCTGAGTCACTATGAAAGCAGTGCAGCCTGTGCTTGAAATTGGTCTGGTTAGTCTGCACAGCCTCATCTGCATTCCCCTTCTGCCTGGCAGCCTTTATGTTAGCGCGGCTTGGCCCTCGGAATGACAATAATCCTGGAGTAGCACTGTGGCGCTGTGTGTCTGGATCGTGAGCCTTGCTGTTAACGCCATAAGCTGGGGGGGCTATTTGCTCGACCTTGCGGCCCTGCTGCTTTGATTGAAGGCCTCGGCAGTGACTCAAAGCGCCACTCACTTGGCCGCTGCACTTGTAAGAAGCTCTCCTTTGATTTGTATTTGTTGCTGTTTGTCTGTGTTTTTTTACGCCGAGACTCAAAGACAAGGTGGACCTTTGCAAAGTGGGGCTTCTCTCGAGTTCCTCAAGTGAAATACAAAGTGACTTGACCAAAAACATAAAAGAGCAAACAGACCTCAATGGAACGTCAAAATGGATGCAGGAGCAGAAGGAAGTGCGTGATGACACTTTTTTTAATGACCCCTCTGGATTTCCGTTCCATTCTGTGACGTTTCCTTCGCGTTGCACAACTTGTTCTTTCCTCTTTTCTGGCTCCTTCACTGCCAATCTATCAGATGGTGAGTAGGTCTTTCTTAACTCTTTTGGCTTGCTGGAAGTCCCTCTGCACAAGTCTGGTGGGGAGTTAGTCATTCTCATAGTGTTTTTAGATTTAGAGAAGCCTCCTCGGCCAAAAGGCTGAGGGGTTAAAAACCTAATTGAAGATGCACACAAGATCCAAATTTTGGGTTGCTGCGGAGGAAGCTGGATTTGTTCCTACCACATCTGGGACACTTCTATTCCTGAGCAGGTCTGAAGCAGCACAGCAAGAAAAAGTATGCTCAGCTTGTGAGTTGACAGCTGGTGTTACTGCCGCAAAAGAGACACTCTTCTTTTCCTTATGCCCCAGCCCACGACAAGACATTCCTGTGCAGTGATGCGGCAAGATCCTTACCCGGAGCCTAGGAAACAAGGAGAAAGACAGCTGATCCAAACAAAAATGAAAACAACAGCATGAGGAACATATTGGTGACTGCAATGTCTTTTAAGAGACTTGTTATCTGCCATTTCCTTTCACTTGTGTTTTTGATCTTTAGCTGTTGCCATAACAATGTGATGCGCCGCACTTAGGGACAAATTATCCTTGACATTTCAAATCAAGATTATCCCACGGGAAGTAAAATCCCTTTTTGGGCTTTTCCTACTTTTCAGTTAACTTGCTCTTAAACATCTCTTTTGGACTAAACACAAGGTACGTCAATAAACCCAGTACGCCCGCTTAAGTGCTCATCATTTTAATCGTTTTGGCTTTTGAATGAGCTCCAGCCTCCTGGCACATATTTTGATGTATTATCCTGTCTTCTGTGAGCTGTGATAGGCTGAGAGCTACACACTTCACACATTCCTCCTGTGCAAGCAAAACTGCTGCACTACTGCACTGTTGTAGTTGGTCCTACCCACTGTATGACCCACTATGCATTTTATTACTTACTAAGGTTTAGTCTGTACACATGAAATGGTGACGTGTGTTTGCGTGAGAGAGGAGATTTCTTAGAGGAATTTAAAATAAAGTTTGAGTACAGCTCTTCTGCTCTACCTTTTATACACATGCAGGTGCTACCATCCAATCAGGGCTGCAAAAAACAACTGTGAATTAGCCATCCTTATTTTTTTTCTTTCCTATATTCAATTAGTCCTGACCTCTGAGTGCAATTAAATATACATACAGCCAATCAGAAAAAACAAGGGGCTGTACCAACAACCGCATCAGAATCTCTGCACATCCCTGAAATTTTAAACCAATCCTAAAAATGAAGTGTTGCATGAAACCCATAAATGTGTTCCCTGAAACACATTTTTTTAATTATTGTAGCCAGGATTTTAAACAACAGCATATAAATGTGATTATAAAAGTGAAATTATTACAATGTTGTGAATTTGATTTGTCATAACTGTAACTGACTCATAACTTTTTATAGTTCCTTGAAGTGTGCAATAAATGAATAGAGTGAGACTGCAGGATCTTTTTTTTTTTCTCATTTGTTTTAATGAGCAATTCTGCCTGTTACTTCGACTCAATGTGCCAAATTTTGTGATTACATGTCAATTTATCATAGACCATATAGCAGTGGTGAACATTAAACTCCATTTCAAACCAATAAAGGTAAAATCTGCAGTGTTAACAAGAATCGATTTGCATTGTTTACTGTCCTGCTTCAGGCGAGTCATTTGCATCTTCAGAGTTATGACACACAGTAACATCTCACGGCGATGGCTATGTAATTGTTTAGCACCTATCCTGGGTGTAAGATCTTGGGTAAACACAATAAAGCTGTTAACCTCATTGACGTTAGCTGTGGATTCGGTCGGGAATCTCGTACTGCGATGACCCTCTGACATTGACCTGGTAGCTTCTTCTATTCCATTTGCGAATCAAGGCGGAGAAAGAAATGGGAAAAGGATATAGCCACTTCAAAGGCTCATTCCTCGATCCTACACACAATTATTAGACTTACCTACTCATCACAAAAGTACGCTTATCTTGAAAGTGCCTTTTTTTTCAAGATCACATTATGCACTTCCCCTTCATCGTTTCATCATTTATTCCATGCTCACAGCTATGTTCATCCTTCATCTTTCCGCAGCCAATTTGAAAATTCTCCTATGCTTCACTGTGTTACAATGTTCTCTACTCTTGTGTGTGTCCTGCTCAGCTGATCAAGAGTCTCTTACCTCACAACTTCTCCCAATAGTCACAAGAATGCCCGCATACTTAACTCACAAAGCACATTGTTGTTATTTGCCTCCAATAGAAGCAGGTTGTAATAAACACAAGGCTCATTTTGTTTTGAATGAATTCGTCAAACTTGCATTTTGTGCATTTTCACAATATGAAAAGCGAGACCTTGCAAATTAACATCATGTTGCAGGTCTGTTTAAATGTTTCCACTGCTTATTGTACAGGAAAGTAATTATGTTTACCCCCACACGCTCCACTTTGAGGTGAGTCACATGGGAGACGGTACAACAACGCCCAAATAGAAATTTACATTTACACTCTCAACACCCTTTTTCCTTTGATTTATTTTATGCCTCGCCAGCAAGTGTAATTGGAGGAATAACAGCATTCAAATTATGTTTAAAATCTATAAACAAGGGTTAGATAAGAGTAATTTTGCTGCAAGCAAGGGAGGAATAAAACCCTAAAGGATATGTGTTTTGGACGAGGGAATAAGCCAAAGTAATCGGTGTGAAGTAAAAAAGACACAGAAGATGAAATGGGGACTATAAACACAATAGCATCTAACTGTCTTGGAGAAAACAATCTTAACCCTACTGCTGTTCAAAAGACTGTTCTATAACTTTAAACTGATAGAGCTTTTTTTATGCCTTACACTTCTAACGTGCAAACGCATCTTTGTTTGTCTTTTGGTTTAGTTCGGTACTGCTGCCTTTGTGTAATGAGCTACATAATGCATTCACCCAAGGGCCCTTAACATCTGCAGTTTACAGTATGTTAAAGTCTCCCTTTGCGACCAATCACAGTGTCAGAGTTAGTTGGGTCATGAATTATAATGATAGTTTAGTCTTTAATGGGCAAAAGGGAACATTTGGAATCTGTACACACTGGAAGTACCAACAAAGCCTTTCTGTATGAGAGTGGTCTATCTTCAAGCTTCAAAACTATATTCTGGAAAAAGAAAATTGGCCTATCTGATAACGGGTTAGCTGTTTCTGGGCTGATCGCTGGACAGTGAATGTTTGAGAGTAAATAACCATTACATTAAACGTACAATAGAGAATGACATCCAGTCAAATTCCTCCAGTCATTTCCAGATATTTTACTGGTTAACATACAGTAGGTAATAGCAAGAAAATGTCCCAAACAAAAAAAATAGTTAATGGCGGGGATTGTAGTAGTGCAGGTGATGGTACCTAACGTTTTAGGATGTGCACCCCTAAAGAACACTAAAACTGCACTGCTGCAAAATCATGCCTCTGTATGTCTAAGAAATGCAAAGAGTTGTGTTTATCAGTGTATTCACAAGATAGTAAAATAGCCCATCACTTAAAAGGAAAACCAATGAGCTCTGTGAATGCTGCAGTAATTACAGATGAGCAATAATGCGTTTGTGAATAAAAAAAAAAACATCAAATAAGTTGTTTGAATATAAATGAACTGATATCTGTCATGCATTTCTTAAGTCCTCATGTAGTGTCGCAGCCCATCAGTAGCTCAGTGACTTACCAAGCTTTGTCAATGAAAACTAAAAAAGACTGTTTATATGCAAGCGAGGCAGGCAGAATGACAGGGAGAGCCCACTAGGTGTGTGGTCGACTGATGTGACCATATGCTTATTGTTGTGCTTGTGGAGAGCAGTAATTGAGTGAACCTTTGTGCTCTTGACAGTGGCAGAAACAGAGAGAGGGGCTGAGGGACCTACAGCTGCTTAGGAAGCTGTCAGGCTGTGCAGAGCTGTGGCTACACTACAGATAAACCCATCAGCACCGACAGTTTTCAAATGAGGTGCACCAAGCTCTCGGACAAAACGCTGCTCTTCAGATATGTCACAATGACCTGTGTTAGCTCAGAATGTTTAATCGCAGGAGCCTCATTATGCTGGACTTTTATTCAATGTAATTTGTCTAAGTCAACTTTTGTTATTTATTAGCCAAGCCAGCAGTTTAACGTTCCTTAAACGGAAACTGAGCACTTAGGTAAGCCTAAAAAAAGAACTCTATCCTGGAGATATAGAATATAGTCTATTGTCCTCCCAAAATGGTATTACACTAAGATACATTAAATGCTAAATAACAAACACACAAAGCTAAATACTAGCCTACTCAACAGACATAGATGCTATACTATGCTAAGGTTTCTAACACACAAAGAAAAGCATCCTACAACAAAGACATATGTAAAGGGTGACATAGTGACCCGTTTTAGGCCCTTGTCCTGGCAAACTAGCTACAAAAACACACACACACAAAAAAAATAAAAACACAAAATTTTAATTCAATCAAGATCAAAAGTGTTGCATTTCTGTATCTCAATAATGAGTCCATTTATGTGCCTAAGCGCAAGGCTTTTATGTTATCCAGTGTTTACAGACAGAACAATACAACTGTCTAAGAAAAGTTTTTTATGGTTAACTGGTGTATTGATTTTAGGAAACATTTTTACTATTTGTTAAGGAGTTGTCATTGGATTGGTGGTGAAATAAAAAATGATGTATGAAAAAATGCCCATTCTACATACAAATTGTAATAAAAAAGTTTTTAGACACCCTAAAAATTTGACACAATCATGAAATATATGTGAAAAAAAAACTTTTTTTGTGTCACAAAGGTGTACCAAACAAATAAGTATTCACAGCGCTTCACTTTTCCCACATTTTCAGTTGACTGGACATGATTTGGAAAGGCAAACACCTGCTTAATAGGTCCCACAGTTAACAGTGCAGGTCAGAGCACAAACCAAGCCATGAAGTCCAAGAAATTATTGGTAGACCTCCAAAACAGAATTGTATTATGGCACAGATCTGGGGATGGGAACAGAAACATTTTTGCAACATTGAAGGTTACTATGAGCACAGTGGCCTCTGTCATTTGTAAATAGAAAAAGTTTAGAACCACCAAGGCTCTTCCTAAAGCTAGCCGCCCGGCCAAACTGAGCAATCAGGGGACTGAGAAGGGCCTCTCACTCTGACAGAGCTCCAGCGTGTCTCTGTGGAGAGGGAAAAACCTTCCAGAAGAACAACCATTTCTGCAGCACTCCACCAATCAGGCCTGTATGGTAGAGCGGCCGCACGTCAGTAAAAGGCACATGACACCTGGCCAATACCATTCCTACAGAGAAGCACGTGGTGGAATCATCAGGCTGTGGGGATGTTTTTTAGCAGAAGAAACTGGGAGACTTGTCAGGATCAACAGAAAGATGAATGCGGCAATGTACAGAGACTTCATTGATAAAAACCTGCTCCAGAGCGGACCGGACCTCAGACTGGGTTGAAGGTTCATCTTCCAACAGGACGACGACCCTAAGCACACAGCCATGATGACAAAGGAGTGGGTACAGGGCAACTCTGTAAATATCCTTGAGTGGCCCAGCCCAACCCCAGACTTGAACCAAATTGAAAATCTCTGGAGCGATCTGAAAATGGTTGAGCACTGACACTCACTATCCAACCTGATGGAGCTTGAGAGTTTCTGCAAAGAAGACTGGGAGAAACTGCCCTAAAATGGGTGTGCCAAGCTTGTAGCATTACACTCCAAAAGACTTGAGGCTGTAATTATTACCAAAGGTGCTTCACAAAGTTTTGAACAAAGGCTATGAATACTTATGTGTGCTTCATTTATTATTATTATTATTAATAAATTTGCACGTTTTCATTATGGGGTATTGTTTGTACAATTTTGAGACAAATAATGAATTTAATAAATTTTGTAATAAGGCTGTAACAACAAAATTTGGAAAAAGTCAAGAACTGTGTATAAATGATTTTTTTATTGTTTACAAGAAACAAAACAACAAAACTAAATTCTTGACCAATGTCAGTTCTCTACCGTGTTGGTATCAAGTCAACAAATAACAGAGAATGTGTTCAAAACTGAACAAACAAACAATAAACCATCACATCATCCAATTACTTTTTAGTAGTCAATTATTGGGGTGTCCGAAAACTTTTTTCTACCACTGTATGTACCTAAGTGGCCTATAAAACACATACACTATTGCTAACTACTAACACATTAAGCTTTAGAGTAGAGCTAACACTCAGGAGTAATGCTAACACTAAGTGCTTAGGAAGGAAGCTATGTGGTAAGTGTGCTAATTTTATTTATTTATTACATTTTTTTAGGCAGGAAAAAATTTGAGCCTGACTCAATATAAAACTGTTTTTCAGCAGGTTATTGCTCTGCAGAACATGAAGACAGGACACACATCACAGATTTCAAGACAAGACAGTACAATCATACGAAGACTCACATATACAAAGGGAGAAGCAGCATTAGGAGGCTTTGAGCCGCCTCAGTGGTCACAGCTATAATTGTGCATTAGATGAGAAACAAAAGTATTTTCAAGTCTTTGCGATGTTATAGTCCTGATACATTGTGGGATCTTATTCCAGGCTTTAGTGAACACATAAAAGAAAGATCTCTGTCCATAGCAGTTCCATGCTAAGTATTGATTTTGAGCAAAGAAAGCTACATGATAGAGCAGCTCAGTGAACTTTGACTACAGTTCTACAGTTTCTTTACAGACACACAACAGCAATGATTAAATTACACTACTTCATATGGATGTTTGTGTGTGCTTCTTATTAGCTGCAGAAGCTAAGTGCTACGGCCTACTGGTTTCTGTATTAAAGCAATTCATCAAACCAAGTCAAGTGTGCAGTAATATTTCTGACTGGCGGTCAGTGGAATGTGATCACACGGGCCTTAATCTGTTTAGATTTATTTACCTGTGTATTCCTGCAGATATTCAACATTAATTACTAAAACTAAGCATTTATTTAAAGCCAAAAAGGATTGCTCTCTATGCTTGTGAAAGATGTTCTTACCTGAAAGATGTCAAGGTGAGGCAAATGGCTGGTCCTCTTGGCCCCAGAAACCCACTTCTCTGGGGCCACAGGACAAAATATATCCTGTGCAGCTGATCGGTGTATTCACCAGCTGACCAGCAGAGTTCTGTGGTCTTTTCTTGAGTCCCAGTAGGAAACAACAACAACCCCTCTCAGCTGACAAGGCACAAACATTCAGCTATGTCAATATGTTTATACAAATGACCCCTGAATGCGCTCTGCAAATGAAACAAGCCGCATGAACCCTGAAAAGGGATCTTTATTGAAAATCCACATAAATTCTCCATACAGGTAGCCTTCTACTCTGCTACTCTCACTGTTCCCTGGGGCTCAGGTAGCAGGTGACAGGCGACCGGCTCTCAGGTTTCGTGGCTGCACAACTTATTAATGGATTCGGAGGCCCTCAACAGCTGATGCTTTACTGACGCAGCAAAGATAGGCTGTATCTAAAAGAACTTCCCACTTTTGCTCTTCGCCTGAACTTCCAAGAGGTTAGTCAAACTTATGATCTATCCTTCTTTAAAAAGACACATATATCTTCCAGGAATAGGTAGTCCTCTGAATACAGACAAAAGAACACACAATTAAAGCAAAACTAAAAATAAATGTCTGGATACAGACAAATGTGCTGAATTTTCTTGTTATTGTTAAGTAGGGTAGCATGAATATTAAAGTTAAATGAATTATGCAAAGAAAACATCAACTTTAGGGCTCATGATGACCCTGGGGTTAATACTGGAAGGATTTCAATATAAGTTATTGCCTTTGGGGTTAATAGCTGTTTAAAAATCAATTTAATTCATACAGGATTTTTCTTATTTCACATTCAAAATACAATCAGAGTGGTTCAATCAACAAATGCAAACTTAGCACCATTTCACAAAGTTTATTTTTAAAAAGAGCTATGTAAAAAACTAAACAAAACAAAAATAATATATATTCCTTTTTATTCTGGATTGTTGTATATTCTCACTTTCTCTAGTAATCCAAACACGTGTTTCCAAAGACAATAAGCCTTTATTAAAATCACACAGTTAAATTATTGTAAGTTTGAAAAAGATTGGGGAATATATCAAAAAACTGTTTGTGGTGTTGCCATATCTATTTGGAAGATCCATGCTCATGCGCTAATGTCTACACATAGCAAATTTTGGTGCTAGTCTGGTACTGACTTTTTTAGATCCAATACTTCCTGTTCTTGTTTGTACAACTGTTCAAAGAAACTGAGCACTGTTGGAGAAGCACATTCATGTTTCTTTAAAATCACCATCAGACCTTTGTCCATGCGGAGTATCATAGCTGTTCACATGCTTAAAAGTCTAAGGCAGGGGTGCTCACACTTTTTCAGCATGCAGGCTACTTATTAAATGACCAAGTCAAAATGATCTACTCGACTGGTAGATAGCGATCGATGTTATGAGCACCCCTGGTCCAAGGTGTAGAATTGCAATTTGGACTTACACTATCAGATGTAGCCCAAAACTATACCCCAGAACCTTTAATAACTTTTAGGGTCAAATCTGTGTTGTCCTAAATGTTTCAGTGCCTTCCCTTTCTTGTACTAGCACTTTCAAATACAATTACAACTCCACTAAAATGCAGAAATGACTGACTATGGATTGTGGACTATGGTAAAAGTAAGATATAAGCAAACTATAACTCCAATATAAATTGCTGTTGAATAATTACTTGAAAATGCCATTTTTAAAGGTGGTCTACATAAGGCCAGAGGTTTTCTTCAACATGATAACTTGTCTACTTTTAACCATCCAATCTTATAAATGATGACATTTAATGACTTACCCAAATGTCCTGAAAAGTATGATATATGTTATTTTTTCCCTCATAGGCTTCGGAAAGGCTGACTTCAAGCTGAATATCCTTCACGTCCAGAGAAAAGCCGTGACCATCTTGTTCAGTCCAGCTTCACTGCCCCGAGTCGAGCCAAGTTCCTGCCTCAGCTTTTTACACTCTTCCATTCCCCTCTGTAATTGTGGCGTGATTTAATGCATCCCACGGAGAGACACTTTTACTTTGAAAGAAAAACAGAACGCCTTTTGTGACGCTGCCACATAACACAAAGTATGAATGTGTGCGGGGGGGACCCTGACTTAGCTAATCCTATTAAAATTCTTTGCTTGTACTGTATGTCTACCCTTAGCTCCCGCAGCAATGCCACTTCTCATTTGATGGCCACTGATTCAAGTTTCACAGGGATTTGTGCAATCAATACAGTACTCCAGAGCCATGCTGCGTTCATTAGACAAAGACTTCTCAGCTACACTACAGGAACCTTCAGCTGGCATCAGATACTCCGCAGGGGCATTGCAGAGTTCCCCCCAGTCCTGTTAGGCTATGTGATTCTTGTGATTATGTCCATGAATGTATGTGGACCTTATAGATAGATTTGGTTTAAAGTAGCTGTTACAGATTTTGTTAACACATAATTTGATACATGTGCATTTTTACAAAGAGATAATCTGCTTGCCATGTGTTTTGCTGGTAAAGTTAATTCATATATAGTGAATGAGAAACAGGGATGCCACGCCAAAATGATCTTCTAAAATCTTTTTTGATATACTGACTAAGTCTCAATATCTCCACTGTGTTGATTTCGTTAAAGTGAAGGAGAGCCAGCTGGGTTTTTATATTAAGTGTGTTCCACAATGGTTTGCCAGCAATTACGCACAACAAATGAAAAGGCAGCAGCGCAGCACAGTGACAGTGACACAAGTAATGTGCACACATGGAACAGCTGGTGTTCTTGTCATGAGCTTTAGGAGTACGTCACACAACTTCAGCAAGGTGGGACTCTTTCTGATGTAATTCTACTGAGCTGTCATTCCATTGCTTCTACACTGAGAACCCATTAAGTTTATGTCCTCTTACTGCAGTGAAGATCCTGCAGAGGTAACCAAGGGACTTGCTAATTACGTTGTCGTCTCTGAACAAGATTCCACATCTGAGGACTACAGCTTTAAGCAACAGACTAGAGCAGTGAGCAACTATTACTTCCAAATGTTTCCACACGTTTGGAAAAACGTATTTGTTCTTTTTGAACTGTCTGTCCGTTTGAAAAGACATGATTATAAGACAGTGTAAGATTTTCAACTAGCAGAAGTTTTTGGGTCTCCTTACATGAACCTGATTTTCAGTTTAGCTTTAAAGTTTCTATTGATTGGAAGGCCAAGACTTTCTGATGGCTATTATAAATGTTTACTTTGTTGATCTCAAACCACAGGGTTATTATTTTCAGGGAAAAACTTGAAGATGACTTAATGCATTCTGCTTGGTATAGAAAACTCTTGACCTCACTTACCACTTAGAAAGCAAACACCATTCATCCACTGCCTGTTGTATCTCTGCAAAGAACACACTAAAAGTGTCACTTTTTGTCACACATGCATCTAAACACACACACACACACACACACACACATACACATGCATGTTCTTGCACACAGAGACTTTTACTCTGATTTGGTATTTTGGTTTGATTTGCTGGATTGGTTGTTGTTTGTTTGACCTTGCAAATCTATATTTTGTGTTATGACCAGTTCTGCTTATCATTTTGTGTTTAAATTAAAGTTCTATTGCTGAAAAAAATACTTTTTTGCCTTTTTTATGAAGTAAATATATATGGGTCTAAACTGACCCGTAACACCATAGATGTTACTATACTTAATAATATTAAAATAAAAATAAAAATAAAACATATTTATTTAAGAGATGTGTTCTAATAGTGCTTAGTAATAGTCAGGTAACACAACAACCTTTTATTTATTTATATGATTCTGTTGAGGTTCATTTTACCATTTTTTTTTATTGAAATCGAGGGGTATACTGACAAAAAAAAGGCCCAGAGGCCCACACCAAAAATATTAAAATCAATATTTTCATGGATATGGAAGCCTAACAAGGTAACCAAGAGATGAGAAACAAATTGGATAAAAGCTAATTGTTTTTAGTGTATTTTACAGCTGATTTAAGACACGGGTCAAAACCGACCCGTTAACATAAGAGATGGTAACAGAAAGTGAACACAAGAGGAAGGTTAATCAGAGATAATAGTGGCACAAAGAAAACATTTCATTTTTGACTGTCTTTAAAGTGTAAGGATTAGCTTCAGCTTTTTAGCTGGAGAAGCAGGATAATGGCTGTTCAATAAGGACACTGACAGGTCAAAGTCAAAGCCATAGACTCATCTCTATATGGGCTGAAAACTGTTAGGAAGAATACATTAGTTGGCCATTACGTCAGTCTTATTATCTCTAATGACCATGAGTGTGAGGTATGGGTATAAGATAGTCATTTTATCACTGAAATTGTATTTTACTTGATTCCATTAAATGAGATATGATTGCAAATGTGACTGACTAAGCTTCTCACTAAACAAAATACATATAGAAGTAGTTTGCAGGGGTTTCATTTTTTCACCACAATTACAAGGAATTCAACAATTTGAGCACAAATAAGGGGCATTATTGCATTCACAGCAAGTAGCATAATGATGTATACTATACCTCCTCAGCTATTCTTGATGTCACTTCCATTTACCGTTAATTTACAGCCACCATCCTGCATCTTCATGATACACTGACAAATTCCTATCATACCTAATAAGCCATTTGGGCAGAAGTATATATATTTATTTATTCTTTTTTATTTTTTTACCAATTGACTATACCTCCTACTGGGGAACCCGGTGGAGAAACAATAGTGTGACTAAAACACTGTTGTGTTTTGGTTTTAGTCTCCCTTTAGCAAATATTGATCTGAACAGGTCTGTCTCAATTCTTTAGTTTCTTTAGTTTAGATCATCCACCTCTCAATTCAGTTGTTGAGTGCCACTCCTTCTTTGACATTTTTGTGTGTTTGAACACGTACACTTCTATGACCCTGTCCCAATACCTGCAGGGTATTGGGACTTATGCTCATCAAAAGCACAAGTGAGATTTTTTGTCAAAAGCGTGTTCCCGTCAAAAGACACCGAGCTAAAGTCCAAGGCTGCTCTTTGTGGACTTTAGCTCTGCATTCAATACAATCATCCCCAACAAACTGGTGTCTAAACTGTCTAAACTGGGAATCTCTGACTCTGTCTGCCGCTGGATCAGTGACTTCCTGCCTGATCGCTCTTTGGTCACCTTAATTAAGTTGTACATGTACAATGACAATAAAGACTTTCTATTCTATTCAAATGCGTAGCATGTCCCAATTCTCCAGGATCGCTCTCAGCCACACTGTGCACTTTATCCACACCTCCTGAAAGTGTGGCTCAGACCTGACTTTAAGAAAATTACCCACAATCCCTTTCACTGTGATGCTTTGAACAAACAGGCCTTTGTATCAAAATGCAACAATCTGTAACTCGCAAAATGGAAAAACATATTATACAACAATGTATAACTGTTGTGTGCACACCTTGACTTTCTGTTGCAGAATTCTCCAACTCTCTGACTTTCTGATAAATCCAGTAACAGTTTAGCAAACATTGCTACAAAAGATGGCATTGTGAATGCTCGTTTTTCTAATTGGCTTTCTTCTGATCATACCGAAAGTCAGTGAGAAGAGTGACAGGAGTGTCCCAATTCTTCAATTTAACAGCTTTAGACCCTTGTGCCCTTCATTCACGTTCATAAAATCCGTTGCCACAAAATATCCCACAACAAAAGTGTGTGGCACCTGCTGCAAGAGATACCATAACCAACATGCCGCACCTTTGTGGCATATGACTCGTACTCGTATAATCTGTATTCCGTATGTATCATTTATAATATTTCATTAGTGTCTTTTATTTTTATAAAGGTATAGTTAACAACTACCTTAGTAGTCCAAACAGAAAGGCCTTGAGAGGTTATTTGGACTAGAGGAGTAGGGTTTGGCCTTTTGTCTTTATTTGATTGTAGGCGGTAGACAGGAAATAGGGTGAAAAAAGAGGGGAATAACATTGTGCAAATGACCCGATGCACTCTACCAGGTGAGCCACTGAGGTGCACCCGTGACTTAGCTTTAAAGCTAAACAGTTACAAGTACTTTGCTGCTGTATTTTGTTGTTAACACGCAAATATTGTAAATATTTATAGTGCAATTTATAGTGTATTTATAGTTCAATACCTCTTGTGCCACATATAAACCACAGCTACGCACATTACACACACTACGTCCGTACAGACATACACGTACACATACACATAAAGAAAGCAGGATGTAGAACAGAACTAAGAGCACCTTGTTATTTTCTTAAATAATAGAACAAGCGTCCCCTTCTCCTGACTGTGCTGCAAGGTTACTATCCACAAACAGGAAACCATAACATTTACTGAGCTACAGTTTTAATACCCACATCGTGGTGTACTATATTTTCTCCATCACTCACTGGTCTTGACAAACGAGAAGCATACTGTAGTGTTTTTTTTATTTATTTATTTTTCTGATGGACAGCTTGGGTGGACGTGTGGCATCATCCTTCACCCACCTGACAGCACTGACATAACATGTGGTGGAAACAAACACTCAGTAAATTAAACCATGCAATTAATGGGAAATAAAAACATGTGTTGTTTTGTGCTCTAGCTTCCACAGGGGAAAAAAAAAACAAAACGGTATTGATGCTACACTAATTTCCAACCTTAGTTTACACAGTCGGGAAACCGTCTAAATGAATGGGGTCATTGATTTTACCCAGCAACTCATAAAATATGTGCGAGCAAAAGTGGAAATACACGGTGGTCATTGACCGCTGCCACTTTACTCATTACTTATATTGGTCACACTGTTTATTCCTACAGTATTAATGCAGGTATCGGAAAGGTACGCCGCAGTCTAAACACATTGTCTGTTCTGTTCCAGCGGGTCATTCATTTGGTGCCATAATTGTGTTCACTCAGCAGATTAGACGGGCTACACCTCCTCATCAGTCTGCAGAGATTCCCCCTGACGGTCACTGAAAAGATGCATGACATTGTGCTGCAGACAGTATGGGCTGTTGTGTTACAGCTAATCAGAGCGCCGACACATGCTGTATCTGTTTGGATGCTGTGGACGGGAGCTGCTCATTACACTCTTCATTTGTGACAGTCATGAGCACAGCAGGTGAGATGGTGCACTGCTGATTTGGGTGAGGTGCGAGCAGAGTGATTGTGAATAGTTTTTGAAGTGTTGATAAAGTTTTGAGGCGGATATTAAGACTCAGTGCTTTTCATTAAACAGACTTTGTCATGGGCCATCTGTTTCTTCTAATTCTGTAGTGAGCATCTCATGCAGCATGTCTCCATAATATAAAAGACATTTTGAAATATGAAGGATGCAGTGCTGATGATATAGCAGTGGATGGCCTGTCAAAGACGGGCATGTCATTTTAAGCTAAGCAATATATGGTCAAGACGAGCAGAATACTAATTTATGACAGAGAGGGAGGCTCAAGTTCTGCTTTGTGTTTGAGGAGGAGACAGAAAATGCAAAGCAAGAGCCACAAAAAGCTAAAAATCAGCTGTTATTTATTATTTACAGTATTATTTATTTACAGTACAGTACACTTCAGCCGGATGTTTCACACTCTTTACTTTTGATAATTTACTTTAAAGAACTCACCTAATGTTATTATTTTGTGTTTGGGAACAAGCTTCACAGACAGTTTACAGGTTCCTCCAAGAATCACCATAGAAGAATCTTGCTGTTTTGGTAATTTCACTTATGAAACTGTAACACACAAAATATAAACCACATTAGTGTACCTGTCTTTATGAACATAACATGCTTATACATACAGAAAACATAGGTTTCTCTAACAAAGGTACATCATCAAAATACATTGACATCATATGTACAGACAGTAAGTGAAAAATAAATTAAACAAGAGAAAAAAACTAAAAAACTTTCTCTTACTTGGGGCAGCACAGTTATAGTAGCCATACACCAAGTCTGTCAGTCTGTCTGTCTGCTGTGTTAGCCCGGCAAAAAACTGATGATTGTCCATCGGTATCTTGCCTCAAGTCCAAAGCAGATGGGGTAGGCTCAGTCAACCATGACACCATAAGCTTTTAAGTGCTGTAAGTACCCAATAAACCTAGAAAAGTGGTAAAACATCTAGAGATCAAGAGCACTTGTGACATATCATGCTAACAATGAAGCTGACAAACCAGCACAACTGAGTGCATAACCTCTTCAGCAGAAATAATTAGAGCAAGAGTGTTTATGCGAGGGGAGGGAGTTCATAATCAACGTTTCTGCCAAAAAAAGACCTTGCTCCCGCTGAGAAAAAAGTAATCTAGTGGAAAGAGATTTGACTGATGAACCTTCAAATGAACCAACAAGCCGGTGTATCCATCATATCATACAGTGGATAATTACAGCCACTGCAGAGGTTACGGTACCTGTCGGCCAAGATTTGAGCAGTTGACAGGCTTTTGCATTGTTTATAATTCACGATGGAGTGTCTTGAAGATTTCTGTTGACCTTTTAATAAATATGATCGAAAAATGCAAAGAGAAATGACTACTATCCCCAGAATAAATGACTTTAAAGTGCACTGTTTTCAGTGCTGTCTCTTTTATGATGAAGCAGGCCAGTCGTAAATGTTGCATAAAACATAGCCTTGTAATTGGTCTGAGGTGAAGAAACAGATGATATTGTGATAAATACCTAGAACAATGGTGATGGCACATCCCTGAACAGCCATAAAGCATTTAGAAAAAGCACACATACTGTATTACATTTAGAGACAGTGATGGGAATCTGCTAATCATTATCGCTTAGGCCCCATCAACAATGGCAAGTTTCACAAATTAAAAGAGAGCTGAGAGTGCAGTATGACATGGTAAACATGCAGTTAAGGGACCATCTGTCCATATGGTTGGTGAATACATTTGCAGCAATAGGCATTAAAAGGGAGAGTGAGTAAAGTGGTATGAAGTCTATTGTTTTAATAGGTTGCTAATTCAATGTAAAGAAACTGTAAATTCATAATTCATGTGCTGGGAAGTCACAGTCTCATGTTGCTATGAGCAGGGAGACCTGTTGTTTGTGGATGCCCTCAGAAGACATGATCGTTTTGTGGATGAGACTCATTAGAATGAATGTGTCATGTGGCAAATCGTGACAATTGTTATGCACTGGGAAGCGCTGCCCCTGTCCTGGCAGCGGTTCACAGGTTGACCATCTGCAGCCCACATGACAGAGAGCTACAGCCAACATGGTGGCACATAATTGTAGAGGGAAGAGGCCTGGAGCAAACACAGCGTATACCTCCTCAAATCAATTTGCAGGAGCTGGATTGTGAAAACAGCCATGAACACTATTGTGTACAGACACACAGTGACATGCAGCAAATATGGGGCTATTACCATTTGTATGCCCTCCAGGTTTTCTTTATGGGAAACCCTTTAGATAGATCCACTCACTGACTGTGAATGTCTTTGAGTTATTCATGACCCATGAGCGGCCATCATTCTTTTACCTTTCACTGCACCATTTACTTCCATTTAACATCAGTCATATAAGGTAATGACAAAAGTCAATATTTTAAAGGCAGCACAATGGAGCGACACTGTAGCACACTGTGTACATCTTCAATAGACATAAAGAGAACATATGTCTAGCCATAATTACATCCTTTACAAAAGCATAACCATTATTCATAGTAAAGGGGAAGTGAGCAATATTGTGAATTTATTGTGCACTTCAGTAATAATACAGTCAGTTGTACACAGCCTGGGTACAAATAAAGGGGCTTACATACACAGCTCTTACCCTGTAAAGGTTAAAGTAGGGGCTTGCAATATCATTTGAAAGCTCTAAAGATTGTTTGCTTTTATAGTGAGGTATTTGGTGTCTATGAAAAAGAGATTAATCTCACTTTTTCACATTACAAAACCCACAAAATTACATAAAAGCTTATTTTTGTATACATTTTTACCTGAGGTGTTAGTCATACAATTCCCTTGATTTTTGTTTAAACATGTCAGCAGTCTGGGTGGTTTTACTGAGCGGCGAGAGCGTATTGTAGCAGGGTGTAACACCTTTTTTACCAGAACGGAGCTATCATTACAACATTCATTTGAACATAACATACACAAACAGTACAATGAAGTACAAAAAAGCTGTGTACAAGTACAGCGCTTACTCCTCTTACAGCTCTATCTACACGGCGTGGTCATGTGACTCATCAACACATGTCACATCCAGGAAAGATTGTGTTCACACATGCAGCCTCTTCAGATAAAGAAGGGAAGTTTGGAGAATAGTGCATAGGAGCTGTAGTGTTGCTTCAAATTTCTGTCCTCCAAATCCTGTTTTTAAATCTATATTCATGCTTGTGTTGCCTCTTCATATTCGGACATATTGTCGAGCTCATAACAATTCAGACCAACCACTATCACAGACCCAATGACTAACAATGTGTCACAATTTGTGCAAATCTCATTTGTCTGGGAATTAAAATCCAAAGACAGCAGAGGATTCTCAGACAGAAATCTATTCCTTGGACAATATGCTTCCACCACATGTATGAGCCAAATGATTATTTACAGCCTGCTGTCAACCCAGAACACATGAATACATTCATGTGAGCACTTTGGACCGCAGGAGGTGTGAGAAGGAGCAGTATGTATTTGTTTGCCGTGGTTTAGATGTGCTGTACTTTTCATATGCTACTAATGCCTGCCATCCTTATTTTTTATATTCTAGATTTGTTTGCATCTAGTTTCATATTTAGACTCGTAGCATATTTACAAACCACCAATAGGAGAAATAAAGCATCTCATAAATTCCACCCCCAGTCTAGATAAACAATGTGTTAGTAAAATTAAGTAGGTATGGCTGGCATATTATATATATATATATATATATATATATATATATATATATATATATATATATATATATATATATATATATTTCTTTTATTTTTTATAATCTTTTTTCATAGTACAGATATTGCTGCAAAAGCATTTTAGTAACTTGAAGAGAGTTTCTGACATTGAGTGATATGAACAAACTATGCATTATGTAATTGGCAGAAAGCAGTTGCAAGTTTTAGTGAGTTTGAATTTTTTTCAAAGATGATGCAATGTATATCAATTTTGACATTTCTTTTCTTTTTTTTTTTTATTTCCAGTTTGCCGGATAAGAGGTGGGAAGTGTGATTGATCTTGTATTTTTCAGATTTCAAAGCTATAACATCAAACAATTAAATTACCAGATGTTGTTTTATTGTTTAAAATACGTGTCATGCCTTTGAAATAAAACCTTTGAGTGATTTATTATTGTCAAGCTTGTTTTGACAGAAATGAGATTATGGAAGAGAGAGTTGAGATTTATACAAGCGATGCTACAGTACCTACATTCACTTAGCATAACCACAAAACATTCTTTTAAAATTATTATTACACAGTGCATCGGACCATAATGAATACTATCTGTTATTGTTTTTACTAAGAGGCCCCGAGAGACAGGAATAAGACTGTATTATTTAAAATCATTGGCTTCTTTTTAATCCAGAGAAATGAGGGTTAGTTTTTTTAATACTATTTATTCACATGAATAAAGATGAATGTGAGTATCGGTTGTCAGCGATGTATGTGTTGCATGACTGAGTTGATATTTATGAAAAAACAAATTGAAAAGCTGGCTGTTGCTGTGTGGTTGAGAAAGAGAAGCTGAGGCAACGTCTGGTAACTGGAGACTTTAGAGAAATTTTTGTAGTTTGCTGTTCTTTTAGTTTTAGTGAAGATATAGTCAGTAGTTTTACCAGAGCAGTGATGCTGCACATTTGTAAAAGGTAGCAGAATATTTCCACTACCCAAATTTTGCTATATTATGCATCCAAGGAGTCAAAGAAGGAGTAACACTTTGGTAATACTATTATGAATGTTATTACTTTCTCCATCACCCTATTTGTCCCCAGGGACCTCAGAAAAATGCAGATGGCTGACTATCGACGAGCGGCAGTTAGAGCAATGTCTCGCTGAGTTAAATGGGTCTCAGATAGAACATCCCTAAAGACACAGAGATAGTTTTTGCTAAAAAAAAAACAGACAGTTTAGCCCTGGGTTCTGGGTATCTGGGTTCAAATCCTGGACGAGCCCCTATAAGTCACATATCAACGCTTTTGCAGCTGTCTCTCAAGCTTCATCAAACCCAGTGGAAGCTCCAATACGTCCTTTTTTGTTTCTACTGCTGCCCTGAGTGGACAAACTGAGCACAGCTGGAGAAGTAGATTCATATTTCTACATCGGTTGCCACAAAACACTACACAGCAGTGTCTTATTCTGTCTCCACTGACTTTTCTTTTAATGACACACATTCCACCCAAGAGGCTCAGCAGCGGCCTCTCTTAACCCCTCACTTTTACTCACTGTTAATGAATGCTACCTGTTTGACAGTTTGGACTGCTCAAGTGCATCAAATCTGTTTGCAATGCTAATAATGCTCCTAAGATAAACCTAGAGCCTAAAAAGGTTTGTATCGGTCAGCGGTTGAAGGCACTTATTCCCAAAGAACTAATTGCAAGTGGGTGAATGATCTAACACAGGTCATATGGGCAACTACAGACAATAATTATGCATCATGGCACACTGATTAGAGCAGCCATCTTTTAGCTCTAACTTATTATTTATAAAAATGTAAAAAAAAGAGTAAAAAAAAAGGTTTATTATTCCATCCACATTTGATGTTCAAACATTTATTTAAAAGATGATGAATTCTTCTTTACAAGGTCGACTCATAACATTGGCCAACATCTAACTGAGCTTTGCTTTAGCTGGAGATGTTTTTTTTAAGTGAACCCAAATTTTGTGGATGTTTGATGTTTACTTTATCACGCCCAGCAACCATTCGATAAAATACTTTTGAAGCAGACTTATTTTTCTCCGACTGGATTAGAATCGGTGCTGTGCAGTAGCTTCTGGATACATTAATCATGTATTGTTACCACATCAGGGAGTTTATTCAAGGGCAGCTATTAACACACCCATTTGTTATCAGTAACAGTCAGACCTGCACTGTCGTATAAGAAATACTGTTTTCATTGTTTTACCTTTTATAAACATAAAACCCTATTGCAGCAGTAGCCATATCTATAAATAACTACAAGTTCTGTAAAACCTAGAAGGAAAAAACGCGACCAGATGGCTTCTTCATCATATAGGACAGACTGTTGAATGTCCTTATATGACAAAAAAGAAAGCATTGTTCATTGTGCTGGAAACTACAGCATGAATACATTAGCACATTTACTGTATGGATCAAAACACTTGTGTTGTGAGTCTTCTTCTACCAACTCTCCAAAGTCATCCAAAGCACATCCAGTGTTGCATGCAGATATTTGCATCTGTACTCAAGGTTCTGTATGGATTTTTCTTTGCATTGAGATAATGAATTAAAGTGGAAGCAAAACGTAGTTACAAATGCAACAGTATTAATACACTCCCAGATGTTCACGTTTTGATGCAGGCAACGAGGGTCACACCACATGCACACCTTTCTTACACCTTTGCATTTTTATTTGTATTTGTCTGAGAGCTGCTGTAACAAGCAAATTTTCCATTTTGGAATCAATAAAGTCATGTCTTGTGGTATCCTAGGAACCATACACCTGGAAGTCCCTCAGAAAACTTTTCTTGAATTTTAACAGTTTCAAGTCAGTTTCAATTAAAGTAGCACTGTGTAACTTTTAGCACAAAAAATAATTCATTAATTTGTTCATTTGGATGTTTTTTTGACATAAGATTGGTAGAATCATGTGACACAGTACCATGGGCGGATTTTGCAGGACGTTTGTTTGGTACAAATTCAATTTGATGATAGCGATGGATGTAAAAGACATTGAAGTTTTTCAGGATTTTATAAGGAGACTGAGACTTTCATAATGAGAGATAAATTGCAAAAGTGTGAAAACATGGATTTCAACAGTATTTTCAGGCCGTGATTGGGACCGTGACCCTGAGCTGAACAGGACGATGTGTTGAATTTTTACAACTTCATTATTACCTCTGCTTTTCCCCAAACTTTAAAAGGTTAAAAGAAACTACTTTAGAGCAGAAAGTACTGTGCTACAAATATTAGAAAAGACTATCTTGCCGTAAAGCATCAAAATATTCTCTATCATCTAAATTGATACTGATGTTTCTGCCGACCATTTATCTCTAATATGTTTTGCTGCTTGTACTGACCACCGTATACAGTTAGGAATGTACTTTAAGAGCAACAATCCCCCCAAATTCGATTCCCAGTCTCATATTTGACCCTCAGAACAAATTCTCTTCATATTCCTATCCACATAAATGCTTTCTTTATGGAACAATGAATATGAATGTACAATACAGTGTGTTTTAATTATCTTAAAGATGCTCTTTTTGGTATTTACATAAGCTGCCATGCTGTTTGATGCTCCCTGTGGTGTTTGTGTGCCACTGAAAACTAACTACAGATGCAGTGTAAATGAGCACAAAAGGACAATTCTAAATTGGCCACATTTAAAACCCATTCATCAAAATAACACCTAAATCTTTGCTGATAACAAATGAGGTGGGATTTTTAGAAGAGCAAGGACACTATTGTATTTTTTTGCACACACAGTTAAAAAAAAACAAGCAGTCAGGTTGGGATATCCTTCGCTTTATGGTGTCAAAGGCAAGTGGCACAGACAGGAGGATTACGCGCTGATAAACGGCAAAGGTCTGACTGGGTTTTATGCTGCATAAGCATTGTGGAAAATAAATGTGCCCGACACAGCAAACACTACTGTCATGCTTAACCTTTACACCTGCACTCTCACAAGCCCTTCAGGCAAAGTCACGCTTATTAGACTTAAAAATAAATGTGTGTGTCCCGTAGACGTGAGATTTAACGGCACAGTGCTTTTGACCCCAATGTGACCCTGTCTGAGTAGGCATTTTTGTTTATTTAAGATGTTCATACTCAAATCAATTAAATGTACCAATAGAATTACAATGTTATTAACCTGACTCTGCCAGATAGAATTTCTCCACAGTACCATCTGAGAGGGCTCCTGTTTAAAGTGAAAGTGAAAGTACTTAAAATAAAAACCTGGTTGGTGATTGGAGTTATCAATCGCAGTTTATTCAGTTAGGACAGCGCCATGTTGTTTACGACTGCTACATCTTCAAACCTAAAACACGCCCAGACCTGTAGGTACTGCCACATTACTGGACACAACAAGCCAGTAATAGGTCAGGGTTTGAGCTGTGAATACTTTGCTTGGAGCAGTTCATGATGGATTTCTGTGACTTTGTAAACTCACAAATCTTGCTGCGGCGCAAGGTTACATTATACTCATCATCCAACAACTACATGTTTCTGAGTGACATTGTATTGACATTCAAAACAAAGAGATATCCATATGTGGCAAAAAGGAAACCGCTATGAGGGATGATAAAAGGCACAAGGAGATAATTGTAAGTATTAGTTTATTATTAATTATAATGAAAATAACATGGAGTGGTTAAAGTAATTGCCTCACGGGAAGATGGTTGAATCTTGGGTTTCCACAAATAATTCCTATCACAGTTAATGGGCATGTAGTCGATGAATCTTACACTGCTTTTAGAAAAGGCAGTTGTGATCCGAAACAGGAATCGCAAAAATGAATAGATGGTGTAGAGTGGCGTTTTGAATTTAGACGTTTTTTAATTTGTTTCACTTGTGCCACTTGATTGCAGAAGACTACAATTAGAAACTCAGATTGAGACGCAGCTGATTTGATGCAGAGTGTGAATGCCATAAGTTAAGTTATCCTTTATTGATGCTTACAGAGAAATTCAATCTCTGCATTTAACCCATCCTTCATCCAATGCATCTGGGCTAGCCTCTAAGGAGAAGTGGGAGTCTTTAGATTTTTATTACTGGAGGTTTAGTTTATCAAGTAAATGTTGATGAGGGAAATCCTACTACGTGTATAAACCAGCCACAGGTAGAGAGAAGGGACAGAAGTTAGCTCCATGCTATGAGGCAACAGTTTTAACCACAATGCCATTGTGATGTCACAAACATTATAGATGAAGAAAACTGTGCAAAACAGATATATTATTAAAATGCAGCCCCAATGTGCAATCACAAATTTGAATGCCCAAATATGAATGTATGGAGAGTCCCAGGTTACCCCCCACTGCCCAAAGATATGCATGTAAAGGTCAACAGGTGACTCGATGTCAGTGAATAATATACAGAGTAAAAACATAATCAAAAAAGGCAAGGCCAGCTCAAAATACGATATATGACGGGGTCTGTTTCATTGGCTATGGTTCTTCTGTTGTTGAAAATGTGGTAAATGAGCCATGTCTGTATGTGTATGAGCGTTAAGTTTGCTGGGTTTTTGTTACATTCAATCAATCAATCATTATCATTATAATTTTTTGCACGGTGACAAGGTGGTCAGCACTGTTGCCTCAGTAAGGTTTGTGTGTGTTTTATTAACCTGTTTTCTCTGCATGCATGTGATCAGTATCTACCAAATATTGTTATAACCTAGATAAGGCTGATAACCGGAATACTCAAGTGCTCGACTTAACAGCTCTGGCTACTCCACATTGTATGTGTCAGTATTTAGCCCCAGCAGCTGTGAGTTCTCTGTTACTAAACTACACTTCAAGCAGTCACAGGAGAAGGATGCACTGTTTGCCTAGCTCCTCATCGCCCGTGCACTTGCGCTGGTTGGGAGTCGGGACAGAAGGGCATCCCGCTGTAGAGCAGAATCACAATCAGACACCAGCGACCTCCTCGAGCTTTGACTAATGGCACTCTGTCGGCTGTGTCCGTTCCGGAAAACCAGCTACGAGTCTCTTTGTGAAAAAGATGGAAGGCTTTGTTTATTGCCGGCTGTGTGTTTGCGCAAAGGGCTGAATCATCACCTGTTACAGTATGTTTTGTGCATATGTGGAATCACCGAGACAAATGGCACGAGCTCCAAAACGTTTAGTCTTTGTTTTCTCTTTTCTCGGCTGACGTGCCCCACATGTTTGAGGCATAACCCACAGCGCATAATTTATGTAGATTACGGCAATTTTTTTTTTCCTGCATATTCTTCCACACAGTTGATTTCACAAGTTTGAATAAAATGTGCGGGTAATAAGGCAATGAACTTATGATATTGTTTGAATTATGCAATAAGCTCTTTAATGTTTAATGAGCGACTTGCCTAGAGTGGTCCATTGTTTTAAAATTAGTATTTTAAAGAAGTTTACATTTATTATTCACACAGGGCACCTTCAAACAAAAAGAAGACATTTACAGAGAGGACAAATTCAATGATGATAACCTTTTCCATTTTCTATACCACTCTTCTATACAAAATTTCTCACACAACCCTATTTGACCCAACCTTTCTCAGTTAATGGTTCCCTAGAATTTAACTGGTATTCTTTCCCACACGAGTGACACAAAAACAAAGAAGTTGTGAAACCAAATGTTACTGAACCACCCATTTGGAACAATGGAATAATTTGTGAGTTCTTAGTGCATACTTTCAGGTGTGAAAATCTCCTGCACTTACGCATTTGTTCACAGTGGTCAGAGTGGAGATGCTAGAGTGAAGTATCGGGCAGCAAGCAAGAAATGGAACCAAGTAAAGAATGGCTGGATAAGAGAGTTCTCATTGAAACCATACACAACAATCCACCAGATGCTCTTCTTACAAACAATCACTTCCCAGTGCCGCTGTTGGCAGTCCTTCTTCTATACATAATGTCTTTCCACAAAGGGCTCTGTAATGATTTTAGGTCACTTTTTACCAATTTGCCACCTTTGCTAAGCCCCTCTGTGGCTCCAGTGTCAATGACTTAGTAAGTGGTCTTGAAATTAATTTGAGAACCACAGCCTTTCATCTGTGGCGCTTTCCTGCTGCTTTTCCCCCGCTGCTTTGTTTTTTTTTTTTTAATGGTTTGTGAGATTGCTGGCGGTGGTTCTGAGCATGCTGACAATGGGAGGCAGACAGCATCGGCTCGCGCCCGAGATGGAAGGAAGTGATTGCTCGGCTAATGTTGCCGTGATGCAGGTGCTTGACAAAGTGGCTGAGATATGGATCCAAACTCCTGACCTGATCACCAACCATTGACCGAGCACAAAGCTGGCTTGGATAAAGCAAGCAGCACAAAAATAAAAAGCAAATGTTTACTTCTGTATTAAAGCACAGCAGAAAAGTATGTGCATAATGCAGTATTTTAATGAGTCCAAGATGATGCTGCTTAACATCACCCGAGACAAGAAGCCATAACTAGTGTTCAATCACTTAATAGCATTACATTTTAAGACGTCATAGGCTTTATTATCAAGGACTTTATAGGAGAGAATGTTCAGTCCGCACCAGCAAGCTTTGGTCAATCACATGTTTGCATGCTTTTGGATAAAGTTTTAACTCCCATTGACTGTTGTATGAGCGTTTCATCCACATGGATCCAGCGTTTTGAGAGCACGAATACAATCCCAGAGTGTAAAGATAAAAAAAAAAATGTTTACTTGTTTCCATGTTTACAACCCATACGCATGTGTTCTTCTCTGTTTTGTTGTGTTTCTGTGACATTGTTACAGCGCCACCAACAGGCCTGGCATATAATACTACAGCGTTTTCAATGGTTTTGTGTGGTCCCATGTGGACATACACATTTTTTGAAACAGTGCCAGGTTTACAAAAGACGTTTCTGAAACAATGACAATTTTGTCTCCATGTAGACATGGGTTGAACTCATGGTTCAGTTAGGCACAGATTATTTTTGGACTGTATCTTATAAGACATAAATAACAGGTGATTGCGTTAATGATCAATTTCATCAGTTTTTTAATTCCAATGGTTAAGCCTTAAGTGATAAATGTTTGTGTAAACCTTTTTTATTGTCATTGCATTGCTACTGCTACTTCATACAACTACAATTTAACTTCTGTGAAACCCTTGATAACATCACTGTAAAGGAAAAAGATGACCCCAAGCTCTTGGTACAAAAAACGCTTTTAAAACTATCTGACCATATTTTTATCAGTGAGATGTTATCTTGGTCCACAGTCTCATGGTCCAATCAAGTCAAAAGTAATTTGTAAAAAGTTAGTGATGAAGTGAAACTTTATAGGAATGTGTGCCTCCTGGTAAACAGTCTTTCTTTAACCAAAATGTTAAATATTAATCTATTCTTCTGTGCAATATTCTATTAGAGTTCAACAGTTGAGTGTGTATGCTCTAATCAGACGGACAGCACCTCATAATTAGGAATGTTTGAAACCTTTTTAAGTGTCAAAATGAAAGAGAATGATGCATTTATGTTGCACTCTCCTGTCAGGATGCTTCCTGCTGAATGAGTGTGCACTGATATGTGATGCGCAGAAACTGACACAAATCTTTCAAAGGCTCACTTTCGGTTCAGCGCCATATTCGACGTTACTCATTTCATTTGACATCATCATTTGACACAGTGTCCACGTTTATATGTAACGTAGGATTTAAAAAAGTAGAGATAAAGTGGTTATAAATTCAGTACTACTATTTTGACGTGTCATAAAGAAGGTATGTGGAATGTTTGCATTTGGTAAGTCAGTTTAATAAAACTCTGAGTGGTCTCTGTGGGTTAACATGGGCAGTTAAGGCAAACTGAATAACACCTGTTAGTACCATTGGTAAGAATTTCCCCAACAATATCTCATCTCACGCAGCCTTGTGCCATTACTGCTCCACACACAACACTGCAGAAAATCCTTAAAAAGAAACTTAACATGAAAAAAGGACTGCAATGTAATGTAAAAAAGCACATAAATAATTTGCTTAGGAGTCTACATGTGCTCCGCGCGTTACAGTGGATTCTCTCCGGGTACTCCGACTTCCTCCCACCGTCCAAAGACATGCATGTATAGGTTAATCGGCAACTCTAAAGTGTCCCTAGTGAATGAATTTAAGAGTGAATGGTTGTCTGTCATTGTCAGTTTCAATATGCTTCAAAAGCTGCTGGGATAGGCTCCAGTCACCTTTAACCCCTAACAGGACAAAGTGGTAGAAAATGAATGAATGAAAGAATAATTTGCTTAAATAAATATACACTGTATGTGTCAGTGATCTTCTGAAACGTAGAGCTGTGGCATTTGTGCAAAAGCTGTCTTGACCCGTCTCAGTGTTTAGACCCAGGTGGGACCTAAGATAGACAGAAATAACTCGCAATGAAGAGTGAAGATAATGGCTGCTTTGGTCTGTAAGTGTTAGCCTTCCAATTATCTGGCCTTGCAATTACTCCAGCCCGATGCAAGTGGGACCGTTTCAGCCTCCCACAACTTGTGGAAGTTGAAAATGAATGATTATTATGACGTGCTGCATCCAAACAATTAAAATTTTTGCACAAGTCAGTCACAGCCTCCCACAGAAGAGATAATTATAGAGTTAAAATAATAATAATTATATCATAAAACTTATACCTCCCACAAATAACACACACAACAAACAAAAAACGAAAATGTACAAAAACAACAACAGCCTGCTGACAGTATTTATCCTCATTCGTATTGTTTTGGAGAGCACACCACACCTGTTACCTTCCCTGCACAGACATTCATTCTACTTAGCCCCAAAAAAACAGTCCTGACCTGTCAAAGACATCCAAGAGATCCTCGCTCAGTTTGATCCATTCTTCCTTCCATCATATTTAGCTTTACTAATTAGGAACTACTTTGTAAATATGTTATGGTAGAAAGTTGCCAAAAACTGCTATTACTCACTGTGTCTCCATTATTGTAAATGCATCAGGAAGGAAGAATGATAAAGACTGAGAAATATGCTTATACTGCATTACATTAAAACCTCGG
Source organism: Neodontobutis hainanensis (assembly GCA_024349245.1). Classification (NCBI taxonomy): domain Eukaryota; kingdom Metazoa; phylum Chordata; class Actinopteri; order Gobiiformes; family Odontobutidae; genus Neodontobutis; species Neodontobutis hainanensis. The sequence goes on along the minus strand of JALDNG010000016.1, from coordinate 2,595,778 downwards.
TCGACAATGTATCTCAGTAGATGGGTAAAGGTTTAGGAGTGTCAAAAGAAACGAGTGGATGAAATTTGTTGCTTGGTTGTTGTGTTGAAGCACTTCTTATAGCCTGGTAAAGCTAGATGAGAGCACAACCTTTGCTCCCTTGAGTCGAAAGGAACAGCTTGAGGTGGTTTGGGAGTCTCATGCACTAGACCCCCTTCTCGCTGTGATTCTATAAAGAGACACTCTTTCGACCCCAGAATGTGTCAGAAACCCCCTATGGACGTGGAAATGAATCTGGGCTACCTCTCTCACTAGAGCATGAAAGACCACAGAAAACAGGTAACAATAAGGGTATTCCAGAGTTATTGGTTCTAATATGACCAGTCTTGATGCATCCAATGGATCGGATCTTAGGGCAATGTTTTAACATAATTTATTATCTATTATTGTTTAATAGATTGTGCAAACATATACACACAATACAGCCTCAAACACAAACATGCTAAGCCTTAGGCAGCTTTAAAAACACACTCAAAATTACTTCCAAAATAATAAAGGCAAAATAACAAATGATGAAACCTTGTGTGTAACCATTTAACTTATTTTTTACCAGAATGATCATGACAAAGGTTAGCACTCAGAAACTTCCAAAATGCACCTAGCATTAGCAAACATAAACCAAAAGTTAAACTGAGCGTATTTATCCTCCAGCAGTACTCACTGTGCCTGCTCTGGGCAGGTGTGGAAACCAGCAACCGAACTGCCACTGAGTTATTTAGAGGAATACATTTAATTTTTTTTCAAGACAGACACATGCAAAGAGTTTAATGTAATGAAAAGTTGTACACACTGCTCCTTTAAATGTAAGTTTATTTAATCAAATGAATGAAGGAAACGGATGTGATAATAATATGCGGTTGGGCCTAAGGATAGGAGGAGCTTGGGAGGAACTTAAGTTAATATTTACTTGATGTGTTTGCATAACTGTTGCAATTTTGGCTAATGAAAACTCCTGACTTGACTCCAGATGAAATGTCATTGGCTGTTTGGTGCTTATTTTGTGGCATAAAAAGGGGATATGACAGGGCTTGTCAAAGTAAGTGGTGTCTGCATGAGACAGGTAGGACACTGTTTTGTTTCTGAAGTCAAATTAAGACAGATGGAGAAGAGAGAAACACTGCAGGTAGACACTGATGTATGTCAGATTTCTGAGAAGCTGGGATTTGTCCTTGAAAAACCACTGGTAAGTTTGGATTTTTTGGAAAGTTTGTACATGACATGTACCGTTCATTTGAAGTGGTGCAATATAGTACATTCTCTAATGAATTAGCTCCACTCACAAAGCAATGAGATTAGAACTGAGCTACATGGAAGTTGAACCAAGCATATCTGAAACAGCTTTCTTGTCAAGTCGGTTGCTGAAGTGTATTGATCTAGTGATAACATTGTCTCTGTATTGACCTCCACTAACATGACTGGTCTTGCTCTAGGTCTGTGGCAATTTCAGCATTGACACATGAGAACAACTGCATCACTATAATGGACTTTTATGGATTTACAATTAATATTCTTTTTTTATAAAATCCATAAACATTTAAAACATGTGAAATTAATATTTATCTCATTTTTCATTGTAGACTATGTTAAAAGAATGCTGTTAAATCTAAAACATATGGCGGATGCAAGCGTATTTAAAGGTGGTGTGTGTAGTTACAGTGCCAGTTGAAACTCACCATCTTTTTTAAAAATATAGACCACGTTAGCACCCTGTAATACTGTCAGGATGATGAACAAATCCTGTGGAGATAAGTCAGATGATTCCTTCATTATACTTCAATCTATTTTCATTGATTTATGATATTATATACAATTTCCTAACCCCTAAGACGAGAGATTGTGTTTTCAGAAAGAAACGTAAATGTGCTTCCCCTCCAGCAGTACTCAGTTTGTCTGCTCTAGGCAGTTGAAGGATGGGACGTAATGAAACAAACACTGGGTTACCTGGAGCATAAATTTGACACTTTGAAAAACATTGTTTTGACAGATGTGATTCATTTTGTTTTACTATATTCTCTGGAATTTTACACAACTCACCTTGTTGTTGTGTGTTGTTATAAAATAAATAAATACACAACCACCTAAATCCAACCCCACAGATATGATCAATAATATTTATCTATTCAATCAGAATGTGTTTGTATGCTTTAGGCTATTCCCTGTCATCATCTAGTTTAATTCATCCACTTCTTTTATCTCCCTCACAGTCTGATTGATAGCACTAATAATTCCCTAACATGCGCGAGGTCAGACACTGTGATAACATGACATGATGATGTTACTGATTAAGCCCTTCATAAAAACCCTCCATTCAAGAAAAGTAATAAAAAATCGATTAATTTATTTTTATTACCAAGACTAACCTGCCGGACTATTATCAAGTATGGATGGACCTGGCGAGACATCTCACACATCTGATAGAGTCACGTAAACTGCGGGAACGGGTGCAGAAGGTGAGAATGCGCCAAGCCTTTCAAATGCAAAGAAGTACATTCAAAAGTGAGAACTCATGGAAATAAATGTGAAAATACTGTGAGCAACAGATTGTTTGCTATTACTAATTCTGCCTCACTGCAGATGCCCGTGTTAAGCCCGTGTCACTTGCACAGTCCCCATGAGCTAAGGCTGGCTCACTTAGTGCTGGGGGTTATCACCATGGGATATGTGTGGCAGGAGGGACAACATGCACCTGCTCAGGTAAGAAAAATAGAGACCACAGCATCTTTTAGGCTCTTTTTTATTGATTTTGGTGGGAATTTCTCTCTCCAATGGAATACTTCAGAAAACCGACTAATTATGTATACACTACACAAGCCCGTTACACACCAAGGATAATTTGCATGAAACCAGAAACATGCTAATCCCATTTTTTATACATATACTCCTTTGCGCACAACCAATACATTGATTTCCCCCATGTCATCACTGCTTCTTATACCTATACATAATAAAAGAGTTTAAAGTCAGCCAGTTCCTGGTTAAATGGCAGCTTGTCTGGGATTTGAACATAGCACTCGTGTGCAAGATAATTTTGCACAGAGATCTGTTTTGATTGGCTGTTACCTAAAAAGGGGGAGAAAGAAATGATCAACAAAACATCATAGAAAGAAAGATGTCTTCAGTAAAGCTTGTTCTTAAAGACTGACAAGGGCAACAAAAAAAGAATGAATAAAAAAAAAAACTTGCTTGTTTTTGTGTTTGACAGGTCCTCCCCAAAGCCTTGGCCTGGCCGTATTGGTTGGTGTCTCGCAGGCTTGGTCTGCCAGCCATACTAACCTATGCAGATATAGTTTTAGCAAACTGGAAATTAAAGAATCCCAAAGGGTGAGTTATAGTAATAAAAAGACAACATCATATATGGTTATGCCTCACAGAGTTCTTTTCAAATTGTAAGCAACTGAACAAAACACCTATTGACTGCTCTTATGTGTCTTTCGAACTTATGTTGGTCTACATCGGTGGTCGGTCCTCCCTTAGAACCAGAGTTTAGTGATACACGTACAAATACTTCAGGATGAGTCCCTGATGAGAAGTGCCCTGTTTCTCTTTAAGTGTTGGACATTTTTTTTCAATGACTCCTGACTGTATTGTGGTTTAACACATCCAATCATATCAATTGAAATTGACAAATATGTGTTTGTGTCATTGTAGTTATAGACTTACTGACTTATTGTTCATGACATAACACACATCTGAATTATAGTATTCTTAACATACCGGTATATTCAAACTGCCATTGGTGTCACTGTAAACTATTTTTTAAGGTATTTCTATTACAATAATAACTCCACTTTTCAATTTTATCATTTCAGAGATATGGAAGTTGGGTGAGTAGATGTGTAATGGCTGTTTCCTGTGTGTATTTGATATAGTGGTCTTCTCAGTCTACTACACATTTAACATTCGGTAATTTTTAAAAAATAGGAACATAGATCTGCTTTTTTTCTTCCCGGGAGGAGAGAGTTGCCGAGGATTTTTTATTGTCTCATTGTTGGTGGAGATGGCGGCCAGTCCAGGCATAACGGTTAGCACCCACGCTCCCATTCTAGTCATGTTTTTTTTATTTCTTCAACTTTGTCTACCTGTCCACCTATCCCGACGCATCTTCCTTTCACTCTTACAAAGGCAGTTTGAACTCATTTCAGGGGGCTCTGGAGGTGGCTCGTGCTTTAAAAACCTCTGACCTCACCGCTGTACTGAAGGGCCTCATTAAAGTTACTCAGGCTCTGAGGAAGATGAGGGAAACTTTCAAGCTCATGCATAGTAAGTTTAAATTAAAACTCAACCCAATTTCATTAAAGCTCACACTGTGTCTTATTAAACTAACCGGATATGTGCATCTTGCAGACCATGTGGAGCCAACTGCTTTTCATGGAACACTGAGAATTTTTATCTCCGGGTGAGTTTTACAGCCATTACAGTATCCTGCCTAATTGTGTTATTAATGCTTTTAATATTTATCTCATCATCGCTATCGGTTTTCTACACTGTGAGACATTAACAATCCTTTTAATTTTTAAGTCTTTAATAGGATAACAGCGTGAAATGCTTAAGATGGAGCGTATTAATATGTGGCTCCAATATACAATAGACTGTTAGGTAACATAGTTAAGGCTCTGTTTTGAAAATTAATGATTTTTGAGTAAAAACAAATTAAAAAAGTTATGATAGCAGAACTTAGTCTTATTTTTTCAAGAGAAATAAAGCATAAAGGAAAAAATGAGACAATGATATAAGGTTGTATGGTTGTACTGTATGAATATAAAATTCAAAGAAGGGACTTTAACAATTTTCACCGACTGTGGATAATATTGTTGTGTTTCAGATGGAAAGACAACCCTATGCTTCCTAATGGGCTTCTGTATGAAGGCGTCAGCGATGAGCCAATTTTGTTATCAGGTGGAAGTGCCGCTCAGAGCTCAGCCATCCAATGCTTCGATGCCTTGCTGTGCACCCGCCATGACAATGAGACAGGTAGTGCTGCTTTCCTGCCAAACTTTGACCCTTTCAGATGCCTCTCATGAATGAATCACTCTGTCTGCTCACTCTGTCTGTTCCTTTGACAGAAAACGTTTTTTTGGGGGTAGGGGGGGGCGATTGTTATTTTTCCTTCTCCCGAAGCCTCTTCATTGATTTGCTTTATCTGTTTTTCTGTCTAGGGGCATTCCTCACACGCATGAGAGATTACATGCCTCCCGCTCACCGTCAGCTCATAGAGGGTCTGTCTGATGGGCCGTCGCTGAGAGACTTCATCATGTCGCGCTCCAGCCCTGACCTCTGCCAGGGTTACAACTCCTGTGTGCTGGCACTGGTGGATCTGCGGAATTACCATCTCAGTACTGTGGCCAAGTATGTCATAGTGCCGGCTAACCAAGCACGGACAAACGGCTGTCCTCTCAGGGGGTTGTGCACGGCGCTGGACTCCACAGGGACCGGGGGGTCTAACATTATGGGCTTCCTGAAGAGTGTTCGAAATGACACTCTAAAAGCACTTATTCCTGAGCAGCTATGTGTGTCAAGAAACTGAGATGTAATTTTCCTGATCAAAGAGATGAAAGGCCTCACAAATGAATCATGTAAATTTACAGAAATGGTGGAAACAGAATAACAGATACAAATTTTCCTTTTTGTGTTTAGGATTAATTTTTTTATTTATTACTTTTTTATTAATTAATAGCTACAAAGACCAGCACGTCTCCAGTTTGGAGAAGCAGATAGCCGCAACTAGAAACGTTTTGTGTTAAGTATGGCTGCACATGGGGTCAGTAAAACCATACTTTGTAACAAGTCTTCTGAACATAAAGACTGTGCCATTTACAGTAGTTTATGGTTCAGTCTTTGTTGTGTTGCTCCTGTCTGCTTGTCCAACTTGAGAGGGTTTACTGTAGGGGATCAATTAGTAGTAACGCTAATGTAGCCCCTAGGACAACATGAACAAACTACTGACCTCTCCCTTAAACAATAAAAGACTACAGTGCATTACTCTTGACATTAACACCGTGTCTCTACAGAGTATCTTTGCTTTCAGAAACTCATCTTATTGTTTTGCGTCAAAAGCAAGCACACATCTAATGCTGCACTACCAAGTTTAAGAAACAAAATGCAAGTTTAGAAAATATAGGGCCTGATCTACTAAAGTTGTAGATAGTGTTGGTTAAATAGGCTTTTGCAGTTTTACAAATGCATGTGCCATTTGTGGACATATTGTGTGTGACTGACCTGGAATGTGACTAATAACTGGTGCAAAAAGATGGAAAGAAAGCAATAAAAATGAGGGTTTAGTGTGTCTAAGGTTACACAAAGCTTTAGCAAATCAGGCTCTTTTTTATCACATTGGGTTGTACGATAAACACAGTTAGACCTGGATATCCATAGTATATTGTCCTCCCTGAACACAAGTGAACAAATCTTTTTAATGAGCAGCTAATGACTGAGGGGTAGCCGTAATAATAGGGAACAAAATAAAGTAAGCATCAATACACAACAACAATAAACACACTGGTTAAATTCAGAAATACACCAAAAAGAGGGGTTGTAGTGTGAGTGCAAGAAAAAAAACAAAAAAAAACACCGCAATTATTAGTCCGGATAAGCCGCTTAAATAGAGCACTCAGAAAGCTGTTTGCCAGTTAGAGCTGAGCTGATGTGGGCTGGCATCAGATCCACAGCTGGCCATAGAGTGGGACAGACTTAACGCTCACCAGATATAATACTGCACTCAATTATGCTATTTATAAAAAGCAATTGCTAATGTTGTTAACCTCAGAGTTTTTAAACTTCTTTAGAGGAGCATGGGCTGTGATATTGTAGTAGTGCCAAAGCATACTTTAAAAGAACACCTGCACAAACAATGGCAGAGGTTTGTTTTTAATTGTTTGAGCGCTTTCTGAGTGATGGGTTTGAATTCCTGTTCTCAGACTGCTTTTTACTTTGTATTTGTTTTTTAAATTGGACTGAAAGATTCTAATTCAATCACACACACACACACACACACACACACATGCACGCACACAGACACACACACAGACACACACACACACACACACACACACACATGCACGCACACAGACACACACACACACACATACACACACACACAGACACACACACACACACACACACACACACACACACACACACACACACACACACACACACACACACACACACACACACACACACACACACACACACACACACACAGACAAAAGAATTTACAACAAAGGGATGCCACTTTCACGGAAATTCAAAATTATGCATTATACCCAGTCTGTGTCTATGACTAGATCCCCAGGTCTTTAATTTCAAGAGTGAATTTGAAGCAAAATCTTTGAGATTTTTTAAATCTAATTTTCTTAAATGATGAGTAACTTTTGTCTTATCTTATTTATTTTTATTTTTTATTATTAAAATGGGGAAATTTACTTTTAGCAGCCACCTCCAGGGGGCGACCAACTGTTTTTTTTAAAGTTGGTGGGGGAAACCGGAATACCCAGTGGAAACCCACTCGAGCACCGGGAGAAAGCGATAGTATGTTCTTTTTTTAATTTGGTTGAGAGTTTCAAAATATAAATGAAATATGTCTAATGGTTTAGCTTAAATAAGTTTAGCAATACTGGCTAAAGCCACGTGATAATTTCTGCTGATTAGTTTTACAATCTCTTGTTGTTTTTAATAGTGTACACAAGCAACTGTGACATACAAGCACATTCTTAACACATTTAATATTATTATATATATATATATATATATATAATTTTTTTATTCTTTCACATTAGATGTATGTATACCTGGAGTTTTATGCCATGTGCAAACAGCACTCTGGTTCACCTTCTGTTTTGGTTTATTGTTTTTGTTCCACTTTGTGTTTCAATCAAACCGCACCAGGGTTCACTTAAGAGCGGACCCAGGCTTCTGGACCAGAGTTTGCTTTTTTGTTCCGTACTGCTGTACTAATGCATTCACATTTCCCCAAATAAACGGGATTTTCCAATTATGTTAATGATGTCTGTAGCTTGTAGCAACAAAATTTGTAACAATAAAAACACTTTGTTTGGGCAATTCTGCATTTCCATCCCAAATAGTTTTCTGTTGTAAACATGACCTGGAGAATCTATATGCTTGAGAATGAGAAGCTAAAAGGAGAAAACCAGAAAGTGACTGTACAATAAAAGTAAAGGGAAAAGCAGTGATAAGTCAGTAGAGGAGAATGAAAGAGACGTGCACAGTTTGGGTTATCAGGAGAGAGGGATGGACGCAGGATCAGGTCAGACAGTTTGATAGAGTGTATGCCCCACTACCCCCTTCGGTCCTGAGGGGTCGTGTCTCTTCTCGCTATTGACGACTAATCACATTAGAGAAGAGAGAGCTCAAGTGCACCGCTGCTCTGCCCTGGTCGCAGTCCAAGTCTGCTCCGCTAAAGCACAAAGGATGTAAAGTGTGCCGGGTTTGACAGATAGGGTATGCAGCACTAGCTGTAGAGTCTGTTCTTTTGTGTTGGAAGAATTACTCAAGGCCCTCTATGAAGACTCCCTGTTACAATCCATGTGTGGATTATACATTTCATTCTAGGATAGATTAAAAAAAGGTTTATGTGGTGTTTGTTGGCTTTCATTGCTCAAATTGATTACTGTACAACGATTGGTCTACTGGACAAGCATTATAGCCCATTTAGTGGTATCACACTACGGGCTTCATTACCCTCCTTTTTAACCTCACTCGCTGTCTCTGACCAAACGGCTCAATTGCTAAAATCAGCACTTTGCAGATTGCTCTGATTTGGGTAGGACCAATTTCTAGTCTCTGTCATCTATCGTCATCAGTCATGTGCAACATTTATGCCTTAAGAGTGACACAGTAAGAAGGTGAGCCACTGTTCACTTTTACTCTATATTCTGCCATACTCTAAAAAAAAAAAAAAAAAGTCTGTTGTGACGTATTTTTTAAACAGAAAAATATAAAAAATCCCATTGCTGATCTCCTCCTACAATGATGAGTCTGTGTAGGGGCAGGAGGTGGACGATCTTGTGGACTGGTGCAGGGCCAACATCCTCTGCATCAATGTGGAGAAAAAATGAAAGTGGACTGCCAACACAGCCAGTATTATTATAAAGGCCCGCCAACACCTGTTCTTGTAGAGGAGGCTGGAGCGGGCCGGCCCCAGTAGCCTTTTATTGAAGTGTGGTGAAGAGCCTACTGTCATCCCCCATCACCGTGTGGTTTGGGAACTACTCTGCTGCAATGCAGAGAGGTTAAACCTGTTCAAAACGTACAGCAGGTGACTTTACCTGGAGGACATTGACATCACCTGGAGCAGGGCAACCTCCATCGTGAAGGGTCTGTCCCACTCAGCATACAAACTGTTCACACCCTTTTCCCTTTTCAGGATTCGCACACACTTAATGCCAGAACAACTGGGTGACAACACAACTTCTCACAGAGGCTGCATGACTGAAGAACATTTAATGAACAACAACAAACATTACTGATGTCCTGTAATGCTTTTATGCTTGAGATGCTTTATTTATCTCATCTCTGGGTCCACTTCACACCTCTTCTTGTCACCACTTCCTTGGCTGCCTTTTAGGACAAGGTTATCCACACTTTTTGCAAAAAGGGCCACGTTTGGATGAGAGGAAAATTCCCAAGGGTCGGCAGTTTCTTTTTATTTTATTCTTTTTCCGCACATACAAGTTTTAGTTGGATTTAACCAGGTTTTAGATGGATCTAATGAGGTTTTAGATGGATTTGAACAGGTTTTAGATGGAGCTGAACAGGTTTTAGTTGGATTTGGACAGGTTTCAGTTGAATTTAACCAGGTTTTAGATGGATTTGAACAGGTTTTAGATGGAGCTGAACAGGTTTTAGTTGGATTTGGACAGGTTTTAGTTGAATTTAACCAGGTTGTAGATGGATTAAATCAGGTTTTAGATGATTTTGAGCAGGTTCCACAATGAAAAAATAAACTACTTTAGTGTACTGTAGTGGAAGTAGTTGCCCACACACCAAAAGGTTATGTGTAAAAACATGATACAAAAGAGTAAATTACCAACAGAAGAAGTTGTAACCATGCAGTTTCTTATAAATTTAGAATATTTAAATTGCTGCCAGTTTACTCCCATTCCCTCTTTATACTCCCCATGCCACAATTACAATTAACGTTTTTCTCAGTTCCTTTGGCACATTCCTCAGATCAGAACATTTTCAGAAGGACTTTAAAATTAAAATTAAAAAGTGATTTTCTAGCTGTGTTTTTACAAAAAGCAAATGCTTTGATGCATTGTTTTAAATGCATTTGTACAATTGTGTGTTATTTCTTACACTGTTAGTTGCTTTTGTTATTCTGATCAAAATGGATTATGTTGTTTTCAGCTGAATGATCGAACCCCTAACATTGTGGAATGGGTTTATTGTTTTAGCCATTGTAACCAAAATGGATAAACCAGCTGTCACAGTATCCCTATGGTATGGTAGTCAGACCTACCATAAAGTTCAGGCATTTATGAGATGTGAGACATTGGCAAAAAATAAACATGACTGTGTATGAATGAATGTGAGATTGAGGAAGAATAGGTCAGTTAACCTTAAATATGCACAGTAGGCTAATAAGGCTTTACCTGGTTGTACATTGACTATTGTATCAACTTTTGTGCTACTGAGACAGACTGAAACTTTATTCCTGCAATAATAGCTACAGCTGTTTTTTTCAGAAACTGACAAAATAAAAATTTTGACGACCATATGTATAAACAATGACACATTTGGTTTTCATTCTGATAGCTAAGACATTTCCACTGACAGTAAAATGTACCTTTGAGAGAACAACAAAGGATTTTCAGTCAACAATTCACTTTTACAATTACTACATGATGTTTTGCAGTTTGTATGAACTGTTTGGAGAAATGTACTAAATGCTTTGAAAATGTTGGTTCTGATCTGAGAAATGTGCCAAAACGACTGCCTTCATTGTTCTTCGTAGCATTCACATAACAGGACACTGAATCATGTTTAGTTGGAAATGTTTAATACCGATGTATAAACAGTAGAAAAATGCATAATATTGCACATTGTAACTAAATTGCACTTTCTCGGGGGACAGATCTTTGAATGGAAACGGCTGTCCAGAGGGGTTTGTCTATAATAGTGGGAACAATAGGGCATAGATCTTCCTGACGCTTCAGTATCTCTTAATAATAATTATAATAATCCACAGTGTCCGTCATTAAAATGGTTGAAAGCAGTCAGTAAAAACCTGCTTCGTAACAACGTGGAAGTTCAGTATCATTGCTACTTGTTGAACTTAACCTTAAGCTGGTGTCTGCGAGTGGTGTTAGCTGGAAAAGCTGCTACCCTACCGTAGTCCCATTTGCGCTGTGAATAGCCCTTCTGCACTCCACAGGGTCAGTGCACAGTTGTTCAGTTGAGAGAAACATGTTAACACTTTACAAGATGGTATTTCGAAAAGAATCAATAGTACAAAACAGCTCTCTTGCAAGTGATCTTCGGGCTACATGAAGTGACTCTTTCAAAAAATAGAGTTCATATCAGAGCTTTGCTATGACACAACAAGCAAGGCATATTATAAGTGACTCACTCAAAAAACGTTAAAATAGCCTTTACTTTGCACTGGAAATGAAAACAACAGCTTTGTAGTCATCATAGAGAAAATACTCTGTTCAAAAGTCAAAACAGTATACTTTATGGATAGAAAGGCTCTTACCCTTACATCATTTTGTTTTATGATCAGTTTCAAGAAGAGATTTTTTATAGACTTGTGTTCTGCAAAGATGACAGTACATTATCATAAGATGCTAAGCATATCAGAAAATATCAGCTTTTTATGTTTCACCGTAGCCATATGAGAAAAACAGGGTGACTCAGGAAAATTTAGCTGGCTGTCTGGTTGGCACGACTAGCTTAAAACAAGAGAAGAGAAAACTCTAAAAGCAGAGGGTGAGGTGTATTAAAGCAAGGAGCAGTGAGTCAGACACACGAATGTGAGCGGGGATGTTAACAGATAAGGAGGGAGAGGAGGGAGTTAAGCGTACGAGAAGAGCGCTGACACACTGTCATGTACCGTACGGTGTCGTAGTCTTTTATGTCTGTTACTTTCAGTATTCAAATGTTTGTGCTTTGCCGGAGTCGGGCTGATGTCCATTCAAAGATTATAGCTTCGCTCATAAAAAGGCCCTCCACATGGCGCCGCCTCTTGTTGCCAAGCAATATGGTCTAAGGGGAAAAAGACCATAAGTATAATTGCATTGGAAAGGATGCAAGAAAATCAAAAATGTGATGTGCATTTTAGAAACAGTACACTTGACACATCTTTTAAAAATATAAGTATATGTATCCAAAAGCTCACCGAATGTTACAGGTGTTTGATCGTCCTCTGCAGCCAGAAAAAAACACCATTTTTCTTTTCTTGTTCCCGAGCTGACTTGAAATCTCAGCACAGAACCCCAAATGAACTTCTTTCAACATTATTCCGTCCCATGGGTTTAATTCCTGTTCTCTGAACATTCCCTCAATTCATTCAAAGAACAGCGGGTATTTCGTGCCTAGTAAAATGTAGTTTCCACAGCTTTAGTCTTCCCTTACAGGAACCAGAGTTTCCAACGTGCATGCTTTTTGGACTCGGACTTTGACTTCCTCTTTGGGGTAGATGTAAAAACTTCATTGGGGTAAGGCAGAGCGGGACATTGCTGGCTGTCCATGGGGCAAAGTCTCTTCATGAGGGGCTGCAGCTTGTCCTCTTGCAGCTTAAAGTCCAGTTCAACACTGCAACAATAGAGAATTACATAAAATACATTAATGCTCACTCAGTGCACAACCCTCCTCAATAAAATTAAATGTTGGTGGATGTGTTTGGTATGTTGCTAGCCACTACATTAAGAACCTGGTGCAAATAAAATAAAATACAGTGGACATTGAATAAAGCAGGGGACCTGGATGTTTTTATCTCTAAGAACGTCAAGAACTAAAAGAGAAAAAATGTCTTTCATCTTTAAGTGAGCCCTATAAACAGTATAGGATTTTTTTTTATATATAATGCTGCCAAGAATTATGAATTAGTAACGTAAAAAAGACTCTTTGCATTTATCATAATTTTTTGAAAGTGTTATTTAGATTATTAAACAATCTTCAACCTCAACAGTTACAGCCCTGTTACAGCAAATAAATATTTGAAGGAGTAGTGCTTCAGAACGCTATGAACTGACATAATGTATATATAAATGTATACACTAATATACTGTACAACATAACAGCACAATCACTTTTACAATTTGGTATAAGTCTTTGTGTTGACATGATCTCAATTCCAACCAAGACCACAAATGGCATATTTGTATTTTCTTGGAATTGAAAATTTCAGTCATTTAAAATTCAATAAAAAATGTGTCTCCTTCACCAAACACTTATTTTCAAGAATCTGAACTTGGTCTATGACTGGACTTAGACTGTTTACATTTATTTTACTGTTCCCTTGTATCTATTACAGTTTATTGTACCCTGGCTCTGGACTTGATGCTGGTCTAACCATGACATGGTTTTGGTCTTGACTTGGTCTTGACCTAACATAGTTCTGGTGTTGTCTTGACCTCTGGTCCAGGACATGACTTGGTCCCGGTCAAAGCAGTCTTGGCTACAACACCACCATGTAAGCTCACACACAGTATCAACAATAGTGTGGTGTTCCCCGGGGGTCTACTCCTGGACATTTTTCATTCAATGTCAACGGGCACGTAATAAAAACTAAACAAACATAAATTTTAAAACAACCACACGGAGGCACAATAGCAACAGAAAAAAAACAATCCTTATGTTCAAGACTGAATACATTTGGCTTCCATTTAAATTAGGCATACCACCAAGTGCAGCATCTTCTCATAGTTCTCTCTTTCTGTGCCAAAGAATAGTATTAAGATGATTATTGATTTGTAATGGAGCACAAAACTGTATGATTCATCAATTAAATACTGGGGGCTACTTTTTGTAGTTTATTTTATTATTATTGTGAAAAATATAATGCCAAAAAGCACTTCATAACACACCCTGCATATTGAGTCTTTATTGAGTCATATTGAGTCTAAGCAACACTATGCAACACACATTTAGTGGAATTACACAGATGTGTTTAAGAAAAGGGTGAATAATGGTGAGATATGTGTAGGAGGTATTCTTCCTTTTTATATCAGAGAACCATAAATTTGAAGCTACATAGTAGGCTAATTCTTTTATGCTAAATAGTTACATGGTGTTGCTTTAAGTGCACACAAGTAAACAAGTACAAGTTATTCTGATTAGAGGTAGTGGATTTCATGATTAGCTACAAAACCAGGTTAATTCGTTTGGCTTTAAGTGATTTTTGACTTATTCATCCCTACGTCCATAATCTGCTGCTGTCCAGATGGAAGTAGGAGGGAGGCACACGGCTCAAATCCACCAACAGACGCCCTGGCAGCGCTTATCTCTTTCGGCACATATCCATTTTTCAGAGACTCCTCCAACTAATAGAGTCTCTTTGCATCATCTCAGTATATTTTTATGCATGCAGTCAAAGGGCTTTTCCTGCATAGATTATATTTTTATATTAAAAAAGAGTCAGAATGTGGGTTGCTCCTGACATCCGACTCCCACGGCCGACAGTGTAATCCCATGCTGGTCAGTGTCTGTTGCTGCCCTGCCACCGTAGTTAAACTCTCTCACCGATTAATTCACCCTGGGCCGGAAGAAATGTGGGGCTTAATCCCATCCAAATGAAACCATTGAGAGGCCAAGCAGACGCTGATTAACGGCATGTATTCAAGCAAGGGATAAACGCAATATAATACACCATCTTTTTTCACTCTATTGCTATTGATTTGTAGTACCCCTTTAATGTATTTATTCCTGGGGTATGCAATTCATTTCCAAAGCACCAGAGTGGAAATAAAAAGCATAAATCATCCGCTTTGCATCTGCCAAAATGACACTCTGTGACTAAAGATATTTCCAGGTTTTTCAACAAACATTGCGTTGAATGACATCTGCTTGAACACAGCCAGAGACAACATTATAATCGGAGTATTACTGAAACATCAGTGTGGTTGACCATATTTAACACCAGACAGACAGGAGTAAAACCTGACCCAGATTTCAATTTGCTGTATTTGTATGATGAAAACAAACTTCTGTGTTATCTTGATACACAACCAAGATGCACACCTAAACACAAAAACAAAAAAGCATGACATGAAACAATGCAAAATGACATGACTTGATAGCATCCGAAAGAGCGATGTCCATTAGAATAAACCAAATTGATACAATATACAAAGATTTTGTCCGGTTCTTGAGAATTTTTGTGAGATTTTCCAGTAGGAACAAAAGGGAAACAAAAGAAACTATCACTGAATGCAATTGAATACATTTACAATCAGTAAGAATTCAGGGGGCAGTACCATGACCTTTTGACTTACTGATTCATTTTGTGGTGGATGGGGTCTGTCCATGCAAGAATTGGCTGCAGACCAGCTGGCGGTCCACAGTTCCTTTGAGTCAAGTCTTGCGGGAGTCTCAAGTCTCACAAGAAACAAATTGCTTAACGACTCCACACACATAAACATTCGCCCTAGTAAGTCATAATCTTAAGTCATAATCATGGTATTTCCTGAGAACTTGTCAACCCATGGATTTTTCTGCAAAGTAACATAATTGTGTGAGCATAAACAACTTTGTAGATGATTCAGTGGTTTTACAGGTATTTCCTAGCCTGGCTCCGCCCTCCTACGTACTTCCGCTCAATTTCATTTCGCTTTAGTACTTAGTCTGGGATCGCTGTATATTCTTAGGTTTCCAGAAATCAATTTTTTGTAGGACCAATCAGCGAACAGAGGGAGTGACTTGTTGTTTCCGGTCGGTTTCGGCGCATGACATACGTCACGACCACACGTTAGCGATTGGCTATGGCAGATCCTGAGTGACTCTGGGCAGATCCAATAGTTTTAAACTTCAACAGAGTTCCCGCATACAAGGAAGTAAACGCTTGTCAATGGAGCGAGGCCAGACTCTCTGTACAAATGAAATGTACGAGAGTCTGGTAGAACCAGGCTAGGTATTTCCATGGCCAATTCAACAAAAACAACCGAAAAGTAATTTTGTCCACCACTGAATATTAGGCAAAATTGGAGCACATTTCTCTGGTTTCAAACCTCTGTGTAGTTAGTTTCTGAAAAGCAAAGGGTCCTCTCTATTTTTGCGTCCGGAATGCCCTTGAGGCAATTTATGAATAATTTGTTTGATCTCCCCCCTTATTCTCCCCACTCTTGTCTTCACTATCTTCTTCAGTTTTTTTCTGAAAAGATTTGAATGCCTCAAGTTCAACGTCAACCTTCATTTTAGATATTTTATCATTCCTTAATCACTCTAAAAGTCTATTATTAAAAAGGCAAGCTCACAGTTCAGCCTGACATATTATGCCTTCAGGATTAAAGCTAGTTAGGAGCACAGGCGCTGACAAAAGAGATGACATCTAACACATGAAGGTCAAACACATCGGCCCCTTCCTGTCTGCAGGTGGACAAATAGACATTCAGGTACAAAGCCAGACCTGATAGGCTAACAGCTGTGACGGGCAGTGTAATTAGTGGACTGAAGGATATGCTACACTCAAAGTGACATAATGAATCCAGGGAACTGTCCTCACCCTTAAGATAAGTGTCAGGTAGGAACAGGGCTCTGTTAAAGCCTTCAGGGATGGGCTGCAGCACAGTTTGGCAGACTTTCGATGAATGAATCATTAGGTAGGATTAAAGGGTGCTCGGATACACAGGTTCAGGGAATATAGAAGTAATATGTTAAGCAGAAGGTCTTGCGGTTTCTGAATCCTTGACAGACCAAGGTTTAAATATAGATTAAAGCCAATTCTGTTTATAAAAGTATGATTTTACTTTGACATTGCGTTTGTCTCATCTTTCCATCAAGAAACATTGACAAACATTGCTTTCTGTATACATTACTTTGGCTTAACAGACAGCGAGCCAAGTCAATGCAGCGCCATCATGCACCACTGCAATTAGTAAGCAATTAATCACTTGGCAGATCAGCGCAGTTACCGTATAGCATAGACAAACTCCTGAGCGGGAAGCCAGAGGCAGTGCTATATACGATGCGGGTGGCTCTGGGGAGCAGGTGCTTGAGCAAACAAAAGCCCTATATCTAAGATCATCAGTGTACACAAACAGATTGAAGCTGCTGGAGACAGAGAGGCTCTTTCCGGGGCATTCGGCAAAGGCAGATTAATCATCTCTTTAGTTATGCAGTGTAAGTAACAGTTGCTGTGTGATCAGCGGCGAGGCCTTTGTCTGTCTGTGGTCATGGTGAGCCAAGCACCGTACGATGATTGCTGCTCCTAGGGGGGATGCTGTTACTGCTGAGTGCTGTCTTTTGAGCACCATGTTTGTGTATACCTGTCTTTGTTCTTCCAGATACTGGCACATTTCAGTGTAAAGCAATTTCCTCTCTTGTGATTTCCCCCTTCGGCCATTCACAGTTCAAACCCTCACAGTTGACAAGAGGAGTCGCTCAAGTGCAGGCTACTGTAACATAATCGGATGTTGCGATGATGGCGTGCGGGAGATTAAATCACCTCAGCGACAGTTATTCTCTGCTGCTGACAGGTAACAGTTGAAAAGTTTTTGTATGTAAATCAAACGCACAAAATCTTCTTCTGACATTTGTATTAGACAGAAAAGTCACTGCCGGTTTGTTTTGGTTTCCTTCTTTTACAAAAGTGCAGCAAAGATAACCCCAATCTCATTAATGAGACAAACAGAAAAGGCAATCTTGACAATCGTTCACCAAAACAACCACAGCATCTCAGCGGGGGACACAAGTGCTAATTAGATCCCAGCGTCTTATCATATCGCAGGCTGTTGCCTTTTATTGAACTTAACTGTTTTTCAAAGTCATTGTTAGAACCTACAGTGTCTTATTGCTATTACTTTGCTTCCGATGCTGCTTCTTACTCGGCGCAGCATGATGAGAATAAGAGCTGGGCCAAGCTTTGATCTTAACACATTTTTCCAAGATTCCATCACTATAGTTGGTTCACTCCGCGGTAGGTCAGTCGTAATTTGCAAATGGAGTAACTCTTGCTTAAACTACAAATGAAGAAGTTGCATGCTTTTCAGACAAGCACTATCCTCCAGACTTTATCTTGACTTCCTCTAGAGGAATGCTAGTTCCTGCCGACCTAGAGAGCTTCGGAGCGGGTGTCATGTGGTGCTAGGGGTGTTGATGTGCGTTGGTGACATTATTGTTTAGTGTGTTTAGAGTGTGGAGGCCTTTTCGTTTACCTTGCGCTGCAGCTGGATTCTCGCGAGATTTGGGAGTTTTCAAACTCGGGTAAATCTATTTTGTATCATGCCAAGCAAACCGCTTGAGTCAAACCATGGGCTCACCGGTCTCTTGTGACCAATGATGTAGCAGCATGAACAGAAAGAGGCAGGTTTTTAATTTGACAAATGCAATAAGCGTCCTCTTCTCTTTGTTACCAACATGGTTCTGCTGAAAGAGGTTAGCGTTGATGCTAATGTATTTTGCTAACACTAAAAGTGACACTAAAGAATTTTCTGGAAAGAAAAGATTTGTGTGCTCTATTCCTACTGGCTTTTGCATATCCTACACACTCTTTTATCGCACTATGTTCCTAATTTACCAATTTAGTATTTGTTAACATTCCTTTTATTCACAGATTCACTTTGCAAAATCTTGTAGTGGGCAGATACTATTCGGTGCCTAATCCAATCACCTAACAGAAGATGACAAAGCTTTCAATGAGAGCCTTCGCAGATGGTTCTGTGAAACAGACTATGTCATGTGGGCAGTTTTATCTGAGAGAGTCAGGTTAACCTTTCGTACCTTATTGTTATGTTTGAGTACACATATTGATATAATAGAATGACTAACCATGTCAGAGATTTCAACCATGCTAGTTATGTGTCATACCCCACTTCCACACTCTCTACCCTCCCTCATCCCCCCGAAAAAAACACCTTGACTATTTTCTGTCTGTATAATTCTGGGGATATCAATACACTTGTCAGGAGAAAGTCTATGATTCTGATAATAAAGAAGTTTCATGGATTTTTGACGTAGCAGTATTTTTTTTTACTTACCTGTAGCAGTAGCAGCATTTACGCAGTCTGGAGGACTGCAGTGTCAGTGAAAAAGCACCACATAAGGACTCTGTAAAGGCACTGATGCAAACTTAGTACATGGGACTGTTATGTTTCAATAAACACAGGTGTCATTTGTTTTTGTTGAAATGGTCATTAAAATAACTCATCATTAACCTCATCTCGTCTAATTTACTGTCAATGTCACATAATCATGTTTTTCGTTAGTGTTTAAGTTCTCAGGAAACATATCGACATGATGCCAGAGACATGTGCTGCTGTAACTGCTGCAAAAGGGGGACATACCAAATATCAAATTTAAAAGTGGATAAAAACAGTAGGACTCACAGTATCTAATATCTTACATCTAAATGCTGTGCTCAGCGCATGCTTCATGAACATTAGTAGAATAGTGTGTTGATTCGATAAGACTTTTTTTTTTTTTTCTCAGAAGCTTAGTGTGTTCTCAGAAATGTATATAAAACAAAATAACACATACAACCATACTTCAAAACTCCCAATCATGCATCACTCACTAAATGGATGTGTGCATCTCCTTAGGCTACAGGACAACTCTATAGGATTACTCCACTGATTAATCTCCCATGCATTCAGTCTCTGTGCCCCTTTCTTTACGCTCCCATATGTATGGCCTATTTGTTGCAGTGATGTATGAGACGCTGCAGTGTACTGAGGGTGGGTGGAGAGATGGAGCCGGGCTAAAACCCAGAGATTGACTACCTGAGCTCTGCAGCTGTTACAGTCAGCAATTTATTGACCATACGATCGGGCGTAGGGGCTGCCAGGCCGTAGTCTTAAATTAGGTTATGTCTCAAGGCTTCGGAGCTAATCGTGCTAAAATCGCATCGTGCGGTAGAATTTTGAGGGGATAATTGTTGTTTAGCTTGTCTTTTTGTGTCATTCTACATGGCCCGTCAAAGTGTCACTCTGTCCGTGCTGCGAGGTCATTACTGCTGTAGGAATATAATATGAGCCCCTGGTTTTTACTTGATAACATTCTCACTACTGTGTGGATTCCAGACTGTTCTTATTCTCACTCTTTATTAAATTTAACCTTAACCAGGCATTTAAGCTGCAGATTTCATTTTAATCTGATTATAGCAATGCTTTAGGTTTTATCTTGTGCTTGTCTGACAAATTAATAAGAAAGGTGAATGTGTTAAAATGATGCAATTCAACAGCTGGTGGGATTCTATGATAAAAAGCTTCAAAAACAAAAAACGCACTGTAAATATGCAACATTACATTATGTTGAGGTAAGATTAAAACCTGCTCAAGGTTAGAAGAGGATAGGAAGTCATTCTGTAATATAGACATTACAAAACATGGGTATGGGTAGCCACTGAAGATGTGTGTTTCCTCTGTGATGTGTGCAGGAGAGTTTAGAAAAAAAGATCTGTGATGAAATATAATTCTTTAATCATTTCTTTAAAAAGAAGATGCGTTTGAATTATTAATGATAAAGAAGATAATAAATCTTGCTGAATAGCAGAGAGAGGCTGGTGGTAAAACCATATACTGCAGCAATAGACAACATAAGAAGATTGTGCAACATTAAATAACTTTTAACCTTAAAATATATAAGCTGAATATTGTTAAAATATCATTCTTAAAATAGAATAACCCTACAAAGTGTGCCTGATATGACACTAAGTAATGAAATGTAAATGAGTTTGAAAACTCTGGTTGATGTAGTGGAGGAGGATGGATGCTGTAATGAACAACATGGACCATCCCCTGCATTGGGCTTTTGAAGAACAGAGAGCAGCCAGTAGACGTCTGAGATCAGTGAGCTGCAGGACAGAACATCATAGGAACTCCTAGTTCCCGACTTCCATAAGACTTGGACATGGAAGATGAAGTCAAAATCAATTCATTTGAAGTGACCTAACAACCGAATCTCCGCTTTGGGATTAATCAAGTTATTTTGAATTTGAATGTTTTAAATTTACATTCACAGTACTTGTACCAATCAGTCTTAAACACAAGAACACAGCTTTATTTGTTCCCAGGTTTTGGCTGAATTAGAATGTACAATCAAGTGTTAAGCGGACGACACTGGTGGAACCACAAGCACAGTACAGTTCATTTTTTGGCTTTTTTTTTGGGACACTCTGTAGCCTTTGGCAATGAAAACAGACCTGTGCAGACCCAACCTGTGTCCAACCTCTTCAGTGGGAATTAGGCTAAAAGGCCTTTAATTATAAAACATGACCCCTTCAACAACTCATGAGTAAATTTAAATGTAATGTACCTTCATGTAATGAAATAGAACACAAGCCCACCTTAAGACCTTGATGTAACAGAATACAAAACTTTGTGCTTTCCTGATTGGAACATATTTTTGACAATTACTTTGGCAAAGAAAAATAAGGACCGTGACAGATTACAGCTCGGATTGCCAACTCCAGCTCGGCTTCCCTCACTGACTGTTAAAAAAACAGTCAAACGAGCTGAAATAAACAGATTTTTAACAAAACAGATGAAATGATAATGAAGATTTTCCGCTTAATAGCGCTCTGCACAATCCACGGCCATTTCGTTCCCAACAATAGACTCATGTCATCAGTATTGCAGAGGCTTTGTTAATTAAGCCACGTTCCTTAAAATGACATGCAGAGTTGGCAGGATTTAGCCGAAGGAGATAAGATCGGTAAAATTTAACGAGAATACCACTTACTATACTTTCTTACTGGGTTTTTAAAAACACGTCAGGCTTTCGAATCAGTCGGTAAAACAGTTGATTCATTCCATCTTTATGAAAAAATGAAAAATAAAAAAAACAACTTCACAGCTCGGAAACGGTTTTAGTCATTTCCACCGACACAAAAACCTATACTTTCTGAATGCAGCACTTACTTTGCTCAAATGTAAACAGATCAATGCGTCTGGCAAATGGCAGCACACAACAGCAGTAGACCGAGAAAGGCTGCGATATTTTCAGAGAAACCAAGTGGTAAGCTCCTTAGTCATAGCTTCCCTTGTTGCAGAGCAGAGGTGGTGTTTTGATCCCACCATGTTATTATCTAATTAGAGCAAGCATTGTATAATTTGGGCAATTATAATCATTTAGAAATCACAGGTTAGTTGATTGAAGGGGCAACCCATTATTTGTCAAGATTTGTCAACGTGGGAAAAAGGACAAAAGTTTGGTGTTTGTTGAAGTGCGTGGTTATTACTTCTTGTTGGATAGATTTCCTTTCTGTAAGATCTTTTTCCCTCGGTGTATTTTTCAGGCTTGAGAGTATTTTCCAAACAGCTGTCTGTTTCTTGTTTTAGAGAGAAATGTAACAATAGAAGAACAGCGGCAGAGGTCTCTGGATTGCAGTGACAAATGGTACAAGGTTACAACACCAGTGGATTTACCACCTGCCTCTAAGACATTTGTCAGCTCACTACAGCGCCTAATACTACCACTACTTTTATTATACAGTATGATGGCATTTCAAAACATTTTTAACCCCTCTCGCACACTTGCAAATTGTATTAAATCCAAAAATATATGAGATATGTCCAAAGCCCGGTCAGAGGGTCGGGGCAGTCACTGTTGCATATGTAAAAATAACGTAGATGTTATAAGTTAGATAACAATTTGGACTTTATTATACTATTGTACAATGCACCATTAAAATCAAACACAATGTACATTAAATTACCCCCTAGCAGTCCCTTTACTTTGTGCCCCACCTGGGTTTCTTGGACACAAGAAACATGCTCTATTAAAAAATGCTGTAGGGTGTCAGAAATTGTCAGCAACCTTGATCAATTTATATTTTTTGTGCAAAATTGTTGGACACAAAAAATGGTCTTTGAAAAATTGCTATAGAAACATTAAGGGATTTCAACACCGGGAAATTAAAAAAAATTGTACAGTATATCCCAAAGTATACAATCTGTCCAAATTTTATTCCATTTGCATCAACACAGCTAGAGTTGTGGAAAAATGTAATAAATAAAAAAAACACAAAAAAAAGCCCAGGGACCCAGGGTGTTTCAGTAACGACAAGGCTCACTTCCTTATGCAAGCACCCGTGTTCAGTCTCATTTCCATACTGAACATTTAACGCAGAGGAGATGATTAAAAAGCAGTGAGAAGAAGCCCACCTGTAAATGATGCACGCACTGTTTCGACAAGTGTCACAGTTGGCCGTGTCCTGTCCCGTCCTGTAGGAAAGCCTGTGAACACAGATAAACAGATACGTGTGATCCACAAGCTTTAGCTCAGCAGCTCCTACACCACCTGTGGGCATCGCACTTCCTCCACATTTGCTCAGCTCTTACCCAGCGTCGTTTCTTCATTACACTGAAAAGGGCTGCAGTTCTTTCAGATCTAGTTAATTAAGTGTGCGCACACAGATTTTACATAATAGGATTAACTCGTTTTGCCTTGCCA
The DNA here is from genome assembly GCA_024349245.1 of Neodontobutis hainanensis. Taxonomy (NCBI): domain Eukaryota; kingdom Metazoa; phylum Chordata; class Actinopteri; order Gobiiformes; family Odontobutidae; genus Neodontobutis; species Neodontobutis hainanensis. The sequence continues at coordinate 2,572,171 of JALDNG010000016.1, read as the reverse complement.
TAGTTAAAAAAATTAGTGTCTCTATTTTTTGGGGATTGTGTAACTACTAAATTCTGCCAAAATCTAATTTGAAATCTGTCTTTATGTCATACTGTAATGCACATATTCACATACAACTCAATTTTCTGCAAACATAAAAAAAGACACTGGCATGATGAACGGCCTTGCCTCTGTTTGTTGCATACATAGCTGGAAGGTTCCTTTATCATAATAGAACGTTGGTCACAATGGACCAACAGTAAATGTATGGAAAATGGAGACCTATGCAAAAAGACCCATTTATCATCTCATGCACACAACATGTAAATATTATATAGGCGTGAGTGGTAGGGGGTACGCTGCGCTGTCAGGTTTCCGCTGGGATGCCTGTCGGATGGGAGGGGCTGCGTTAGAGCCGCGTATATAATTGCTGTCTGTAGCTGTAGCTCCTCGCCCTGATGGATGACATGTGCGGTCGGCTTGGAACCTCAACCGTTTGCCACGACACGAGAGGTGACCTCACATGGGGAGAAGGGAGGGAAATGGTGTGTGCGAGGTAGATGGAACAGACCAGATCGAAAATGCTGACGGGAGCTCAAGGTCAACGAGTTCATCCATCCTGCCCGCCCGTTCCCTCAAATGAAGTCTCTTTCGAACAGCTGCGGAGCAAGGACTGTAACTCAGCACGCCCAGGCAAGGTCTCGGTCACTGCAGCGTTAATTTGAAAAACCCTTTTCTAATAATTGAAGCATATTAGTCTAAATTTATAATCAATGTGTATAGTCAGTGTGTGAATACAGTGTTTTCTTTTCTCTGTGTGAACTCGCACAATGTCACACTGAATAATTTCCCAGGGCCTTGTGGAGGGAAAGAATAACTGCGCCGTTGAAAGTCGTTTTGGGAGCTGACTCTTTGCCAGCACAGACTCACGGTGGTTGTTTGCTCACGTCAGCCGTCCTGGGATATGTCCTGCCCTCATCACATCCACTGTCTACCCCTCCGCCCTCCCCCTCCTCGTCTACATGCCTGCTGTCCTGCCTGGATGAGAGCTGAATAGTATTTCGGCTTTTATTGATAATCTGTAAACAAAAGCTTAAAACGAGGTCAGGACCCATTATCTAAATGGATATCTGGCGTTTATGAATGACGACACGTTGGATGGAGGTCAGTGCTTTGTGGGTGGATACACATGACACACAAGCCATGTTTGGTCAAGTCTAATTGAACCAGAGCTTTTCCACTGAAGGTCCGGATCATTTACGGAGGTGAGACTGTGCATTTGGACTCTGGTGCAGAACAAGCAAGTGAGAAAGCGGAGGTCTCAGTTCACTTTCAAGCGAAACCTGATTAGGTTTGTTAGAGGGAGATAGGAGAAAGAAAGTGGTCCAAGCTACTCACTAAAAAGCAGGGGAAAAGACAATGCACACTTCTTTTAGGATAGGAATTAAAAGAAGCAAAACAAATGTCCGCATTATATGAAAAGAGAAAAAATGTCTTTTAGAAAGACTTCAGAAACAGTTGGTAATGAAATATGAGAAGTTTTGAAAGTGGGCGAATAGCCAGCAATAGCCCAAGTCACACAAAACTCATTAAGATGTAAATGAGATATACTGTTAAGATTTCTTTTTGTCTTGTCTCCTCCATTAGTTTCATACTGTGGCAGTGCGGCTACAGCTGAGGAGGGGCCATTTCAACTTTGTTCAGACAATGTGGCTTGTTTGAGAATGTACAATGTGAAGGCAAACTTAAACAACAACATGTGTCAAATGAACCAAGGGGGTATTCCATGAAAGTCTCCCAAATTGTAGCTGGCATTGGTGTGAATATAGAGGCTGGAGCTAAAGTGGATCCATGAAGACTAGTTTGGGCTCAGACTGCCAGACAAATGCCAGTCAGACTTGATAAACCAAGACAACGCTCCGCCTTGGGCAGCCCATTTAAGTTGACAAAACGCCCACCACCACGTACATCACTTTCACATACAGAGTAAAAGAAGCAGGGAAACAGAATTAACCAGTGAAAATAATTAAAAGCACAAAAGGTGAGACAATTACTGCTACTGCATTAATTGCATATTACTGTTACAAAGGCAACAGAGGTGCACTGAAGACAACCCACTACAGTGATATTAAAACACACAAACAATGGGTCATTTTAAATAAAGAAACGCTCGGGGAAAGTCTACAATGAAATCTTTCACCGGAAATGACACAAATGATACACAACTATAACCTCAGTTCTTCTGCAGTCTATTAATGATAAAACTGATAAATACAAACTGAGTCAAAGCTTATCAAAATAAAGCTAGTTTAATGGAATACCCCTCTTCTCAACCACAACTATTAAATTACTGCTGTGCAGGTTTCAGAGGATTGGGCAGTGGACACAGTCTTACAACTAATAGGATTAAATGTTTGTAAAGCCAAATTGGTAATTTTTTTATTTGGTCCAATCAATAGGAATATAAAAAGCAGCAGGGTGTAGTATTTATAAGAAGCATGCTCTCCTCTCTTCTATAAAAATATTACCTTTTTTCACTTATTGTCTTGGGTTTTACAATGACTGTTTTTTTATGTAGCCTGGCTGTTTCCATCAACCTTCTTTCAGGTGCAGTAAACCTACTGAACTGTACCTGTGCCTCGCAGCCAACAACACACAGACAAAATAAGAGAGTGGCTGATGAACACAGTGAATCATTTAGCAGCTTTAGAGACACATTTTCCCCTGGGAACAAACCAAAAAAAAAAAAAAAAAAAAAAAAAAAACGGGCTAGAGGAAGAGTGACTGGAGCTTGCTAAAGTGCCACTAACAGGCTTTTCTTGAATGTGGAGAGAATAAAAGGAGGACAAACGAGTTCTTTATTTATAATGTGTGATGCCTTGTTAGCAGAACTGTGAACTGGAAACTTATTTAGCAACAGATAGCGGCTCACTAAAAACAAATGTAATTAACTTGGAATACAAATATAATCATTACAATTTTTTTTAAATTCTGAGCAGGGGGTATAGATCAAAGAAAACCACACAGAGCTTTAGAGGATGTCACTGTAAACCTTTGACATTTAGTTCCTCGGCACCACTCGGCACCAAACGGCCTTCTACCAAACAATCTTTTTGCATCATGTCTATAGAAAGTGTTACAAAAAGCAAGGCCTTTCATTCAAAAAGATTTGTTTCCGGTCAACCTTTATAAATATCAGAGACACTGATTATGTATTTCCACTGTAAACTACTCATTCATTTTCTGATCTTGCAACACATGTATCTAGACACAAAAGTACAATGAAGAGTCAGTTGCAAGATTTTGTTGGAATTATATGAAGCAAGTTGATCTATTATTACAGGTAATTTAGTCACTGTATATCTGCTTTGTCACCCTATGATTGCAGCTATATCTTTTATATACAACAGTGTCCTATGAGGTATTTATTTGTCTTTTCAGTTTATTTTGTAATTTCTTTGCCAGGCTACTTGGCTGACCATTCCTGCGCCGTCACCTCTGCTCATGGAGGTGTGTGTGCAGACTCTCAGCTATGAGAAGATGAAAGGCAGAGTGTTATGAGGCTGCACTAATTGGGTCTTTACAGAAACTTCCACAGTGGCCCACTAGGGTGCCTTGTTCGTGAGTGCATGTGGGTATGGCTTACATGCAATTTACTTTGTGCTGCTGTGGGTTTGAGAGATGGCAGTACAGCCATCCCTACAATTGCACCACTGCACTCCTCGGGCTGAGGAAAAGCTATTAGACTTTTTTGAAGCCTGTAAGGTAAAGGTACACGATATACAGACGTATAATAATTTTTTGAACATGAGTATCTTTGTATGTCAAATCATACGCAGACATTTAAAAATAAAAAAAGTATGAAACATGTGAGACACTTTAACCAACTTTACAGAAGCTTGGTTTCTATGTGCCATTCCCTTGTGTTTTCTAAAAAATGTTACACTGATACAGTTCCATTGTAGAGATTACTGGGCTCTTTAGACCAGTATTCCCTTAAAAAAGGGACATAATCTGTTTGGATCTACTATTGATGAGAGATATCATCATCAGAGGTCATACAAGCCCCCCTTACACAAAAAGACCAAACCTACAATGACAAAACAGACAAAATGTCTCATGATCCTTTCAGTTTTTTGAAAAATAGGTCCTCTAAAAAACGGTTGGTAAAACACTGTACCAGACTTCCAACACAGCTTACAGATCAAGTTGAGCTATTGTGTTTTCAAAAACACTGTTATGTAGAATATCAAGAACTGAAACATATAACTATTTGCCTGATATGTGCTTAAAAGCATTTTTCATCTTCTCCTATGAGTTATGACTTACTGAGAGCTACACACTTAAAAACATCCCTCCCATGTAAACAAAGGAATAAAATGATGAAACACAAGTAGAAGCTAGTGTGTTTCAAATACATTTGCTTCCATATTCTTTTGGAGGGCCTTTGATGTAAAATAGAAGGCTTTTCCACCGTGTGAGGGTATTTAAATTTTTTAGGACAATCCTGCATATTATGACTTTAAATGGGGATTACTTGATTTTTTACTCTTGCATTTAGTTTGACAGTTTAATCACCTAACAGCTTACAGGAATCATGTCTAAAAGAAGGAGACCTTCAGGCTCCACTACCTAATATTCTATTGCTGTCCCTGTTTCAGATTCCACTCACACCCAAAAAACCTCACCTGTTTCTACTAATAGATTACACCAAAGTGAAGTTTAGAGGTTAGCATTAGCTTAGCTGCGGCTTGTCAGCACGGCAGTTATTTGCGCCTCGTTATGTGATTGAATTGTATTTGATAGTTGAATAGTGAAAATACACTTCTACACTTCCTGAAACGTCCAATCTCAAGCTGGTGTTGACCAATGGGAGTGCTCCTTTTTTCAGCATGTGCTTGCACATGTGATTGGCAAAATTATTCTGTACCTGAGTAACCTATAAAATCCCTTATAATAAACAGTAGATGGCATCAGAAAGCCTGTTTTTTTTCCACTAATGATTGCATTTTCAACATACTATCAGTTATTACTAGGTACAGTATGTTTAAGACTGCTAGGCTTTATAATAAAGGATTTTTGCTCACGCCGTGATTTTTGGCCAATCACAGCTCAATTCCGGGAACAAGGAGCTCTCCCAGTGGTTGACACTTGTCAACAACTAAATGGATTATTTTACATTTACATTTATTCATTTAGCTGACGCTTTTATCCACGACATTGTACATTGTGTACAGTAATTACCAGTGTTACAGACACTGGAGGCAAAGTGGGCAAGTGTCTTGCCCAAGGACACAACGACAGTATGAACTGTGGGCAGAGTGAGAATTGAACCGCCTATCTTGAAGGACGACCGCTCTACCCACTAAGCTACTGCCGCTAAAACAGTGTTGTTATAGAACAAAACAGCTAAAAAAAAAATAAGGATAGAGAGTTTACCATAAGCACTAAACTTAAGTTTAATGTGAGTAGAAAAGGTTACTATGCAGCTGTTGGGGATGTGATGTTGTACAAAGTAGTCCAGTGAAAGAGCTGTCTGTACTCACCCCTCTCGCTGTGCTTCACCTTTCTCCAGCTCCTGAATGACTCCAAGTAGGACTTTGATGGTCTCCTGGCTTGAATTGATGACACTCTCCATGGCCTGCAGCTGTGCTTTGATATCACTGTCTCCTGATAAGGGCGTTATCGGCTCGCCCCGGGCTCCTGACCCTCCCGGAGGAAACCCCCCTTCCCCCTGGACTGTTTGCTGAAGTTTTGAAGAAGCTGACACATGCCTTGTCCGACAATGCCCCTGTGACTGCACCGAGCACTTGGCACTATGCGGGAGCGTCTGTGACTGCTGTTCCCCTGCCTGTGTGCTCTTTTTCCTTTTACAGCTCACAGAGGGGCTTCCTAAAGACTCCACGTGTGTTAAAGAGTTCCACGCAACAGGCCCCGAACCTTTGACTTTGTCCCGTGAAGAGCTAGCCAACTGGCGCTTTGAGGAAGAGCTAGCGTCCGTGTCTTCTTTGGGTAATCCTTTATGTTTTGCCCTTGTCCCCGAAACATGACACTGAGATTCGCTTTTGGGTGGAGAGCTGTTTGGACGGCACTCATCTGTGAATTGTGAAGCGTTTGGACACGAGGGTCCATCCAAACAGTTGGCACTAGAAAGCAAATCCTCAGTGTCGCTGCTGTCATCCGTGTGGTGCAGCAATGCTTTGGTCTGGCCTACAATCTTCCCCTTGCACTTTGAGGACTGCGCCATAGTTTGTCCGTCCTCACTTGTCTTTATATCACTCAAAAACCCATTATTCTGTCCTTTGTAATTTTCCACCAAGGCGGTATGTTTAAACGTGTGTCCTTTTTTCCTCTCAAAAGGAAAAGTCTTGTATCTCTTTGTGAGGTCTGGTGATGTCTGGACACCAGTACTCTTCGTCACGTTGGGAATGGATCGTCTGGCAGGCATTGTCATATATTTCCTATGTGTCACTTTGCAAGAAATGGATCTAGAGCGCCTTCTTCGATGCTCATTCTGGGCCTCGCAGATGTCCTTGAACCGAACCTGTAACGCCTTGTTCCTCTTCTTCACTTGTGGCTTGCCGGTTTCGGGACCAGACTCCGTGTTGAAGCTGTGTGACTGGGCTGTCTCGCAATCGGACTCATCGGAATTCGACAGAGCAATGCTTTTGGTGTCCTCCTTGCTCACCATATTTCCTGCAAAAAAGCAAAGAGAAAGAAAAATCAGTTCCATGAGTTATCCAGAAGCTAGGATTATAATTTAGAATAACTTCAAAGTGACACTGCTGCAGATATTTTGATTCATTTTTACTATTTTTGACTGTAGCTTTATTATAGCATTCATCCAAATCCGTAAGATGTGATCTAAATGTAAAAGACTGCCAAACATTAATCTAGTATTTGAAATTGAAACCAGCGTTCACATAGATTTTGATTTATTGCAATTAAAGGACGTGACACATTGGTGAAAGAATATTTAAAACTAATAATAATGTCCTGACCTACCTTAGAGAGAACTAAAATGTGTGAGTACATTACTTACACTCACAGATGAGCGTGGGCAGCTGTGATCTCTGCAACAGCTGTCACACTGGCCATGTGATTGTTCGACTGAGCTGAGCTTTAATTTTGCTTTATACATGTTTTTAAATAAGACCTTAATGGAAAGAAAGCTAATATGAATGTTTTTGGGTGTTTTAAAGGTGTGTTGTGTAGTTTTTTTGGCACCTTGTAGTAAATTTCAGACTTTTTCCATCTCACACTCCTCACACTTCCAGTGAGCGGCTATGCTAGATAGACTTACAGAGATACGCCGTTGGAAATGACAGAACCATGATAGGTCGGATGATGAGTTTATTTCAAGGCCAATGGGTCTGGTTAGGTTCATAATTATGAATTGGTTTGTGGAGGTTCTCACTCATCCAGGTAGTAGTAATGCTAATCAATGTCCCGCACTGTCCTTTTTTCGCTTTTTACCTTTAGCATTAAAAAGTGACTATAGACCATTGCATATTTTTTTCAACTGCAAACTACAAAATGATATACTGTATATAATGCACCTTTAAATAACATTTGTGCAATCTTAATCAAACAAACAAAACCAACTGCATATTACTTATAGTAACAGGCTGTTAAAAAAGAGGAAATGTTGGGGCAGTGGATGGGGCAAAAAATTCAGGACTTTAAGAGTTTCAGTCCCAAAACCTGAGCTACTAGAGTTTTAGTGTATATAATTTTGGTCTGCTTTAATAGTCTAATTCTAATTTGTTTCATTGGATTGTCCGAGTCTTTTGGGGAGATGTCAATGTGCAATCAAACTCGTGGTGTGGACAAAAAAGTGAACTCGGTGAACTAGCTCAGTTGGTAGAGTACTCGCAAATACAAAAAAGCTATGCAACAACACAGAAGAGTTGTGAGTCTCAGATGGGTCATTTGCCCAATGTCATCCCCATTTTTCTCGCAATGTTTTCTGTCAAACTACTGTCAATAAAGAATAAAAGGCCTAAAAAATATCTTCAAAAACAGAAATTAACTCAGGTCTACATGATGTTCATAAAGGTCTGCTTCCAAGTAAAGATTAGTAAAGATTTCAGACTAATCAGTGGACATTTTTGGTCTTAATTTATGAAATGAATGATTTATGCAGCTGAAGGGGTGGGCTTTGCACAATAGATGAGCAAGAGTTCCTCTCCTTCTTTGGTGTGGTCTCTTTTTAGTAATTATTGATGCAGCGCTCCCACAGGTGAGGAGTATCACTGTTTTATTCAGTAGGTTTGGTTTGTTCGACAGAGTGCAGAATTAAATCTAAATATTGAACAAAATGGCATATTCTCATTTATGACATTTTCTTCTTTATACAAAGGGCCATGTACAAACACCACATCAACACACTTGTCAAGCAAAATGTCAAACTGAGACCGGCATACCCAAAGGCCAAAACAGACCAAGAACAGAAATGTAATGTCACAGGTCACATCATGTGACTCTTACCTTTTGGGATTGCTTTTTCTATATTATACAATTCCTAGGTTTCTGACTTTAAGCCCAATTCTTAATTCTTAACGCCTAACACCAAACATCACCATAAAATTTTATTTTGTTATAAAACAAAAAAAAGATGAAACAGAAAGTGTAAATTATACATGTGACTGGAAGGACTGTATTGTTTTTTTTTTCCCTTGATATTTTATGTATCAGTGATTTCTGGAAATGTTACACAGATACATCTGACGTGGGACACTGTGTTGAGATGGGGTTGAATGTAGCTGTGCCAGATCTGCAATGAAATTTTTAGCACGAATGATCCATATTTAATGACAATGTTTTTTGACAGCGACATATTTTTTAAAGCTAGTGGCAAAGTAGGCTTTAATCTCAATCAGATCATTAAAAACTTGAGATACTGTTATGTGTATATTAAATCAATGTTTAGTAACACACAAGCTACGCAATGCATGTTAATAATTATTTGTCATATGAATGTTAAATAGATGTCACTGCGTTCCCATAAGAAATACTGTCCTACACGTCGACGGATCCCGCTTCTGTGATCTCATCATGAAATATATACTGCTGAATGAGGAAATTAAATGATGTCTGATGCGGTTGAAAGGAAACATCAGAAAGAGGCGGGTTAATCATTTCCATATGACAAGACACCAAGCGATAAATAAACTCAGATGAATCATGTATTAGCGCACAAAGGGAAGCTGTGTGTGCGGCTTCGTAGAAAGTAATCAGATTTTATCATTGGGAAATATTGTAAATCCATCCATCCAATCCATCGTGATTGTTCTTTTGGGGAAATTCATACTGAAGAGACATTTCCTTACTGTCACTTTTATGACCCCGGTGAGATTTGTAAAAGGCAGTGAATGAATGGATTGCGTTCATTTATATTCTGATCTGCCGATGAGCATCAGCTGCATTGAGCTGCGCTGGTAAATGACCTAATGACTGATGGTGTAGCATGTAATGACACAATGATGGGCGCAGAAAATAGAAAGAACATACATATTTACAGCTAAATCTTAGACCGTTAGGACTAGACATTTGTGAGAAACATGAATATTTCCCGAAGCTTCTTGAGGCACTTTCCACTAAATGTTTTGGTACATGTTTGGTCATTACAGCAGTTTGGTAGCGAACCAGTGGTGTCTCGTCAAAAAACAACCAAGATAAATAAATAATGGCAAAAATATAAACACAATTATATTTTATCAATATAAGGTTCTTTGTTGGTAGCCTTTTAGAATTTTAATCAAACATTTAAAGTTGTATTTGTTTGTTTCCTTATGGTTCACTTCCACTTTTGAAAGTTATGCCGCAGACTAACAGGTCACTGTCAGTGTTCAACAGGAGTGTAATCATTAAAGAGACATCGAGCAGCACCTTCAGACAGACAGTTTTTGCCTTTTGACTGACTTAGACAGAAAGGAAAATGGATGAGAGAAACTGAAATGACATTGAGCAAATGACCTGAGCTGGAATCTATCTTGGGTCACCCGAGTTTGGGATATGTGCTCTGCAAGGTGAGCCACCAAGGTAACCCGAGACATACCCAATGCTTGATAGGAGACTGGACTTGATTAAAGAAAACTGACATAAAGACAAAGACTTTATGTCAAATTAACTGAGAACGAAGAAGAGCAAAAGTTATGTGCATATGTGTGTTTTTACATACAAGTATTTTTATTTTTATTTTTTATTCCCAGCTGGCACTGTGATGTCACACAAGTACCACACAATTTGTGTTTCTATGTGAGATATGAATTGTATTTAGAACATTTAGATGCATTGCTATTATTAGAATAAAGATTAGAGTCTGGAAGTAAAGTCCATTAATAACTGAAAATACTGTTTCTGGCTCATTCCCAGCATTTGAAATGTAAATTTATAAAGATGTGCTAGTTTCCTTCCTTTTAGAGACAAAACATTAAAAATTCTGTTCGTGTTTAATGCAATGTAGACAGTAAATGTAATGTTTTTTGTCACAAAACAAGAGCTGAATGACATCGACTCGTCAAAACCTATTTCGGCAAAAGAAACTTACTTCTGCTAACTCAACCCATACCGTACCACTCCAGTAAAAACAACGCTTTAAAGAGGACGTCTCCTCTCATAGTGCTGCATAAACAGAAGGTGCACACACAACAGAAGACAGCTTGATAACAGAAGAGCGTGAGGCTGTGTTTCTTGGGACTGCTGCCATGCATTTCACCTTGCACACTGTCCACTGTAACCTCACCCCAGCCAAAGCTTTGATTAAATTGAATATATTTAGAGGCGGCTGCTTCATCTTGCTCCCTATTAACACAGGAACTAACAGCAGTGTGAGTGTAACTGTGCATTGAGTGCCAGAGGAGAAAATAAACCAGTAAGTAGCTCAATTTTACAAAAAAATAAAATAAAATAAAGCCCTATCATCCTGTTTGGGGGATTTGGAGCCGCTGATTTTTTACAGAGTTTGCTATTTGTTCTAAAACACGGCTTAGCTTTGATTTAAGAAGTTGTTAGTCAGAACCAGTTGCATGGATAAAAAAGTATTTGTTCGAGGCTGATTCACATGGGATCGTATTATTTCACACTCCCAAATTCCCAATCTCACCCGGCTGAAAAGGTAATCATATCCGCAGGAAGTCTCTCTGTGAGCGGCTTCATGCGCAGCAGCCATGTAAAGGCATGTAAAGCTGCTAAACGGTGATTCACACATAAGGAAATGGAGAAAAGCTACTTCAATTAGTAGTTATTGGGGGAACTCGAGTCAGAACCAAGCTGCAAGACAGACAGACTCAAGTGACAAATGGATATATTTAGATATAGTGGAATCTGCTTTTCCTTGTCATCCTCCTCAAAGCGCTCCTCCTCCACGTCTCAAAGCCAGCTATATCTCTGCTAATGACCTGAGGTCCTTCACTGATTTGGCCTTAGCTATCGAAAGGATTATGAATAATGCATTGACTCTAAAATTGCAAAAGTAATCCTCTGAAATCTCCTTATGCACCCTGGCAGACCACGTTGTCGGTTACAATTGCCCTTCAGTTCTTCACAGTGAAAGCTCTGCGTCTGAAATACACGCACCTTAAGTAACCCCATATGATGACTGATATATTATGACCACTTTGCATAAAACTGTTTGGGAAGAATGTTAATGGATGAATTGGATCCATTTCGATTGCGTCGGTCAAAAAAATGCTGACTCATAATTTATGCGCCTGTTGCAAAGCGTAGAGGAGTCTGTGCTTCCTTTGCCGAACATGCTTGTCAGCTAATATCAACACAATAATTACCCGAGTGCATCTGTGGGGGTATTCATGCAGGAGAGGCCTGTCTAGCCACTCTCATTAATGCTTAAGTAATGTTATCAGGGTGGCCTCCCACTCTGCTTCCATAGTAACCTTTGGTACTTTGGCAATAAAACGGCATGGACCCACTATAGCCCACCATGTAAAATCAGCTGTTAGTGAAAATATGCTAAGCAAGGTTGTATGATAAGGTAAATGCTCCACTATTAATTACAACACTCTGGAGCCGTCACCATCATTATGCATATTTATGTATCCCTATCCATTCCCTGCATAAATTACAGAATGTGACATTGGCGCCGTGAACTTTTGGGCATTACCTGTCTGTCGTGAACTAATGTAGCTATAAGTGCAGTACATACATCTTTCATGCCCACAGTAAGCACTGAATTGATTGCTCCTCCAACACACTCCACCAGCAAAAGCTACAGCAACAGCGTAAAAAGACACCTCAGTGAAGTTCCAAATCCCAGCCACTTGCCGGAGATCCCCAGCCATAAGGACAACCAGAGACACACATAGCATCTCATTCAGGGTTATCTATATCCAGCACGAGCTGCAGGCTACACCTGTGAAAGTTTGCTTTATGACATTGGCTTAAAAGATTTATCACAGAGCTGCACTTTCGGTTATTGGGGGAATAGTGGAAGGTTTTAAAAAAGCACTTCTATCCCTCTCTGTCTGTACTGTATCTGCTGGCTCGGAGGACTGCTTGTGAAATGGATCTTTGGGAATAGTATTTCTGAAAAAGTAAGTGAGGGGCATTTTGGGAGGTTTTAATCATGCAACCTTTCACACAGGTGGATTTTTTTTATGTAATAAAAAGAGAGCGTCTGATCAGAATATATGTACAGTGCATCACCTTGATGAGGTCATAAAACACATGCTACAGTAAGGTGCTGTAAACATCCCTGTGTAGCAGCTACTCATGGCCCAACACAGAAAGGACCAGAGTCAGCAGTCTCAACACTCTTAAAAAAATGAAGGAGACTCATTTGAGGAATGAAATGGTTTGTTTTCCCTGAGGCCAAGGCAGTGTAGTTGAACTCCACACCTTCACAAAAAGCCAACAGCAGGTTGTAATTTCTAAGAGAGTTGGAGTTGGTGGCTTTGATTCTTCCATTCCTGACTACGGTTCCACAGATGCTCTTGTCAGATTTTTCTGTGCTTTGAAGTGTGGTATTAGTAATTCAAGGCTCATGGAAGAATGTAAAAGGTTCTTAATATCAACCATTCTGTTATGCATTCTACCTTGATGTACTGTGGGCTGTACATGGATGCTGGTAGATACCCATGTAGAGCTGGGGGCACAGTGGCTCAGCCTTCAACCAGAAGGTAGGTGGTTCGACTCCCGCTCTCCCCACAGTTCGTACTGTTGTTGTGTCCTTGGGCAAGACACTTAACCCACCTTTCCTCCAGTGGTGTCTTGGCTGTAACACTGGTGAATAGAAGTTGCATTGATGCTTTGAATAAAAATGTCTGCTAAATGTAAACCAACTACTATTTGGGGGTTTGCAATGGAATCAAACTTTGACAGAGTATGCTGATGGAACATTAAGCCAAACTATTATTGATCAAAGACATCTTTTTTATTTAACCAGGTAAGTCAGCTGAGAACCAATTCTCATTTACAAGAGGCAGCACAAAGACACAAAACAGAGAAGCACAATGTGAGATGGAGACCTTGATTTGTCTTAACCCTAATTTTCCAGTGAAAACCAGTAGAAACTCTAACATCAGCCATTCTGTTTACTTAAAAAGTCACGTTTGACAGTGAGAGATCTATACAGGTTATTTCTTTGTTTCATCACGTTTCTCCACACACTAACAAAACTGGAACATATACAAAGTAACATCTGTAAGGCTCTAATTTGGGAAAAAAGAAATTCAAACTGTGTGGGTTGGGCTTAAATAAGTACTTAAAATCTCACAGCTTTGATGAACTATGCAGGTCATAATTGCAACTTCCTGCCAGTTGGTTGAGCGGATGAAGCTGCTTGGACGAGGGCAGATAAATTGGTATGTTATGTAACCTCTGTACAAAAATATGGTTAGGTGGCGTGTGCTGTCCCAAACTGCACCCCATCTGTGCCTCCAGTACATCTGGGTAGTGAAGGAATGACGTGTCTAGGAATAGGGACAAACAGAACAGAGGGGAGGGGGGCTGGAGACGTGGAGATGCTGTCTATAAGTGTGGATTCCTACAGTATGCATATGATGCGGTACCTTTGGGGCTTCACCGATCAGACATTAGTCACGATAAGTAACATATTCCTCAAATCTAGCCTTGAGCGGGACATTGCTGTGTGCATGTCAAACATGTCATATACTCTGCGTCACTCCAAGCCAAAGGTGTTTAATAAATCATAATCATTCCACCACTCTCTCTTTAAAAGTACAATATAGACATATAGCGTTACAGAGTATTCATCAATATTCTTCAAGGAATTTACAAGTGGAAAAATGTAAGCCTTTGCCTTATCAGATGGCAGAGACTGCATTAGAACTATGTAATTCAAGACAAATGCATTATATTGATACAGAATATGAGGTTTGGAGGCATGCATTGCAGATATCTTCTTTTTTATATAATTTATTCAACCAACTCCACAAATAAAACACTAATCAAAGACATTAACCGTCTATCCATAAGTCACACATGCTTCTGAATTTCCTATTTGACTGAAAAAAAGAGTCTTGTCTTGACTTTTTTTTTTTTACTGAGTGTAACTCCTACCTTGAGGAGCCGATTAGAGTCACGAAGGACGTCAAAGCGCAGATCCCCTGTAGAGCCAGCGTTCATCCATGTATCCACTAGATGCCGGGGTCCTGTCCATCCAGAAGAGGGGCAGCAGCAGCAGCTCAGGCAGGCTGCGGGGTGACTGAGGTAACCGGCACGGTCACAGCTGAGTACGGAGTTGTGGCACATCCGGAAAGCGTTCAGTACATCATCAGGACGGGAGAGAAGGCGCACACAGCAGACAGTAGTAGACATTGCCTCAAAAACTCATCACGTCCTTTCGCCCCGGTTTGTTCTAACCCCCCTCCTTCTTGCTCATCAAGGAAGCATCAGTTACTGACACTCACCGGGAACGCACACTCTCTCAAGAGCAGAGCGGTGATCTCCATCTCTGCTATGCTGCCTCTGTCGCTGCTGCAATCCTTGTGTGTGCGCGCGTGTGTGTGTGTGTGTGTGTGTGTGTGTGTGTGAGAGAGAGAGAGAGAGGGTGGGCTGGTGGGTGGACGGGTGGGTGGATATGGCACAGGGAGGGAGACAAGGAAGGGTGAGGGGAGGGGAGGACTCTGTCTCTTGCTGGGGGAAAGTCCGGAGTTGCCGAAGCCGCATCATCTCCAAAGAACTCAACCCCCCCTTCCTCTTCTTCCTTTTCATACTCTAACTCCGAAAGACTGTGTTGACACTGAGCTGTTATATAATCTGAAGGGCTCCAGGAGTGCGTAGGGAAGCGCCGAAATAATAAAGCATAGGGCTTTTAATTGCTTTTGCACTTTGATACATGTGACACACTGTTTGTGAAAGGTGACCGAATCAAGAAGTAGTGGTCGTGCACAAAAGGTGGCGGCGGTGGTAAGGAGAGGAGAAGAAGGCAACGACCCAACAGGGCAGCGGTGTTAATGAGAATCAGAGAAAATGAAATGATGAGCAGAAGTAATAGAGACAGTGAGACAAAGGGCAGAGAGAGAGAAACCCACAGGAGAAAAAAATAATACAACAGCGGGATATGGATTTTTCAGATCCGTATGGGATTAATTGCTTGGTGGTATATAAAAGCATGGGATTTTAGTCAGGGCCAGTTCCTATATTAACACCAGAATAGTAATAGCATCTGAGGTGAAGTCTTTCTTGGGGGGTCGTTGCAGGCAGACCAAATAATCCGGCTGTGTGGAACAATGAAGATGAATTGGTTGAGAATGTTTTAATGTGTATAAATAATAGATACATGTAAACAGTTTTTTTTATAATGAATGAACTAAATGGAAGTCGGCGTGTCATAAACAGAGTTGTGTAGTATAAGACTGCTGCACTGCGAAACGTCTGACAGCAAAGACCCGCTCAGATCTTTGGGTTGGATGTT
The DNA here is from genome assembly GCA_024349245.1 of Neodontobutis hainanensis. Classification (NCBI taxonomy): domain Eukaryota; kingdom Metazoa; phylum Chordata; class Actinopteri; order Gobiiformes; family Odontobutidae; genus Neodontobutis; species Neodontobutis hainanensis. The sequence continues at coordinate 2,556,294 of JALDNG010000016.1, read as the reverse complement.
CGGTTAAATGTGTCTTGTCGGGAAGAACAAAAGTGTGCATTGAGCTATAGTTTCATCTTGAAGCTGACGCAATGGCAAGAAGTGGGGCATTATTTCAAGAGTGCTGTAATGTTGCTTGCTTGATCCTAAATAAAGCATTTCTTTTACATCTTTTGTAATGCACCTGCAACAGCATACAGCCTTTACTAACTCTCCAAGTATATTAAAAAGTCACAACCTCACAAATTCTGCTGGGAAACCTGAAGTGCAGAGAATACCAATTGCCCAAATAAGCAAACTTACTAATGAAAGAATGTCATAAATTCTATAAGTTGTGGTTTTGAGATAAACTGATTCATCTTGTTTGCTCTATTAAGCTCACCAAACATATTTTTCTAATTTAAAACAAATATTGTGTTAATTAGACAGGTGTCCTCTGTCCATGCCTCTCTGTATGTGCACTCATGACCAACGCAGCTACCATCACGTTTCTGCTCTTTAGGTTGTGTTCAGTAAGAGGGAGCATGAGCATTGTGTTGTAAAAGAGAAGCTCCCCTCAGTCATATTCTACCCTGTATGTATATTACAGGCTCCAAAACAAATTTGAAACCTCACACTGCCCAAACATAATCATCAACACCTAATGCATGGCATGTTTAGTGTGAGGGATCCTAATCGAATTTAAGCCCGGGCAGGTTTTCATCGGCTTGGCACTGTTGGAAAAGGTAGGCCCAGGTGCTGCGTGATTAAATGCAAGAGAACCAGGCAAACGTAAGCCTTGTTTCCACTGGAGCGGTGCAGGTTCTGGTTACATTACCGAAGGGGTCTGTACCACTTTAGGGACATCTCAGCTTGGGGTACCAAGTGAGTGTGGTTGTGTGGTACACTTTAGAAAACTGGAGTCAGCTGATTGGACGATAGATAATCCTCACTCAAGCAAAAACAAGAAGCCAAAGGAAAAACATTAAACTAGATCACGCTTTGTTCTTGTGATAAATGTTTCTTTATGGGATGAGTTTATTAGCAACAGCTGTTTTCGGTTTAAAACAGTCAGCTATGGTTCTTGCTTCATGATTTAAAACATTTATCATCTACAATGTATTAGACCCAGGCTGAACCTGTGGCCTCAGATGTAAAGTTATTACATTGTGGGAAATTGGTGCAGCTGTATGAATTCTCTCCATTTTAAAACGCTTTAGTTAGAACCGTAATGATATGGTTTGTTTTTTTGTATTTGTAAACCGAGTTCTTAGTTTGTCTCAAATTCTATTTACACAACATACATACATAAAAGTCTGTCACTCTTGTGTAAATATAAGAAGTTTCAACTGTTTATGAAAACATGTCCAGAAATCAAAAATCATGGAAGTGCGTTATAAGTCTATATATGTTTCTACCACTCCCACCACATATTTTTGTTGAATATAAAAAAAGATGTCTTCTTTACCATGTGTAAAAAATAATAAAAATAAATAGATGAAATGAATTCAATGTTCAGAAAGACAGTCCAAGGTTTACTGCAGCAACATATGAATCTACTGCCAGCCTCTCGCTGCTACACTCCAGGATTTACTCTGATTTATATTAAATATTGACAATTTATCCAAGTTTGAAAAAGTCTGCTTTAAATATGTCAAATGGAGACACGACTTTTGTGGCACGATGTTTACGTAGCAGACACAAATATTCTGGACCCTGCAGTGTGTAAAACACATGCCTCTTCAGGGGCTATACCAGAACCAAAACGTCCCATTCTGATCTGATTCTGGGCCATCCTGCTTGAGAACAGCACGAATCAAGCACCCTGATTACCTCTGGTGTCATTCATTACAAAGGTTTTCTGAATATTGAATACTCTAACCAGAATCAGAAGATATTTAATGTCTCAGAATTGTATGTCTCTGGCTTATAACTTATAGTCAGCTGGAAGTGAAATACAACTTGGGCCAGAACAAATTTACAAGGCGGTGATACATCATCATCAGTTTTACAGTTTAATCAATGTCCCTCAGGCGGCCCAAAAGTAAATGAATGCACCAAGTCTTATAAGGACAGACCAGGCATTATGTCCCTCAGACTGTGACTCAATTCAATATTTAAGTCTCATAAGGCATAAGTGTGTGATGTATGTGAGAAAATAAACACAAGGCACTATCAGGACTTTCCATCTTGTTTTGGAGTAGTTTCTCTCTGACAATGTTAGACAAAGGGTCTACAGCTAATTAGACACTGAGCAAAAGGACTCTTTGTTCAGACCTGACAGTAAAATACATCTTGAGGAGGCTTTGAGATTCAATTACTCAAAGCAGATTTAAAGGCGGCCTAGGAGACTTCTGTCCATTGCCTTGTCTATTTACATTAAAAGCCAGGTAGTGGGCTCCAATCACAAGTGGCCACAGAGGACACATGTGAGGACAGAGTTAATGCCAGATGTAGGCAAACATGTCAGAGTTCAAGCACAAAATATCCTTTCCCTTTTTCTGTATCTGTTGTTCATAAATAAAAAGAATAATGTGTTCTCTATGCGCATCTTGAATTTTTTATGTAAGTATTATTTATGTATGAAAATTTAAAATAACAGGTAACAATAGACTAGGATGGAAATTTTAGAACTGTTTATTTTACAACTAATTGTTTTGGATAGATATTACCCTTACGTGAAAAAAGAGAAACACATCCATTCAAAATAGATATAAACTATCCAATATTTTCAAAAAACTTTTACAAAAATTGGTAAAAATTTACTTTTTGCTTTAGGTATCTAATTGGTCATCCACTAAATAATTATCAGAATTATCAGAAATCAATGTAAAAAGGTGTATAATCCTTTACTTTGTCACAATGGGTATACTTTAACCTTTGACTGTAGTGATCTCCCAGAGGTTTACTTTCAACACAGCAGTGTCTCAAGAGTAGACTGTCTGAGTCTTATGTAAAAATAATATACTGGGACTGTCAGTCATGGTTTCAGATCAGTTAAGGTGCTCTGCTGTAAAAGAAACAAATACAAAAAAGGAGCACAAATAACACCTAAAATAACTAGGCTAGGGTTGGCTACCCTCAAAAAAGTATTTTACAGTGTAGCTTCATTTAATTGAATTCTCCTTCTAAACCTCTCAAGTGAAAAAAAAGGTAAAGAAGTAGGTCTCACAGACAGCTGGCAGTAAATCCGGTAAACTACCACTTTTTAATTTCCTGTGGAATGAGTCCAAGCGTCTTTGTTTGGAACTATTTAAGACCACATTGCTTTCTGCAGACCAAAAAGCTCTCATGGTAATGTGTCAGTTAAGGATCTACAAAGCAACAATATGTGACTCTTTTAAATACTGATTATGATAGTCAACCTTCCTACACCCCTTATACACACTTTTACACTTGTCACACAAAAATGCTCCAATAAAAACCTAATGACATTATCATGCATGATTTTTTTAAATGGATACTATTATTAGTTTCTCTCCTCACCATCCATAGCAAAAAATTTTTGGGTTTCTAAAATTTTGTTACCCATAATGCACCGCGCTGCTTATTAAAAAGAAATAGCGAGGCAAAGAAGCAGCACTTTCTAAGACAGTTTTTTAATTTAGAAGTAAGTTGTTGTGCATAGAAGACCTCAATTCAGTAATTCGATCATTTAAATCAATATTTACATATCATAAAAAATACTCAAATGAGTTAAACTTGTGACAAAAAACACATAATGCTCCTTGTTCCTCAGGTCTGGTGTCTTCCCAACAGTCACTAGCTTATGAATAAATCTCTCTCATAGAACCCCTTATAAGGGGTTACAGCAATATACCTCCGTCCACCAGAGGGCAGGCTCCAAAAGCAGAAATATAAGGAGAAATCTAATGGCAACTTGGAAAAAATCATGTTTACAGCCTGGTACAAAAGATGGCTCTGGTCTCTACAGCTAAGTTTAAACTTTTTTTAATACATCACAACTCATATTTCAGCCAGTCAGATCATTTGTGTCAGTGCCACCCCTGCTACCCCGCAAAATCTGCACATGTCTAGGGGTGTTGGAGGGTTAATGTGGCACTATGTAACTTTTAGCCACTAGGGGCGCAAATCCCACTACAGATTAACTGCGTTGTTTGTTTTCAAGAGGAAACTATCCAAAACTGGCAAGTTTGGAAGAAATAAACAGTGGGGGTCATTTTAATGCATTTTGTACAAATAAAACTCTGCTTGGGTTCTGTGTATTGGCCCAGTTCTGCTCCCTGTGTTTGAGCTGCTAAGCATGCCAGATCAGGAGAGGTCTGCACGTCCCAGTGGCATGGAATTATATATCATTTATATGATAATCACACTGTTTTTGAGTGTATTGTGTGGTATTTAGCCACCACGGCCTAAGAGTCTGAGATACAGTTTCTGTTTTCACCATAGCTAGTTTTGTATGTATTGAACTTGAAGCAGATCTCATTTCCCATAATATATAAAGTATCCCAGTAAGGATCCCAGTATATTTATTATTTATGTTTTCTATCTCTACAGATGCAGATGTAAAAGAAAAGCCTTATATTGTTAAGACCAGTCTAAGGCAGGTGTTAAATTGCAACTTCAATTGATAATTGTTTTGTAATTGAAGAACATTGAAAACTGTGCATTTATGTATTATAGCGGTTTGAAAATCGGTAGAAACTGTCAACTTTTGGACATTTTAATTTTTTCAAGTTTGTCCTTCTTTTAAAAAACATACGACAACATATTCACACAAAGCAGAAAAAGCCATTTCAAACACTGGGATAAAGGTGGAACAAATGCACTCTTCTAATGCTGCATTGCTCCTTTTTACGTGTAGACAGAAATTCTAAATGATGATGAAAAGCTTGTGGGGGGTTTGCATTAGTGCAGTTACACTAGAAACCATCAGAGGGACCAAATCCTGAAGAGCTACATAGTGTTGCATTAAGTAAACAGTTGATGGAGAAATATTGTGCTCACAAGACCAAACTCTTAAATGTATTGCTTTGTAGGCGACCCAAAGAGAAGTAAAGCATTTCCAAAAGACCTAGGGGGAGCAGTAGCCGGTGCGCTGATCTGCTGACTGCTGTCGTGTTCTTTTAATTGTGTGTGTTTTGGCTCTGCACGTTCACAGGCCAATGACTGTGTTCGCCCCGTGCATGTCAACCCGTCCCACTACGAGCCGGGGCACCCCTTTTCTGTGTCGACATCAGTGTGTATAAAGAGTGGAACAACACCAAGCAGACAAGTGAGGAAAATCCCTTCTCCTTTCTCGTGCAGTTTCTCAAGACCTACTCAGTTTATTGAGCTGCCAAACACTGTACGGGGGAGAGTCCAGATTTATGCAAAAAGCCTTTAGCGCTCCGTGACGACTGTCAGCTTAACCGTTGGCTTGTGTCCCGACGGACAGTTTGAGGCTTTTGGCCCGCTGCACAGACTTTAAAAGATTCACTTCTAGTCAAACTAAAGCATTGGAATGAGGAAGCAAAAATGACACAAAATTATGCACAGATAAACAGCAGATGCTACATAAAGTATTGACAGAATTCCCAGGGTTTACAGACAAAAACTGTGCCACTTCATTACAATGGCTTTTTCTTCAGAGCCTCGTAGGTGAAAGTCAAACACTGCTCTCAGATCCGCCCTAATCCCTAGGTGAAAGGAACATGTATACATTAGCATATGAAACAAGCCCAGCAGTAAACATAAAGTACATTTTTATCTTCCATCTAAATTATTCATGAGTTTATTTTTATTTTTTTCTACTGTATGCAGCAAACTCACAGAGATCAGCTCAAGGAACATCAGTGGATGGGCTATATCCGAAAATAAATAGGCTTTCACACTTTGAAAAGGTTGCTGGCACATGCAGTATGCTAACGGCAACTGCTGCAGAAGTTTGTGGTGAGCAATATCCTTAATGCAGTGACCTTCAAATCAGCTGAGATTACGAGACACATTCATAATAATTAGTTTAAAATAGGTTTATCTGGTTGCCATAACATGCATTCATCAATAATGTCCAAGCTCTTTCTTTTTGAACAATTCTTAAGATTGTTGTCTGCTACTAGCTACAGACTATAAAGGCAGTATTTTGTGTAGAAGCTAAAGTGACTTTAAGGCACCTGTTTATGCCTTTAGAGTGTTCCTTTTTGGTGCATCTGTATAAATTGTTTGCTAAGTCCCAAAACCCTAATAACAGTTTCACAGTTTCTCTTCCAAAAAATGTCTTCCTGACTGGGCAAACTTGGAAGTTTAGCCTAGCTTTTCCATCACAAAATATAAGCAACAAAACAGTTCACCCCAAAAAAGCCAAAATTTTGACAAGGCCAGACTTAACAAAAGGTTTATCTGACCAATAATAGCAGACAGTGTGTATCATCAAGACCCAAGTCCCACCAGTAGAGCTAAAACATAAGATGCTGTCACATCCTCCCCCTCTGGGTGGGTTTAATGTAGTGTTGTAATTCTCGAGACCAGCCTTGGTCTTATGACCGGTCTCAAGATTATTTTGTAAAAGTCTTGGTTTTCCAAAGACACTCCCTCCACCTCCGGGGATATACATAGGAGGTCCCAGGCCAGCCGACAGACATAGTCCCTCCAGCGTGTCCTAGGTCTTCCCCGGGGTCTCCTCCCAGTGGGACATGCCTGGAACACCTTCCTAGGTAGGTGTTTTTGGAATTTATCTATATCCTTATATTAATCCAGAGAGACACAGAAACCGATTTATAATTTAACAAGCAATGTCTAGGTTTTAATCCTTGCAAGGAGAAGGAAAAGCAGACACAGTAACAAGGGTACAGCGATAGGTTTGCTTAAAGATGTAAACATAACATGATATTATATACAACACAGTGACGTCCTTGGTGAGAGGCGTTCACAATGGTCCAGGTGCAAAAGTCCTGTGACAAGCCATGTCTCAGTCTAGTTATGTCTACTTCATGCTTGGATTAGCACGAAGGACATGACATGAATTTGACATGACCTGAAGAGAACTATAAGCCCCCAGTAACAATAAACATTAAAATTAAAATTTCTTATAACATTAGGCGTCCAGGAGGCATCCGAAACAGATGCCCGAGCCACCTCAGCTTGATGTGTAGGAGCACCAGCTCTACTTTGAGCTCCACCCGAGTGACCGAGGTCCTCACCCTATCTCTAAGGGAGTGCCCCACCACTCTGCGGAGAAAGCCCATTTTGGCTTCTTGTTCTTCTTGACCATAGGTGAAAGTAGGAACGTAGATTGACCGGTAAATCGAGAGCTTTGCCTTATAGCTCAGCTCCTTCTTCACCACAACAGACCGGTACATCGACTGCATCACTGCAGAAGCTGCACCGATCCGTCTGTCAATCTCACGCTTCCCCCCTTCCCTCACTCGTGAACAAGACCCCAAGATACTTGAACTCCTCCACTTAAGGAAGGAGCTCTCCACCAACCTGAAGGGGACAAGCCACCCTTTTCTGACGGAAAATTATTATTTTATTAATGTAATATCTATCAATATTTATTAATAGCATTTATTTATTTTTATACCAGAGCATGTGCACAATAATAATACAAATGTGCTTGGCAATATTAAATAATGTCTTTATAGGTCTGTGGTTGTGCATCTAAATTCACCTGCAGTGGGCTTTAAAGAACAAACACACACTGCTATTGACTAAGGTCAGCTGTTGTACCCGCCTGCACCATGCCTCACCTCGATTTTTACACCACCACCACTCAGGGCGGGCAGAGTTGCAGACGGGCAGGTGGCTCTGCCAAACAGAAGATAGCAAATGTACCACCATCTTGATCACCACCATTCTCTGCGCCGCCGCAAGGTACGTTCTTGGTCTTGTTATGGTCTCGACTACAACACTAGTGTTATGTATGAACACAAAAGAGCAGAGGGCTCCATGTATAAAGAGGCTTCATTAAGTGATTTGTAACCTGATACAAATGTCTTATTTGAATCCATTTTGAATTGCTTACTCTGAGGCACTGCAGTCTGATTGGCAAACACAATTTGAGTTAGCTAAAAGCGGCATCTAAGAGCTGCAAATTACATATATTTTTGGAAAATCTTATTTGATCACAAAATTTTTTTAAACTCAGACTTAACCTGCTAAAACATTTTTACCTGCTCAGAACTGGAATTGGACCAATTTAAAGTGGTTAAGTTGGACCTTAACTGTTTTTTGTGGATTTAAACTGCTCATAGATGGATGCAAAGTCTTAGATGGTTAAATTTGCATTTTGCATGGCTGAATGCTATGTGGTTATGAATGGGTTAAAACTGGTTATTACTAAGGTTTGTTGAGGGTTTGAAGGGGTCCAGCAGTGACGTTCACAAGTCATTTTTCATGATGCCATATGTTGATGACTCCAGATACCACCTGCTTTGGCCACTAGAGTCTCCTGCGCTCCTCTTTCTACTAATTATGTCGCATTTAATCACAGCATTTGTGAGCGACACAAGGAGTGATGCGCCCACCACTTCCCCCACTCCCACTCTTCAGACACAGGAGCTGCATGCCTTGCCTTGTTGAACACACATAACGGCCCTTCTCCTAAATGCAACTCAATGATAAAGTCTTCAGTGAGAAAAAATGAGTTCCAGGTTTTAATGTATTGTATCATGTCCCAGTTTCAGGTCTCATCTAACCCCCGCTCCTGTTTCAGTCCCGCAAAGAGTATAATAAATACTACACTATTAGTCAGTATTAATGGCTGTGTAAAATTGGCTTAAGTGTGTGTAAAAACTCCCACAGAGAAGCTAACACTAATGCTGCTGAACTTGTTTTCGATTACACAGTGCATGCGGGTAAACACAAAATGGATAATCAGTGGAATATAGAATTGTTGCATAACCCAATAATTTTGCTACAGATGATTACTGGGTAGTTACATTAAAAAGATTTTTAAAACAATGATACATTTTCTAAACTCCTGGCTCTGACTTTGTTTCATTTTTACTGTTTGTATGTTTCATATTCTCTCTTTAATGGCAGGTTCCTCCTTTGTGGGGCTTTTTGTTGAGATACTTTGCAGTGTAATTGGTTGTCTCTCATTGTATTTGCATATTCACTGAGTACCCAGTCCTCCCGAGACGACGTTCAAACAGCTAATCTGGCACTTGGGACACCAACAGCATGTACTCGCTGGTTCAACAATTGTCAGACAGGTAATGAGAAGTAAAGCTCAGTGCCACGCTGTAGGGCTTCACAATGGTTCACAAGGGGCCAATGGAGGTGGTTTTTAGTGCAGCGCTGGTACGTGAGAGATATTACCTGAAAACTGTAGCAATGGATTAGGACAGTGACTGTTTGTTTAGCTCGTGCAGTGAGGTGAGTTTGTAGGTGATGTTCAATTATTGTCAAAAATTATTTAATTTTATAAAAAAAAGTGTTAATTGTTGTTATTGATGGACTATTGGGACAAGTAAAAAAAATACAGTAACAGAAGGTTTCAAGTATAAGTTTTGTAATAAAAACTACATGACTAGAAATAACACTCAATAATATCCAAGTATTGTACTTAAATAAAAAGGCTACAAACTGAGAAGTGCTTAGTGCTGCAGCTCAGCCCGACTCTATCATTTTTAGCAATGGTCCATTCCTCAGACGCGCTGCCTAACAGCCACTTAAATATTTGCATATTCTGCACATAAAGGTCTGGAAATTGTCAAATTATTTTGAAGTCTCTGCAGGAGTGCTGACAGCATTGCTGTCCATACAGTCTGGAGAGTTGCAGTTATGGTCACTGGGGGCAACTGTACCTCCTCCTCCATCATTAAATACATAATAGCCTAGATTTTGTTTGCTCCCAAGTCTGTGTTAACAGCAACTGCAGGCTGTGGTTGACAGCACACTTCAACGTGAGGAATGATCTCTGAGCCCCACTGATGCAGGATGTACCCGCTTCCCCTGTCCCTTCGTACGCATTATTTCAAACCACAAGATGTTTGTTTCCATGACAGCTCACATTGTTGTGACTAATCACATATTTTCAGATGTGTGTTAGTTTTGCATGGTTTTATGATGGCTCTTGAAATAGCAAAGAACAGAAGACATTATGCAAAATGAGGATGAAGACATGCACTGTGCTGTTGAGGAATAGATGAAACTTGAACAGTTAACGATATCACAGAGCTAAGACTTTGATATATCTTTTCTAAAAGAAGAGGTCAAGAACGGCAGTCTCTGTGGGGAACCATCAGTGACTCACCAAAAAAGGCTTTGAAGTCTCACGCATGAAGATGTCGTCTCTATCCCAAATCATATCACTCTTACTCACCAGTCTTTCCATTTTAGCTCATGCTCTGTCTCATTCGTCACTAACCCCACTGGCCATTCAGTCAAGCGGACACGCGAAGTCACTCTCGACTGCTGTCGTATCCAGGATTAACCCCTGACACAGCATGTGTCACTGTATTGTATGACTCATGTGAGTAAATCTCATTATGTGGTCTGTATTGTCCCAGCTTATGTAAGGAAGCAGACATTTATCAGAACTCATACCATTGTTAAATAATAATTGTAGATATATTAGGGCTCTTGCACATTTAATTGCCACTTACATTAAACTCGTTGATGACGTTTGATGCTGTTTGCGAGGAGCTTTGATTGTGAGCCCCTAACTGCTGAAAAGCACACAGCCCATCTTTCTTCTATTCTGTTACTCTGGTGTGTTCGTGATAAACACATTCTTTTAATTACCATATATACATTTTTAATTACTTGTGTGTTATGAAGTTAAATAATGAACTGAAAATTTCAAAGATAATCATGTTGCTTCAGAATTACGGAATAAATAGTCAATTAACTCTTTCTCTGCAGCGGTAATAATGTTCATCTGAGCATAAGGGAGCTGTTCAAAGTAGGTCCTGAACATAATGTGTGATGACCTGTGACCAGTGGCACAATGAGCATTAAACACACACACACATACTCCGAGACATACTCAGGCCTGCGTTATTAGCTCAATGGAGAAATAGCTGTAGGACTGCGTTGGTTGAATATGAAGTCCAATAATAATGATGCATGAATATGATGTGTTCAAGGCTTTAAACACGTATTGGGCCTGCTTTGTTCTTGTTGCTTAATTTTCTAACCCCAAAGCTCTCAAATGAGACTGAGCGCCTTAGAAAGAAGTTAGGCAAAAAGCATAGAAAAGAAAATGCATTTTCACATCACTGTGTGTGTGTAATTGCTCACAGAGACTATGTTGTGACCACTTTATCAAAGGTAACTAGTCCTTTATGGATTTGAACATTGTAACATGCAGCATTAGCTTTCAGATTAAAAATGTTGTTAGGAGGGCACAAAGCAACAATAAAAAGCATTAGGAGCTAATTATTAAGGCTAGCTAACACACAAGACAAACGAGCTTGGTATGAATAAAACAATTGCTACCAATCACGTCTACATAGTTTTGCGGAAAGATGTCTAGTGTGCGAGATAATTGCTGCTAATGCTTAATTAGCAGGTAAATAAAAACAAAATACAAACAAGTGGAGGTTCTCAGTCTCAGGACCTATTCAGAAGAAAAGATTTAAAAAAAGTCACCTACTCGTTGGTAATGTGAAGACATTTTGTCCCTCGTCCAAGGGACTCTTTACTTTTTCATTAAGTAAAGATCACGTCAAGCGTATGTGGTGATTTTCTGTTTGTATCTTTCTCTTGAAACAGAGTGAACGCTAACACATTTACTTCCTGCCATCCATCTGATTTCCTTGGGTAATCAGATCAGAATCACGCAACAGCACCATCAGTTGACGCCCACATAATGCCAGTTTATTGGCCTGGTTATTTGTCTCAGATTCTTGTTAAACAGAGCAATAATCTGCAGAAGAGAAAGGAATTAAAGGTGCATTGTGTAGTTTTGGGCATTGCACATACCATTTCCACACCCCACACCCTCTCTTTTGTGGTCTATGAGCATTAACAGTAACCCTGCAGGAAAATGTATTTGACAATGAAGGCCTATTCTTGACAGTTGTATGAAATTTAACTAATGGAATAGCCAGCTTCTTCCACTAAGCAATAAGAAGGTTTAAATGTACATTTTTCAAGACAGATAAATGAAGATTATACTGTATTAGAAATGTAGTTGTCACTCATGTGTTTGATAAAATGGTATACTGAAGAGTTTTACACATCGCACCTTTAAAACATTGGAAAATATTGTTGATTGTCTGCTCTTTGGACAGGAGTCAATGGAAACAAAACTTGATGAGGCCATTCACCACTCCACTTTTACAGCTTCCAAACCATGTGATCTTAACTTAGTCCATCCTACTGTCAATGGGCCTTTTAAATCTTTCAATCATATTTAGTGTTACACTGGCCGTGCTTGTAAATGTTGCATGACAGGACCAAATTCTTGGTTTTCCTGCAATCCCAGATATCACTCTGGTTGATCAACCCCTCTCTGAAAGGTGAAATATACAAATTATATACATTTTCTTTTCATGTTTGGCCCTAACATCTGGAAGACTATGTACGATACCACTGATTTCCTTTCCGATACTCTACAGGCAGCTTTACCCGACTAAATCTAGGCCAATTGATGTGAACAGATCTCAGGGACACATATTACTCCAAGACAAGCTGAACTAATGGAACTATTTATAGTAGCATTATTCTTTACTTATTTCATAACCATATTTCAGCTCCCGTTGTTCTGAACATCAACACAAAAACCTACGCCTAGGATAGTCAGATGCTAAATCCAGCAACAGTGCTTCACGTCACCAACAGCTCCAGATTTTCTCACGCTGTACTGAGCCTACCTGCAGCACCAAAGGACTCAGTGAGTGACGTTTGTCGCCCTGGCAACACCTGACCCTCTCCCATTTCGGAACGCCTCATCATATTCTGTGTTATAATTGTATGTAAGTAAGTACGTAAATTTTATTTATATAGCACCTTTCACAGATATAAATTACAGCGTGCTTTTCAAAGTGCAACAGTTTTAATAAAAGAACAATGAAACTATGACAAATTAAAATTAAAACCCAAAAAATAGTAAAACATAAAAGCCCAATTAACTAAAAGCTTGATTAATAGAAGTGTCTTCAGCTGCTTTTTAAAAGAATCAAAAGAAACGTCCACTCGCAGTTACAGGGGCAGGGCCGACTGCTTGTGAGGACCGGTCTCCCCGAGTTTTAAAGCAGGTTTTGGGGACCATTAGAAGGTTTTGACCAGAGGACTGAAGAGTGCGTGAGGAGGAGTAAGGGGTCAGCAGGTCAGTGATGTACTGGGGGGGCCTGTCCACGCAGAGCTCTAAAAGGCAAAACTAAAATTTTTAAATCAATTTTGAATTTGACTGAAAGCCAATGAAGTGAGGATAAAACCGGTGAAATGTGAGCCTTTTTGTTGGTTCCAGTTAAAAGCTTGGTTTAGATAGTTCTCAGTAAACGAGTTTAATGACTCTTAACCTCACTGTCATTACACACACATCACGTACCACTGTTTGTGACATCACTGCATTTACCTGCTGTCAGGGTTGTTAACTAGACTTATTGAGCAGTGTGCTGCGATGCTTACGTATACAGCTGTATTTTGACAATTTAGACGAGATCTTGATAGGATAGTTACTGTGTTTCTGTTAATAGGTAAAATACACAATTATCCCAAAATGATACAATATAGATGTTTTAATAGGAGAATTGATTTTAGAACATAAATGTCTGGTATCAGAGTTAGCAATATTTTAGTATTGATCCACACACCATTAGTGGGTTAATTCATCATAAATGTTTTCACGACACGTACTGGTGTCCTCCAATGTAAAGTAGTCCACAGAGTCCACTGGTCAAAAAGTAAACTGACTAGCATCTATCCCAGAATTGATCCAAATTGTGAAAAATGTGAACTAGGCCCAGCTAATCTCCCTCATAGGCTTTGGACCGCTCTTTATCATCAAGTTTTGTTGAACTTATTGCTTTTGCTGCTCTATTGGCCAGACGTGTCATCCTGGTGCATTGGACAAGTCCACACCCACCCTCTCACTCTCACTGGGTAAAAGATGCTCCTTCCTTCATAAAACTAGAGAAAATTAAGCACTCTCTTAGAGCCTGTGAAACTAAATTTTCTAAGATCTGGAAATAGTTTCTGGATCATGTCATGGCTTTGATGCTTTTCTTCTACCCCAGGAATTGTGCTTGTTTCAATTTGCTGTACTGACCTGCTATATATTCCTTTATGTTTGTTATATTTACATTTTTATACATTTTTTCTTATGTTGGCTTACTTGAGTGTAGATGTACTGGTAATGTTGAGTGTTTCTAATTTGGGAAAATGTTCATAAATATATCATATATATATTTAAAAAAAAAAAGAAAATGTTGCATGACCTACTGTACATTAGACTGAGCTAGAACTCATCTCACTGAGCTGTCAGGAAAACCAGGAAAAACATCATCAACCAAAAGCAGCAGATTGCTTTGAGAACTTCATAATAACTGCTCTGAATCACTCCCAGAATAATCTGTCTCAATTCATACAACCCTCGAGATGAAGCTGCATCCCGGCGTTCCCGGGGAGACGCTGTCAGATGTGTCAGGGCCAATAGTGGAAGTGCTTACTCATCACTGTGCTCTCCAACACCCACATGGTGATCTCTCCGAGGACTGGACATGTGGAGTTTATTGAATGTTTAACTGCTGGATCTAATGCCCATTGACTTCCACTTGTTACAGTACACATGTGTATGCTGAGAAGTGGAAAAAGCAGCTGTTTAGAAAGATCCACGCTCTCCCGGCTGCTGTGACTCAGCAGAATACTTGCACATTTATTATTTCACAAGGAACTGTGGTTTTGATAGAAGGCATATTTGTGATAAAAAAGAGATCTTGAAACAGAAGGAAATATGGCAGGAATAGGAAATTCAAGGCACAGCAGGATGTAAGGCTTAGAGCTGGAATCTGAGTCTAATTGGATGGAGATAATTATATCAGTGATACAGGTCAGAGGCAAATTGTTCCAACAAAGAAATTATGAAAGAATGATTTCCCTCACCTTCGGCTGCTTTCTGTGTTGCTACTCATAAATGAGATGTTTTTACAATTAAATTGTTGTTGTGCCCCGTTCTCATGTACAGGTTGGTGAAGATACTTTTCTCTCAATACTGCTGTGATTCTGTCACCCACACATTTTTCTTCTATTGTATTCTATTCTATCTGTATTCTATTTACCGCCACATCTTCAAAAAGACAACAGTGATAATTAGCAAACTGGTGATGCAACCCAGGACTTAGATGTATGCAGGAGCAGCTTGGTTCAAAATAATTCTTCTTCTTTTTTCACTTTTTACCTCTGTGCTGTCTGCAGGAAATAAAATACACTTTGCAGCCAAATATGTGACGTGTGTGTGACAGCACTAAGACATTTAACAATAGACAAAAATATTCCCTTGGCATCCAAAACTGTAGATTATGTCTTGGGGTGCAATGGGTAGCTGGGAGGTGGAGGTAAAAATATTGAACAGGTTTGAGATATGTTTACACAGTAACTGCAAATAATGAAATAATGAAACGATAAAAAAAATAGGAATGAAGAAGAGGACCAAATGTGAGCAAAATGGTTTTAGGAGCCTTTTACAAAACACCAAAACACCAACAAAGTCTGGCCAGTAGCTTAATGACTGATCCACATTTACATGGATACACTCAGCTGCAGAATGTAGTTTGTCTTCCAGCCCAGTAGTGGCTCTCAAAACACAGTTTACACACAATTACACAAAAACAGAATCAAAAACAAAGCTTTTTTTCATTTAGTTTTCTGGAGCAGTGTTGACACACTCTGTAGCCTCTGTGTATAACTCACTCTATATTATTATATTATGTGTTTTCAAAGCACATATTGTTGTTCTACTCGCTGTGTGTTGCCAGCTGCCAGGAGCTTTCTGGGACAGTTGTGAGTACGTTTTCACTGAGGATGCCGTCTTCTCGGTTTAGACAACAACACAGTCTGAATAAAACAAAACACCTCCTTGGATGGGTTTAAAGTTTGTATTTTTGGGACTACGTCCAAACCCCTCTCTGCTTTTGTTTTTTATCTGATCGGGATAAAATGAATTTCTAGTTCTTTCAGGTTTAATTTAACATTACTCACCCAATAGTACAACAATAAAAACAAAAGCATTTTCTGTTTGGTGGGAAATCATTTCGGAAAAGACCAGTTGGTAGAAGGCTCTTTGTTTAGGCTTTGATTTAAACTTGCGAGATGTTAGTGTGTTAGGCTGAATACTAATGTTTACCTGCAGAGAGATGCAGTGCGGTTTGTAAAATTATAGCATCTCTGATCCAGGGCTGATTCAAGAGCTTGCACTTTGCACCCAAAGGACGTGGAGGGAGGTGCAAATGCATAATGTGGCTGACTTAAGCACATTGATTTGTTTGTTGGCGGCATTGTGTGGTGTAAGCTTACAAAACACACACAGGAGAACCCATGGCCATTTAAAAGTGCTAATGTAGCAAGTATTGCACGTAAAGACAATCTATTTTTGGAGATTGTTGTCAAAAATATGTCCCCCATCTGCAGAGACAGTCATTGTGCATTCACAACCACACACTTTGCAGCCAATTGGCTCCACTCTCTTTAACAAAAACACTGCTTTGTTTCCTAAGACTTTTGGATGCCTAGAGACTATGATAATAACTGCATTTGACAGAAAATTTTTAATATTTGGATTGTTATTGGTGTGCACTTGTTTGGTCTATATACTGTACCATGCAAATGTTTTGTAGAGCATAAAGGCAACAGAGAAGAGGCAATATTGACTGATCAGTGTAATGACTTCATTTAATGGCTGTGTAGTAACTGTCAGGAATAGCACTGAATCCACTCTTAAACAGCACATTTTTACACTGCAGGGCCTGGTGTATAATTATTGTAAAATGATGCTAAAGAGCAATAATGTGGAGGAATGTATAGCATGTCAAATTACATAAAGTACCTTACCGGGCTAATGTCTGATAAAAAGCAGATTATATAACGAGTAAATTAGCTGTCACGGTTGTGTGGAGGAGTGGAGGGTGAAAGTCAAAGGCTGAAAAATGTGTCAAAAATCATAGTGAATTGAAGTAATATGTTTAAAAGCTGCAATAAATGGAATGTATCAGGGCATGTATACATAACTGAGTGTTTTCTGATTCATTAATCTTATAGTTGTAGATGCTAAAAGACAAAGATTTACTTGGAAAACTCTTATCTCTTGGCTGCTCAACACTAGGAATGCTTTTTGTTAAGCTCACTTTTGTTCTGAATAGTGTTTCCATACAATGTCAATCCATTTTTTTATGTCCCAAAAAAGAAGCAAAGTCTAATTTTTGTGGGACATGGAAGAGTCAGCGCTTTAAATGGATTTATAGATAGATAGTTTTCCAGGTGTTTTGAGTGGGTACCTTAGATAATGTTTCCCACAGACTTGCAGTAAGACACACTTTTTTACTGTAGAAATCAAAGAAGTCCCAGCATAAACAAGGCTGGTGGTGGTATAAAAGTTGAATCTGCAGAGAAGAAAAGTATCATTAGCATCTTTGCTGATGTTTTGCTAATCCTTGAGCTGAACCTCGCTCTTCTAGCTCTGCCTGTATCTGGAGCCAGTTATTTAATGGGGGCATAGATTGCCAGAGACTTGTCAATATGTGGGAAACACTGACTGAAAGGATGCTTATGTCACTGGAAACAAAATGGTTTTAGGACCCGTTCTTCCCCATCAAAGACTATTAGAGGCCGTTTACATGGTTAGACTTTTTCACAAAAAATCTCTTGATGTAAAATAATTCTGTCTGTTTCTGGCATTCTCACTTTACGTTTGAATATGGCCGATGAGGTATCTTCATTTTGTTGCAAGACTTGCTCCGTTCTTGTGTAAACTGTAAATAAGGTGTTCTCAATGAAAACAATGATGTAACTGCTGCGTCCCAGATGGGAATTGGCTGCTGGCTTCACACAGCAAGTAGAACAACAAAAGCAAAGTATTGATTTTTTCTGCTTTTCGTTCTGATAATATCTTGCTAGTAATACTTACTAAACTTCAACTAGTGCTTCAGTTTATCAACAGTGCTAATGAAAGAAATAAAAGTTGTAATTTGGCAGTTAAATGGAGAAATTACTGGTGTATAAAGACTGTAGCTGCAGGGTTTACAGCACTGTAGACATTATACAAATACATATTAGGTAAACTTGAAAGCTACATTCTTGTTCTATCTTCAAAAGGGTAAACAACACAGCAGCCAAAACGTTGATGAGCATAAACAGTTTTTGCAATGATGTTAAATTATAAAAAACAATTATTGCATAAGAGGTGGTGTGCAAAATCTATATTAATATACAGTGTTATCATAGAATACAGAAAAAAACTGCAACAGTGAGTAAAGTGTATTCAAAGTTTTTGTGGTGGGCCTTGTGTAAATAAAACGATCGGTGTAATGAGGATAGATTTTCAATAGGAAGTCTGTAATGGAACGATTACAGTATCTGGAGCAGGCAGTGCTGCGACGACACAACTGTGGGAGCAATAACGATCAGAAATGCTGCAGGAGACAAAGAAAAAAAAATCCCATATCAGCCATTTCCTCCTTTTGATTGTTTTATGAGAAAAATGAATTGAGGCAATGTGGCTACTTTGTCAACACAGGTTACTCCACTCATCTGCATTCTCCTCGTTCCATCACGCACCAAGCAATCACACTCTCACTCTTCCCCACCACTTCTGTGATCAGCTGTCAAAGACCATTGTGTGTGTTTTTTTTTTTTTTGTGGAGAGACATCTTCATTTATTCAGCAGCTGTGTGGACGTGCTGTAGTCCCTCACTGCTGCATTTACACGTGAGCCATTAGGCTAGCCCCGAAATACTGCAGCTGCTCCTGTTGCCTCCCCCCTACGCTGTCCTGTTTGGAGTCTTTCATCTACCTGCTCTCACATGACATGCACACATCCTGCCAGGATGTGTGGCCCAGAGAGCTTTAGGCAGGATGTAGATTCTAGTAAAAGCAACAGAGAATGCATTTTTGTGCTTGTTTCATTCATTCATGTTCATTCCTTTTGATCTGCTTTCTGAGGAAATGTTGAATCCGGTCCTTAATTACTGTCTCTCTAGTGTCCCTATAGTTATGGCATTACAAATAGAGTCCCCACTGTTTTGTGACGATAATTTTGTGTGACTTTTCATTGTCAGTGATGATCTATGGCTGACTGAAAAAAAAGTGAAAAAACAAGGCTGAACAAAGATAAATAAGGATTACAGTTACTAAAATAAAGTACTGTGTAGGTGTTGATCTTTTTGGTGACATCTCACACTCACAGCATGTGCACAGCTATGGTAACCCTGTGGGGTATATATTGTGCAAAATTCAAGAAAGCTGTGATGATGAAAACAATATAAAATAGGATTTGAGTTGTATTTTAAATTTTACACACCTGTATTGAAAATGTGAACTTATAAGAATAAAACATGTTTGTAAGCCACCATTTACACACATACATTTTGTTTCCATGCCTTAACGTTTGCCTTACAACTTCAACTCTTTTATCACAACTTCTCAAATCAGCCACAACAGTTCAAAACCGACCTATCTGTCGCTTTGACTTTTGAGACATTTCTTGTGACATGTCTGTCTCAAAACAGCAGGCTGTTGGAAAATAAAGTGAATGCAAATGGATCTTTGTGTGGAATGGAGTAAATATATTATGTAGTAGGTAGATACTTATCTGTATGCATATTTTTACACTATGGAACTTTAGTTATATGGGTCAAATAGTGTAATACACCATAGTCAATTTTATTTTGTACTATAATGTGGTGAGCAAGCATGTACTGTGTACAGTGTAGACATAAAGCATTCTCTGCACAACAATATAGAGCTTTACTTAAACTGTATAAGCATTCTCTGCACAACAATATAGAGCTTTACTTAAACTGTATAAGCATTCTCTGCACAACAATATATAGAGCTTTACTTAAACTGTATAAGCATTCTCTGCACAACAATATAGAGCTTTACTTAAACTGTATATAAAGTATCTGGTTGTGTACAAACTGACATCTTAATCACATCCAATCAACCAAATAATTGTGGAAAAGTGTGACATTTATAGTTGACTTAAGCCAAATGAAAAATCAAAGCTTTTTCTTCACTTATTAGATAGGTGTATCCGTTCCATCCACTTTCTCTTGCCATGGCAGCATTGATGTATATGGCAGGTAGGCTTTTGTTGGTGTCTGTGTTGAGTAATAGCCCCCTGAGCACGGCCTCCTAATTGTTCCTGTCAGGCTTGTAAATCACAGTGTTCTAGCCTCCTCTCCATCACAAACACTCTTCTTGCATAAGCCCATTATCAAATACTGTAGGAGGAAGTTATAGTGCTTACACTGTTTTGCTTTTACGCCTCAGTGGCGGTAATATCAAAAACCCAATTAACAAGCAGAATCTTTCCATAAAACATTTGGTGCACCATTATGCTTACTCTGCAACACTTGAGTTAGATGATTGTTCTGTGCATTATTAATTACTCTGTGAGTTTTTAAGTATAACGTCTTTTTGGTGAGTGATCATAAACCTGGCTGCTGGCCCTACTTATCACTGGCAAGAATTGTACGAGTTATTTTCACTGAGTGTTTGGTTTGCTTTTAGTCTTTGCAATGACAAGAAAAGCAGTGTAGAATTACAATACATTAGGTTCTAAACTTTAAAAAAAATAGGATTCTCTGTCAATTCAAATGAGTTGGACTTATTTTATTTCAGTTATTTATTTGTTTATATTTTAGTGGTGCAGTGTACATTAATAAACATTTATGCAAAAAAAATTTATCCAAATTAGCCAAAAGGCTGGTTTTCATCACCAGTCCCCCTGCGACATGATAATAGACATCCTAAACGCAATAGTTCATATTACAGAAGTCCAACTTCATTAAAGCAAAATGTAATGTAGACATTCTCCTTTACTATAGTTGAATAAGGAATATGTATATATGGTATTGGTTTTAACAAAACACACACACATAATGATGAAAGAATAGTTTATTGTGTTCAGAGGCAAAATGGAGGCTGAAACCCTCCATTTTGAAAGGATGGAAGGAGCCTTCGGTTAATTGGAGGGGTGTTTGGTTTTGGGTTATATTTGGCATTTGTTATTTTTCATGTTTATTGTTTGTTTTAGTTGGGGGTATTTGTACATACTTTATAGCTGTCTTTCGTTGGGGGTTTAATGGGGTTTACATTGTAAATATCCATAGTTACTTTATGGTGTCTCCCTTAAGTTGGTTTAGTCCTTCTTTTGTGCTGGGTATTTAAGTCAGTTTGTTGGCATTTGCTGGGGGTGTGTGTTTGCATAAAAAAAAGGTAAAGCCATGTTGTTGTACTTCTGAGTCCGCCGCCATGCTGACAGAACACAACAATACATTGACACTTAAATCAAACTTAATTGTCATCCTAAAAACTTGCCAATACAAGATATAAAGAAGGTTAACTGTTGACTTACTATAGTGGGCGGGGCTTCATGTGTGAACAACTCACCTGGAGAAAATCCTGTTGGCTCCTTAGTGCAACCCTTGGGTGTGCATCAGGTGTGTCCGTAGATCCTCTGAAGGAGTGCTGTTTGGGCATAGTAAGTGGGTTTTTTGTAATTGTTAATCTAATGTCATATTATAATAGAAAATTATCTGTGAAAAAAACAAGACCTTCTAAGCTAATCATTGCTGGGTAATACTTGCATAAAGAGAAGGATATAGGACGCACCTATTGGCTGTGGTACTTTGAAAGTATCTTTTCCTGCACCACCTACATGTGCTTACACGGCAATACAGCGTAAAAAAAAATTTAATAAATAAATTATATATATATATAATTAGAGAACACAGAAGCAAAGTGATGTAATGTCTCAGTACTTTACAATACAGGAACGCTATGCTGCTGTGGAGTTGGGACAAAAGAAAATTTGGGGTAATGCAGCTTCAATGACATGCACAATGATGACAGATGTATATCTTCTTTGTGGAACATGGAGAGTTCTTTAACGCATGTATAAACACAAAACTCTCAATTGTCCTGACATCCTGCAAGAGACATGCATGAAGGCTTTTTTAAGAAGTACCATCCCCTTATCTTCTATGAGAACATCAATGAATAAAAATATTGACTTTTATTTAATTTAATTACCAGACCATATACTTTGAGGGCCCATAACAATTTTCTTTGACCATAAAACAATATCCATTTCAAGTCAATGTTTAGTCTCCCTCTTATTATGATGAAATGACATTGAAAAAACACTAAAAGGCTTTTCTACAGAGTGGCCTCCAGCACTGTAATAGTCAAACATCACCGGATAGAGTTAAATAGAGTTGTATTGTTGAGTCTGGCATGTACAGATGTAGGCTAATGGTGTCACGACCTGCCTCTGACTCCACATGTTTGCGCTGGTCTCCAAACATCACGTTGAACCAATCCCGCAGCGATCAGTCAGGAAATTAGGGTAGACTGAGGGCTGCCCCAGTTTGTGGCAGGTCACTTTTTCTGTTAAGAGCGCCGAACACTTAACCTTTTTCCTTTGGACAAGCAGAATGGATTACTGTAGCTGCCACTTTTCTCATTACAGCTTCTGCCCTCTGAATGTGTTTCTTTTAAAGTCTGGGTCAAGACTGAGCCTACTTTTTACTGCTAGTTTGGAGACAGATTTAAAAAATCCTTGTCTGTGTGCTTGGACAGCCCAGCAGAGCCAAATGAGTCCATTTCAGGTCCATTACAGAAACTGTAGAGAATGTAGTTGCAGAGAGTTTTTTTGTTGAGCTTAAATCCCAAACTGCAAACACATAGGCTCTATTCAAAGTTTGCAGTGTTAATGATTGATGCAGCTCCTTTTATTGCAGGCCAGTTGTCCTCAAATATTCATGTTTTACTGAAGGTTTTAAAATGTTGATGTCCAGCTTCCCAAACAGACTGAAAAAAAAATAAAAATAAACATTAAATGAGCATCCAGCAAACACACATTAGTTCATGTCGGGTCGACATGCATCTGCAAAAGCATATTTTAGTTTGGAGAAGCAGACAGGAGCAAGGACATTAGAAGCTAAGCAATGTATACTAGACTATTACACAAAAATCTCCAACTATGCTTCCATTAATCATTTTCTGTGCAGCTCTAATTCCAGGTTATTACCCCCAAAGTACCACCATGTGTTGCGGTAATAAAATCAGTGCATTAACATACATTGCATATAATTATTGGTTTATCACCTTGAGAAAGCTGCACGCTCCAAGCTGGATGGTTTTAACATCATTTATTACTTATTCAGAATTATACATTACAATAACTATGTTAGTATTATCTATAAGTCATCATCTTTTTACCCCACGCAGGACTGCAGAATACAGTGCCTCCCACCCTTGAAGATGGTACTTGGTACTAAAGATATTTCTTAAATGAAGTTGGTGTGCAGAGTTTGAAAGCCAGTGGTATAGACCATCAAGTGAAATACAGTCATCAATACCATTATTTCAGCTTCAATAGCAAATGCCAGTCGATTCCCAGCTTCGGTTGAACAGTTAAAGCTGAGAATTTTAACTTAACTTAACTTAAGTGTTCAGAGTTTGACCAAAACCATCCTGTAATTATCGCTGCCTTGTGAAGCATTAATGTGTAATTAATGCTTCACAAGCCCCAGAATACATATTCTTTAAATATACATTATGCAAATATAATAGCATAATGTATCAACATGTTTTTTTTATAAAATTATCAGTACCCATTAGCCACGGTCTTTCAAGGTTGTCTTTTGCACCAAAAAAGCTACAATGTTGATGACTTTCTAGTGATGCACTTTTCATACAAAGATGTAGAGGGTTGACTGAAGTACAGCCTCAATCGTTCTTTTACGTGAGTGCGGAACTCAGACATAAATCATGTATTTGTGACTTTGATATAGCAAAAGACTAATGCAATTTCATTTAGGGCAAGACATTTTCTATTCCATTATATTTTACATTAAGGCAGACACCAAATGAATCTTTGATGCTGTGTTTTACTAGATCTACATCACTAGTTTTACTAGATGATCTTATAGTTTGTGTCAGATCCCTGCAGCTATATTCACTCTATGTTCTGTGTAATGTCAGACTGGCTATTTGTCTGTGGTTTGATCAGTCCTCCATGTCTGGCAGCAGATGGTGTCTATTGATGTGAATGCAGTCGCTGTGATACATTTCCTGGAATCAAATTGCTAATGTAGAATTGATGATTGCCATATTGTTTTAGTGTGCACCCAAGGGTACTGACAAGGACAATGAATGTATAGAGACTTGAGGGAAACGCCTGCATGTGGCCAATGATGGATGTGCGTGCTAAACAGGGCCACTTGAATATTAATCTGAATAGTCTCTAGTGCGCGGATACACGGGGGAAGCATGATAATAAGGCTAAACATACAACATGACACAGTTTAAATGAAAACCATTATTCACCAGTATAACAATAGTTTAAATTAACATCTACTCTCGGTCAACCTCTGCATAAAAGAATATTAAACATATTGGCTGGACCTCATTATCAATTATGTAATGAAAGAACTATACTGATAAGACATGGTCACTGTGTTCTGTCCCTCACTTTTCAGTCCTTTGTTAAAGCCAATAATACAATTCAACCTGCATTGTTAGGACATCATTTCTTTGCTTTGTGGTGTAAATGGAAAGCAAGCTATATTATAATGAACATATAGAACTTATAGAACGGTGGCAAACAATATTATTCTCTGTACAAGACACCACCAGCACCATATGGTGAGTGAGATTGAGAGTTGGACTCACTGAAATAGAACAGATACACTATATTCACTCAGCTATCTAAATAATTGAATTCAGGTGTTCAAATCACTTCCATAGCCACAAATGTATAAAATCAAGTAGCTACTTCAACAAACATTTGTGAAAGAATGGGTTGCTCTCTGGAGCTCAGTGAATTCCAGCGAGGTACTGTGATAGAATGCCACCTGTGTAATTAGTCCATTTGTGAAATTTCCTTGTAACTAAATAATCTACAATCAACTGTTCGTGGTACTGTAACAAAGAGTCAATAGCTTCAGATCAGCTGAACAGTGTGTGGAGAGCTTCATGAAATGGGTTTCCATGGCCCAGCAGCTGCACCCAGGCCTTACATCACCAATAGCAATGCAAAGGACTCTAGAACAGTGGAGACGTGTTCTCTGGAGCGACCGATCATGCTTCTCCATCTGGCAATCTGATGGTCGAGTCTGGGTTTGGCAGTTACCAGGAGCACAGTACTTGTCTGACTGCATTGTACCAAGTAGACATTTTGGTGGAGGGAGGATTATGGTGGTATGGGGTTGTTTTTCAGGAGTTGGGCTCAGCCCCTTGAAGAAGACATTTTGGATACTTTCATGCTCCCAACTTTGTGGGAACAGTTTGGAGATTGCCTCTTCCTGTTCCAACATGACACCAGTGAACAAAGAAAGGGCCATAAAGACATGAATGAGCAAGTTTCGTGTTGAAGAACTTGACTGGCCTGCACAGAGTCCTGACCTCAACCTGATAGAACCCCTATTGGATGAATTACAGCAAAATCAGAGTCTGACCTCACAAACACTTCTATAAACACACTCCTAAACCTTGTGGAAAGCCTTCCAAGAAAATTTGAAGCTGTTATAG
The DNA here is from genome assembly GCA_024349245.1 of Neodontobutis hainanensis. NCBI lineage: Eukaryota > Metazoa > Chordata > Actinopteri > Gobiiformes > Odontobutidae > Neodontobutis > Neodontobutis hainanensis. The sequence continues at coordinate 2,530,692 of JALDNG010000016.1, read as the reverse complement.
CTGCAAATGGTGGGACAACCTTATACTAAATCCTATGGTTTAAGAACGGGATGTCACTCTCGCTAATGTGTGAAGGTAGATGACTGAATACTTTTGACAATATAGTAGATGTTGTGCTGCCAAAGCCAAACAAACTCAATGCACATGCTCCAGCTTTTTACTGTTCTTTTCTGGTTCCTCACGTAGCATTTGGCACCATCTTGTGTCTAGAGAACACGTTTTGAGCATTTATAAGAGTGGACAAACATATATTTGTAAACAGAGGGAGATAGCCCAGGCCTAACGCTCTTGCATTTGCTTAGCTTCAGAAAATAGGCATTTAAAATTCAATAGAACCCAGTAGACATTTTATCACTTCAGATTTTTTTTCCAGTTGCGCAGAATAAACAAACTGAGCACTGGTGGAGAAGAAACACATTTTCTTGCCATTGTTTGACCTATTTCAATGAGGAACGCTCACACACAACAGGCTAGGTCATCGGTTCTCACAGGCAGTGTTGCCACTAGATGCCTCCAAAAACTACACACTGCCTGTTTAGGGAACCCAGCTCTTGTCTATCATCTCTAAATTTATTCTTGCATTATTCAATAACAGCTGTAACATCATTGCGTGTCCATTTTTTTATATTGGATATTATGTGACTGTTCATGCATAACTTAGTTTGGTTAACATTTCAAGAACAGTCCTGATAAAAGCTCAGTGCTTGTTTTGAATCAGAAATGATGTGATCACTCTTCACTTTCACACAAACATTACAAACCAAAATCTGATTATACCGTAAACAGATCTAATTTAATTTTCACGGCTGTGTTGAAAGCACTGGCAGAAATGTCCCTAAGTTACAGCTAAATAGTATCACATCTTGAATAGTTATTAAATCAAAACATCCCTCTATGCTGTTTCTGGTGTGACTTTATTTGGACTTCATGACCTTTGCCTCTAATGTTTTCTATTGATTGTAAAATCCACCAGTGCCTACTGGTCACTGTCAAACGTCATGGAAAACTTAATATAAACTAAGCCAGAAAAGTCCCATGATTGTAATTATTCTCAGATGTCTTTCTCAGAGATAGAATATGCTCTATGGGAAATGTTTTTGATCGTATTTAAATTCCGGACGGACTAGTTAATCCAGTCACGGCATTTGTTTGGACTTTGTTTTGTAGGACACAAATACTTCTTCAAACATGAAAGATTGACACTTTGTTCAGAAGACTTCAAAAAGGCGATGGCAAAGAGTGTTCCACTTGAGAAGTATCAGTGTTTTACACACACAGCTGACACAACAATAGGAGATCTGACGTGTCCCTTTATCTTCGCAGTTCAAGGCCAGACTCTTTGTGAGACGCAGACGGGCTGTAAATTGAACACTCAGTGGTGTGGGATTAGAAAGTATCATTATTATGATTTTTTTCCCCAAATTGTTACCAGTGGGTTTGTATTTCAAACTGTATTTTAAACTATTGTCTCTTAATTATCCCAAACTACAGTCTTCAGAATGAACAGAAGTTTTTTCTTAAGCTTTGCTTGCTTTTACTTGCTGCTTATGATTTATTTGTAAAAATATGTGTTTACAATTCATCACTGACATGTATAATACTGGACTGCTTGTCAGTTCTTTGTGCATTAAGTTATACACACGACACAAAACACTAAAATGTAAGCATGATCATGAACAACATGTTTTTGCTAAGAGAATCTTCAAATTGTGATTCTATAATAAAAATCTTTATAAGCCATCTTTTGCATTCACTTTATGCCTCTGCTTTTATTATCTCACCACATGGTGGTACTTTGGGGGTAATAACAAAACATAGCAAAAGGCTATGTTTGGGACATTGGTAAGGGTCTTAATTATGTGCTACCCAAAATCTAACAGTGTGTTAAAATGAAGTGTGTGGATGCTCTGTTTCTTGAATCTTGGTAAGTGTGAATGCTGCCATGCCTCGGTGCACACTAAACAAGTGTGCTAGGACCCCTTTAAAAATGACGGAGCTCCGTCCACTTGGACTTAAACTTGGATAGAGTTCGATTAAAACGATAAAGAAGGACAGAGGTCTAACAAACCAAGAACAGGAAGAGGGTGCCAGGATGTCACTCTCAACCTTGATGTTTACTTCATTAGTCCTCACCAAAACAGAAGATGATCTATTTAGTTCGGTCGTGCTAAACAGGGCCACTTGTTTTGCACAACCGTAAAAGCCCTGGTCCGCCGAGCGTTCACAGCTGGCATTTTTTTAAGGATCACAGATAGATGGTGCTGCCCAAAGCCCAAATGCTTTTAGCATCTTAGTGAATCACATTCAACCTCTTCTCATTTTATTTAGTTGGACAATATTGTTTTGGTTAGTTTTTTATTCAGACCTTGGAGAAACTAAACATTACGTGATGTTTTTATTGCGAATTTATGATGCTCTTTCTGTTTGAGATCATTTATGGGCCACTCGAGGGTCACGTTATAATCGAATCTAGTCTCGCAGCTTGTGTTTGGTGTGCACTGAGGGTTGTCTGGAGCATTCACATTTGTCCAAGTGAACCGCGCTAACAGGGCAACCACACCAGAGTCTGTTTGAACCGCACCAAACGCAGCAAGTGCGAACGAAAACAAAAATCATGTAACGTCCTAAGCAATAGAATTAAACAAAACAAGCAAAGGCTGAACATGGAGAAATGAGGAGGTAAAAAGCCTCAAAAGTGTTTGGTACAGCTCAGGTTTATGAAAAAAAAAAATCACAAAACATTAGTTGAATTAAATGTCTTTGTTTTATTGTATTATTTTTAACATAACCACCAAAGATGACCAGTCTATACAACCAGTGGTACCTGTTCCACAGTTTGAGAACCATTTCATGTAGGTTTGTTTCCATACTGTGGCTTGCATCACTGAGACTGTATGTTTTGAAGTCTAAAGAAAACCTGGACACTGCCTGAGCTATTTTTGTGTGAGTCTTCTACCTTGACTTTTCAGAAAGGAAAAGGCCAGTAATGGTAGTCAAGTGAAACAGATGTCAGTGTTTATTGTTGCACTTCACTGCAGTTTGGTATCTCTCAGAACTTTTATCACCACCAGCAACTCCTGACATTTTACTTCCAAGAAAGAAAGCCAAGTGTCTTTCATGGCGAGGCTTTGAGTTGTTCACACTACACCACTCAGTAATTTCACACTGCACAACTCTGTGCTTGTGATAATCTGTGTTTTCAAATGCCCAACAGAATATTTGTTCCTCTTTGGCAGTGTTGCTCCCAATGCTGAACCTTAACAGGGGATTTTTTAAAAGTTAGGCACATGAAAAGAAGTGGTTGGTGATACATAGGCATCACAGGTCAGGAGGAAAGACAAAGGAAAAATCGGATTTAAGTACCCACCTCGCTTAAAATACAAAATCTATAACATACAAAAACTCTTCTTGCCTGCAAATGGTCACTGCATAAAACAAAAACCACAAGCATCTTATCCAAGTCATTACAAATCAAATGGAAAGCAAAGTTAATTGAATTTCACTGTTAATTTAATTCATTATGTTTATTACACCCTGTCACAATGCTTCAGCTCATGACTAATGACAGGTGGATAGCGGCATAAAAAGAGCTCGACCTAAAATTATCCTTGGTGGACCAAACAGATAAAGACAGAGAGCCTATTTGAAGACGTTTGAAATTGAAATAGCAAAAAATTAGCAGGTTACAGGTCTTTGTGCTGTTTAGTGGAGTTGTGAGGTACTGTGGTGCCCTCGGTCCATCACAAATGGGAGGATCTTATGAGACAATGATCTTTTATCAAAAGGCATATTAACATGAAGCAGGCACAGACAACTCACTTGCTTTACTTCTACAGTCAATAATCAAGCATCTGCCTTTAAAGCCTTGATAAGAACTGTATTTGTTGGTTTCAATGTTTTTTTTTTTTAACAGAATGCACTAAAACTGTGGAACCCAGGAGGACAAGGTGGAGATGTGCTGCTCCTCAGATGCTTCCAGTGTAATTGAACACTTTTGACAAGACAAAGCTGATGCATGGAGCTGACCTGATGCATCACTCAGGTGTCAGGTGTAAAAATCCAGGGTTTCGTCCTGCTAACCTTTATGACACAATTTGTAAATCTCTCTTAATAGAGATACACATGTACCGTTGAATTGAAGTGGCTTGAAATGAGTTTGTGACCCTCTAAAAGTGAAAAAAGGGGATTGCACTGAAAGCAAAAGCTGGCAGTAGTCTTGCAGGTTTTATATATTTTAAAAATATGGCGGCTGTAGAATTTTATCTTTATTGACCCAATCCTCAAATAAAAAGTGTCAAACTGTGCAATAAGATCACTGATACTACACCTCATGACATCAAGTACTGGTAAAGAGTGACCTCAGAGGCTCGAGTTATATTTTTGGATCAGTGATGAGGTTTCTCATGTGGTTGTCACACACACACACACACACACACACATACACACACACACACACACACACACACACACACACACACACACACACACACACACAAACTCTTGTTCTTCTGAGAGGCTGCCCAAAGACTGCCCTTGTTCCATCTGCTATCAGCCTCTGTAACTATCTTTAACCTGACGTATGTTCTTGCCAAGATTCTGTTGTGGATCTGTTCTGTGTTGTCTGTCTCTTTTGAAAGCTCGCATCTGACAGTTGTTGCCTCAAATGCCTATTTTCCTTTCTGGGTTTGTGTACATTTGACATCCACTCTTTTTTTAACCAGTTTTCTCTGAGGGCTGAATGTGCCTGTAAAGGGTATGGGATGTAAAATTCCCTGCTGGGTGTGAAAATGACCTGTATAAATCCAACACATCTATGGAATTTGGATCCCACTAAATGTCAAAGGGGAATAGGAGCAAGGTACAAATGTCTTAAGACCAATCTTTAGAAGTACAGCTCTGCATTTTATCTGTTCTATGTGTTCTGTCTGTTACTATATTATTGTACTATTTTAAGTCATATTATGTTCTTAGCATATCAAAAAAGTATCACTAGCAATGGTACAAAAAAGAACAAAGCTAGAAATAAGCAAGAAAGCAAGAAATAATTAAACAGTAAAGTGTGAGCCCAATAAAAAACACTGTTAGTGTTGTATCTGAGGAGACTTGTATTACAATTTATAAATCAGTGGCTCTAACTCCAGTGGCTTCTCCGTGAAGAAAACACCTAATGAACTAGTGCCTGAGTTCGTCAGGCATCGCTGCAGGTTCTTGTCCACACACCCACCCGCGCACACACACACTGATGCTCATCTGACAACATGCACACTCGCAAGTTTAACAAGTGTCACAATGTTTTCTGTAATGGTGACATGGCAGGGCCATTAAAATTACAATATTAGGAGATGGTTTAATTCAGGTAGGACACCACTGAAGGCCTGGGTATAAAATACACGGCCCGCCACTGTGTCACATTAATGGAAAATACAATTTATCTCTCACTTGGTAGTTTATTATAAATGAATCCTTCTCAATGACCTGACCTCTATCACATTAATGAAAGAAAACAACACCCACATGGTATTTTCCTCCAGCCACTTGTTAATGATGCAGAGTCATTGGGAGTAGGTATGGTGCATGTAACTGAAGAGGAATCTTTTTTTAAATTAGGAGTGCAATGGAAACATGATAAACATGGGGTCATGTTTTGTCACCTTTTAGTGGTCCTTTATCAGTGCCAAGCATACATGAACAAATAGATGCAAATAGATGCAAATTAAAATAATAGGAAAACAGATAAATTAACCATTCCTATAATTGCATTGGCCATGTCTGCATACACCATGTATTTATTGGCTTTAGTGTAATAGGTCATAATTTATGCATTTGCTTTCTCCACTTCCCTGAGTTTGTGTGATTAGTCAATTTTGTGATCAAACATTTGAATAGTCACAGTTAATGAGTACAATAGGCTATGGATTAAGTGTAGATTATCATAAATTTTGGTAGTATAGGAGTACTAGATGAAACAAAGAAATTTCTTCCAAAGGCCATTTAAAACAAAAAAAATTGTCTCTAAAAGACAGACAATTGTGAAGAAAGTATGGAGCCTGGGAGGAGACATAGTGAGAAAATATAAATAAGACATAAGACAAAAAAGTGACATCCTGGTAAAGTTTTGCAAGATTTTGAGGAATCCTGTCTTAAATAAAACATGAGCAGCAACACATATAATGATAGACAATCAAAATAAAGTACTTTGCATTAATTAATTAAAATTAATATTTATAATATTGTGGGCAATATGACTACCGAGAAAGAATAAAGTATCAATCTATTTATTGATATACAAGTAAAATCCAAATGCATCTCAGTGTAGATTTGCCGGCGCTACGTGCATGTCCCTTTAAGAAGATGGCATTGTGGCTAGTCTAGCCGGTGTGATGACATGCAGTTGTTTTTGTAGCTAGGCTAACATTAGCATGTAGCACAAGGACCTTTGAAAAGGCGAATAAAAGATCAGGTGTTACACCTCTTTGTGAAAATGTAGAGTCTCAACCTCCATCTGCAGTTGATTACCCGAGTCTGATAGAATATTTCATCATAACTGCCGTTACTTCCTGGGGTGGGTTGTAAAAAATCTATTTTAAACTGAGATTATCATGAGTGAGAAAAATGAAAGTTTGTCACTCTGTACAATACGCAGTTTTCAACTGTATCTCTGATTAGTATTGGGAATCATTTTGTGTTGACATTTAGACAATTTGAGCACATTATAATCCCTAACATAACTGTTAGAGTCCAGCCAGATGCAGTGAAATAATGGACGAGAAGGTTGACAACAAACCGCTACATTGCAGCAACTTAAACGGTTACTGTCGGCCACAACCATGCCAAAATACAAGTTATAGAAAAGATTCTAACTAGCTGTAACAAAGGCTGTGCTCCTTGCATTCTCAACACACACCACCAACCACACACTCAGGTTCCTGCACTCTTTTTCTCCTAGATTTGTGACTTTAAACTCGAAAATATACTCTCCAATATTGTTTTTCTTCTTGGTCTCAATATGGCCCTAAAATAATCCACCGATAATATTGACCCAAAAAGGTTTACATGTAAAGTAAATTATGATATTAACAATATCAGAAAAATACTCAAACAACTTTCCATAGTAGCCTACTCCCTTTTACAAGTAGGCTTAGTTTACACTTGTGCGACTTCCAGGTACGAGAAATACGGCGTGCCCAGCCAGGTGAGTCCTGTTGTTTGGTTGATTGTTTTTCTATGTTTATTTTGTGTTGCATGTTATTTGGCCCCTTTATTCTTTGCATGTTCTTCTTTGCTTGCTTCATTGCTTTCTTTTGCTTTTAATTGCAAGGCTTGTAGTGTTTTATTTGCATTTCACACATTATTTTTTCTTTCTTCTGTTCTTTGTGCTGTGTTTATCTATTTTTTGTGTGATTCAAAGGAAGCTGAGTAATGGTCTTTTAAACTCCTTTTATTATCTTGCATAGGCCTAAGAATTTTAAACAATGTTATAAATAAAGTAAAATTGTTGATTGTAATCACATCCTTCCCATAGACATAGTGGCCTTCTATAACTTAGTTTTGGGTCCCAGGCCCTAATTCTGGGGTGGCGTTGTTGGTTTTCCGTTGCAATTAGATAACACCCTGCTCCTGTCACACTCAATCACACTGACGCCAGGGTCTATATGTCAGTATTATGCCAGTGTGTGCAATGGTAGAGCTCTGTTTTATGAGGACTGGGATTCAGGAACAGTTGTGTGAGGATTTAACCTGATTAATAAAGCTCCATGAATCCTATGTTGACTTTGAGAGTTCTCTTAAGAGGAACGTTATTAAATTTCACAGTAGATCCATAGCTTTTTACAGCAGAGAGCTCCTCTTTTGAAGCTGTGCTACCACCATATTAAAAAGGTCTCTTTAGCCTTTTGCCAATTTGAGCCAAAAGGCTGCATTGGTCCAGTGAGCATTTGGGTATTGTTTGTTGAATTTTTGGTTATAAGCATCTTCCTTAAATTAAAACAAAGCAACTAAGAAGGTTACTAAAAGGCCAAGGACAAACTATTTAGTAGATTTGTGAGGTAAATATTCATGAAAGAAGATCTACAGCATTGTCCTTTTGCATATATGGTATATGATCCTATAACAAATGGTTAAAGTAGTCCAGTTTAATGCAGACAGAACACAGAGTGAAGAAGACAGGGCCAGGGATAATGAATGCAGAGGAGGTTGCAGTCCTGAGCAGTCGGGGTCCGGGTCGCACAGACACAAAAATGCTGCTTGATGAGACAAAGTGGAGGTTGGCTGATGGCACAACCTTGAGTAAAAAAAAAGCCCTGTGCACTCTTTTTCTATCTCCTTCCATTTTGACTTTCACCTCATCTGTCAGTGCCGGCTTTTACCTCATAACTGCCACCGCTCTAATCATATCTGTCATCGATCCAAATCCCAAATTTCCTGCTCCTTTCTGTGTCAGGGTCACAGGGCAGAAGCGTAGGAAGCATAGTGAAGACACAATAAAAGACTTATGCAAATGCTTTGGTCAGGTTTCTTACAGTGGAGTGCAAGAAGCCAGGTTGGAGCCACCATTAGTTACAGTGTAAAATGACAGGGGGTGCTGATGCACAGTTCTGCAGATATGACAGGAAATGATCAGATCAGTGACAGTGCGTGAGGGAAATAAATATGCACAGCTGCATTGTGCTGCAATGCAACTGACCTTAGATGACATTTTTTATTTCATAACAGCAGAGGACAACTGAATCAAAGTGTTTTGGAGATTTAATGTTTAGACCTTTTTCCAACACCAGACATGCCTACAAAAACTGGCAGCCATATTTGAGGCACATAAAGCCTGAGTGAGATTTCTATTACTGTCTCCTATTTCAAACAAAATATTTGACTTGTGTAACTGACAGGTTTTTTTTGTGATTTAGCTGATTAGATTGGCTCAGGAAATGTCAAAGTGAACGAAGGCATTTCCCCCCAACATTTCCTGATGGTTTAATAGAGAGGCCCCAGGAGTTGTTACTGCTGTACATAATGTTTGGACCAGTCTCAAAGCGTGGTTGTTTTTATTTGAAACCCACAGGCGTCGTGCCAATTATGTCTGGCAAAGGTACAATCAGAACAGACGAGAAATTTAAATATGCAATAATCTAAAATCAGACAGATGCTGTGAATAATGGTGTTCATTTTGAGCAAAATTATCTTGGTGGTAAATGTGTAGAAATAGCCTTTATTATGTCTCAGTCCTATCAATATAGTTTTCAGGTTGTCTTTGGGAGTGACGAGGATCAGAGGGACAGCTCAGGTGAAATATTTTGGAGGCAACGTTAGAGAGACCAGGCTGAGATGTTTTGGACATGTTCAGAGGAGGGACAGTGAATAATTGGTCAAAGGATGCTGAGGTTAGGGCTGCCAGGCAGAAGGCCGAGAGGAAGACCAAAAAAGAGGTTTATGGATGCAGTGAAGGAGGACATGAAGATGGGTTTTAAGGTAATATGGACAAGATGGCGACCCCTGAAGGGAACAGCAGAAAGTAACAGATAAAGAAGACTTTCAATACAGTGTTATGATGTTACTTTTGTCAGCTCAAACATCAAAACTAAAGAATGTTTCAAATTCAAACATACATAAACTGCCTATAGAAAAATGTGATGTCTACATAGTATATTGTTTTAAAACCCACAACTATTGTAACTGATGATAATGTTCTGATTATTGAAATGATGGTCAATGGTTTTAAAGTGTGGCGTTACCCCACTGTACTGTACACTCTGCTTTTTCATTGCAAAAGCAACAAAAAGAAACTGTCATGTGCAAAAAACACAATGTTTGGTCTGCTAATCGAGTCAAGACATCCATCCAATTAACAATGTGACTTTTGAGGCTGGATACAGACTTAAAAAAAAGATACAGACTAAAAAAAGACCAATGCTGCAGCTTAACTTTCTTTATTATTCTAGATGGTAGCAAGCCCTAAAACTCATAGTACAGTATCTGTTAAACCATTCTTTGTCTTTAAAGCCCTGCGTAACTTAAGGTTATATAATAATACATAATCTCCAAATCATTTTGATGGTTGTTTGACATGAGGTTTGTAGAATCATGCTATCTCACTGACAGTAACCTCAGGTGGACAGAAACCTCCAATTTATTTTTCCTGTTCTGGGACGCAGACTCATAGCAAGACGACTCTCAAATAGAAAGTGCAGAAAGTTGACAGTGTTGGACTCTAGCAGAGTTGTATATGTACAAAATACACTAAAATGAACTACTATTTCAGAAGAAATACATTTTTCTTCCAAACCTGCAGCTTGGATAATCTCAAAGACAAACAATATTTGTACAATGGCAGCCGCTTTTATAACAACACAGACAGAGTTTAGAGGGGTCTGCGCCCTCTACTGACTAAAGGTTATGCAGGGTAGCTTTAAAATAGTGCTTAGCCTCTTTGTTTTATGTCATAAAATAATCAAAATAAAACTATTTGAGTTTTTATGTTTGTGTTAAAAAGTTACAAAGTGATTACACAGCTTTAAAGGAATTGCATTTTATTGCAGTTAACCAAACACCTTAATTACCTTTTTATTTTTATTATGACCTAAGTACATGCCTAAATGTTTTTCTATAATTTAATAATCTTTTACTATAACCTTAACAAAAGTGCTTTCATTCCCCAAATTTAAAAGTTCAATTTGCACAATTTTGTAGCACTTAACAAGTGTAAATGTCCTCAAAACAACAGTCTTGGGAAAAATATAACCTGCAAAGCCTTATACAACCCAGTGTAAGGAATATTACCTCCTTTTCAAGTTTCCACAACATCAAAGAGTGGACAAACTGAACACTGGACAAGAAGGGCATTCATGTTTCTTTTAAAAACACTAACTTTTCTGAACTAAATAAATTTTGTTTTAAAATTTCTAATGAACTCATTATCTGACATTTTGCCTGTGGGTTGGTTCATTGACATGTCCCTGCAAGGCTACCGTAGGTCCCCAGGCTGTAGAACAGAGGGTGTTAGGTGTGGACTGTTACAACAATATGCTGCCAAAAACTACATATTGCACTTTTAAACACCAACAAGCTCTCATATGGTCTAAATATATCACATTCCAACCATTCTGATTAAAGCATGCAAACCAATATAGGACAAATTTCTAATCTTATTGCTTGAAGGTAAACCCTTTTAAGAGTAATCCCTTTTGCATTACTAGCCTGAATCCTATAAATGCAATGGTGATAATTCAAATATGTTTGAATGTTACACATAATCTTAGTTTGCAGAAATGTAAGATTAGACCATTTATCACACCGAGTGGATTGTTAAAAACGCAGCAGGAGACTGGGAGGGGAGTCAGTCCCAGAAGCAAGGTAAGCTTTTCAGCGTTATCATATGATAAAGCACAGCTCGAGTGTCCATATAGATTTACAAGTGGGCTGAAATTAACATCTGACACACCAAGCTAAAAAAGGGTAGCAGCTTCCTCCCATTCAGAGCACACCACAGGGCAAATTTATTGAACACTTCCACCGCTCTGCATAATCACTTCCAAATGTGCTCAAAGTTGTGTCAAACAGACAAGATGGCCATTCCTTGATCTCAATTCAAAACCTGTTTTTCACAAGCTATTGATGCAATGTGAATTTTTAGTCCTGTTTATGGGGTAAACACTCAAGTGGTCAGCTGGGACTGTCCAAGGATATGAGATAAAGATATCTGAATTAGTTTTTTATTCACAGTACATAACATGCAATTTCCTGTAAAGTAAGGTGCAACCAACAAAGTGTGATGTGTTTAATGGTTAGTGGGGGAAATAAGAAAGCTAGACTCAGTCATAGTCTCGCAGCCAGCAAATAGGGTCGATACACTGCACAGTCCCAGTGGAAATGCACAGCGCTACACATCTCTGCAGCTCATAGTCAGGCCTTATTAAAAATCCGAAGCTGACAACGTCTCGGCTGAATATCATAGCCCTTTATCTTTTAATGTGCTGGTGGAGCTTTATGCCACGTTTAGCCAATACGGGCCAAAAAGCGCACTCATTTGGCATCTCATTTCAAAAAGTTATTTTATTTATTCATCCTTTCTTATTATTTGCATGGAACCTTATCACTATGAAACACAGGGCTCATGAATCCCCTTTTCTTCACATTAGGGGCTGTTTAATTTCTTTCACGAAAACAGCTCTGTGATAGAAAATGAAAAAACAAACAATATGAATGGCTAATAAATTGATTTATCTGTTTTAGTGTGTGTGTGTGTGTGTGTGGGGGGGGGTTCTCTAAATTAAAAACTGAACAGTAAAACAGTGTTTGGATAGTGTTTGTTTTCTAAAAATGACATTGTTATTAAGTGAAAATGGTGATTCTCACTTATTAACAGATTGACTCGCAGTTTGAGACTCATGGACAATGAACCTTTTTCCACCCGCTCCGTGCTCGCTTCCCTTACCACAGAGGGGACACATCCGGCTGCTCTGGTGCCGTTTATCATAAGTTTTCTCTATGAACAGTTTGTACAGAGCCCCGACAAAAGACTCTTTCTTTCAACACAGAGGGCTTTTCCATTTTAACAAAAATGGCGTTCTTCACACCTCTCTCGAACCATCTGGCCTCTCTGGACAAAATTTGGACAGGGCTGTCCTCAAAGGAATGTCCTTTCGCTTTGAGGTGGAGGTGGACTGCAGATTCAGGTCCACCAGGATTGGCTCTTCTGTGCTGAAACATCCTCTTGTGAAGCTGTTGTTTCGTTCCTCCAACATAACTGTCACTACACTATTTGCTCCACTGAACTGCATAAACTACATTTCTCTGTATGTGTGAGAGGATCTTATCTCTACTGATAAAAGCTCAGCTCTTGTATCAGTTGAACTCAGATATGACAAAGTCCCGTGAACATGGAAGAAAACGTCTTCACCTTGAAAACTGAGTCCAGATGCTCTTGCTTTAACGTTTTCTTCAAGATGACCTGGATGACTGAGAACTTTAACAGACAACTCCCTTTCCATTTTTTGCATTGATGTGAGCAGACACAGGTGTCACAGGTGAGACAGGGAGTTTAATGACACTGGCCAGCAGCACAGAGAGAGAGGAGTGCTTGTTTTGCTTGTGGGCGCATCCCAGCCGAACTGCTGTGTTGGTCTTTGGATATTCTGTGACGTACTGTTTTAGCTCAACAGCTATAACTTGCACAATTTAAATAATGTTTTTTTTTTCAATCTACCAGATTGATAGTCTCACTGAGATTACAAATCTCTTTTGCAGGGGAGTCCTGGCCCCATGTGTGTTTGGGGGGGGACTGTCTTTGGTGGTAGGGGAAACCAGAGTACCCAGAGGAAAACCTAAACATACACATACACAGGGAGAACATGTCAACTCCACACAGAAAGGCCCTGCCCTGGATGGGATTCGAACCCAGGACCTTCTTGCTGTGATGCAGGCGTGCTATCCACTTTGCCACTGTGCCACCAACGATTATCAAAGTAAGCATGCCGTTAGTTCTGTCGTGCCACTGTCATGCCCCACCCACCATAAGATTTACAAACTTTAGGCTTGTTCAGTCTTAGAGGTCGTTTACACAATCATGCATTTTGCTGAAACTGGAATGTTGATGAGGATGGCCTCATAATTACACAAGGCCGGTGTTCTCACTCCAAAATCCAACCGAGGAGGTGTTTTGTTTTGTTGTGGCTGCCGCTCTATTCTTGTTTAAACTGTGAAGCCAGCTTTCTCTTTGAAATCCAGCAAGGTCTCTATGGAAGAGTAAGTAGCAGGAAAAAAACACCCCCTACTGGTCTAGCATATGTACTACCATATTTTGGATGGCTCTGTGTGGACGCAGTTTGTGTCATAATGTCTGAACTCAAACCGGCAACAGCATGACTGTTGCGTTTTCCTGACCATTGTTCGCGTGTAAATGAGCCTTTAGCTCGCAATGGCACAAAACAACATGTTTAGCTGCACTATCTGCCTTGAGTGCTGCTGTGTTTTTCATCTTATTCAAAGGTGTTAATCGTTAGTTTTTCTTGTGTTACATTTTGATTTAAATTTATGAAGTGTTTGCATACTTCATCTTAACTTAATGATATTCAGAAGTGTTAAATGATTTTTACTTTTTTCCTGTGTGTTATGGGTACAAGATGGGTAAGAATGACTGTGGCGTCAACTAAATTCTACATTAATGACTTCCTGTCTTAAAGCACATTCATCTAAATAGCATTTGATTCCAACAGGGGTAATATTTAAACCAAAGATTCATCCATCAGAATACTCTTATCTCCACAGGCGGGTTACTCATTTCCGCATTCATCAGTGCAGTATCACCTGTCACCATCGTCTCATTCAAATAACTATTAATTATTAAAAGTGACTCAGCGCCCATACCCTGTACTATAAATTGCTGTTAAACCACTGGCTGCCCCTTGTCAGTGGCATCTAAAACTGACGTAAGATGACTCAGTGAATTATCATAACCAGTGACTCCATCATGGCCCATTATAACAAAGGGAATATTTGGAGAGCTGCCACGTTCAACAAACACCCCTCCAGCCTGATGACTGCAGCGAATCAATAGACCAGAGCCAGTGGCGAAAGTTATTTGGACGTCACTGATACTGATTTTTTTTCCCTATTGGCAACATTTATTACCCAAGTTTCTCATTGTTTTGAAACTGTACACTGAAACAATGCAGCAAAAGCATCCATTACATTCTGTCAGTGTACAGCAGAGCATTGAATAGCATTCCTCGACAATAACTTTAGGATGTGGTGAGTTTGCAGATTTCCACACCTTATGGTAGCCTTGCAGGGACATTCTGCAGTGTCAGGTAATGAGCAGTGAAGCAACAATGCTCAGTACAGATGCTGCCACGTGAAGAAGAAACGTCAAGTTCTTACTGGTGCCAACAAACAGGAAAAAAATGCAGCTTTAAAAAAAACATATATACCATGTGTGGTGGTGCTTTATGTTCAGTATTACATTTAGAAGCAAATTACAGTTGTCAATGGCATTTCCAAAAATGTTGTAAGCGTTTAATGAATATTGTGCATTGCTCTCCAGCAGTTCTCATGCCATCCGGGACATTTATAACCTTGTGCTGTAGCTTGATTCTTGTAAGGTTTACAAACTTCCCAAAATCAATGTTGACCTTTGCCAATAAAAGTATTTATGGTCCAAACCCTGGCCTTACCGACTTGTTGTGTCCAATGAGGTAGCAACCGTTTTACCGTTATGAGCGTAAACAACATGGAGCTGCTCTGATTGGATTACTCTGGTGATAAATCCAATCACTGACCAGGTATTCATTTAAAGAATCTGCCCTTTTGCGAACGAGAGCCTTACCAGATGGTACTGTGAAACAGTTCTAGGACATCGAAAGGAACAGGAAGGGTAGGTCATAGAACTCTAGTCTTTATCTAAGTCTATTTGTCCAAGATATACACATGCAAAGAGTGTGAATCTGAGGCTGCTATACATTATGACTACACACTGGGCTGTGTAGTCATAATGTATAGCAGCCTCAGATTCACACTCTTTGCATGTGTATATTTTTTATATCATGGGTTTTATATCTTATATGAATGTATGTACAATAACTGTGTATTTAGATTTTTTCAAGGTATATTTTAAATATTTTTTCATAAAAAAATCCAACTGAAGAGAAGCCTTATACCACTTCTTTTTTTTTTTCTTTTTTTTGTATAATGGCTGAGGATGTGGCATTGTAAGAGTTTCCATGGAAACAAATGGTAGTTATTATTATAACTATATTATATTATAACTTGCGGATGTTTCCAAGGTCATTAGTTCCAACCACCCTACCACCTGTCCGCTGGATCCCATCCCCACACATCTCCTTCAGGCCATCTCTTCATCATCAACTCATCTCTCTCCACTGGGTCATTCCCCACAGCTTTCAAAGAGGCCCGAATCACACCACGACTAAAGAAACCCACTCTCAACCCTACACTTTTAGAAAACTACAGATGGATTTCCCTCCTTCCCTTTACTGCCAAAGCTTTGGAGCGAGATGTATTTAACCAGCTCTCCTTCTTTCTCACACGGAACAACCTCCTGGACCAGAACCAGTCTGGGGTCAAGAGCGGACACTCCACCGAAACTGCACTGCTCTCAGTCATCGAAGCCCTGAGACTGGCAAAGGCAACATCCAAGTCATCTGTTCTCATCTTACTGGATCTGTCTGCTGCCTTTGACACCGTTAACCATCACATCCTCTTGTCTTCTCTCAGTGCGATGGGTGTCTCTGGAATGGCGTTACAATGGTTCAAGTCTTACCTCTCGGGTAGGTCATTCAGAGTATCCTAGAGAAACGAGGTCTCAGAGTCCCAACATCTCAATACAGGGTTGCCTCAGGGCTCGGTGCTTGGACCGCTACTCTTTTCCATTTACATGACATTCCTTGGCTCTGTCATTCAGAAGCATGGCTTTTCCTATCACTGCTGCAGATGACACTCAACTCCACTTGTCATTTCAACCTGATGATCCGACGGTCTCTGCTCGTGTCTCGGCGTGCAATGCTCTTCTGGCTGGAATCCCTGCCTGCACAACCAAACCTCTGCAGCTCATCCAGAATGCAGCAGCAAGAGTGGTCTTTAAAGAACCAAAGAGAGCGCACATAACTCCTCTCTTCACTAGGTTACATTGGCTCCCGGTTGAGGCACTCATCAAGTTCAAAGCTATGCTCTTGGCCTACAAGCCCACCACTGGCTCCGCCCCCTCATACCTTCACTCACTGATACAGACCTATGTTCCTACCAGATCCCTGCGATCTGCAAATGAACAACGTCTGGTTGTACCATCCCAAAAAGGAAAAAAATCACTCTTGCATACTTTCTCTGGATCTGTTCCACATTGGTGGAATGATCTACCTGCTGCTACAAGATCAGCAGATTCTGTAGACATCTTTAAAAAAACGCTTGAAAACATCTCTCTTTTGTCAACACCTGACTGACAAACACTAAATTCTTAACTTCCTTTCTATCAATTCCTTCTTTTAATAAAAAAAAAAACAAAAAACAAAAAACAAAAAAACTTTCCTATTCTTAGCTTTGTATGCTGTGCTAGGTTTTAACTGACTAGTTTTTGGTGCACTTATGCTTTTTGTTACCTTGTGTTGTTGAAATTGCTTCCATTGTTTTCCTCACTTGTAAGTCGCTTTGGATAAAAGCGTCTGCTAAATGACTAAATGTAAATGTAAATGTAACTTTCCCTCCGTCATATGTGCTGATTATATGTAGTGGTACAGTCCTAACCAGGTAATGTGACTATGCCCTTTATTCAGTTGTACAATGTTTCCTATGGGTTTCATATGGGTTAATGGACCCATAGTAAATTATCCTTATTCACAATGTGTGCTTAAAAAAAGCATGCATTGTTTTTCTTCCATTGTGATTTGAATAAAGCCTGACTGCCTTATCAAGCACTGTAATAGAGACTGGAATAAATCCAGAAAGCAGGGGGAATTTAAAATATTTATGAAGTTGCAAGGTTAAAAGGATTTCAAAGGCTAAACTAAATGTGCATGTAAGCTGCAAATACTGAGGAAGAAGCTAAAATGAAATTTGTTGTGTCTTGGATACAGTATGCATACAAACAGTCTATGAAAAGCCCTGTCTGTGGGGCTCAGGTAGAAAGATGCTTTATTTGAAGTCTCAATACCTGGCAAGACGTGCTAATGGAGAATAATCCCTTTACAACTTTCAAATTCCCCAGTAAATCAAAAAAGAAGGGGATTTTTCTCCATCATCATAGGACATGTCCTTAAATTAATAACTCAGACGACCCACTTGAAAAATGAAATACGTTTGGGGTGCACTGTAGTGGAATGACAGCACGTATCATAATCCATTCCAATTGAGGCTTTTTAGAGGTTCAGTCTCAGTGCACTCTGTGTTTACTGTCTGCTTTTTGCTTTTTCCAGGGGAATTTGTTAGCAAGGAGGTAGTAAAGCTTTGGCGTCTTACAAAAAGTCCAGGGACCCTTAAGACCCCAGCTGTTTATTCAGAAGCCCGGAGAGCAGCTTTGTATCCATATCCTCTCTACACAGCTAATTCATATACAGTAATCAGTCTCTCATTCCACATCCAGCCAGACCAGTGCATGAATTATATTGACTGCTTTGCATTGAGATTGAATAGGTCAAGCACATTTTCTGTGAAGGGGATCACACCTGGTGATTCTAGCGCCGAGCCTGATTCAGTCCTGCAGCTGCGGTGTGTTTTCGTCGTAGGGGGAGGAGTGTCTCAAGTATTCTTGGTGCATTACTGTCCATTGATTCAAAATGATCCACGCTGTGTGTGGCCGATTTGGTCTGAATACTGATTAGAGGCATGTGCAGTGCTGTGCTGACGTGCTTGTACTTGTACAAGCCCGTCAGCACACGAAGACACATACAGCTACATGTGAGAATTGTTGAAGGAAACATCATTATGTGCTGCGGTCCCTTTCAGATTTATCTGTAAATGAGACTCTGAATTTCTATTTAGGGTCCAATTTAGTCTAGCAATTGAATTCTTTTAACCTTGCACATCTTTCCCACAGATTTGTTGCTTAGTCTATGGACCATTACTTTAAAAGAAAAAAAGGGGAAAATTTGTGTTGTCCCAAAGCACATAATTTAATTTAGTTACATTGCATTTGGTTTGTGTTCACACAGACAAACACAACCATTTAACAAACACAACCATTAACACATCAGTTAGATGAAGCCTCCAGCATGTGACGCCTGATTGGTCTATGACAGCAACAGTGTCAGTCGACTCGGGCTAAATGTGTTGTCACCTCATCGGCTCATCTTTACTGGTTTAACACAGAGAATGCTACAATCACCACTAACAATTTTAAATACTCTTTTAATTTGCCAAATGGACCTCATTATATGAAAACATTAACAGAATAAACTACTGTTTATTGCAACTGGGTGTATAACTAGTAGAAAAAATGTATTGCCAAAACCTTTGTGATTTGTCTCCCTTCAGTTTGTCATATTTCTGCAGGAAAAACGCGCTACAGGGGCCCGTTTAAACCATAAATGTGTCATTATTAATGCAACTGGGCCAGATTGAGGCCGGTTTGTGTCCTCATAAATCTAAAGCTTTACCCACTTTTGCTGCTGCAGTAGAAATGATGTTCCAAAAGTTGGTGTTATGAAAGTAAGTATGTTTCTGCAACCCATTCTGAATACTTGGCTTACTGTAAAAATCATAGTTTTATTTATTTATTTATTTATTTATTTTTAGATGATTTTTTGGGCCTTTTAACTTTATTTGAAAGGAGATGGAAGATAGCCAAGAAAAAGTCAAAGAGAGGGAACTAGGACTCATGCCCAATTAAAAACACGACAGTGGAGGCATAGTCGGATTTGAACGTTTTAGTGTATAGTGAAGAAAATGAAAAACAAGAGTTTATTTTATAAATTATGAACTAATTGAGATGGTAAATTAGTAAATTCATTATCCTAAATATAGAAAAACAGTATTCTAGCAAAGCGCGTTAACAAGAAAATTAAAAGACTGCATTTGTAGCAGAAGCAATAAAATTAAACTTTGATAGCAAGAATGACTTTTTTACTTTCTGGATTTTTTCATGCTACGCTCACTTCATAATGAAATATGGAAACAGAGGACATGTGTAATGGTGTTCTCCACTATCAAAGACAATCATTCACAGAGCACAAAAGTCCATTAAGGGGTGGTCCGTGTTGCATTTCAGACCCTCATTTTGTCATACTGTGTCCTCACGGTGTTCGGTGAACTCACACTAATAGTTATTAGATTCCTACCCCTTTTTCATTTTCTTGTTTTTCTCAACTTTGATGCACATTGGGACATTGTGTTGACTTTTGTTCTCCTTCTGTAACAAATGGTATTTATTGAAGCACACACAAAACATAATCAGCACATATTTCCCTCTAATGACTAAATATATACCCTACATAACATATGCATTATAATTATAATCACAAGCTAATGCCACTTAATAATAATAATAATAATAATAATAATAATAATAATAATAATAATAATAATATCAATAATAATAAATATGTACAGCATCCCATGGCTGTATTCTGTATTAAATTCAGATGGAAAATATAGTACCTGTGCTGTCAGGACTTCACAAAGGATAAGCTCATCTTTAACATGTTGATTATCAGGTTTGCACAGACCTGATCTCTTTCAGGTATTCACTTAGTAAATATATCCTCTAAGTCTCACTAAGATCGAGTATCCATTTTGAGACACATGAGCGATGAGCAGTGCTTCGCTTTGCTTAGTGCAGCAGGTAGTGACCCAGTTTACACAGAGCTGCCATCCTACCTCGGCCATCGACAGATTCCCCTAAGCACTGGTAGTATTAGGACACCTGCAGGTCATAACAAAAAATGACTGATGATAGACTGTTAGAACCTGAAAACAATAAAAGGTCAATCGACATCTGATGGCAAAATTGCAGATTGCAAATTACTATTGTCTTTGAACAAAGCACTCAGTCAGATTTTAGGTGCACTATCCAAACCCTTTATACTAGATTGTGTGTTGAATGCACCTTTTCACAGCAACAGGACGTTATTGAAATTCCTTAGGGTTCTTTAAATCTTTGAAGATCCATTATATACAAAGCAAGATTATTGTCTTGAGGCGATTATCCAGGCTAAGGGTTCTGTTGCCACCAACGGCCAGCTTGCTTTACAGCTAGCAGAATACAACACAAAGCAATAGCAACAGTGCAATCTCTGCAAGAAAATAATTTACAAAATTTGGTAATAAGTTTCTCTATTTGGGAAGCTGAGGGCTTTTTGAATCTGCCCCCCGAGGGCAGCAATAAAAAGTCAAAACACAAGCAAATGGTTAGCTATAATTGCTTTTTTTTAACTGCACACTTTGACAATAGCATAGTCTAAAATAAGTAATGACAATAAAAACAAGACCGATGAGGCATGTTAAAAACAATTGTTTTAAATTTGTTCTAAAAAAAAATGTAATTAGAAAAACAAACAAACAAGAGTATAATGTGTTACACCCAGAATGCACAGGGTACCACACAGCTGCTGCGTATTACCATTACAAACAATTATATTAAACAGGCTGAATCTGTACCTGTCTAGTTGGGGGAAATGGTTTAAACCCCAAAAAGTATATTGTAAAAAGCAATCATTTGTGAAAAAAACAAACAAAAAAAAAAACAGGTTTTTCATTCTATTCAATCATATCCATCTATTCCTTTATACATTTAGTCATTCATTCTGGTTATTATTATAAGGGATTATAGTATAATAGATGAGAACCTGTCACCAATTACATGCTCACAAAAATCGGCACAACACTGGCTTGTCATATGACATTACAGGAAGTGTAATTAAAGTGTATTTACAGCAATAAAAATGTATTTTAACACAGAGTCAGCTTAAAAAAAAGCATCAACAGAGAAAAAGGAGGCAACGTAAAACTCCAATAAATAAAAATCCAATCAGGTAATATTTAAAAAAAGAGGACAAAACTTCTGAAGGAATAATTGGTCCGGTTTTATTAATTTTTTAAATAAAAGAGAAGCAGGAGAGGTCTGTAGGCTGCTATTGGGTGTGAATGCAATCTGAGACGGGGACAGCTAAATGAAAATCAGGTAGTGGAGCTTCAAACAAGAATTGTATTGTATTGAAAAGTATTAACTGAAGTGTTACGTTTAGTTCTTCTGTATACTATAATGTTTTACACAATGCTCCTTTTGAACAACAGGAGACCAATTATTGACCCTTGGGACTCCATTATAAAAAATTACACAAAAACAAGTAAAAGATACATACAATTACAAGTATGTGCATAGGAATAAGTCTTTGATCAAAATATATAAGAATTTTTTTTTTGAGTGTTTTATAAATTTTTGTTCAAATGAATAAACTATTAAAACAACAAACAATACATATAGGTTTTGATGAAGCATATCTTATGTTTTGTACTTTGCGGTCTTGACAGGAGTGCTAATTTAACATTTGGGGATTCTACGTGAGTCGTCTGGCGGCTCCCCTTTGCATTGTGCAGTGGGAGTGATGCATTGCCAATGGCCGTGGCAGAGTTTTAAAAGTAGTTGTGTGTGGTGAGGTTCAGAAATCAATAGGAGCTAGCCCACTTAAGTGATGTGCGCAGGGTGCATAATGAACACGTAGAGTGCTGTGGGAAAGTCACACGGTCAGGAGAGAAGACCTGATTGCTTCTGTCATTCAGCATTACAGCCCTGACCTCTGCTCAAGTGCACTACAGCTTTGCAAGTGTACAACATTCATTGACAATTGTAAATACAATGATAATTTCAAACCAGAACATGATGTCACCATATTTCAATTGTGGTTTTAGATTTATGACTTTGCAGCAACACGTGACTAGGTTTTTGGTGCCATTTTTAAAAGACAGAAAATGCATATGAATAAACATGAGTGAGCATTACATAAAGGATGAATGTTCAGAGTGGCTACATGACTTGTATAATGAAAGTTGAGCAGACCGCAAACACAAACAGCTTGGGGGCTATGTAAAATATGTGGATGTAGATTCTTTGTATTCTTGCTCTATTTGCATATACGGGTAACAACACAGCAACATTGTAGTTTTTGGATTGGATACAACTACTTTGGGGTTCTGCCAATCACCTCCAGGTTTTGATCACAAGCGATCTGTTACAAATGTTTTCTCTGGCACATAACCACGTCATGGCCAGAGTGTATAGAGATTGAATCAAGACCGTAGCACGGCAAGACCATGGACAGTGTATAATACAATGGAAAAGATACCAAACAGTTCTACAAATCAAAGAGTTTGAGTCTAGTCTTAAACCATGTCCAAACACATGAAGAAGGGTTTCACTAAAAGGTTAGAGGGATATCATTGTTAGGATCTAAATTAAGCTCTAAAGTAATGATTGCAAGTGTTCATCCAGTCACAACAATGATGTGGACAAATAAACCTCTAAGTCCAAGACTCAGATAACACCATGTAATAATGTGTGCACTAGTCTAAGTCACATTTATTGAGAAGAGGAGCAGGATCACTGTTTGCAAACCGGGCTGCTATGTCCCACTGCGCAGGTAAATGCCCTGTTACACTCAGTTGAAAAATGTTATGCATAATGTGATTATAGTCTCTGCAGAGCTGGAATTGGAAACACATCTCACGCCATTATGAAACTTCCCGGCAAACCAGAACAGTTGTTTCTTGCATAGCTTACCGTTTATTGTTTTTTCTCCTCACCTATTTCCATGCTGCTCAAGGATTGTTGGGGGAGCAGCAGCTGCTTCCTGATCCCAGCTTTGTTACTTCTGTTCCTCTTTGTCCGCTTGTCAGAATGACACCTACCTTTGCTCCTTGTTCGCTCTACTCTGCTCTGTTTTCCTGACATTGCCTTAATAAAGTATCTCTCTGCTGCATCTCAACACCTGCTCTGAAGTCTGTGGGCCTGCTGTGCTTCAGTTACCCTCCATATAACAGATTTCCAGTAGATTGACTAAGATGCCCAAGAGAAGAATAAATCTCTCTTCAAATTTATACAGCTGTAAATTAAGCTAATGAATCATAATAGTGCATATTTCACCTGGGAAACTAATTTAATTTCTTCGAAGTGATTATTGATAGGCCCTCTTTAGAACGTGCATTTCTGACTGTCTTCCCTCTGTCCGGACACATGTGGATGGCTTGACTTTTTGTGCTCATACTTATGTATATTTAAACACGTTCCTGAGTCTGCATTAGATTGATTCTCAGACTCAAGTACTCATGCTTTACTAAAAATGATAATCTCCTTGTCGCTTATGCAGGTTTATTGTAATTAAACAGCAATGAAAACTTTACAAGTTTACAGTTTGTTCAATGAGTTACTGATTTCAAAAAGTAACTAGACAACAAATGACTTGGGTCATAAAAATGCATTGTGTCTTAGTGTCTGAGTTTGAAACACATTACCCTCAGCACTGTACACTACAAAGTATTGTTTTGAGGTAATCATGGAGTATCAGCACAATGACTACTGTATGTTTGCCATTATGTTCAACTCTATACTACAACTAATGTGCACATGGCAGAGTGGTTAGTGCTCCTGCCTCACTGTAAGAAGGTTATGAGTTCAAACCCTGACCAAAGCTGAATGTGAGAGTGAATGGATGCAGTGGCTCAGTGGTAGAGTGGTCGTCCTTCGATTCTGTGGGTTGTCTGTCAGTGTCTGTCTCTAAGTGTCAGTCCTGTGACTAACTGGCCATTGTCCAGGGTGTACCCTGCATCAGGCTGCTGGAAAACCTAACAGGAGAAAGTGGAAGAAAATGAATAGGAGACCAAAGATTCATCCCTGCAGGACTCTGTTTTAAAATTAACATTCATGCTCAAAATATTGAATTCCAGGATACATAAATATAAAGATTTAAGTGTGGAGCTCATATAAGAATACAATGTCAGGAAGTCTCTCAGAGCGAGCCGGGATGGATAGCCATTCACACCTCGACTGAGATCTGAAAACATATGGATGCATGCTACCCAGGACAACTCCAAATGGGTCCTTAGCCAAATTACATTCAGTCACTCTGTCCAGATTTTATGTCAGGTTTGAAAGGGGCCATAAAAGGTGTAATTGAAAAGCCTCAGTGTCAGCACTTTTATACCACAAACTGCATACCATAACTTGGACAGCAGGAATAAGTCATGACAGGAAAAAAAGGCATTTACTTGTGCCTCGGGACTGTACTCAGGTCAACTGGTCAACTGTTTTCAGTATCAGTTTTTTCTCAAGTTGAGTGGCTGAAGTTTAAACAAAGCCTCAAATAAAGGTTTGGCATAACAATGGGTCCATAGAACCTTCAATGAAGATGTCACCACATCCTGTTTAATTATGTTAGCTTGATTAAGAGAACATGCAACATTAATCCGTGGTTTTGTTCTGCTGACTGCAGCACTCTTTATCTATTTCCCCTCAAAGTCAAATCAATATTTAATTGTCTTGCACTTTTGTGCAAGATGTCTTAAGTTAACCTGAAGTACATGTCAAGGACTTTTTTGTGAGCAGTGGCTGTACTTCTTTGGATTTAGCAGATCAATTATTCAGGTTTGTAAAGACAGGTAGTCATTATAAGGCCTGACTAACGCTGCAGGATTTTAAAATCTGATGACATTTCACATTCAATTTAATTTAACTTTTCCCCAAGAGGAAATATGGTTGTTAGTTGTTAGAATTAGTTCAGATTGTTTCCACCATTGACTGATTGATTGTAGAGTCTTATGGCAGTCAGGAAGGAATTCTTTGGGCGTTTTGTTCTGCAGTCTCACTGATTTCAGTTTTTTTGTTCAAAAACCGAATGCAGGGGGTAGTCTAAGTTGTTCAGTAAACACTGATCTGATGGTATATGCACTGAGCATCAGAATAGATAATTGTCTCTGTTGTTTTTATCATACACAGACAGCGCAATTTAAAAGTTCAGGTGTGTACAGACTACAGGATTTAAATATGATTAACACGGCCACAAAGCAGCACGTAGACATGGTGCAAAAGCTGCAGTGTTGTACTGGTGTTAAAAGTGCTAAATTAGAGAGTTTTTGTGCTGCTTGTTTACAACTTCTTGGCACTGACTTTGGAATTTCAAAGAACGTTCAATAAAGAGGCAAATACTCCCCGCCTCTTCTCTTTTAATGATCAGCAATCATATAATGAGGAAGATGTCAGTCTTATACTAGACATAAATCCACAACTTCTGGTTCTCCCTTGCACCGGACACATCTCCATGTCTTGCTGGACAATAATTATTGTCTTTTTTACTTTCTCCAGTGATTTTTTATTCAACTTACTTCAATCTAAACCTATTTTATATCAATTAGGGTGGCCTCAATGTGTAGGGGGACATAAACTCTCCTGAGCAACTTTGGTTGGGCAACAGCCCTGTGATTGTTAAAAGTGCATAAGATTGGCTGGTTATCCTGTAGTGTCCATAGGTTTTTAGCCTATTTACATGGACCTATATGTTTTTCAGGCTATGACTATTATTTATTCTTGCAAAATCCTTAAACCACAAAATAAAGAACTATCATTAATCAAAATTTATAAGGCAAAATAACACCAAAGTACAGCTAAAGCCAATGGAATACACTGCAAACTATCTTTTCCTCCAGGTTGGAGCAGAAACGACTTTAGAGACCCTCAAAGACCACGACTCGACTCAGGATGAAGTAAAGGGGTAAGAAGCTGTGGTGGTGCTAAGGGTTTAATTAGAACTCAGTCTTAATGTTGCAGAAGAAAATAGCTGCTCACTGTAACAATAACTTTCCAATGCCTACCCTCTGTGACTGGTGTGGTGTAAATAATACAGTCCTTCCTACACTTTTAAAGAACAGAAAACATAACCAGAGCAGCCATCCATCTTAGAGTGAAAATATAAATGTTGTAACAAATTGCTAGTATGTGAGTGTAATTTCAAAGAGACGGAGCTGCAGTTGGAAAAGCTGCAACAGCGGACATTTTTCTTGTAGAAGCCTTTGTTGTTTGCAGCCAGCTCTGTTTGACCAACACAATGACGTACCATGCAATCCCTGTAACAGCCTTGTGATCAATAAAGCACAGATTGTAGCTGCAGGGTGAAAGGGGCCATGGTAGGGGGTACTGTGACTTTTAGACAATGTACTCTTCACTAAATACAACTAGTTTCTAAGCACACATTCACCAGTTTCAATTTAAACATTTAAAGCAGATCACTTTTTGGTTTTTGGACATTTTACTGTGTGTGTGTACATCTAGACTTTTTATTGTGTTCACTGTTAATTTTTTACTATCTAGTGTCATATAAACTGTAAAAAG
Organism: Neodontobutis hainanensis; assembly: GCA_024349245.1. Taxonomy (NCBI): domain Eukaryota; kingdom Metazoa; phylum Chordata; class Actinopteri; order Gobiiformes; family Odontobutidae; genus Neodontobutis; species Neodontobutis hainanensis. The sequence goes on along the minus strand of JALDNG010000016.1, from coordinate 2,503,883 downwards.
CACTTCTTTGGACAGGTGTTTTTTTGCCATGGCTATAAACACTGTGAAACATTGGATTACTTAAAGAAGATAAAAAAAAAAACGTTTATTGTCCCTATCAAATAAACATAAATGAATTGTCTTGTTAGCATTTCCAGCACTTTGTTCCCTCTTTGTTTTAATATTTTCTAATGGAAATACTCCTACCGGACAAATCATAATTGTTTTTTGAAAATGGGGTGGGGTTTACTCACCGGCCACTTTATTAAGTATGCCTTGCTAGTACCAGGTTGGACTTCCTTTTGCCATCAGAACTGTCTTCATTCTTTGTGGCAAAGATTCAACAAAGTGTTGGAAACATTATATTATTACAAAGATTTTGGTCCATATTAACATGATAGTATCACAATTTATTGACTGCATATCCATGATGTGATTCTCCCATTCCACCACATCCCAAAGGTGGTCTATTAGATTGAGATCTAGTGAATGTGGAGGCCATTTGAGTTAGAGAGATGAGGTCTCTGAGCCCCAACATCTTAATACAGGGGTGCCTCAGGGCTCAGTGCTCGGACCGCTACTCTTTTCCATATACATGACATCTCTTGGCTCTGTCATTCAGAAGCATGGCTTTTCCTATCACTGCTGCAGATGACACTCAACAACACTTGTCATTTCAACCTGATGATCCGACGGTCTCTGCTCGTGTCTCGGCGTGCCTGAGTGACATCTCACTTTGGATGCAGGACCATCACCTGCAGCTAAACCTTGGAAAAACAGAACTGCTAGTGATTCCTGCCAACCCAAAGACCCGCCACAACCTCTCCATTCAACTAGAGCTCATCAACCATTACACCGTCCAGCACTGCCAGAAATCTGGGAGTGGTAATTGATGATCAACTAAACTTCACAAGTCATGTTGCCAGCACCACCAGGTCCTGTAGGTTCATCCTCTCCAACATCAGAAAAATTAGACCTTTCCTATCGGAGCACTCTACGCAAATCCTAGTTCAGGCTCTTGTCTTGAGTCCAAACTGGATTATTGCAATGCTCTTCTGGCTGGACTCCCTGCTGCACAACCAAACCTCTGCAGCTCATCCAGAATGCAGCAGCAAGAGTGGTCTTTAAAGACCCGAAGAGAGCGCACGTAACTCCTCTCCTCATTAGGTTACACTGGCCCCCGGTTGAGGCACGCATTAAGTTCAAAGCTATGCTCTTGGCCTACAAGACCACCACTGGCTCCGCCCCCTCATATCTTCACTCACTAACACAGACCTATGTTCCTACCAGATCCCTGCGATCTGCAAATGAACAACGTCTGGTTGTACCATCCCAAAAAGGAAAAAAATCACTCTCGCGTACTTTCTCTGGATGTGTTCCACATTGGTGGAATGATCTACCTGCTGCTACAAGATCAGCAGATTCTGTAGACATCTTTAAAAAACGCTTGAAAACATATCTCTTTTGTCAACACCTGACTGACAAACACTAAATTCTTAACTTCCTTTCTATCAATTCCTTCTTAAAAAAAAAAAAATCTTTCCTATCCTTAGCTTTGTATACTGTGCTAGCTTTTAACTGACTAGTTTTTGGTGCACTTATGCTTTTTGTTACCTTGTGTTGTTGAAATTGCTTCCATTGTTTTCCTCACTTGTAAGTCGCTTTGGATAAAAGCGTCTGCTAAATGACTAAATATAAATGTAAATGTAAGTGAACTCTTTGTCATCTTCAAGAAACCAATCTGAGATGATTTGAGCTTTGTGACATGGTGCATTATCCTGCTGGAAGTAGCCATCAGAAGATGGGTACATTGTAGTTATAAAGGGGTGGACATGGTCAGCAACAATACTCAGGTTGGCAGTGGCATTTAAACGGTGATCCATTGGTAATAAAGGGCCCAAAGTGTGCCAATAAAATATCCCCAACACCATTACACCACCACCACCACCACCTGCCTGAACTGTTGAGATAAGGCAGGATGGATGCTTTTATGTTCTTTATGACAATTTCTGACCCTACCATCTGAATGTTGCAGCAGAAAAAGCGACTCAGACCAGGCAACATTTTTCTAAACCTCTATTGTCCAGTTTTGTTGAGCCTGTGAGGTGCTGACAGGAGCGGCACCCGGATGTGGTCGTCTGCTGCTGTGGGCCATCTCCTTCAGGGTTTGACATGTTCAGAGATGGTATTCTGCAGACCTTGGTTGTAACGAGTGGTTATTTGAGTTACTGTTGCCTTTCTATCCTCTCTAACCAGTCTGCCCTTTCTCCTCTGACCTCTGACATCAACAAGGCATTTTCATCCACACAACTGCGTCTCACTGGGTATCTTCTCTTTTTCAGACCATTCTCTGTAAGCCCTAGAGATGGTTGTGCGTGAAAATCCCAGTAAATCAGCAGTTTTTGAAATCCTCAGACCAGCCCGTCTGGCACCAACCAACCATTCCATTTAAAGTCACTTTCTTCCCCATTCTGATGCTCACTTTGAACTTCAGCAAGTCGACTATACCCCATCTAGATGCCTAAATCCATTCAGTTGCTGCCATGCTAATTAGCAATTTGTGTCTCTAAGCAATTGAACCGGTGACCTAATAAAGTGGCCAGTGAGTTGTAAGTTGCTTTGGCAGAGGTAGTTTGTTCTTCGTGTTCTGGTAGTGCCCCTTGAATTGTGATTGTATGATAATGTCTATCCAATGACACTTTGCTATATCGGCAGCCATTTCTTCCTTATAGACCAGCAATATAGACAATTTGGAGCACTCCTTTTTCAAGAAGCAGGCTGTGATTGGCCAAAGCTTCCGTCCAGGACTGAAAATTCTCATCTATTAAAATCCATAATAATAAGTAAAATTACATCTTATGGTCTTAAGGGTTTTTCACAGATGAGTCCTATATGTTATTAGCTGATTAAACTGTTATTTTTCTCACATGCATAAAAAAATTGCATACCCCTTGTTTAAATTTGAAGAGTAGCAAAATTTAGTTTAATATAAGTTAAGTCATAAAACGTATTTATAACTATAAAATGTTACATCCCTCATACAGGGAACACTTAAAAGTAAGATAAATTCATCACCAACTTTTGCGCAAAATTATCCTTGATGTTTGGTGTTAGTTCCCTTTTTGTATTATTCCCATAAGCCTTTTAGTGACTGGTGTATCATGCAGTGTAAAGACATACGTTCTGACTCTTGGGAGAAGACTGTACTGTTGTGATGTGCTGAAGCAGCACTGGAAATCCCTGCTATGCTGATGAGGGTTTAAAGAGGAATAGCTCATATAATGGGGTGATCCTGGGTGACTTAACCAAATCCCTCACTCATCTCCTTTTATTGCTGTTCACTTTGTCTTCCGCGGTTGCTCCACACACGGCAGAGAAATCCTCAGTGTGGTGCCTGTTAATTTCATCTGCTCAGTTAAAGCCATCAGTTGAGTGCAAGAACTGTGATTACTACCAGAACTTTGAAACTGATAAGTGCTTTATAATTATTGAATCTTTTGTTTAATCTTATTTACTCAATCAAATAGCCTTAACATAAAGTTCCCTGATAATGTTTGGGCATGTGTTTGTCAGCACAATATTGTGTTTCTTCTTCTTTTTTGTATTTCATTATCTTCTGTAATTTCAATGAATGAATCACTTTTGCAACATGTCTGCTTTTCCAATTACATTACTCTTTGCATGAGCAATATTACATTTTTCACACGTCTGTATCTTAAAATTAAGACTGAGATCTCGGGTAATGATTCAGCTGCTTTGTCTGGTTTTCGCATCAGGGGTCACATATTACTTATCCGTTAATTATAATTCTGCCTCACATATTGGTGCAAATGAATGAATGTCTGCTTTGCTGCCAAGGCATTAAAAGCACTACATGTCCAATATTCTGAATTTTATATTGCATATGTGATAGTAACAGAGGTATTTATGGTCAACGCCTCGGAATAGATTTCATTATGGTGTCTTTATGGTTGGCCATTGAGTCGACGGGCCATTTGGTGGCTGCTTTGCATTGATTACGGTTGTTTTCCAGTCTGTTGCGACCACTAATCCATCACACCTATCAAGTACAAAATGAGTTGATCTCAGCAGCCAAGAATGTCAAAGAACAAGATCTATTGGACTCCATTTAAACAGGAAAGAAGTAAATACTCATTCACTTTAGGTGAAATGTCACTAAAACAGGGAACAGATTGGAAACTGAAATTACACACATTAATCACGTCGGTGTCCATACAATGTTTGTAATGTACTTTTGCCATGGTCAGGTGTCTAACTGTATACTGTATATCAGACTTCTGCTCATCTAGTGTAAGCTTGCGCTGCAGCTTGAGTTTGGAGAGATTTGTTTTGAAACTCACAAAAATCTTGAACTGCTCCAAGTATTTGTGGTCCGAATCCTGGCTTTACCGGCTCGTTGTGTCCAATGAGGTTGCCGCACTGACAGGTCTGGGCAGGTATTAGGTTAAAAAATGTAGCAAGTGTTTTACCGTTATGAACGTTAACAACATGGAACTGCTCTGATTGGATAAAACTGCAAGAGTCAGGTTACATATAGTAGTGACCATTGCAACAAAATGGTGTAATTGCTATGTAGTGCTCTATAAAGTGACTAGAAAGCAGTTTTGGACACTGCCTTTGGTTTTATTTGAAATAAAGAGTGTGTTAAAAATGCATAGATTATATTTTTTGTCCAATATCAAGTCCCTTGTTTTGTTACCATTGTTAAATTGATTCACTAAATACAAACTAAATACTAAATACTAATTTACTATACAGTCACAATCAGAACAAAAGTTACCCTGAGACATGACATAACCTTGGCCATGGTTCAACAAGGAAGTGTACATAAATACTGTTAAAACATAGAAAGTGTCTGTTTGACCAAATTATAGTATGATTTGAATTTAAAAAAAGGAAACGTTATCTGGCAGGACCGCAAGATAAATAAAGTAAAACTATATACAAAAGTTAAAGTTGAGGTTGGGTTATCACCGACATCAGATGAAAAGGCAGCGAGTTTCTTAATGACCACTCCACAACCTTGAGCATATTCACTGGGGCTCAAGCACTGGAACAATGTTATCTTTAGCCCAGAATAAAGAGAAAACACCACTAAAGTCCCGAGGACGACTTCTCTTTGAGGAAGATTTTAATTGAAACATATTCCCCTCCAAACTGGTTGGTTTTAATGAATCCATTTTAAGTCTTATCTAATGACTTTCCTCAATTTCTGTTTGAGGGGATGTGTGTGCTTATTAGTGTGATCATGCCCAAACTGCTGTAATGTGAGGAGTGCTACTGCAGCTGGAGTGGGAAAGGCATCCCTCTCAGGGACAATGACCAGTCACATGCAATCAAAGTGATGGTTTTGTGCCGATGAATCAGTATAAGTTACCCTCTGTTGCTCTTCTTTGCCAATAGGGGATCTATCTCTAAACTATGAAGCCCCAGGACAGTTTTGCTCTCACCCCCGCCTCGTTGTTTCCCACCAGAAAACATCGTGGAAATCCTGAGAATCTGAGTGGGAGGCACTTTGAATGGAAAGCTCTCACGCTGTTTACCTTTCTTTTTTTCCCCCCACAGAGCAGCATATCTGACTGTGACTAAGGCAGGGGATCCTTTTCTTTGCTGCATATGAGTCATGCACATTCACTGATACTTACTTTATGGAGTTTAGCGTGCCAGCGGTGTTATTAGATGTGAAAACTATTCAATATTTAATATCTTCTACAGAACACCGGGATCCTGGCTGACAAATATGCCAGTGATGAATAATTTAAAAAGGTACGGTTTTCAAAAGCTCGCCACTGCGGAGGTTAAAATATCACATCCGTATGAGATAGACTGTACATGTGTGTGATCGTGTGTACATGCAGTAAAGTATATCTGTGCAGTGTGGTATTAAGTGACACATGGAACATTAGGTTTACAAAGGCAAAGAGTTTAGCTCTGCAGTTTGTCACATAGTCACTATGTTGTTATCTAGAAAGTTCACTGTGTGTAATAGAGAAAAATGTGTTGTTTGACCAATTTAATAAGCCAGCTGAAACGTTTTACAGTGATTATTAAGGGTGAAACAGTACTTGTAGTCATGCTGATCTGTTTAGTTCACAACCAGTGAGGAGTATTCTTTTCTCTGCCTCTGCCATCAGCCGCTTTTTCCATAGCTTCACTGTATGCATGTCTCGTCCACACTGCCCTGTTTTATCGGGGCAACGATGAATGACAGTAACCTGTGCACACATGCCAGTGGAGGTAATCAATAAAACTAAATAACCACGTTAGTAAATTGCTCTAACAAAACCATGACTCTACTTCACTTATGTTGGGTTGTTGCTAAGATGACCCTTTAAGGTACTTCCACCATGCTTAAACACAGCACCCTTTTGAGGGTTTGGCACAGTTGGAAGAAATTTCAGCACGAGCACAAGCACACATATGCGGCAGACACATGGCCTAAAATAAAAGACGCCACTTATTCAGAATGCACCGGATATAAGCTAGAAATAAGATATAGTTTTCAGTCTCTGGGATGCAAAAATGAATGTCAGTTTGCATCATTTGTCTCAAGCAGAGGTTTGACAGCCTGATTTACCAAAGGTCTGTGTGGGTGCAAAGCGGACAGTACACACAAAAAGTAATTTACTTTGCGTGAGCACCATAGCAGTATGAGTGCAAAGCTGATTTCATGTGCCTTAATAAATGTGTAAAATTGGGCATTTTTTCTGGAGTGTGCAAAATCCACAGCAGAAAAAATGCAGGTTAATTCATTTAGTGGGTGCTTACTTTTTTTTTTTATCAAGGCTGCAGGAGTTTAAATGGCATCTAATTTGAGCACATTTGAGGGGTACTTGCAAACCATTGTTATAGGATTGTCACAAGAAATAAGAAATAAGAAATAACGTTTCAGAAAGCATAAGTTATCACAATACAACTATTTTCTTCTGATTTGAAGCTTGTCACTTTACCTGCCAACTTTTTTTTCTTATGTAGCACAACTCTTTTATAACTCTGTCTAAACTCAGACCTAGCTTTTGCTGCTGGTGCATTTCAAATAGGGTTTTCACACATTCGTCCCACATCCAGAAATCCTTATAGTGGTGAAGTTAGACGTTGGAAGATGGTCTACTGCTCAGAGGTATAGAAATAATGTTCTTTCTCCAATTGTGCGAATGATTGACTTTAACAAAGTTTCAAATGCATTACCTGCAGAAATTCATGTCAGATATATAATTTTTATTTAGAGTAAGTTTACGCTACTCATTCTAGAAACTCTCTCTTCTCACCTCTGACACATGCTAAACCTTTGTTTACTCCAAATTCACTCCAAACCCAAGTTTACGCCATAATGAACAAATGCAAGAGTCAAGAGTTTATATGAGACAATGAGAAAGCAAACCAATCGGACACACTCTACTTATTTCTTCTCAAACGACTGATTAATTTACTCATGGAAATGGGGACAAAACTGTATTTTATCAGAATGATTAAAAGTCAATAAAGAGATTCCGCCCTTGTGTCTCTGTCCTTTGCATATTAATTTTTGTTTCACATTGAGAGAATAATTAGACATTGATTATTGGTGTCCGGTACAGAGGGCAAATCGTTAGTTTGAGAGAAGTGTGAGGGAGGAGCACTGAAAGCACATTACTGTCCCTCAGGAACTTAGACACAAAAGCTCTAATGTGTAACATGATTAAGATCTGTAACAATAATTATGTAGTGAATATTCAAAGCTCATTGTCTTGTGTTGTCAAAACACATTAAGGACAGTTGAGAGGTACTCATTCAAGCATAATAGAAAAATCTAGGTCAGCAATAGAACATTATTAGTATTTTAAATAGCCTCCGTATAGTTCTCACCATCTGTTGTGTGAGGTGAGAATGAAAACAGTACAGATCATACTCATCCCTTTTATATAAAAGGGATGAGTATGATCTGTACTTGGGCTGGGCGTGACGGAAGTGGGCGGGATTTAACCCAGAAGTGGTAGAGTTGACTTGAAATGGGCGGGGCTTTAACTGGTATGTTATTTTTAATCATGCAATTAATATGGGTTGATCAGAAATTGTTATATTTATTGCTGATTAGAAAACTTTTTACGCGACAGCATCAGCATTGAGCTTCAGATCAATGGTTTTAATCACAATAACAAACAAACTATATATAGTTCGAACTATGTATGAACAAGTTTTGCAACAATGAATACAACACATGCATTTGCAATAATGAAGAAAAATGTAATGAACAAGAGTTTTTACCTAAACATAACTTTCTTTTTTTTTTACCTTTGAATTATTTTTATTATCAGTGTGAATTATTATTTTTTTTTATTTCCACACCAGGTATGTGTGTGTGTTTGTGTGTGTGTGTGTGTGTGTGTGTGTGTGTGTGTGTGTGTGTAGCTAATTCATTTGTAATATTATACTTTAGTTTTATAGTGTTATACCACCAATTCCTTTATTTTTTATGAAATACAGCAAGAAAGTGTCAGACACTCAGCATTCAAAGCAACAGTTACCGATAACAAGTAACTATCTCAAGTCAGTTATATTTAGTTAACCATTTAGCTATCAATATAACCATTCAATACATTTCAGTTCAATACATTTCAGTTCAATACATTTCAGTTTAATACAATTCAATTCAATTCAGTTCAGTTCAGTTCAGTTGCGCAACACTCAATTTAAAAAATGATTAGCAAAAGTTACAAACTAATGATCGAAACACCGTAACGTGTAACCGTGTATGAATGTGTGAATGTTACTCTGGTGTATGAATGTGTGAATGTTACTCTGGTGTTTGAATGTGTGAATGTTACTCTGGTGTATGAATGTGTAAATGTTACTCTGGTGTATGAATGTGTGAATGTTACTCTGGTGTATGAATGTGTGAATGTTACTCTGGTGTATGAATGTGTAAATGTTACTCTGGTGTATGAATGTGTGAATGTTACTCTGGTGTATGAATGTGTGAATGTTACTCTGGTGTATGAATGTGTAAATGTTGCTCTGGTGTATGAATGTGTAAATGTTACTCTGGTGTATGAATGTGTGAATGTTACTCTGGTGTTTGAATGTGTGAATGTTACTCTGGTGTATGAATGTGTGAATGTTACTCTGGTGTTTGAATGTGTGAATGTTACTCTGGTGTATGAATGTGTAAATGTTACTCTGGTGTATGAATGTGTGAATGTTACTCTGGTGTATGAATGTGTGAATGTTACTCTGGTGTATGAATGTGTAAATGTTACTCTGGTGTATGAATGTGTAAATGTTACTCTGGTGTATGAATGTGTGAATGTTACTCTGGTGTTTGAATGTGTGAATGTTACTCTGGTGTATGAATGTGTTAATGTTACTCTGGTGTTTGAATGTGTGAATGTTACTCTGGTGTATGAATGTGTAAATGTTACTCTGGTGTATGAATGTGTGAATGTTACTCTGGTGTATGAATGTGTGAATGTTACTCTGGTGTATGAATGTGTGAATGTTACTCTGGTGTTTGAATGTGTGAATGTTGCTCTGGTGTATGTATGTGTAAATGTTACTCTGGTGTATGAATGTGTAAATGTTACTCTGGTGTATGAATGTGTGAATGTTACTCTGGTGTATGAATGTGTGAATGTTACTCTGGTGTATGAATGTGTGAATGTTACTCTGGTGTTTGAATGTGTGAATGTTGCTCTGGTGTATGAATGTGTAAATGTTACTCTGGTGTATGAATGTGTAAATGTTACTCTGGTGTATGAATGTGTGAATGTTACTCTGGTGTATGAATGTGTGAATGTTACTCTGGTGTATGAATGTGTAAATGTTACTCTGGTGTATGAATGTGTAAGTGTTGCTCTGGTGTATGAATGTGTAAATGTTACTCTGGTGTTTGAATGTTACTCTGGTGTATGAATGTGTAAGTGTTACTCTGGTGTATGAATGTGTAAGCGTTGCTCTAGTGTATGAATGTGTAAATGTTACTCTGGTGTATGAACGTGTGAATGTTACTCTGGTGTATGAATGTGTGAAGGCTGCTCTGGTGTATGAATGTGTAAATGTTACTCTGGTGTATGAATGTTAAATGTTACTCTGGTGTATGAATGTGTAATTGTTACTCTGGTGTATGAATGTGTAAATGTTATTCTGGTGAATTAATGTGTGAATGTGACTATGGTGACTGAATGTGTGAATGTTACTCTGGTGTATGAATGTGTGAATGTTACTCTGGTGTATGAATGCGTGAGTGTTACTCTGGTGTATGAATGTGTAAGTGTTACTCTGGTGTATGAATGTTAAATGTTACTCTGGTGTATGAATGTGTGAAGGTTGCTCTGGTGTATGAATGTGTAAATGTTACTCTGGTGTATGAATGTTAAATGTTACTCTGGTGTATGAATGTGTGAAGGTTGCTCTGGTGTATGAATGTGTAAATGTTACTCTGGTGTATGAATGTGTAAATGTTACTCTGGTGTATGAATATGTGAATGTTACTCTGGTGTATGAATGTGTGAAGGTTGCTCTGGTGTATGAATGTGTAAATGTTACTCTGGTGTATGAATGTTAAATGTTACTCTGGTGTATGAATGTGTAAATGTTACTCTGGTGTATGAATGTGTGAATGTTACTCTGGTGTATGAATGTGTGAATGTTACTCTGGTGTATGAATGTGTGAATGTTGCTCTGGTGTATGAATGCGTGAGTGTTACTCTGGTGTATGAGTGTGTGAATGTTACTCTGGTGTATGAATGTGTAAGTGTTGCTCTGGTGTATGAATGTGTGAATGTTACTCTGGTGTATGAATGTGTGAATGTCGCTCTGGTGTATGAATGTGTGAATGTTACTCTGGTGTATGAATGTGTGAATGTTACTCTGGTGTATGAATGTGTGAATGTTACTCTGGTGTATGAATGTGTGAATGTTACTCTGGTGTATGAATGTGTAAATGTTACTCTGGTGTATGAATGTGTGAATGTTACTCTGGTGTATGAATGTGTAAATGTTACTCTGGTGTATGAATGTGTGAGTGTTACTCTGGTGTATGAATGTGTATGAATGTTTGCTCTGGTGTATGAATGTGTGAATGTTACTCTGGTGTATGAATGTGTAAATGTTACTCTGGTGTATGAATGTGTGAATGTTACTCTGGTGTATGAATGTGTGAATGTTGCACTAATGGTGGATAATGCACCAAATATGTTATCAATAAATAAGTCGATAGTAATGTATAGTCAGTCACACATTAAACATGTCTAATGTCTTTCTTATTGCTCCTCGTGTGCCTATCGAGCAGAGAAAACTAACACTGAGAATTGAGCAGTGAGCAAAAGGAGTGACACCTTGTTGAGAAATTTCTTATAAAGAAACCCCGGTGAGTGTACAGTACTTGTTCACGTTTAACTTGCAGCTAATGACTAATGTTGTGATGAAAAATGGTATTTTACCTTGTTTTACTGTTCAGATACCAACCAATCAGGAGTTATATGAATGTAGTGTACTTTTTCTCATGCTTGGGTGCTTTTTGTATCATTGCAATTGCACAAAGTGACAGAAATCATAATCATTAGCCGCTAATGCTATTACTAGCCGCTAATGCTAATCGCCAGTGTGGTTGGTGTATTTGATAAGGCCAGGAATAGTGCTACAATGAGAAGTACTTGTAAGTTGCAATGGAAATTATTTTGTTTTTTAAGTGCCACGTCCCCTGCTGCGTCTCGCCTCCAGATAGCTTTTCTTCTTCGCACACGCACACACACACGCACACACATACAGCGCACACGCACACACAAACACGCACACACACACACATGCATCTTTCACCTGTACTTTCACTTTGTACAGGGAATTGACTTGCAAAAAATAAATCTGCGCTTTTTATTAAAGAGAGTTTTGAAGTGTTGCCTACAAAGCAGGGCTAGGGGATCAAATTTATTAATTTAATTAGTTTGAGCCTTTGTTTTTTAACAGAGTCAAAAATAGCCATTTTACAAAATCAAGTTTAAGAAGACAATCCCTTAGTACCCGGGAAAGGAAGCTTGTCTTTCATGCATTGCTTGATTTTGCAAAGTGGGGCCAAATTACCTAAACAATTAACATTTGAATAATGTGCTATGTACTTCCTGCTTTATGCAAATTAGCCATGTGCTTTTATTTGAACAGAGCACCCTTCCTTTTGCAACATAATTTTGCATGTACTGTATATAACATGGGACCCTGTAATTTGCAAAAAAGAGCCAAACAGTGCCCCAAAAGCAACATTTTTATTTTTTGGGAAGCTTTTATGGAAAAATGCACTTTTACTGCATTTGATAAAACATGTCTTATTGTTTACTTAATTATTATTGAGTTCATTTTGGAGAAAAATTGGTGTTACAAAATCACTCAAGTAATATTTTAACATATGTAAAATAAAACAACTAGCTTTAGTGACACATAGGACTCTGGGTAGAGTTGCTGCCTCAGCAGAAGTAGTTAGAAGTAGTTATTAAGGAAAACCTGTCCAAGACTAACCTGGCCAGACAGACCCATTAATTTTCTTACTGTCGTGAAGTGGGTCTGGAACCCCTTCTCTTTACGTATTTCTAGCAGAATTACTTCTACCTGACCAATCATAACCATTTATCTAACACAAGGGAAAACGTTGAGAGAGGCTTTATTTGTCTTATTGGTTGAATGTTTCTCAGTTCCACTGCAGGCAGTTTATTCTGTGTGTGTTGATGCTGCTCCCTAAATTCACATTTATTATCTCTAGTTTATTCTGCGTCAATTTGTTCTGCCTCCTGAAAATCAAACACCCATCAACAGGGACCCAGGGACCAGTCTGAGTTTATGTATAAAATAGAATAAATCGGATGGATGGCCGGGCCAAGACAGTTAGCAGCACAAATTTTCAGTCTCACACACGCACGCACGCACACACACACACACACACACACACACACACACACACACACACACAAAACCATGCGTCAAAACAGCAACAAATTTGTGTTCTTGACTTGAAGTTCATTGAGTTTCATTACCTATATAATTAAATACAAACATTTTAATAATAAAAATAGAGCTTTTATTCTCATATAACACTCTTGTTTTTATATATATTTTTTTATTTTACCTGTATTGCTCAATGATCTAACTATTTTGTAGAATAAAATAATGCATGGTTTTATCATTGATTTATGAAAGCATTCTATTGTAAAGCAATTTTATTCTCATCTATTTGTTTAGTTCTTATTTTTGAAAAACAATTGATCAGACACAATTCTTGTTAGATTGATTTATGTGTTGATTTGCTTTTAAAGAAATCTTTTACCTCAAAAATTTCAAATTAAATTATTTTCTAGCCCCAGGCCATTTAAAACTAAAGCTCAAGTGTAGATAAATCTCAGTGAAAGGTGATGCTCTGTCTGCTGTGCCATTCGTAACAACTGTTAAAGTTTTGAGTTTATACGTCATACTGTTTAGACATATCCTCTGGCGACACACTTTCTTGTTTATTTCTTTTTTACATACTTTTATTTGTTTCATATATGTGGGTAACAGGTGTGAAAGCGTTTTTGAATCTGGAAATGATAAAAAAGAACTGAGCAGATACTGTATTTCCTTGCAGGCTGAAAAGACAATGTTGTTAACAGGTTTACCATTCATTTAGGGTTTCATTATTCAAGTGACGTCAAATGAATTATTTCTGATTATATATATTATTTTAGAACAGAGCCAGAATGGAACAGTGACCTTGATCAATAATATAATTTCCCAGTGATCGCACACTAAACCAGATAGACGAATATAATCTTAGCTTTGTCACATGACTAATTTTACGTACCAATTTAAATGGATTCCTTAGTAGCCTGCTTTATTTATTCATTGATTTATGAATTTCTGCCCAGACTAATGCATTTTTAGCAAAGATGGCATTGTAGAACAAAAGGAATATTACAACAGTCTGTACCCACAATATTTTTGAAACTTCATTTAATTAATCCCATTTTTTAGGAATAAGAATTAGTGGTTGAAGAATCTCTGGTACCACTTCTTCTTTTTCACTGTAACCTTCTGCATTTGCTGCTCCAGTCCATTGACTTTCAGCAGTTTGACTCTGTGCTGCTCCTCTTTGTCCTAATTGAAAGGCTCTCCAAAGGCGCTGAGAACACCATATAATGCATTCCACCTGGAAACCTATCCCAATGCACAGCTCTACTTTACAAAGTTAGTGCAAGTATTAATAAAAAGCGAAGCAACGTCTTTCCCACTAATACTTTTTGCAGCAGCGTTTTATAACTACATCAATATCTGGGCCCTTTCCAGTGTCGTTTCAATGCACAGTAATAACCGAGGTGACACAGTTATGTTTGATCACATACAATGTGTTCATAAGCCTTATACTGTCTTATGGACAGTGACATTCACAATCTTTTTAAATAATACCACATTCCTCTCTTGTACCCTTCACCAAAAAAAATTAAAAATACCAAACTCACTGTGACACTGTTAATAATACATGCTTTTATATAGTGCTTTTTAAAAGAAACTTAAACACATTTATAATCAAGAGACAAGACAATAACGGAATCCATAAATTAGACAGACATTATTGGGGGCTATAGGCAATTTGAAAATGAGAAGTTTTTTCAATGTGTCAGGTGAGTCGGAGGCAGTGTTTCTGTCAGAGGTCGGTGAGGTGCGTGTGTGTGTGTGTGTGTGTGTGTGTGTGTGTGTGTGTGTGTGTGGAGCTGTTAGAGAAGAATGTGAGATCAGATATTGCGGCTAGTGTGTATTCACATTCACACTTATTTGCTAACCTTATTACAGATTCTCAGAAGAATGCAATTTTATTTTCTTCATCAGTTTAACAGAAAGATCAACATATCCATTAAATACAGAGATTACTGTGATTTAGGTGCTAACAGAGTGTCTAAGCTTATAAGTGTGTGAGAATACTCAAAAGTTAAGAGAGCTTAATTGTGGATGGTCTTCATCTCTTGGGCCTCTCACTGTGTTTGTAGTGTAATGGCTTCAGGCTGCACACTGACATGTTATCTGATGGATGGGGTGATTATTGTACTCTTTGGTCTCACTTGAGGACAGTCCCCAGTTCCTAATTGGTAAAGAAGCGGACATCCCCCTCTTTTTCTGTCTTCTGCTTCTCCCTCCCTTACCACTTTCCTAGTTCCTAGTCATTTAACTAATCTTGTTTCATCCCCTTGTCGACGAGGCACCGGACTCAGGCGTTAAAATGGAGTGCAGTGGAGATAAGTTGGCCACAGTAATTTAACGGGAACAGATGTTTCCCCCACTAGACTGACAGCAGATCCTTCTCCAACTCCCTGAAGGGACCAGCAGAGACATTACAGATGCTTGTTGTGCCCGTGGTCATTATTACCAAAGGCCAAGTTTAGACCAGTGCTGTTGAAGATATGGAGGCAGTGACGGACAGAGGAGCTTTCAGATAAAGACGACTTTAAAGGCCATTGATATAAACCTTGAAGCAAGAGCGCTGGTGCAGAGGCATGAAGGCTAGTGGAAGTTAGCAAATGTTGAGTAAACATGGCTGTGTGTGGTTTGCAGTGTTGGCCATGTGTCAATAGGTGCATTTTTCTGAACCATCATTTACTTTGAGGATTTGTGGAGGGAATATGTGGGTTTTTATCTATATTGAAAAAAAAAAGATACAGAGCATATCCCAGGTGTATGCATTTTTAACATAGAAAGACTACCTACTGGACAAAACCTATTATTTATCATTTAAATGTCCATTGTGTCAAATGTTATAAAATACTGTTACAAAATTACATCTTGACTTGCCTTATCCGCCGAAAGCTTTTACAAAGGGCAGATACTTTAGATGAATACTCAGCAGGTGTAACTTTTAGGCTGAATCTGAACACTGTAAAAAGATAACTCCTAGGTTCTTTCCTAACCACTAATTATTAATCTTTGAGTGTAACATCATGAACAACCGAATGGAGAGAGGTCAATCCTTAAAGAGATTCGAAAAAAAAACATTAGTTTATTCTCATTATTCATTGGTCTGTGTATCAGTGAGTACACCTACAATAAATCATATTCCATATACAACAACTACACAACACAACAACTACACAACCAACAACACATCTTGGAGAGAGTTGTAAAATAGATCAATTTGATATCACATGTTGTTTTGTTGCCGTACTAATATGACTGTTATAAGAATTTTCTATGTCCTTATATTTATCCAGAGAGACATGGAAACAGATTATAATTTAACAAGCAATGGCCAGGTTTTAATCCTTGCAAGGAGAAACAACACAGACACAGTAACAAGGGTACAATGGAAAATTTGCTTAAAGATGTAAACAGAACATAAGAATTTATACAACACAGTGACGGCCTTGGTGAGAGGCGTTCACAAGGCTCCAGGTGCAAGTCCCATGACAAGCCATGTCTCAGTCTAGTTATGTCTACTTCATGCTTGGATGAGCAGGAAGGACATGACATGAATTTGACATGACCTGAAGAGAACTATAAGCCCCCAGTAACTGTAAACATTATAAAACTAAAATTCTTATAACACAGACCATGCCTTGTACCTGGGCATTTCTAGAGGTTTTGATGCTAAATAAAATAAGGAAGTAAAAGCATTGAAGCTCCTTTTTTATTTCCTTTCTGATCTGATCTGAAGAAAGAGCTCAGATTGCTCCATAAAGTAAGGCTATCACAGA
Source organism: Neodontobutis hainanensis (assembly GCA_024349245.1). Lineage (NCBI taxonomy): Eukaryota > Metazoa > Chordata > Actinopteri > Gobiiformes > Odontobutidae > Neodontobutis > Neodontobutis hainanensis. The sequence goes on along the minus strand of JALDNG010000016.1, from coordinate 2,487,207 downwards.
CCATAAAGTAAATCCAGGTCACTGCTGAGGAGTTAGGAAGTTATGCAATGTGATGTCTTCAGATTGATCCTTAAAGCTTTAGAGAAACCAGTGAAAGTTCCAAGTGATAGCTCACTGTCCCAAGCTGTGGAAACATGGCCACTGACCTAACATTATATGTGGTAGTTTGTGAGCATATAAATGGGAATAGAACAAACATGAACTCAATGCATCTAAAGCTAGCGTAGAGAAACGACTCAGTGACATGCAGTCTCGTTTTGCCTTTACAAAAAATATGGTCCTCACATAAAGCCTGTAGCTTGTTCTTAAACTATCCACCAGCAACAGACAAGGTTTTAAAATACAAGTGGAACCCCATTATGGCACAGTGGTACTCTCACATCACAGCAATGGAGCCGAGTTTGACTCCCAGGTCGGACATTTGCATGTTCTCCTTGTGGGTTTCCCCACCAACATCAAAACATGCTATAGAACTCCAGACATCATGTGACTAAATCAGCCATAATGACAAAAAGCCAGTGAAATGAACCAACATCTCAAATGAACAGACTTCATTTAGCACTTTAATGCCACAGTTTTTAAGTGAAACTTCAATAAATCTATATCCCAACCCTTATCATGCAGAAGACGAGCATTTATTTTAAAAAACAATCACATAGACCTACAAAACACAGGCTTTATTAACTATTGCTGCTTGTCCCTGCTGTGACCCCAGTCACTAAAACAACAAGAAATTTAAAGTTTATAAGGTGTGTAGGTTATTCGATAAATGTAAAGTAAAGCGATTACATTACACAGTTGCCCTGGTAATGGGCTCAATGCTTTTCTATAGTTTAGTTTTTAATACTGTAGCTGAATGTACAGATGTGGTGCTTTCCTGCCAGCGGCATTAATTTGGGTTGTGTGACGTAATCTCCAGGAGCTCTATAGTCTCTGGTAAGTGACATGACTGGGGTACCTGAGCTCCCCCTGGAGGTGACTTCTGACAATGAATTTCCCCACGGTGATAATAAAGGGATAATCAAAAAACAAAAGGCAGCTGAACCAAATAAAACACATCAATCCAAGCTTTCCCCTTTTTCTGCCATTAACCACAATAGACTGGACCATGCATCACCCCAATGTAGTTTTGCATGCAGCTTAGATAAATCATGCTGTTTGAGAACGCTTCAAGAATTCCACGTAGACCCTTCTTATAAATTCTCCTAGGAGAGAAATGTTTGAAGCTTGGTACAAAAACATTTATGAATGAGGCCAACTGCAATCCTCTGACCATTATCAAACACAACGCGAACCACTACACAAGGCGAGAAGATGAAAAGACGAAGCAGTTAGGACTGAAAAAATGACAACAAACAGATTCGGTGCCATCAAAGTAAGAAAACCTCTTAGTTCCATGACACATGCATTACAAAACACATCTATGCAAATAGAACAAATAAGCTGCTCACTAATAACATTAAGTTAAAGGTAAAGACATCCTGAATGTCTTACTTTTTTAGGAAAAACACCACATTAAAAATATACTGTTGTTTTCTGCACCTAAATTGTAGTTAATAACATATTTCTGTATTTAAAGTTAACATTTTCACATTAGTTCATCCAAACTGACTAAGAGGCTGTGTCAAAGAGATTCTGTGTGAACACAAATCAGCAACAGCATGACTGTTGTGTTTTCCCAAACAGTGTATTCAATTTTTAAACTGAAAGACTTTTGCTTTTTGAAGAAGTAATTAGACAGGGATTTTTGTAAACTTACACTGACAAGGTAACCTGTAACAATGTCACACTGATTGTACTTTATATACATTCTCTGTACACATTAACCCCATGAGCAAAACTGCAATTTCTGTGCATATTAAATACAAGATCAGTCCTTCTTTCCATTAAGAAAAGCTGTCATATTTGTAAGAGGATGTTCCAATTGGAAAGGTCACAACTGTCTATAGAGAACAAATGAGGCCGGTAATCGTTTTTCCTGCCAGCCTTCTAGAGCCACATAAAAGACCAGGTGCTTTTCTGAATCCTGATGATCCTGTCTAAAGTGAAATCCCTGACACACATCCAGCTCAATTAAGCAGCCACAACAGTGAGTGAGGAATGATCACATTTAGGGAATCTCAGGAGAAAAAATGTATTGGTTTTGACAGAAGTGGTAAAAAAACAATATTGCAATACAAAAAAAATGTTCACTTACATTATTAGTTCTTTCCAAATAGACAACAGTACACTTGTTAAAGTTACTGACACAAAAAAATATTTATCATGAATTATTTGAGACCTTTTTGGTGCAAATGGTGCATGTGCATTTGTTTGCCTTCCCTTTGCTTCAGTATAGTCCCTCCTCTTCTAGACTTGAGGACTTGTTCAGTTACAATTGACCACCATGTTCACACTGGACTCAAAAGCGGTCCAGATTAAATTTAGACTTTCATGTAAAATAATCAGATAAGGATGACCCAAGCAGGATGATACACTTGCTGTACTCTTAGGTATTAGCCTTAATAGCTATGTCAGCTAAGTCCTTTGTTAATATTAACTCATCAATCTCACTCTGTGTCTCATCCTCTTTCACTCTCTGAAAATATCAGGTACTTTGCTGCAAAGGACCCTATAGCCTCATACGATACAAGATACCAGTTTAGATCGAATAACATTCTTTTCAATGCAGTATTAACACTCTCACTAATTTGACAAATTTTACAAATATGTCAAAAATCTGTAAATGTGTGAATGGGAATTTCTTCTGAAGCAGCATTTTACAGTCAGCAGAAATATGGATTGAATTGCAGGGAAATCTGTGAAACTCCACTCACCATTCATCATTTTCTTTATCAGTGGTCGCTGTCTTATCAGTGGTAGCTGTCAAAGCCCGACTAAGGAATGACCCCAAAAGAAGGAGAAATGAAGGACGGTAGCCTGCCGTCTCCTCTGAGTGTGGCGACACACCTGCCTATTGACACTGGTGCTTTATTCCAGCTGAAATCCCCTCCTGATACCCACTCTGTGAAGGTTAATGGGGGATAAAGCATTTTGTCATAAAACTTGCAGCAGCACCTTTGCTATCACTGTGGCGTTAAAGCCAGCAGGCAGGACAGAAAGAAGAATTTGTACCACTGCCAGCGGTCACTAGTCAACAACTTGTCATCAAGGCCTATTTCAAAAGGATATAGACACTGCTGCAAGGTTTGTGATGTTTCAAATACAAGGGCACGACAAGCTGTGTTGAACTGACTTGCAGGAAAATGGCAAACTATATATGTTGCTCCGTGGGTCTGCATCCAACTTCTAGTCCATTTGTTTGATTTTCTTTGTAAAATATAATGTGTAAATATAATACAGTGCCACCTTGAACAAAAGTTTTTTACTTAAGCATAATTACTCATTAGTATAAGGACAAGCAAACAACCTTGGTGACAAAGTGAGCCTCAAGAAAAACGATTTTGTTTGAAACCCCATTAGAAAACCTCCCTTGCCCTCTCTACTTGTTTTCTAAGATAAAATAAAGAGATGAGATTGGTGAGCTTTCAGGGTTGTTTGGGGACAGGAGTCAGTTTTATATTCCGGTGCAAACATTCCCTTCCTTAAAGGTCTCATCAGCCTTGAACAGGCAAATAGATGTAGCTAATGCATAGTGCCTCGATGTCCAGCCACATAATGTTCTTCACAAACCTTCACAAATTAATGTTTAAATCTTTCTTTTTTTTCTGAACATACCAAACACCTAGAACTGGGCTATTTAATGCTTAGTTTCTCATATGACTAAATAAAGCAATGTAACATACATCACTTAAAATAAGAATGAAATAATTAGTGTGCTTAAAGCAGCTTTTGCAATTAGCTAAAGCTGAATCTGCATTCACACAAAGTATATAATTAGAGATGAGCATGACATCAGTAAGTGAAACAATAATTCACTTATATGACGAGGTAAATGAGATGGTTCATTTGGTCATTGTGGTCACATACCTGGGTCACTGTGAGTCTCTTGTGACAGCGCTTTTAAGGATGTCAAATATTTTTGGAGCAACACTGCCCCCAGGTGGCAGCAGGTGTGTGCTACTACTCATCAAAGTCAAGTGTATAGAAAAAAAGAACACGTCCTGTCAGACCCCTTATGACCTTGGTATGAGGTACAAACCAGCAAATGTACTGACACATTGAGCAGTAACATAATACAGTTTATTGCATAATGAGACAAACTTCCTTTAAAACACTGCTAAAATGTGGGCACAAAATACATTGGTAGCAACGGATAACTATAAAAGTCATTTTTCAAATCAACAATAAAACATTGTCTAATGAAAAAGCTGGTTAAAATAAGATTTTTTTATATTGGCATAAAAAATTCTGTAGTGAACATACACTTGTTCTAACTCTTTGTTCCCAAAGTGTTTGTTGTATCTTATTTATGTTTGCACAGGGAGCAGCATGGAGGTCACCATCCTGCTCAGGGGCACCTGGTCCTTGAATGACCAGTCTTATGTAACGTTCCTTTACCTTTTTCGAAGGACTTCATGTTTGTTATAACCATGAATTAGAATGTAGTTGTAGGAAGTGAATGTTTGTGCTTAGTTGTCACAATATCTATTAATGTGGTTGATGCTTTATGGGTACAAGCAGTTGTGGACCACACCAGAAAATAATTTACTAATTTCATAAACCCTTAATTTACCAAATATACAATTGTGCTATTAAGTGTGCATACCCTGCCAAAAATTGTGAATTTTTGGCCATTTTCAGAGAAAAAAACTTTTTTTCATTCATAGTTAGTCGTTGGATAAAGCCATTTATTGACAAACAATTGTGTTTACTCTTTTTAATGACAACAGTAACTACCCAAATTACCCTGATCAAAAGTTTACAAACCCCAGTTCTTAAAACAGTGTATTGCCAGCTTTGACATCAGCTTGAAGTCTTTTGTGGTAGTTTCTCAGATGGTAAAGCTGCTCATTCTTCTTAATCTTGGCAAAAAGCCTCCAGTTTCTGCAAATTCTTGGGCTGTCTTGCATGAACTGCACATATAAGATAATGATATTGAGGTCAGGAGACTGAGATGGTCAGTCCAGAACCTTCACTTTATGCTGCTATATCCAATGACAGGTCGACTTGGCCTTGTGCTTTGGATCGTTGTCATGTTGGAACGTCCAAGTACGTCCCATGAACAGTGTCCGGGCTGATGAGTGCAAATTTTCCTCCAGTATTTTCTGATAACATGCTGCATTCATATTTTCCTGTGCCTTTGTAGCTCACACATCCCCAAAACATCAGCGATCCACCTCCATGTTTCACAGTAGGAATGGTCTTGATGACTCCTCTCCAAATGTAACATTTATGGTTATGGCTAAAAAGGTCAATTTTGGATTCATCACTCCAAATGACTTTGTTCCAGAAGTTTTGAACATAGTCTCTGTGCTGTTTGGCGTATTGTAAGCGAGATGCTTTGTTGCATTTACGTAGTAATGGCTTTCTCAACCATGCAGCCCATTTTTTTTCAAGTGCCTCCCTGAATAAAAAAAAAGTGCCAGCCACAACACTTTTTTCAGAGAGTCCTGTATTTCAGCTAAAGTTATTTGTGGGTTTTTTGTTGCATCTCAAACATTCTCTGAACAATGGCCATAAATTCACAAATTCTGCCAGGGTATGTAAACTTGTATATTGTATGATATGAACACAACTGTAAAAAGCTGTCTTAAAATGTCCCATGACAACAAGAGGCACTATATTTCTGTGGCCAGTGCAATCGGGCAAACTTATAAATATTTATGTGTGTTATTTCTCAGAAGAGAGAGGCTTTTTAACCACTTCCTGTTTATAAATCTGTCCGCAGTTCTTTTTTTCCCTCCGCATTTGATATTTATATCCCCAAGAAACATGTTTAAATGGCAGTCCTTGTGCACTTTTAAATAACTCTAACTGCACTTATCTGTGCTGCACTGACCAAACCGTACCATATCCATCACCATCCCATATTAGCTCCTCATATAATTGTGAAGGAAACGTTTAATTTTTGCCAGCAGATGGCTCTATTATTTTTTGGGGGTCAGACAAGGTAAAAGCTTTGATTATGTCTCAAGGGGTATAAGTAGTTTCTGTTAGTGTTATGTTATAAAATGCATTTTAAAAGCTTCACAAGGTAAAAAAAAAAAAAAAAAAGGAATGCCAAAAAAAAATAAAAGATATTTGAACGTGTTAATACCGTAGGGATAATCCTTGAGGAAGGGATACTTTAAGGTCAGTCTGAATTCATAATAAAAACCCCATGAGGAAAACCAATGTCAGCGAATTAAAGTCTTATTGAACACGTCACATCCGAAAATGTCAGTGGACGAAAGAAGCTGCCAGGGGAGTAAAAACACACACAAAATAATCAAATAACTCTATCCCTTCATACAGTGACCTGCCCTTTATAATGTGTCCGTTGGGCTATGAAGGAATGTGAGGGATGCTGCTGCTGCTGTGTCCACCTGATCCAGCTGTCCGCCCCGGGGGGAGGGTCCGTCTCCGCAGCCTCCACTTTGGGCTGCCATAACACGGCTCCGCTCAGGCAGATACAGAGGCATAGCGCGCAAAACACATCCTCTGAGATTTACCGGGAAACGTGAACCGTGGGGGGCACAAACTGACGCATTCCGGACTCACCGTTTGACAACTTGTCTTGTTTTTCTTTTTTTTCCCCCTTCCTTCTTTTCCACGACGCTAAAGCTACACCGGTATCTTGGGCTTAATGCTAGGCGAGGTCATCACTGTAGCACGGTAAGAGGCGTTCAATGCCGCACTCGCGTTTGTATCTTCTCCTTAAACAAATAGCTACTCCTCCATTTTTAGCTATACAACTAGCTTAATGTAAACCTTTATTTGTTGTCTCGCTTTTGTTTGCTTTCAAACGTTGCTTTCTATCCCATAAATGAAGCTGGTTACAGTGTCTTTCCTTCGCTGTCATTCCTTTACATAGTCAACAACATGTAGGCTACTGGTGTAAATATGGGTTAGTAGAGCACATCCTTACGCCCTTCGACCACCAATAAAGACCATGTGATGTCTCTTTTCGCCCTGGGTACTAATACAAGAGGGACTACCACAATGACGGGCTGTGTAGAGTGGATAAACGTGTATTTGAACATTTTAGTGCCAGGCATGTTCTCTGTGGGCGAAGAAATAAGGAGCGTTTGCTGCATCCAGCCTGGTCTAGACTAAAAACGCAAGGGGGCGAGGTACATGAAGTGCACGCAGGCCTGCCACTGTATAGTAGTAAACGTACACAGAGGATCTCGTGGTGAGGAGCATTGCTTGCGTTATAATACCTCTATTAGTCTATTAGTCAGCATGTAGCCAAAGGTAATCTTCATCTGTCTGCATATATATAAAAAAGCTAATTTCCTATCACTATCATCATCATCTCTATAATGATTAAATTAATGTTCATTTTAGAATTAGTTCCTCATTTGTGAACTAGTTTTAATATGGGATAACACAACCTACATTTAATCACACTGGGAATACACTAGGAGCTATATTAAGGCATTTTTTACAAGGATGAATCCCACAGCTTTGACTTTCCAATGGGAATAGGGCTCTTGAATTCATTAATGTTTGTCATTTGTATGCAGCCCCTCAATGGAAGTCACAGGCACAGCTAAAGACAACTTTATATGATGGGCATTTTATGAATTGCTTTTGCGCAAAGTGTGGCCCACATAAAACCACGCCAAGAAGTGTCAACGTGATTCACTTTATTGCTGCTTTTTCTGCGAGAGTCATATCATCATCATCATCATCATCGTTATCATCATCATTGATATTATCATCAGTTATGTTGTAGCAGGTACAGACATGTACTGACACACATGTAACTAGGCAAAAGAGTTTTAAGATGAGTAAGGAAGGGCCGTTTGTCAGGTGTCATCATTTTCTTATTATAACTAACTCACCTTATTTTTATGTAGTATATTTAATTGTCAGTAACTTACTAATACGTTTAGTTTATTATGCCATCTATATTCTTAAATAAACTTTATGTGGCAAAAAGAAACATAATACAACAAGGTCTAGCTCATTACGTTTAAGTCAAGTTGAGATTCATATTTGTCCCTAGATTCATCTACACAATGGCCCAGAAGTTTCATTTTCACTGTCTTCACATTTCTTGCAGAGGATTACTAGACTTGACCTCTCATATCCTTTGGAGGCAAACCCAATAATACATACCATAATACAACCATTTCAGTCAACATTTAATATGCTCTATTCAGAGCTGTTGTATTTTTTCATATGAACATTACTTTCCAATCACAGCCTTGGAGCTTACAACTCTCGGTATCTGGTATTGTAAATGAACTGCATGCAGCTCATCTCTGTAAAGACCTAGTTTTTGCGTTTTATATATAAAAACAGAGATTCATAATCTCAGAAATCCCTGGGGTTAAAGCCATCAGTGTTGGATTTATCTGTCAGGAAGGGTGCATGTGAATCACTAAAATTAGATGTCTTGAACTTTGTGAGTATGTGGGGTATGTGAGGAAAAGACAATTACAAAAAAGTTATCCTCCAAAAACGTGATTCTTTGCCAATTCTTTACTATGAGATGAAAGGAAATTTTAAGCGAGTTTGGCTACAGTACTCAGTGACGCCTGTTTTGGTATGAATTAATGATTGAACCACAGAGTGCTGGGTGATGACTGCACTTCCCATAAAGAATTAATGACCTGCATGTTTCCCCTTTTAGTCAATGGGCTGAGCCGCAGAAAGGAAGTGCTTGTGTCTGCAGTAATTATATGCCGGTCTTCTTCTACGTCTTTGGACTGTGCAGTATTCAAGGCTGGAAGAAGAACAATATGTTGTGTGAAAGGATAAGATGGTTTCATTAAAGCTCCCCAAGAGGATAAAGACAAGCAAAATACACTATGAATAACTTAGCATGGTTCATACATTTTTTATATCTATTATTTTAGTTGTTTCATCATTAGTGAAAGCGTATTACACTTCCAAAAGCCTAACCTAAAACCATGCGTGAAATTACTTGCTATAACATATTAGCAATTTAATTTATAATTCATACCTTTCACCATTTACTGTGTAACTAAACTTTCCTTTACCCACTCTACTAAATTTAACCTAAATCAGGCACAGTCTGTGGGGCCCCTCTTGGGAAATAAAAACTTCACATGATTATTTCAGCTCAATGATTCTGTGAGTCAACTCTTTGGCAGATTCTAGGACAAGATTTGTGTTTGAAGGCCAGTTCAAAGGTCACCTGAGTTTGGCAGTGACATTTTATTTTTTTTCTAATCTTGTTTTTAGCTTGATTTTTATGCCAGTGGATTATTTAAACACAAGAGTGAAACTGGAAGAAATAAGATAAAGATTCATCTTTATTTGCCCAAACAAAACATGGATTTTTCCTTGCTTTTGTAGATTAAACAATATAACAGTCACCCATTAGTCATCATATCACAAAATATAATTTCTGACTTATGTCCGGTATGTTTTGAACAGTGCATGCAAATGTCAGGATTACAATAGTGTTTCACGCTTCAATAAGGTTAGTCTGAAACACTCCTTTATTTATCATTCAACCCTAAAATGGAACAAAAGCTTAATGGTTGGTCTATGCAGCTTTTCAAATTAAAACAATAACCACTTTTCCTGCTGGCTACTCGCTTATACTGGCTAACAAGGTAGAGGTATAGAGGAAAGGAAAGTTTAAAACTTATAAATACTGCAAATGTATTCTCTTGTTCAGTCACAAAATTAGTTGCAAGTTTGCGTTCCTCCGACACAAAAATCAAGCAGAAAGCTGTAAACTTTGGTGTAATATGATATAATATGTTAGCTAGCTTTAAAAATGGTAAATAACACATTACGTTATGTAATTTCCTAGTTGTCCACGTATACTTTGTTGCAAACGAATAACTGTTTTATGGATGACAAAATTTCAGATTGTTTCAGAAGAGTGGTAAAAATCGAATTAAAACCTTCAGGGGAATGCATGTAAATATGTATCTGGCTTAAATAAATGTCCCTCATATTTCAGAAAGGAGAAAAAAATCAGGCAGGTAGTTGGGTGAATGTTGACCTCCACAAAGTATGGTTTGCAATTGAGAATTCCTCTGTGTAAACTTATTAAATGTGACTGAAAATCCAACATATAGTCTTTTTACTAAAATATCACAACAACTCATAACAGATGCGCAAAATAAAATATACAGTAGTTCTGAATAAAGCTACACAAGGACAATTTAATAAAAGGCACTTGCACATACCAAAAATCAACTTGCAATCTTTGGCTCATATTTACTGTATTAAATTTCTGCATGTTGTTTAGTTCTCCTGGGAAGGACAAATTGGACTTTTACTACTGTCATATATCCTTGTATTTGAGGTTATAATGAAACCACCTACAACAAACCTTTATGTGTTCAAATCCCCAGGCCTTACAGACTTTAGGAAACAGTGACTGCAAGTTTCCCTACCACGTTTATTTATTAATTTCCCGCCCGATAGAAAGCCATATCCAGCTGGGTTTACTGACTAATTCACCTCTTCTCCTCCGTGTGCTGCTCAGTGGCGTCGCAGTGGCCAAGAGTTAACAATATGGCTTTGTGTTTCACACCTGTGGGCTGAGGGAGAGTAGGAGTGCGTGGGCCCGGCGCAATGAAGTCGATAGAATAACACCACAGTGAAACCTTTGTGTAACCAGCGCAGATTAGAACTTAATCTAAGCAGTGCGTTTTAGTGGACAGACTCGTGGCTGTTTATACAGGAAGGCCACATAAACTACTCATATTAAACATTATTATATTAGGTGTTGATGCAAATTCAAAGTGACATTTATGAAGATTAGGTGCAAACACGTAAAAACAGACCCATGTGTAAAGCTGTTTGGAGAGCCAACATTAGAGGTTGGTTTAGTGGTAACTGTAAATAGTTGTGGAGATTGGTTTTATACAGTAGAGACCCATCGGAAAATGCACATAAACACTCTTTGCATAATACAGCAGTTCAATACAAGCACATACAAGCATGCAGTTATGATGAAATGCATAGTCATTCTCTGTGACTGTGCGCAGATGCAGACGCCCACTCACTCCACTTATCTTGTAGTGCTTTCAAGCAGTTCAAGGGAAGCCAAATTCAAACATTCAATATAATAAATTTGTATTAATTGTGTTGATTTCTCCTCCACTTTATCAATCAGACTCTTGCAGCACCCTATGACGCTTTGATACAGCCACGGCTACTAGAAACCAGGTCCCATCAACCCCTCCATGAACCACTGCTGTGACCTCGAAAAGGATGTGTTACTGCGGGTAGAATCCCCCAATAAGCCCCCCGACCAGGAAAGCCACTAGGATTACACGGCTGCTATGGACGGACAGGTCAACTGATACCACATCGCTCTGGCTTTGCTTGGAAGTGTAAGTCCCTGTATTAATCCTTCTGACCACACTCCGGGTCCATTGTGTTTCGAATCGATGTCGGGGAAATCAATTGTAACTGCATCCATTAATGGCGAGTAATTTAATATTTACAGTGTTTTGCAGTCCTAATTGGAATTCCAAACATTTCATGGATACTTTTGACCTTAACAAAGCGGGAAATACAAGATAATTCTATATTCCTCATATGTGATGTGTTTTTTATTTATTTTGTTACATGTAGCAGTGATTTACAAGACAGGGGAGCTTAATCTTGTTACCGGCTCTGTGTACCAAGGATGTCGCCCATTATGTCTGTTATCTCTGAAACAGAATCTCGACATTCATCTCCTACAGCTCCACTCCTCCTCCTCGTCTCATTTTGCCTCTCATCCCCGCTCCCCTCTCCACTGCCACTCTTTACTGACATGTGCTTGTGCTTCCGTTCCATCTTTCTCTTTGACACTTGGCAGCACAAGCACTGGCGCTTTCTGCTATTCTGTTTTTGCTTTATGCTTTGTTCTTTGTCTTCATGGAAAACCCGAAAGAAACCTTTTATCTTTCTGGTGTACAGCACATGTCATCTATTCTGTGCCTGAGTGGAGTTGTCTCTAAGGCTGCCTGACTGATTGGACACAGTTATCTTAAAGATATGGTTTTGTTGTTCTGAAATGCTAAAACTGAAATGACCTTTGTTTATTATGCTTGAATGACACTAAAAAATTTGCAACATTATTCTTGTCTCTAGTCCAGAAATGTAACTCCAGCAAACAGTATTCATTAACGTTCTCTGCACAATGTCACTGATGGACCGGCACTGAATAATTTATGAATGTTGCATATTTTAAATCAAGCATTATCACACTTTTAGTCAACTGGTGGCTGCTCAGTGAAGTATTTGGTAAAAAAAACAATACATCATCATCTCCCAGTTTTATATAGATATGTGAAGATAAGATGACAGAAATCAGAAACTTTAAAGAATGAAAAAGATAAAATTTTGCACACACTGTAAACCTATAAATAATTTTGTCACACTTTAATGGTAGTCAGAATTGTTATGAGAATACTAACTTATGTAAATTCTGCAGCAAATGACAACAAATGTGTAATTTAAATTTTGTTTGCTATACAGATCTTATATGCATTATAATATTGTGGTGATGATGATATTTATTGTGCTTTGGTGGGTCACATCAGCAGAACAACCTGAAATTCAATATGAAATTCAAAACTTTTTAGTTCATAACTAATGACAAATGCAGTCCCTTCATTTCTGTACAGTGCTGATAAAACTTTGCACAGCACACTTCCAACTGAACATTTGATTGAAGTTGTTTCCCACAGAGTTACAGGGGGCACAGTATTGCAGATGGTTACCTCATTTTAGTGGAGCTGGGGTCACGTCTGATCTGAACTAAGTAAAGCTGTACGTAGCTTTAACTGTACAAAGTCAGCAAGAAAGGGTCTTGTTCAAAAAGGGTTGTATTTTTACTTACATTAACATTATTGTGGAGCACATTATATTATGGTTGCATTATACGTCAAGAAAAATAATGAATGAACATATTTCTCCCAGTATGTATTACCATCTGCTTTCCGCTCAGAGGTTAGGCATGGATTTATGTTCATATGTTTACTGTGACCTTTGCATTCTGCAAATGTCGACATAGCTCAGCCATTAAAGGTGTAATGTCGCTTTTATTGTAAAATCAAAAGCTAATGGCAATGCACATTTATCAACATTAATGAAGATACATTTGTGTTATTCAATACAACTAATAGTCATCATTAATCACTAACCCCTCATCTCATCTGCTGCATAAGGGGTTGCAGCAGAGTCAATATGTTTCAAGACAATCAAAGGTTTCGTCACTTTGACCGCAGACACTGTCATCTTCAGCTGTCACTGCACAACTCAAATCCTAATTAATAATGAATAATGGGCATTAGTGCACATAATATTACCGTCACCCAGAAGGCTGTGAACCATTCTGGTTACTACAACTGGATCATGCATGAACAGGGTAATGCGCCTCTGCACTGCCAGCTCTAGTGAAGCAGCGTAATTGAATTCACTGAGCGCATTTGTGTCAAGCAGGTGCACGAGGTAGAAGTAATGTCCTGGTTGTTATTTAATGGTTATTCATTAGGATCACTGAAAAGTGATGATGCAATGAGGAGCGAGTGGAAGTGACACGACCATTCAAATGCCCTTAGCCTAAAAATGTGACTTTTCAACATCATTGAATAATAGATGAAGTGGTGAATGGGTTTTCTATACCCTCTACTGGACATCTGTCAGAACTACAGCATCCACTAATCTTTAGCATTTTTCTTTAAAAGTGCAGAAATACATTTGATCAAGTGTCCATTTATCTTTCGACATCTATCATTTATGTTCCTTTCCTTCTCAGAATGGCGTGGGGATGACAGATCTGCATGGCCTGAGCGCTGACCCACACGCGCAGTATGTCTTGCATCGTAGAGCAGTGTCAGTGCGACTTGCCCAGTGGGGTAGTGCGGGGGAACAGGTGCCGACTGTCATCTTGTTAACACTGGGGAGGAGGGAATTGGCTCCTCCAGCGCCGAGTGGCACATATGCAGCACACAGCCTTTGGCTCCCAGAACGTATGTGCTGGCACGGATACATGTGGAGTGAGAAGAGGCTGTGGGTATTAGGATGAGTGATTCTGTGGCTTTAAATGATGCATGGGGCAGTTTTCTTACAACATCTGTGTAGATAAACATACAACAGCTAGGGAGTTTCAAGAGAGCAATGTATCATTTCAAGTGTCTTGGCACAACAGTGCAAAAAATATTACCTTTATTATCTTGTGTGTGCATTCATATCCGAGCCCTGGGTGTATTAAAAACCAGAGCCCTTACCCTAATTTATTATCCCATAATACTTTATAAGTTTTGACGTAAATGTAGTTTTGAGTACATTGTTAAAGCTTTAATATGTAGCTGTTTTCTGCAAAAGCTTTGGAAGATGTATTCATATGAAACCCCCCAGGGTTATGTGCGGCAAGATTTTCACAAACATCACAAATTAGGCCCCTAGATGACCCATTTCCAGAAGAAATAAATTGACACAATGAATTATTCCATCCCATCTTGTGGCCTCCATAACAAGGAAAGGACCAAGAACAGAGGATAAATTAGGACACTCTCAACTGGCTTCTCTCGTTTGTGCCATCAAAGTCATTTACGGAAGCAAAGTCAATTTTTTTCTGTGATTTCTTACCCTCTTATTTGGAGAGAAGTGAGTGAAATAAAGAGAAATACAGAGTTTGGAGAAATTGCCTGCAGTGTTTTTAAGCTCATGCGATGTAAGGATAATGTATCAGGGTCAATTAAGGTCTGTTGTAGTGGGGGAATGCCTCTGTTCTTTTTTGGGAAGATACTCAAAGAGCTCTGTCCTGTGTGAATTACATATACCTTCCATCTGCTAATACTATGCTTAGAAAATAAAATGAGAATCTACTGTTTAAATATTGTAATATGATCTAGTGGCTTTTATGACAACATTAAAATAACCTTTGTACTTAAGTGACAACATTAACGTGCCTCTGCTAAAAAACAAACTGTAAGTCGATCAGTTTCCCTGTCACTAACCAGGGTGCTATATCAAAGACAATAGTGCAAAATGAGACAACTTCTTACACATACCACGTCGAGCTAAACCCCAGTTTCAAACCCCAGATCCTCGGGGGATATGGTTACTGTCACCTGTGGGATAATGCCTCTGTTGCCGGTTTGATGTGTGAATGTGTGAGCACTGATACGGTTTACATTTTGGGGTTCTTTCAAGTCAGCCTGACAGAACAAGACTGTGGGCAGATTTCCCACAAGGAGGTTCAGTGTTCAGCGGTGAGACACAAAGACATCACTCTCAAGCCTCTTCAAAGCTCGAGTCTCCATTCAGGATTTAGTGCGCGCTGCATGACTGCTTTCTATTTGATGTGGTTTGGCGCCTCCTTGTGGTGTCTGTGAAAGAATACACAACATAAACCACCAACCCTTTACTGTGACACACTTACAATTTTCTTGAAGGTGCTACATGCATTTACTCCTTTTGAATGAATCCTATTTATGAATTTGTTTGTGATTGTGGATCAAATATCTGACAACCATTAATCTAGTGTTTTATTTTGTTTAATTCACAGTGACCATGGTGTTGTTTCTGATTGCGATCTCTACAGCCTTGAATCATTCGACCCATGAGAATCAAACGACAGGTAAGTTTAAGATCAAATGTCAACTTGTTACTGTATGTCATGCCTAAAGTCCCAGCCCAGGGGCCAATCACAGTCTGATCATATCATGTGACAGATCATATCTTATCCAATGACTGGGCCACCCTCTACATAAATCTCTGACTTTAGACAGCTTTATGTGAAGCTTCAAGCTGCAATATCCAATAATCTACCACAAAACCAAAGTGAAGAGCTACTTTAAACTTCTAGTCGTGAGTTCAGCATTTGATCCGCAGTTATCTTTGTCTCATTGTTCACCATATAAATGCATAGTCAAAATGAATGTGCATTTTACTTTGCTTTTCCTTCTCTCTATATGTTTTGTCTATTTTGAGCTGTTTTGCTGTGTAAACACTAAAAAGACATTTCTTTCCTAGTTGGATTTTCCACTGCCATCGATTCAATGCTGACAACAAAGTACACAGCCAATAAGAGCGCACTTATTTGAACGGGGATAAGACTCACTTGTTCTTGCGAGTGACTGATCAAAGTCACTCGCAAATCTTAAAGTCTTGTTTTTTTTCACAGAACATTATTTTTACAATTTGCCATTAGTTGACTAAACAGTTTTCTACTGTTAAAATAAAAGAAAGAAGTGACACTATAAACGTTTAGTGTGGTGTGAGTGTTACACAAATTGTAAACTGTAAACTATTAATAAAACCAAACAAAATTGCTTTAAGTTCACAATAATCCACAGCCCTCAAAGATGGGACTTTGCAAGGTTTTAATTTCTAATTGTATTCTTTAATATTTCAGCCTCAACACAAAATTCATTTACCTAATAGAATTTAATACTATATTTATTAATATGACAGTGGTCATTGTTGTCCATGAGATTTAAACTGATACAAAACACCATGAGAGCAGATGCTTGTAAAAAGGCCTGTTTCTTTAATCAGGCCCTCTTAGACAAACGTTTAAACAACCTTAACTTAACTTGACATTATGTTAATATCTTTCTCTTCTCTTTAGAAAATCCCACCCATCAGGGCGCTCATGTGCTACCTTCGACGCTGATCATATCCCTGCTTCTCATCATTATTGTCCTGTTGACCATCTACTGCCTAAGGTAAAAAAGAACACACACTCCTACGATGTTGTTTTTAGCACTTCTCCTACTTTCTCTTTTCTCCCTCCTACCTTTTACCATATGTGTGTGTGTGGTTATGGGCCAGGACACTGGGTGGGGGTGGTTTGGAAACAGACGGTCAGCAGTGGCTTATGGGTAAACAGCTGCACCTCAAGTAAGACGGCAAACAAACAGTGAGGTCAGGTCAGGCCGACGACACTCATTGAGAGAGTGAGCGGCTTAGACCTTCTGTTCTTTACCGATGACAACATGAAGAGGACCAGCTTTGCCTCAATCACATGGTCCTTATTGGTTTTTGGGATTTGTGTGCTTGGTTTTACAGAGTACGGTTGGGATATTTGCCCTTTAATCACTCTCCTGCTCTCTGTAGGTTCAAAAACCACAGGAAGGCTCTGGTTACCTCTGTGGATAAAAAGATTCCAAATGGCTTTCTTGAGGAACAAGGTACTATTGTGCATTTACTCAGCATAAACCACCAGTGCATGAAAACGTAATGCCTGCTTTTAATTTTTATTTCCTTTTTATTTGATTTTGACATCTACATTCTTTATAGAGTTGGAAAGTTGTGAATGTTATGAAGTCCTGAGGTTCCAAGACAGCTGGAAAGCTTTCAGTAGACCCTTAGCTTTCTTAGCACACAGGGAGCCATATAAAGTTTCATTTTCAAGTTTAAAAAAATAAATAAATGGAATTCGAAGGTGAGACAGTTTGGTGGAGCCGCTATGTGTGCCATGTTTACGACTCCAGAAATCATTTCTGTCAGGAAATCTTAATGGCCAACATGCTGCATGTTTTTGCAGGTGCTATGAGGGTTTGTAATTTTGTCTTCAGGGAGACGTTAGCATTGTGACCGCCATATATTCATTTCACACACAGGAGAGCAGACAGTGGTCCTCCTCCCCAGGTCGCCCTCGCCTTCCAAGAGGTACTTCCCCATCCCTCTGGACTCGCTCGAGGAGGAATACCGGATACGCTCCGCCGACGACGGCAAGCTCTTTAGAGAAGAGTTCAATGTAGGTTTCTTTTTTCTTTTGTCCATGAGCTGCAGCACGGTCCACACAAGGCAGAATCTTTGTAACAAGTACAGAAAGAAGTCGTAAAATGTTATGTCAGTAGCCTGCCAGATATGAAAGTGTAAATCTCACGAGGGTTCTGTCTTTTTTTATAGTCGCTGCCGTGTTACTACCACCATGGGTCCTTTGAGGAGGCGAGCAGAGAGTACAACAGAGAGAAAAACAGATATCCAAACATTTTACCATGTGAGTGATTATCCCTGTTCCACAGCACATGATATTATTGTAACCTTTAAGGCTGGAAGTTTTATTGATCACTAAATCTAAGGGCAGGGGATGTGGGAAAAAAAACAGAGTGTTATTTACTGAAGTTTTCTTTCTTTGTGTCTTTCACAGATGACCATTCGAGAGTGGTGTTGAGTCATCTGGATGGGCACCTGTGTTCGGACTACATTAATGCATCCTACATAGATGTGGGTATTAGGATGAAGCTCATGTGGAGTTCTACGGTTATTCTGTTATTAATAAAACATTTTCTTTTTGGTGCAGGGTTATAAAGAGAAAAATAAATTTATTGCAGCTCAAGGTAACGTCAGCTTTAGCTTTTTAGTGGCTTGTCATATATAGTAAAATAGTTTTTGCTAAGTATGTTAATGTTTTTGTCTGTTTTCAGGGCCCAAACCTGAGACTTTGGCTGACTTTTGGAGGATGATTTGGGAGCAAAAAACAGCCACTATAGTAATGCTTACCAATCTGAAAGAAAGAAAAGAGGTTTGTCTACAAATTCTTGCCTTTAACAGCAATTTTATAATACTAATGAGCAAAAACCAGAGAAAGAATTAACCTATGCAATCTATAAGGCTACAATACACAATTACTCAAAGCCCTTTTGTAATCTCCTGACCCAAAGTCAAGAGTATAATTTATTTGACCCCTTTTCCCAGCTGAGAATCTATACAAAGTGTCACCCAGCAGATTACTTAGCATCACATTAAATTTTGCCTCAAAGGGATGATCAATTGAGAGCTTAACAGCAGGTTTGATATGGAAGAATAGAGGCATTGGGGATCAATGACAGAATAATTGTTGATAGATCCTAAGAGGCTTGATGATAATTAGTCCGAGAATCTAGTTAATGAGTTGAAACATCACCACAATGATGCTATTGACTGACAGAGGAGCACAAAGTCGCTTTGATTGCCTTTGAATTAGATGGTGGAGTATTCACATTTTGGCAGATACACATTCTTGTAGACAACACAAACACGTTATTAGACTCTAAAATATGATTTACAGTCGCAAGCATAAAACAGTATGTATGTGTTACATGTTGGATTTTTGTATACCCTGCAGGAAAAATGTTACCAGTACTGGCCGGAGAAAGGCTGCTGGATGTACGGGAGTATCAGAGTTGCAATGGAGGACATCACTGTACTAGTGGACTACACCATTAGAAAATTCTGTGTGCAATATGTAAGTAAAGTCTGTTGTTTTAGCCTTTCCATAAGCACACTCGCACAGTTCTGTGAGCTTATTAAACACATTTTTAATTAACACAGCATGAACAATTAATAGCTTCACGGTGTCACTAAAATTTACTTTAAGAGGAAGCAGATATTTATGCAATAAATATGATAGAATTGTAAAAAAAATTTACATAAATTATTTTGTTTAGTTTTAATTGTTATAAATATCCATTCATTTAACAGCCACTTTGTAATTAAAAATGAAACACAAACCTAGTGTGGAAAAGTAATGTCTCCTGTGGGGAAACTGGAACATTCTAGTAAACTGTAATAGGACGAGAAACATCATAAATAAAAAATGAAAAGCAGTATGGAATCACATTAAAGGACTCTAAACAGCCTGTATATAGAGCGCAGTATAAAAATTATCAATAGACGGTGTATTTATAATTCACAATTTACAAAAGTGCTCTGGATCTACATACTCTACTACAGTATCTGTTTTCAAGTCTTTTGCTTTTCATTTGAGTAACATATCTGTGGGCAAAGACACCACATTGAGAAATTCACTTTGTGTCCTCTGCGTTTGAAGCCCTGGTGCAGATATTCTGTCTGACTCTGAGCGAAGAGGGACTTTTCTGTTCAAGAGTAGGTGCTTCCTCATTCAGCTTTTAATGCAGTAAACTGTTCAGCTGGATGAATACACATCCAAGCAGAGATGCAAATACAAACACTGGATATTTAGGCCCAAAATGTTTTCGATTTTTGAAAAGACAATGTACAGGTCCCACAGACAGCTGTCTAAATGTATTTAGCAATTTACTATTATAAAGACAACACTTGAGCACACTTCATGTAGCCATTTGGTGATTAACAATCACTTCAATAAAATGCAACATGACAAGTTCAACTATATTTGTGAATTTCCCCACAGGTTGTAGTTTGATTTAACAGTTGATAGAAAAGCCACATCCCAGCACAAATCTGTCACACTGAACATTTTCCCAGCATGCCCACCTTCTGTGCACAGGTATATGATTGTGTGTTATTTCATCACAGCAGGGCAGTGATGGTCTGCGAGCTCCACGACTGGTCACTCAGCTCCACTTCACCAGCTGGCCAGACTTCGGGGTGCCATTCACACCCATCGGCATGTTAAAATTCCTCAAGAAGGTCAAGAGTGTCAATCCGTCTTATGCTGGGCCTATTGTTGTGCACTGCAGGTAAAATAAAGCAGTTTAACTTTGTATAAGAGGTGTTTTTAATCCGCTATAAATAAAGACTTTTTTAGTTTAAATGAGATTTGAAAGCCTCTTTTGATATGGTTTGGTGGTACACACACACATATATATATATATATTCAGAATTAGATCCTTGTGATCAGCATGTTTATAATCTATAGCACTGATATAAATGTCCATTTGTTCCTCTGTTAGCATTGTTACTCTGAAGCTGCCGACAGTCCCTATCCTCAAGCAACAAGTGCTTGAGGATAGGGACTGTTGTTCTTGAAAGGGGCCCACCGAAGAAGCTTCAACACCCCGCGGTGGAATCCCAGCTCTGTGTTCCCAAAGGCACAGTCAGCTCAAATGACCCTTGTAAATCTAATAGAAGCCTTTCATGGCAGCAGAGGTGAAGCACTTTTACACATGCTCAGAGCTGTCCACAGCTTAAGGTTGAAGAAGGTTGGCCTCTCTATTAAGAAGGAAGAGAATCAAATGTAAATTGTTTATTCTATTGCGTGCACCAAAGACAAAATACATTTCCTAGGTTGAAGTGCTCCTACATGTTTTTCTGTAGCCTCTCTGTGATAGTTCTTACATGAGGACCTTGTGCATTCTGTCTGTTTCCACAGTGCTGGAGTTGGGAGGACCGGGACGTTTATTGTCATTGACAGCATGATCGACATGATGCACATGGAACAGAGGGTGGATGTGTTCAGCTTTGTGAGCAGAATACGAAAGCAGCGCTGTCAACTCATCCAGACAGATGTAAGTTTTGACCCGGTCTGACCTGCTGCACCTCGGACTGACAGCTCAACTCGACTCCTCTGCTCGAGTCGTGGCGTAAACAAGCCGAAAAACAATCGTGGATATGATGCTAAAATAGTGAGAAATGCTTTGATTTGATAGACTAAGGCAACTTCTCTCTTTTTTTTCCTCCTTCCTCACTGTCTTCCTCCTCAGATGCAGTACTCCTTCATCTACCAGGCTCTGCTGGAGTACTACCTGTACGGAGACACCGAGCTGGATGTGTGCTCTCTGGAGGGCCATCTGCAGAGGCTTCACAACACCAGGGCTCCACACGACAGGCTGGGCCTAGAGGAGGAGTTCAGGGTACGAAATATGAAACAAGAAATTTGCTCTCAAATATTTCAGTCAGTAATGAATCGTCCCCATAACCCTACACCCTGCATTGGTATATTTTCTTGGAAAACATGCCCTGAGTGCTGCTCTTGGCAGTAAATAACTATTCTTTATATCCGGTAAAACTTTAACTTAAAGCCATTTGCAACATAAAATTTACAGAATCAACTTTTTTTAAGTGAATTTTCTTATTTACATTTTCCCCTGTGCCTCCTCTTATCTTGTTCAAAAACAAGAAATGTTTACTCATTGTCCAGCTTCATGTCAAACTGAAATATTGGCATCCCTAGCTCTAACTCATTTATTTGCATTTACTCGCTTAGAAACTTTTCCGATCCTTTTTGATCATGTCAGTTGGCTCGCAATCTTCTTCTATATTCACCCATTAGAAGCTGACCAATGTACGCATAATGAAGGAGAACATGAGAACCGGCAACCTTCCTGCCAACATGAAGAAGAACCGTGTGCTTCAGATCATCCCGTGTAAGGAGTACTCCACCACTCAGACCGGTTTCATTATACATCACATCCAAGCAACATCAAAGCCCCGCTCCGTGTGTGATTTTCTGGTTGCCATACATAGATTTCCAGCTAGTCGATCCATGTCTGTGTGATCAATGACATTTAAACAGAGCTTGTATTTTGACTTTAAAGTTGCGAGTAAAGTGGAAAAAGAAAGCAACTTTTTACAGCGCAACCTGATATGAGAGCTGGCGGGTGCTGCCTCAGTAACACAGCTAAAGTTTGAACATTCATTTTATTAGGAATCACTCGTGGAAAGTTTTTTACCCCCTTCTTTTTTTTTTTCTTTTCCAGATGATTTCAACCGAGTAATACTCTCAGTAAAAAGAGGACAGGAGTTCACCGACTACATCAATGCCTCCTTTATTGATGTAAGCACTGCCTCACGACCCAGTGTATAGATTTCCCATAGAAGTATAAATAAAGCTCATTGTTTCCTTCACAAACAATGCAAAATATGATGTTTGCCGCGCTCTCAAGTTGTTGTTTACATGGTTGCTCTGCCCTCCAGGGCTACAGGCAGAAGGACTATTTTATCGCGACCCAGGGCCCCCTGTCTCACACAGTGGAGGACTTCTGGAGGATGGTGTGGGAGTGGAGGTGTCATTCAATCGTTATGCTCACCGAACTCAAGGAGCGAGAGCAGGTAAGGTACAGTACACCATGGTGCTCTTGTAAAAAGAACTTGCTGAAAATCGGAACCATTTTATTGTTATTTTATGGTTTCAGCATTCTCCGCATGTTAACTTTTAATTATTTGTGGAACATGCTGGATTCATGGAAACTGAAATGGGGTAATAATCAGTCAAAATGGAGCCTGATTGCTTTTCCATTTGACTTTTGTTAAACAAGGAAAAGTGTTTCCAGTATTGGCCATCAGAGGGCAGTATGGCATTTGGAGATTACACTGTGGAGCTGACTGCAGATACACTTTGTGACACATTCTCCCTTAAAGACTTGGTGGTCACATACAAAATGGTGCGTATGACTTTCTAGTTAATAAAGAGCATATAAATAAAGTGAATAAAACAATGAGCTAATTCTTCCTGTTTCTCTCTTGCTCTTATAATTGATTAAGATATTGACACTTGACAGTTTTATGACAGTGATGTTTAACTACATGGATATAACTGTCTAAAATCTCCGTCATGCCAGGAGAAGCAGTCCCAACATGTTCGACACTTTCACTTCCATGGATGGCCTGAGATCGGAATACCAGCAGAAGGAAGAGGAATGATTGACATTATTGCTGCTGTGCAGAGGCAGCAGCAGCAGTCTGGAAACCATCCCATAATTGTGCACTGCAGGTGAGGAACTTCATTTTAACAATTCGGCAGCAGCTAAGTATGAAAAAAAATCTGTGTTAAATATATATCCTACATATTCAGTCTAAATAGGCACTAAAACAGAACTAATATTCCCTGATATCATTACTAATCCTGAATAATATTCGAAGGGATTACAATTTTATCTATCTATTTCTGTTTCCTACAATGTCTGTAACAATAAATTGGACATTTTGCCACAGTAGGCCCGGTGTTCTCTGCCTAAACCACTTATGTGATCCCTTATAAAGACTTAGCAGTGAGAGCTTTGATCAGAACCTAGCTTCAGGTGAAGTGATTCTAAAGCAGCATGTCCCTGTGGGATTGATCCAATCCACTGATTCACAGTCAATTAAAACCTCTCAAAGTGAAATCTCCTCTGACTCCCACTATGATTAATCTGATAAGATGAGCTAACGACAGGAAATGGTGTCATCACTCTCTTCTATTCCTTCATCACCACTTGTCTAAGAGGGCTTTTTAAAGCTTTTTCTCTTCCTCTTGGGAATGGGGCTAACCCGTTGCAATCCCCAACGTCTCTCTACACTTCTATTCCAAATTGTATATTGCCTGCATTCACTCCCCATCTGTCTCTCTCTTTTCCACTTTGCCATCATTGTAAACATTGACTCAGTCTCAAATTGAGCCACCAAACTGATTAGTGTTAGCATTTGGATTAGTCTCTCTTTAAGTGAGGATAATTATTAAGGCTATTACACTAAGGTCACCTTTTCGCTGATAAACTTTTCCATTCGAATAAAAAAAAAAGTGCTACTAAGATTACAAATAAAGTTGCACTGTTGTTCAAAATGAAAACGATAGTAACAAAAATTCTCTTGTTGTAATTTTAAACCATCTTCATACGTTCTTCTCTTACTTCTCCACTGCACAAGTGTCCATAGTGCCTTGTCAATTGCAATTCTGGAACAACTCTGAAAGTTTTCCCAAGTCCTTCCAGTGGGCATTATGGGATGTGTTTGTGATGTGTTTGCTTAGGGTTTTGTCCTTGGTTTTGCAGTGCCGGTGCAGGTCGGACTGGTACCTTTATTGCCCTCAGTAACATTCTTGAGCGAGTGAAAGCTGAAGGACTCCTCGATGTTTTTCAGACAGTCAAAAGTTTACGGATGCAGAGGCCACACATGGTTCAGACTGTGGTAGGTGCAACATATTATCATGTCAACTGAGTATAGATTGTGATTTCCTCATGCTAATCAATTGATATTCTCTGTGGTTCTTCCAGGAACAGTATGACTTCTGCTACAGAGTGGTGCAGGATTTTGTTGACATTTTTTCAGACTACGCCAATTTTAAATAATATCTGTTGATACTGTTCAATGTACCAATTTTTAATTATGCAATTTTTCTGAATGTTTTTTTGTAAAGGAAGCTCTTTTTACACCCGACTGCCAATATGCCCTGTGTTGTAATATACTGTAATATATTTGAAAATGTGTGCCACTGGAAATGTAGGCCGTACACTGTAAATTACAGCAGTTGTAACTGTTTATTTGCTGTAATGGGTTGGTTGGAATAATATATTTAAAATGGTAGTCTATGTTGCATAATTGCAGCGTTATAGGTAAATCCATTAAATATAATAACATGATCTCTCTTTGTGTAAATTATAAAGTAATATGGTATTATATAATTTTATTTAAATGAAACACTTCTAATATTACAGTATGATTATGATTCTTTGGAATGACCACAATGCCTTTGGTTTACAATACTTCTGCTCTGAAACACATTATTCCATTAGACACACTGCAAATGACCTCACTTCTGTCTATGAATAACTTAACAGCCACTGCCTGTTGCAATTTTATTCAACTTCACCAAGTTTCCTTTTTGCCTTTGGCAATATTACTTACCAGTTTGGTGCCTGATGCTGCAAACTGAAAGTGGGAAAAAACAGGCAGAAATTAATTCATATGTGAAGGCAGAAGTATCAGTGAAATTAAGGTTTTGCAGTAAGGAACTTTTGTATACATTATTTTAAACACACAATCCTGTCTGTGACTGCAGTGCCATGTTGATTAGAAAGACAGTTCTAATCATTGAAACTTGTCACCAAGTGACATTTTTACAAGTGAAGGAGGTAATGTGTATGTTTATATTTATTATAGGCAGTTAAAGTAAACATGTTTAAAAATGATTGTTTGTTTTCTGCATTGCATTTTATTTGCATCATAATAAAACAAGATATAGGCTAATGGAGTTTTAGTTTTAGCAAGTAATTGAAAAAAAAAAATAAAATAAAATATTTCCTGGTAGAAAATAAAATTTTGAAGAAATGTTTTATAAGAAAATAATGTTTAGGGTTGTGTTATGAGACATACCCAAAAATATTCTATATAACTATGTAGTAACTAAGTTAAACTTTTTCTGCAATGTAAACAATGGCCTATATATTATTTACAAGGCTTTGACTTGCATTCTTTTTAATAACATTAAACTTAAAGGACTTTTTAGAATTTTCATTATTTGTTTATGTTGGCTGATTTTCGCACCAAAGTAACAATTAAATACATGAATTAGTTGCTTAAAGTAAAAACATCTAATTATCATGGTGAGGCCTCTGAGCTAATGTTTGATGCATCACAATCATCCTCTTCCACTTGTTTCTTCTCTTTGGCTGTGTATGGATCTGAACTGCTATTTGTTGCTAAAAACCGAGTCAAATAAATTATAGATGGACAGAAATGTCAAATTACATCTTGTTGTCCCTTTATGTGCCTCTTTAAGGACGCGTTCAATAGCCTACACACACAGATGTATTTTATATTTAATGCTGTTTGAACACCCACGGTGATGTCAGCATATCTGAGCACTTAGGCAGCCCCATTAGTTGTATTTTGTGTCCCATTAGTCGGTGAATGTGTCACACCTGCAGAGAGGGGATTATAATCCCGACAGCTGCCTCTTACAACACCTATAAAACCCCCTCTGGCTAATGCGCGACATGCTAACAAGGCAAACACAGAGGTGAGTGACTCCTGCTTCTTCAGTGGTCATTAAGTTGGAATTACCCTCTTTGTTAAATACTATTGTTTAGAAAATGTTTGTGATTTAATAAGATGTAGTCTATGAGCCGTAAATGGGGAGGCAGTGACTTTAGAGCGTTCATTATAAGTTTTGTGTCCCTCCGCAGAGCTAATGGAGGCTAGTAACAGCAGCAGAGTGATGGTGCAGGTGTTGTTGTTGGCGTTGGTGCTTCAGGTCACTCTGTCCCAGCACTGGTCCTACGGCTGGTTACCGGGCGGGAAGAGAAGCGTGGGAGAGCTGGAGGCAACCATACGAGTAAGTATTTTAATCGTTAACATTTTTTTTTTTTGGTTATGTAGGAATGTTGGAAATAAAAGTAAAACTTGCTCGCTGTCTTGAGTGAATAAAGCGGCGTCAAAATGGGCGTTCGTTCTATTCGGAGGCCTTCTAATTTAATAATGGCTCCTGGAAATGTCCATTTTATTGTACTTAGATGATGGGTACAGGAGGTGTGGCGTCTCTTCCTGACGAGACAAGTGCCCAAACCCTGGAGAGGCTCAGACCATACAATGTAGTAAGTGCTTGTTATACATAATTTATGACCAGTGTCTACTTCAATTGTACAATATTAATGTGGGCTATAGCTGCGTGTGCCACTGTGTTCCAAAGCAGTTTGTGACAATATACAAACTGCCCAATGACTGCTTTTATCTGTTTCTTTTTGCATGATTGAATATGTGCATGTGTAATTGTGCCGGTTTGGATGCCCGTGGATGCATTCTGTCCCTTCTTATTTAGCTGCTTGCTTCACTGTGTGTTAAATTAAATATTTAAAGATGTGGATCAAACTGCTAACTTAATTTTAATCTCTTTAGATTAATGACGAGTCCAGTCATTTCAACCGAAAGAAAAGGTTTCCCTTTGAATAAAAAGAGCACAAAACTAACAGACTCTGATATGACGGAAGTAAAAAAAAATGCAGAAAACTGACTTCATATATTTATGTATTTATCACAGAGATGTCGATGTTTATGTATGTTACATTGATATCTGTGTTATATTGTAATAAAGTTTTCAAATCAGATTTTTTTAAATTTGCTTCTTATGGGAAGAGTGCTGCCTTTTCCTTCCAGTCAGTCCAACCATAATGATATAATAAAATATTAATAGTATAAAATGCCCTTTTAAAAGCCTTTGAAAAGATTCAATTGTCTTTATAAAGCAGCCACGACCGACAAGCATGACAAACTTGTGACACAACAATCTTAGCATGACAACAGCTGGTGATTAAGCCAATTTATTAGAAATCAATGAGTTAATTAAATTTGCTTCACTTTTGGTAATTCCATTTTCCTCCACAGCAGTCAAGTGCAAATGCCATGTGGAAAATGACACCATCTGATCTCGAACTGCTCGTATACCTGACTCCTGATTAGCCCCGGTATAAACAATTAAAACAATTGAAATGTTTTAGCTACATACAAAGTCCACAACAGCAGCTTTACTCTAATTTTGGATATCCGCACTCATCCAAAACAAAACCCGGCAACAAAACTGCATAACTTTTTTTTACCCCCCCCTCTCCATGCAGGAAATTGGTGTTCATTATAAAAATTGGAATTTCATATCAGGAAAGGAAAGGAATCAGCAGGGGGCATATGTTTTAAAGAGAACTCATTTTCTGGCAAAGCCCCACAGACGGAGCACCATACTAATCGCCTGGTGCATAAGGGGCCAGGATTCATGAACTGTGCTGACACCGGGGAGGCCGCGCATTGTTAGAGCCTGGTTGTAATGCACACCACTGAACCCAAAACCCGCTAGCACCACTGGGAAAAGGTGAACATTATAAAAGCACATAGAATTAAAGAAAAAATTAAAACCACATTCCGTTGCACTTCCAGAACAATGCTCGTTCATTTTCACATCGTTGGTTTAATATTCATGGTTGTGATTTGCATAACTCAGTCGTTTCCTTTGATGGCGAGAGACTTTCTGAAAAGTACCATATACATTCTTTGACAAAGTTATTGAAAGGAATGTTGTCCGGGGCTCCTCTCCTCTCTCTAAAATCCACCATAGACCTTATTGTATTGAGTTTATCCTTACCTTTCAGCAATTTCGCAACATCCTCATAAAAGATAATTATGCTTCTATATTATTTTCTGAAATATGGTTTTAATTCAATTTGAGAATAATTAATGTTTACCGATAACGCATAAAAACCCATAAATTCCCTTTTAAAAAATCCCAAAGCACTTGCTGCGAAACTCAACTTTCTCTTTCCCAGTGTCCTCATCAAGGACCTGCCTAATTGCACGTATATCAGGACAACAAAACCTGCTGGTATCTATGTTTCCAAATTTGATTTAACCTCACTTTCTCCTTCCCAGACCCCCTGGTGGATATTCACTTTGTTTACCTCAAATTAAACTTCATATTGTTTACAGCCTCCTGGTCCCTGAACATTTTATAGCATTTTAGAATTATTTCTTTATTTATTTTTTGTAATGATTGTAGAGTTGGGATTCATTTGAATGTTTCCCTCATCTGCATGAAAATTATATAATTAACTTTTGATTAACCAGCTCAGTTGAGTTGGTTCCCCCATGCACACTGGTGAATAGTACCCACCGCATTTTAATGACTGTTTTCCAATTGAGTGGCGACCTTTTCATCAAAGAGCCACAACTGGGGCTAAACAACAGTAGAAAAATAATCACGGTGAAGACAATAGTAGGGGCCGACAGGCTACGATGTCACCCTTAAATATAACAACGCACATGAAAGCATCCGTGTGCGCGTCGCAGCTGTGGAGCCAAGCCAAGCGCTTATGTTTCTGGATCCCCCATTGTTAAAGCTGTGGAGGTCACATCCATTGGCATATAGAGAGGGAAAGGACAGGAAGCCCAGAATGGCCCATTGTTACGTGTCCTTGCTCTAAGGGAATTCCATTATGAAGGGCAATACATTTTTGATACTTTGATTTTTGTGCCATTCATTTGCTTAAAAAACAGAACATATTTGGATAATGACTTC
The DNA here is from genome assembly GCA_024349245.1 of Neodontobutis hainanensis. Classification (NCBI taxonomy): domain Eukaryota; kingdom Metazoa; phylum Chordata; class Actinopteri; order Gobiiformes; family Odontobutidae; genus Neodontobutis; species Neodontobutis hainanensis. The sequence goes on along the minus strand of JALDNG010000016.1, from coordinate 2,457,719 downwards.
AGAAAAAAGGGAAGTCTCAAAGCAGTGGCGTCCAAGGCTACGGCACTGCGTTAACACACCTGCCAATCAAGAGCATCCAAGCAGATGTGCATCCTCATTCAGCCCACCTTCAAAATAAGCATTCCATCATATGCATGATATAGTTTTCATTTCATCAACATTACGCTGGCTACACCATGTGTGCGTTTCCAGTGGGTCATAGGAAACTTTTATTGAAGCGCAGTATATAATAAAGTCATTTTCCAGGTGCTTGTTGTGGCTCTTATTATGAACAGAATGATAATTTCCCCTAGAGGAATGAGGCACTGCATATCAATTGAAGTTTAGTGTGGGTCTTACTATGTTCCCGCAGGCTATAGTAGAAGGCAAAGTCATCTTCAGAGAGAGTCTAAATGTCAGGGAGGTCTTCAAACCCTTTTTTCCCAAGCCTTAGTGAAAAGGCTCTTTGGAAGTACAATGTCTTGGAACTGATATTTGGTGGAGGTGATGGGAGACGGAGACTTAATGTAAAGCATTTGACATGGAAATTAATTGGCCGATAAATAACCGAGACAGAGTAAAGAGAGCAGAAGAAATGGGAAATGACTGCTCTTACTGTGGGGAAGTAAAGCATTGGTTCACGTCGCTCTACTGTTGTGCCATGTCCCCATGTGGCCACATGGTGACACTCTTGAGCTGTGTGATTTGTGTGTGAGTTTGGCCGTCAACCCTTCAGCAATTCCATCAGTTAAGTTGCAGAAACTGTATTAGTGTAAATCTTAGAAAATCTTACATCAATCAAATCTAACTCTGCAAAGATGCAAATTTTGTAAGAATTTTACCAATAAATTTTGTGTTCATTGTAATATTGTTCATGCACTTTGTGACACAGTGGAAGACATCCAGATATCACACGATAAAAGTAAAAATCCCAAGGAACGCAAGAAATGACTTTACTAAAGTGTTCCATTACAACACTAATTATTTTTTTTTGTATTTATCCCGCAGTGAAGTTGAGGTCTATCCTATATGGTAGCATGTACAGTAGAAGAACGAATTGGCCTTCCCTTCTCCTTTTTGGCTGGCAGGGAACCTTCCTGTTGTGATCCGACTTCTCTCCTTTGATCAAAGAACAGTGTTAAAGCACTGGGAGAAGGAGAAGGTATGAAATATGAATGAATACAGCTGTGTTTTGATGGATATGTCTCAAAGTATCCCAGTAAGAGACTGCTAAAGGCCAGGAAATCTGTTTGTGTTGTGGAAATAGGCTCTTCCTCGCGTTTTTCTTCAACCAGCTTCATCTTGGGTAGCTTTTCACTTCATATTTTAGAGATCCTTTGTTAGGCTAGAGATCAACCCCTATCTATGCATTTGTAGGAAAACGGTTCTAAGAGGGCCTAGTTCATAATATATATCATTAATGACACCATTTCCTTTGTTTGGTCTTGAAACCACCTTCTGAACAAAACAGTGCCAGCTTTGAGGGGACGGATATTTATTATTTTTCTAGGCTAGGCCCAAAGTTCTCACAGATGGAATCAGATCTTATATGTGAGGTGATAGAGGCTTTGTCACTAGTTATGTCTGTGATTCCATTTCCTTTGCTACAAGCCCATTGGGGAGCTGTGACTCATTTTGAAGTTGGAAGTTGATACTGTGGTGTAAAACTAATGTTCCCATCTGAATTAAGAAACTATCAGAGAATTTTTTTGTTGAGTTAGAAGAAACCGTCTCTCGTATTACGCTGACTTTAATAAACAAAGATATTAAAAGGATACGCTCATATAAACACAGTTATTAGGATAGGTTTAAAAGGGCTGTAGATCTCTTTTATATGGCAGCGCAGTCGCTCTGTCTCATTAAGAGTAATTTAAAGGCTCTCTTTTGTCATTTAGGACTGTATTAAAAACAGGATGGCCTTTTTGGACCTGTAGCAGGACAGTCACTGAAACTTTGTGCTCGGGCTTTATTAGCCTCACTAATAGCTGGGTCCCCCAAAATGCAAGGGTCCGCCCCTCTGCTGGGAGTTAGGGCTCAGATCCTGTCAGAGAGGGGTCGCGCTAACCAACTGTAATCTTTAGGGTACTCCACTCCTGCCGACCTACATCTAACACCGGTTCCTTCCTCCCTCGCTTACCCCCGACCGCTATCCTATCCCTCCCCAATCTGCTCTAGCCATCCCACCTAAGTTATGCCACCCTCGGCTCTCCATCCCTCCCACGTCTTACCGCCCTCGTGCCATGGTTCCCCCCGCCCCCACCTCAACCCTTGCTTTTTTTAAAACCACTGACGTCCGGCTGGCCACAGCGAGGAGTGCGCCTGATCCCACACTAATGGCAATTAGCAATGTACGCCAAGCTGTGGAGAAGACTGGATCCCTGTCCACGTTTCAACCCCGGATCACGAGTCTCCAGCACGACTTCAAGGCGAAGCGTGCAATTAGCTACAATAATGATAATGTGTTGTATGGGAACAAAGAGAGGGTAAAACAGACCACTGGTGTGAGGGAGAGTGGGGTGCTAATAGTAGGGGGGTTATTTGAATGCCCTGGTGCAGATAGGAGACCAAATCAAACTGATTATCAAACGTATGATGAATTACATTTTTCCTCTAATTATCCTCGCCTTTTATGTGTAAACCAACTGAGTGAATTTTGCATTCTAGACATCTATGGTCAGTGGTCTTTTGGCGTCACACTGGGGTTACAGCTTTTATTTCCTCCATGAAACATACAAGGAGTTACTCATGGAGCTACACTTTTTTTTCTGTCGACTTAATTAAATACTTTCAGAGAATATTTGGCAGTGGTACAACAACGGGAAAAAACAGAGAAGTATGTGGTTTGATGGTTGACTATCACAGATGTGTTGATGCCGAGTCAAAACATGCTGGAAACAAACCACAATACCCAGACCACAAATAACAGCGTTTCAACTCAATGTTGTGCACAGATACAGTCGGGAAGCAGACTCGCATGCCTTGGTTGTTGGAACACAAAGTGCAGCGCCTGTTCTCTCCGCTGTGAGCAGAGACCATTCCTACAGTCTTACATCCAGAGGTTTATAGAGGATATTTTGCTGGGTGTTGTGCAAAACGAACCGTGTCCCCAGAGCAGCAGCAACTTCACCTTGGCGGAGTAATGCTGTGATATTCTGTTTATTCTTCACTCACTTCATTTTACTCAGAGGAAATCCTCTGGAGATGGCTTATCTTGGAGCTGGAACAGGTGCACTCTAATTTACTCCTATTGCTTGGGGAGCCCAGGGGCCCCTGTAGAGAAGAAAGTAGCGATGTAGCACACTCCACTGTAAAGCACAAACAGCCAGAGAAAGAGCATTTAATCGAAAGTGAAGAAAACTGTGAGCTTTGAGCGAAGCCATATCATTTGGATGCAGAAAATCTCTCTTTTTTTTTCTCGAGGAAAAGACCCGTCATTTGATTTAACTTTCATTTGTTCGACACTGTTTACTTTGCTTGAAACTGTCATGCTACACTTGGCAAAGCACCAGATGATGCCTGGGACCTGTTGTATTACCCCTGCATAATTCTACATTTCCTCGCCAATCATTCGTCTAATCCAGCCCACATTTAAACCAAAAAATGCTTCATGTGCACTTTGATATGTCCCACTTAGGTTAAAGTGTACATAAATGCTTGCACAATGGTCTATTTGTTTTGGTAATGCTGCACATTTTCAGCCAGGGAAAAAAAGTTGGTTTCATCTTTCACCCTCATCCCTGCACTCTCTGCAAAACAGCTAAGCTTTCAACTTTGAATTTACTCTCCAATTCCTTTTCTTTAGAGAACTATGGGTTTGAAGAGTGGAGCTGGTATGTTATTTGTTCGGTATATTATAAGTCTGAATTCAGTCAGTATTTTTGTTTTGTGTTGTTCGTCTCTTGGGAATTATGCAATCAAAGCAGATGCCTCAAGCAGTCTAGAAAGCGCCCCTTGTGAATAAGAGAAAATCTTGTACACAGCATTTTTTGTATGTGTGTATGAGGAAGGGGGGCATGACAACAAAGCAAATATATAGCATTGTTCTCTGTATAATATTACCTGCATGCTGCACCTTTTAAAGACAATGTAAGTGCCTCACCTGTATCCATTTTTTAAAATGTTACATCAGTCGATTCTATTCAAATTGTACATGGCTGGAAAAGAGCTAACTATGTGCAGCACTTTGACTGATGCAATAGAGGTTCAACCGTCATTGCTCTGGATTTCTATTATAGTGAAAAGCATAGTGTTGCTGGTAGATATTTACAGTGTTGAAACCAACATCTCTCACTCTGCAAAAACAAACAAACCAAGAGACAAAGGCTTTGGAGAAGGAAAGACGAAAGCGGCAGGCTACAAGGACAACAAGAGAAATATCATATACACTTTTAATGAGTGTGCCTGCCCCGAGCTTCTGTTTTTAATCACCTTTCCATGTGACATAATTTGCTGCAAGATTGTATATGCTTGAGGGACTTTCAGTTCTTGTCAACTCAAGAGCATTTGAAGCAATCAATACCTGTCTATCCTGTGGCACACTCATAGTTGGCCATTAGGAAAGAGCTGCTTAAAGTAAGCTCAGCCAATACCATTAGCCCTAGCCTAAGGGCAGTTCCATGCCTTAGTCAGGGTAGGCACCTGCCCCCATCACCCCCACCTCACCCCCTTAACCCCCCTGCACCCCTCCCCCCACCATTAAGAACCTCCCCTGAGACATCATTTGGACACATCGGCCAAAGAGCACTTCTTTATTCCCTCTCTTTTCTTTGCCTGGCTCCAACAAAAATCAATACATCTCCCCTTTTTCTTATTTTCACAATTTTGCCTCAATATTATTCTCTACTCTGCCAGAAACCAACGGACTATTCTGTTTTTCTTTTTTTCTCTTTTTTGCCTTTTCATCTACAATTTCCTGTGACTAATGTCTTGGCGACTCGCACTTCGCGGGGCAAAAATTGTGAAATAATTAAATTATCTTGTCAGGGGTGTATCAAACAGGGGGTCCCGCTGTGAGTGCAAATATGTAAAAAAAACTGTTGGGTCACTGTGCATTAAGCTGATGGTTTTAATTTAGCTTTCTGCCTTTAGTATTTCTCATTTTCCAGTTACACTGCAAACTCAGCAAATTGTTATGCTTTGCTTGATGTTCTTGTTCTTCTCATTTGTTTCTGACACTCAATGAGGAAGACATCAGTGCTCAGATATGTCCAGCATAATGAGAGGTACATCTCTGTGTTAGTGTTTTTCTGCAGTGGTCATGTCATAATACTAAACCCTGGAGATTGTTGCCGTGTATACAATCAGCCCACAACTGCTTCTAATTTTACCACAAGGTATGAAGTTTGAGAACAAGTCCTAATATAACCTATTTTGAAGGACTCTAGTCAGTCACTCACTGCCCTCACTGCTCTCTATTTCCTACAGTGAAAGTGGGGTGCTGCCCTAAATCTTGGCCAGTGCTGTTTACGATAATAACTCTGAAGAGTGATAGCCGGTTCCGCAGCACTGGCGATTTCTGTGGCCGCCTATATCGATCGGGGGTCCTAATGAGCAGCAGCAGAGCTGTGGCTAATGGTGTTGTGTCTGGTGTCTGTGGTAAACGCCCACGTTGAGATTATCATTCCCAGGGGGGGCCGAGAAAGGTTTTGCCAGCCCAAGCCCTCAGGGTGCGAGCGACACACTTCAGGGGTCAAGGTAAACTATCAAATGAACAGCCAGGCCTTCCCCACGCTGTTCTGAGGACTACACTGGACTGCACTGCATCAAAAAGGCTTCAAAAGTGAACACAATGTAAATAAGAAACATATTTTGATGTGTATTCAAGACCTCACCAAACTGTTGCAAGCACACTTTGTTACTTCACTTCTTTGTCTAATTCCTCTGCAGTAGTTGTAAAAAGCTATTACTAGAGCTTTCATTGAGACTTCACCAAACTGCCTAACTGTTATTAAGAGACCTCGATGAGACCTGGCTTGACAGACTGATAATGGCTTATTTGACTTCAGAGATTGCCCTGGCACAAACACTCTAGCCCCCTTCACATACCCATGGCAGTCATTGTCCTTCGCAATGTGCAGCCATTCTGGTGGTCTTGAGTGACATCCAACAAGTTCAGCACAAACCCATCGTAAGTACACACCAGACACTACATTCTATCTTGAAAAAAAAAAAAATAGAACATTTGCATTGTAATGATGGGAGCTGTTGCTCACTCCATGAAGCTGGCAATGAAATGAAAATGTACACTTGTGGGAAGTAGAACTCATAAAGAAACTTAAGCAATTAAGTTGATAAAACAACCATGAAAATGCATCTTTACTACTATGTCTACCTCTTCAATTCAGCAGACAGTGCCTCTGTGGATTATCATTGATGGTATTCAGCTCGGAGGATGCGTCAAGCATTACTATGGCACATTCTAATGAAGTCGACCCAACCCACAGCGCCTCTCGGAGTCATGCCCTGTTTGGAGTCACACTTCCATGTCCTGGCAAATGCTGAGCATGTAAAACAGAACTGTCAATTATTCAACATGAACAGGAGGATGTATGGAGTGACATGGGGGGTGGACAGGGGCCGACTAAGCCTCGGGCAGATAGGGGGTACCACTTTGATGTGAGTGTGTGGGCCTGCAGAGTTGAGCAAGGTGCACTGGGTAATCTCCTTCGATTCTTTCCTTTCCACTCCCAGTGCTCAACCACTCCTCATTCTTTATATCCTGCCTGGTTTTCCCCTTCTCTTCATTGTAGCACATACATAAACATAATTGTAGCATGCACTGCTTGCACAGTGGCCTACACACAGTGACATGAAAGTGGATTCTTTTGTCCATTAACAAAACAAGAGCAGGCAGCAGTTGTTAAAGATAATAAAGTTGTGAACGGTTGATTTTGGCGAAATAGCGTTGTTGCAGTGTCACAGGAACAGCATTACTCATTTATACAATGAATACCAAAAGTTCCCCTCTCCAGAGTCTCCTCTCGTAGTCATACAATAGCAAGCTTAATTACATTAAGTTCTGTGAAGAGGGAAGTTAATGGATGACATTTTGCTACACCATGAGTGCTCCTTCCAATAACAATAGAAACCCAAATAAGACCTAATTAATATGCATAGCAGAGCCAATGAACTTAATTGTCAAGTTGCTTTTATCAACCTGTCAAAGGATTGACAATTAAAACAGCCTCCGTTAAAACTTTAATGAGAAGCAAGTAGGAGAGAGGGATGATGAGGGAACAAAAAGATGCAAGCTTCATCCGTCATGAAAGACACTACAAGACAACTACCCATTATTATTTCCTATCAGGATAAAACTATGCAAATCATATTATGCCTTTTTAAATAATGAGTCAATGAGTTATATTTAATTTATTACCTATACTCTTAGAATGAATATTTAACACTGTTTTTAAGCTGATGAATTCATTAGATAATTTGTTAATGCACTTAACTTACTGTAGAATTTTTTTATTACATTTTTTTTCTTGGATCGTCCTTCACTTGTTGTCCTAAAATCCTGAAAGGGTGTCTCAGATTTTGAGTTCAACAAGTAAACTTTCCGAAGTCTTATGTCAAGAGGAAGAGAGTGTGCAGGGCTGAGGTCTGTAGCAAGACCTGGGTGGAGTGAACGGCAGCGCTTTGACTGGAGTTTCTGTCTCCACATTGACACCAGCATGTCTATGTTCCAGAGGGGACTCAAAAGTGCTGACTCACTCCCAGTGCGCTGGTTGTTGTTCTCCCTTACAGATGTGACCGTTAATAGGCCTGCATCCATAATCATTAGTGTGTCTCAGTGCACAGGTACCCGATGGGCCCCGTGCGTCTGCCATTTGGTCTCGGTTCACTGTGCTTGCCTGCAGATGTGAGCGAGACACACACCTGCTCGGGGGCTCTCAAACAGACCGCCGCCATCCGTCACAGCTCACGCTACACTCGCTCTGTCGGAACAAGGCCTTGGTTCCGGTCCAACGGCCCTCAGACTGTAGGTCAGCGGCCGTCTCTCGTGATGAACCCGCCCTACCATGAATCATATCCTCTCATCCCTGTGTACCCTCTCCACTCCATTCAGCCCCAACCCACATCGCCCCTGTTCATGCTCGGCGCTTCCCTCAAACAACCACTCAAGCGCACTGAGCCCCTTCAGGTGAGCCAGGTAAAGACAGCACCTTAAAGAGAGACACAAACTAATGATCATGTTCTCCCACATCATGCACTCTCTCTGTCAATAAGCCCCACGGCACTGGGCAAAAAAATGAAAAAAAGGGGAGGCATAAAAAAAACTTCCGTGTGGGTCTTTCACGGGCATCAGGCCATGCTTCACACTACATTTGTTGATGTGCGCATGCATGTGCACGTCTCATGCCAGCCCGCCTCCCATCAAGTCCTAATGAGGCCAGCTGGCTCTGTGCTCGGACCAAACCAAACTGGAAAGACGGCACCGTCCTGGCTGTCTCTGCCTTGTACACCCCCTCCCTGCCTAACACCCACCCCCTTTCCTCCAGATATCTTGGAGAACCACGGACGGCTGAGCACACACGGCATATTTGGAAATGGCCAGTGTGTTTGTTAAAATCCACTATGTCTCCCAGATCCCTTGGCCGGGGCCTGAATTAGAAAGTCCAGGGCTGCAGCCTTAGACCTGCCTCCCCAGTTGCTTACTTCTACTACAGTGTTTTCTGCAGCTACAACAGCAGTGGTGATGTTGAGGTCTGCTGTTGAACAGCGGAAAGGAGGAGATATACCCTGAGGCACAGTCAAGGGAATATTGTTTCTGACTATGGAAAAAGAAATACAGCCAGTGTTACATACATCTACAGTAACTACAATAAAAACGCACATAAAACACATCTTAGGCAATATGTCATCTTTAAAACAATTTAAAAAGCACATCTGGCTCCATATTTCCAGTGTGGTGTGCCATGCTGTGTTTTACTTTCTTTAAACATTTATTATCTGCAAGATAATTTCTTATTAGTTTGCTGCAGTTAATTTCACTGCAGACTAATTAGAGCCATTCCACGTTATTAACAAGAATTATTGGTGATAAGGGCCAAACAGGTCTGTCAAGAGACTTGTATTGTCCAGGCTGTTATTTGGCTACAGTTATGTCCGTGTGGGTGAGTAATTCCTCCCGCCTGCAATGTTTCCTTGACAACTAATAATATAGCTTCTCTTAGTATCACAAGAAAACCTGTGAAACATTTTATATGCAAGCTGAGAGCACATGCATATGTATGCATAATCACACATCCAGAGAGTGTTTGTCCTTACACATTTGTAATGTGCACAAACAGGCAGTACGTGTACATCAACATGCATGTGTACACAAATGCAGATAAACAATCCACAGACACATGTTGGTCCAATCAGAAGGCAGAGCTCACGCTATATTCTGGAGACACAGCAGACTTCATGTGAGTTTTTTGCCCAGGAAGAGAGACTGGACCAGGGGGAACACCTTAACAGGTAGCCCTGGGGTGCTCACCAGAGTTCGGGCAGCCAGGGGGGAAGAGAGGCTCTGGGAAGGCGTACCACCACTATCCTCTCTGTCCACTGATTATGAAGCAGGTCCCAGACGGGTGCCTTTAGGAACCCCCCAGGCTACTTACAGCCTCCCTCTCCTCTGTTACAGGATCTGTCGCTGGGGGATTCGACTGAAGTGTGAAGAGGGGTGTATGTGGGAGACGTGCAGAGAATTCTAAATAGGTGCGTGTCAGTTTCATTTGTTGTCTGTCCCTGTTAAGTTTTGTCTTGGTTACAAATTCAATGACTAAAGGTGTGCGTTACCCATAAAAAGTGATTTCTGATCACTCCGATTTGACTTGTGTATTCCCCAGACTTCTCAGCTGGGCTAACTTGTTAAAACAGTGTAACCATGACTCAAACCCAAAAAGAGCTGCTTTGTATGTGCTTCAAGATCTGAGAGGAAAGGGTCTCAACACTTGGGCTCAACTATAACCCTGTCTCGAGTTATGATGATGGCCCAAGTTTGCAAAAGCCCTCTGGCTTCAACTATCTCTGACATGATGTGCGCATGCTAGTGTGTGTGTGTTTGTGTGTAAAACTCCTATCAAAGTCCAAAAAAGAAAGAAAAAAATCATAACTAATGAGCCCATTTAGCGCCCAGCACCTGACTTTGGCCCATGATCTCCGGGAGACATTAGAGGCAATTTGCCATCGACTTCAGGGCTCGTGTCCCAAACGTTATCAATGAGCTTGTCAGGTAGAGACCTAACCTCCCTTTGTTTCCTCCTGCACCCCCCTCTCCACTGTGGTCCCCCAGCCTGCTCCCTGGGCCCCTGAAGAGGAACCAGCGGCATGATGTCACACACCTGTTTGGCTGGAGGCTGCGGCCCGGCGATGCTTACAGCCGTGGGTGTCACGTTGGCACCCCTCGCTCCCCCCTTGTCGCTGCCTGCTACGCCCCGTGGATGTGTCAAAATGGCAGATGATGGTTGGGGTGTGTGCAGCTGCTTGGGAAGAGGAGTGCCAAGGGCGCTCATTTCCTGCGGTGAGTTTTAATTTGCTCTACTCGCATCTTCTAAAGAACCCCCTCCAACCCACGCACATACACACATTCATCTGCTCCTATAAACACCCATCTTACCTCAGTGAAGATACACATACAATCCTGCGCCACCCAAGGGGCAGGAACCCCACATGCCCGAATAGAGGTGAGTGCACAGGGAGACAGGATGGTGCCAGACTTGAGTTTTTGGAAGCTTACTTTTCTAGCAACTTGAATGAAACTCCAAACAGAATCTGTGCTCAAACGATCTAAGTGGTGCATGTACAAATCACTTCTCAGAAGCGTTCAGCTGGGTAAAAAGAGACGAGTCACAAACCCTGCTGATAGAAAAGGCGGCTAGCATCACTCTGGAAAGCGAGGGGTCTATGTCTCTTGACATCTGCTATGCAGTTGTCACTGGTAACTTAAATCCCCATTGATCAGACAGCTAGAGTGAATTTGTGTTGCTGTTTTTTCCTAACTCCCACTTTGCGAACAAACCCATTTTCACACGGGGCACACGTATATACCTGACAGTTACACCCAAACAAGACTTGCTGTTTACTCGAGAACAAACACATAGACGCCAACCAGCAAATCTATTCTCAATACACACATCACCCCAGACGTAAAGAGATTCAATTTTCGCCTACCGGGAGTGTTTCCATTTTTTTACGCAACAATTTTTTTCTTTCTCTCCTGTGTCAAGACAGCTGCCTTTGATGTTAGCATCTAATATACGGGGCTAAAAAACTATAGTTTGCTGTGAGCTGACAGATAAAACAGTGCAAGACGCCATTACCCTGCAAAGCGGAATAATGAGGAGACCTGAACGCACAGAAGACAGGAGCCCAGTTGAATTACCGTGGTCTCTCATCCAAGGTGGGAGCTTTTTGACAGCTTTCCAGGCAGCACAACACATTACCATACTGACGCTGCTCTGTAGTGCCAAAGAAAAGCTTTGATGAAAACATAACTGGGAAACTGGGAAATCTTTATATGTGATGTGTGTGTTTGGGTGCGTTACGTTAAATGTGTGTGTGTTTATGTGCATCCATACATGTTACATTGTTATAGGTGTGTGTTAAGCCCTAAAAGTGTGTGTGAAACAACAAAGAGAAGACAACAATGGGAAACCAAGCAGTGTCAAGCTGCAACTTTATGTTCTCTAATTACTAAGTGGATACTGTTCTTGAGAGTGCTTCTATTGGCTGCAATACAAGGGCTTATTTTTTGATTTATATTCATGTTGATGATTCTTGAATTATCAAAGTGTCAAACCCAACTGACAATATGTCTAAAAGAAATTTTTCAAGTGGAGAGTAGCGCTGCCAAATTTACACTGCCATTTCATTAATGTGGTTTGCTAGTTAGTTATCCATATTCTAACAGAGTAGGCTTGATGTTAGATCTTTGGCAAGGACACCCTGTACTGAGTTTTGGCACGGTACTGTGCCGCAGTATGCTGCTGACTCTGGGTCTTAACGACAGGCTAAACGAAGCGGGCGTTACGGCCCCCTGGATAGGTCATTACTCGTCCGTGGCCAAGAGCTAAACTGGAGCAGGGCTTTTTAAAGAGGGGAGCAGGTGTGTTTCACCATAGGGGCTGGAGCCGGCCCAAGACCAAACAGCCTTAACGGTCTTTATCTCCTTCATAATGAGGCCACGCTCTCCACACACCCGAACTCTGCCCACATGGGCTAATGCTGAAGGTATGGAGACCCAACCCTCCCCCCGGTTAAATGGTGACACTTTCAAAATGACCCGTGCCCCGAGCAGTGGAAGAACAGTGGCATGTCATGAATGTCTATAGACAGGATCCGTTAAGGTCTGCAAAATTCAGAGTGACAGTTTTACTAAAGTAAATATTCTAAACTGAATTCTCTAAAATGTGTATATGTGTTGACCTTTTTTTTTATTTAAATAACAGTGTGAGGTGTGTGTGTGTGTGTGTGCGTGTGTGTGTGTGTGTGTGTGTGTGTGTGTGTGTGTGTGTGTGTGTGTGTGTGTGTGTGTGTGTGTGTGTGTGTGTGTGTGTGTGTGAGAGATTGGCACTGTGAGTGCGTCTGAGTGCTATTGTCCCTCTCCTCTTTCACCTGTCTGAGTAGGTTCTCTGCTATGGTCCCTGTGCTCCCCACAGTCTTCTCAGCCCTGTCAGCCAAGTTGAACTTGATCAACATCAAACAGCATAGCATTCAAAAGTATTAGTGTTCTCTGTTGATGGGCCCTCTTGCTATCACAAATCAGTCCCAGAGCTACTTCATTATTTATCTCTAATTCATCAGTGTTGTCTCCTCGCACTCGGGCAGTAATGCACACACATAAAGTGGATGTGAACACACTCAGAGGACACATAGTGCAATGCCACTAAATCTCTGCTCGGATTTAAAAACACAGCTTTTTCTGTAGAAAGAAGAAGAGGAATGGACCAGATCAGATGCTGACAGGGACTCTCGAGCAGAAGTGAGGTTTAGACCCAAGAAAAGTGGCGCTAATAGACTCTCATTCAAAAAGAGAAAAAAATTAAATATAAAATCTTTATTTGATAATTGTGTAACTTTAGTGCACTACTGGGTGTTAGCATCACTAGCTACACAGACTATAACACCCTTAGGTTATGTGTCTCCTCTTCTGTGTCCATTAAGTCAAGACAAAAATAAAATGTGCTGCCATTATTCTAAAACACCAGCATTCATCCTAAAATATAAATGGAAAAGTACATGTGAAGGTTTAATTTGCCCACTTGGGCAACTTGTCGTTTCACTGACTCAACCTATCATGAGTTTATATAGATGACTTCACAGTTCCTCAGTTCACATGTTCTACTACTGTCTATGGATATCATTAGAGTTTTATTAGGACATATTAAAAAAATCACTTTTAAACATTACCCCATTCTAAGGTCAGCACAATATCACCAAGGACTGATTATGCTCATGTTTGTACTTTTAAAATGCTGATTATTGCAGCGTACCCAACAGACCCAGTGTTTTTCTCCAAGCATTCTAGGGAAGTGAGTCCGAAAAGTAGCCCCCGTGGTGCCAGCGACCTCTGACCTAGCGTGGGCGATCCCACCAGATGTGGAGTGTGTGCTGGGACAGTGGCGAGGGGCAGCTCGGTCTCATGCGGGGAGGCCCTGTCTCCCCAAACTGCCACAGAGAGCATGGCCAGAGGGGTTCTGTCAGCACCGTTATCAATCATAGTCCCTGCCGCTCTCCACTCCTCTCCGTTCTCTCACTCTCTTTCACACCGTTTCCTTTTCACGCCGTCTCTCACTTTTCCCCATTCTCTTTCTGCAGCTTTTGTTTTTCTATCACTTTTCGTCTTTGCTCTTGCAGATATCTTCTTTTCCACTTAGGCTCACGGCTTTCTTTTGCAGATGCTTACTGTACGCCACTGTTGCTTCCTCCCCCCTCCCCTTTTTTCAACATACACACTTTAACCTTCCTAGTGTGACTTCTCTGCTTTCCCCCATTCTCTAATCTGCTTCACCCCCTGCTTTCACTCAGTCTTAGCACATACTTTTACTCTAGTTTTACTTGTCCTTTAAATCGACAAAGCAGATGCTCCAGAAGGACGCCACGGTTGTTCAAATCCAAAAGGAATACATAGAGCGTGATTTATCATGCCCAGGGAATCTGATTAAAGAGAAGCGGAAATAGACAAGTGGACAGGAGAGCAAATAAAAAAGGGAAAGAATTTACCATCAGCAAAATATATATATATTTATATATATATACATTCCAAAAGATGAAAATTCTTTTTTAACTTGGAATACTTGTGCGGTGTAACGGGAGATGGAGGCCGGGGTCATGACGGCTCTGAGAAATAGATGCCAGTTGTCCCTGCCATCCGGCGTGAGGTGTTCACTGACACATGGCACTTTGAAGGCCCCGGTCCCTCCTCCGATCTTTTACATCTGCAATCAGGGCAAATGGGTTACAGCCAGCACAACACACAACAACTAAATAAACAACATACCTGGGGTGGATCCCTTCCAATTCCGGACTGCCAGTCTGGCTTTGGTGCATTTTTAAAACATCACTAGGTAATTGAACTCGAGCGCTCACACTGACACATTTGCATGGTGTAAAAGGGGGGTGTGGGGGGCTGGTGTAAGCAATGGAGCAGCTGGTACGCACCAGTACGGCTCCGGCTCAACCAGTCCTTCTGACTTCATATGTAGCACTTAATTGGTTCCCAAGGCAAGAATGAAATATTTAGCTCGCACGTCCTTTAAAATGCGATTGATTTTGATCTGACAGCTGTGCCTGTCCCGCGTGAGGGAGTGAGAGAGAGAGAGGGAGAGCTGTCTGGGCTCGTTGCCTGAGAATAGCGCGACAACACCCACTCAGGCGCGCACAAACACCAGTATAAGGCCACTGAATGTAAAGGATCACTCATAGATGCCATATGCTTTCAACTAAAGCCTCCTTTTAAAGCCCCCTATTTAACCTCCTACGTACAACAAGCTTTGCAGTTTGGACACTCATGAGTCAAAGCTGGTTTCATCTCCTTCAAAGTGGTGTATAATATGGACTCTTCACTCATCACAACTCAAACTTATATCATTTAAAGGCAATATTCTTTATTACATCCCTAATAATCTTTTTTATTCCAGATCAAGAGGCCTTTTGGTTAAAACTGTTTCTAGTTTTTTTTTGCATATTATGTTTCAAGAAATTCTGAGACAAGGGCCTAATTTAATTAATGGTGCATTATATTTTAGAGGGAAAGTCTAATTCCTCTATTTTAAATTTCACCTACTGCCCCTCTAAAATGTCGTATTTGAAATGTGCCCTTTCAAGTAATTTTAATAAACTTCTTGTCAGCTCATAAAATGCATTGTAATCTAGGTGCATTTTCGAGGTAATGATCTTTCCAGTGTCAGCCAGATATCCAATCAAATTGGATTAATGTCGCTAATTATACGACAGAAGTGAGCAGCACAAGGCAATAGTGTGGTCACGCCATAACATGATAGAAATGCATTAAATACAAAAAAGCTGCAAGAGATCCATGGCTGGGATCCTCCCCCCTGTCAAATTGACTAAGCTGCAAATTACATACAAACGGATATATCCTTTATATAACAGCAGTGATTTTCTCCACTTTATCCTACCTGTCAAGTTCAGAACATCACAGGCTAATTCTTTATTAAGTGAAAGGGCATCGGGGACCAGATGATCCAATTTAAGTACATTGGGCAGAATAGAAGACTAATTAAAACCCATATTTTTACATTATTAATTTTGGAACTTCACTTTTAATGAATGTGAAATGACAGGCCTTCCATTTATACACACATACTCTTTGGGCTGCTCAGCAAGGGAATAAGAGTTACGCGTACACTGCAGGGAAGAATTTTTAAGCATTCGTGGCAGAGTTAATATCAGAGTTGAAACAAAGGTGTGTGTACAGCCAACTTTTGCGTCACAAACAAAGCCTCTTAATTGAGCGTATAGTTTTAAAGTGTGGGCTTTATTTGGGGCTGCTGTGAGGCTCGAGACAAAAAGTAATCAGGACGTCTGTAGCCAGGGGTGCAACCTTGTCATTTAGCCCTCATTCTTGCTTTCAGTACCTGCAGAAAGAAATGAGAGAGAGAGAGAGAGAAAAAGGAGAGAAATGCTGTGGCGGCCCCATTTCCAGTCACCTCTGGTTGAAGCTGCTTGGCTTTTTTAGCAACGTCACACTTAATTGTCCATCATGCCCTCTAATCAGACCATTAAGAACATGACCCGGTTTTAGTGCTAACTTTAATTATCTTAGTGTATAGCAGCGATTCTGAGGTCCCTCCAAAAATAAGCACCATGCACAAATGTAAAAAGCACTAGCACTATTGTTTAAAAAATACATAAGCATTTGAAAAATTGGGAACATGAGTCCAGTGATCATCCTCAGAAACGGATGCTTCTGTTGGCTTCCCGTTCCCAAAAGGCCAATGGATCTTCACATCCACAAATAGGTAGAGTCATAGGCCAGCCAGTTTGTAAAATTGAGTCAAATAAACAGAACAGTGATATTTAATGTCATTTTTCTTTTTTTTTTCACACTAACTGACCCCTACATGGAAAACGATCTTTTTTTTTTTTCCTCCGGTTTCAGGAAACTCTTGGAAGGCAAAAGCAACATCCTGAGTTGGTGAGGAGACAGGAGAGGTGCTGACATGCCGACAGGCAGGGGATCCTGGGAAAAGCCACAGACAGGAAGAGGCTGACTGACTTTGACCCCCGAGGTCAAGGCTGGGGGCTCGGCAACTGAAAGATGTTTCCAAGCCACACTCAGACTATCACAGAGTTCTACAGGAAATGGCTCAGAAATACTGTACGCTGTGAAATGTGGGAGATCTTTTTTATTGCTTGTGCTTTTGTTTTGCTCTCTGTGACATAAAATGCATTTTGGCCCTGAGCTATATTTGACTTATTTGTTTGAGGGTTACTGTATGTAATTGAGCTGAACTCAGGCCCAGGCCTTATCTCTATCATGTAAAAATACTAAATCTTTTTCAGTGTGTAGCTGTGCCATGACTATAGAATTATAGATCAGGGGAAATGTGGGGATTTGTGTGACAGAATTTAGAGCAGGACAAAAAGCACAGTGTTACTCCGCTGCTCCAATTTCTGACATATGTTTTGAATCGAGAGAAGTTTCTCGACTTTTTTTTTTAGGCTTTGAGTCTCCAAAGGCCCTTTACAGTTAAACCAAATTGGGTGAGAGGAGATTGTCCTTTCCTCAGTCTTGCAGAAGGACCCATAAATCAAGGCATCCATCTTTTGTCACACTTCTGTCTCTGCAGCTTTTGGCTCAGGCCCACCACGTTCCAACTTGGAGTTTTTACGGCACAAATGTATCCATCAAGCCCACAGAGTGGTCACCAGCCGGCAAGCCGCATCAGCGATCGATGGGTGCGATGTACCCTCCCTCTCGGCCTGTGCGCAGCTCTCTCTGCGTGGGAAGGGGTAAGAGGAACCTCATTTTAGCTGGTTTTAGCCTCGGGCCACTACTGTGATTTTACCCCATGCTCCTGGCCTGACGTCATTAAAGATGCATGATGATGGATACCATGAAGTCAACCTCTCCGAAGGGGTTTTTGAGGTGAAAAAAAAAAATGGCTTGCTTGTTTTTCAGATCACACTAAGAATAAATCAAGACTGTTTAAATGTAGAGGTTGCAGCTGGATGCATGTGACTAATCTTTCAATGCACATCAGAAGAAAGAAGAGTCAGGTGTTTTATGGTGAGGAGACATTTTTTGACCAGTTGGTGGTGCTCCTGTCACAGTAAATTCACAAACCTGCTCAGTGCGATTCACAGAAATACATGGCTGGTTGTTACCAACTTGGACTGAAAGAAAAGAAGACAATGATGCAAATTTAGATCTTATATCAAGACATGCAAGAGATATTGTGTCTTTTTCTCCTCTTTTTCAATAGAAACTTGTATTTGCAGTTGCTAATTTTAGCTTCTTTCACTCCCACTTTTCATAATGTGATCAGCATCTTTCCCTCCCACATCATGTACATGTTTATAAAGATGACGTTGGATATTCATGAGGCCCCGCTACACCACATTCTGAAATATCAAGCAAAAGTGAATTCATATTCAAATTCATTTTAGGTTATTTTAATTTCTGGATTTTAGTACAATATTACAAAGTTAGAAATGGAAAAATGAAAAAAATACAACATGTGGCTTTGAATTCACTTCTTGAGGTTTGTGAGTATCTCAGCTCAAAGCAAAAAATGTGGCGGACTGTTCGGAGTGTGCGTTCAATGTGAAGAATCTGTGTGTTTCCAAAGGGAATGACAGGCGAGACATTTGACAGCTGTGCTCCTCAGGTTCAAAGGTCATGTCAAGTCCTGGATGAGCCCAAGGTAAAATGCTTCACAGGGCCCGTACCGGTCAATGGGTATCACTTGCCTCAATAGCAAACAGGGGTTGTGCACAGTAATGGGACCTCAGTCATGTGTCAGCGCTCAGAAGAAAAGTTAAATACCACCAGGGCCACATTTATAGCCTCCCAAAACAAAAGGGGAAAGTAGAGCGAGTGAACTTTTAAACTCTTCAATTTAAAGCTTAAAGGTGTCATATGCATGGTGAGGTCTCTTGGCGACAACCATTATCAGTCAACAGTCTTCCTACCACCTTCCCTTCCTCTACTTCCACCCTCACTCCATGTTCGAGCTCTAAATGCACTTCTCCAGCACGCGCCTTTAACCGGCAGTGCGTCCGTGCCGTCCCTGCTGGGGGAGTACAATCCAGCCCTCACTGGAAGACCCTGAAATAAGGCCTTTATCAGCCAACCCCACACAGTATCAAGGGGCCCCCATGCTCCTCCAGCAGCCTCTGATGTGAAGGAGAGATGGACAGAGCTCTGTGGTCCTCTGGTCGAGCACCAGAACAGGATTCAGCCCATTGTACCATTCAAATTAAGCAGGCATCAAAAGGGAAGAGGAAGCTGTTGTTGATGTATTGTCTTGTGTTATTTTAACCGGCTTAACTCAAGCCTCTTCATGGTGGAGTGTTGTGGCGCTGGATGCCGATGATGATAAGTGGTGGATTCTGTGTTAAGACTGCTAAGCTGCTGTGCTGGCTGAACAACGCTCCGGTTTCCATTGGCTGTCGTGGCTGATTTTTTTGGCTGTGGTTGAACCATTTCAATAGGTTACCATGGATTTATCCAGTGGAAAGCGCTGACTTGGCTGTCCATGTGCAGCCTCTTCATGTCACCAGAGGGACAACTGTTTATTTCATAATGCTGACTTTTTTTTTGCGAGGAGATTTGATGAAAAATTTAAGTTGGACACAACAAGCAAACAAAAACTTTGAGTTTGAAAACAGAACCCTTTCCAATCTTTGAACTATATTTATTGCACATTTTGTTTACACCGGGATTTCCCAGACTTATTTCATAGCATCTATAATAAAAAGTGAACCGGGGCAGGACTATATTTTTGCAAACCTGTATGTTCACACTTAAATAAACCCAATACTTTGAAGCCAGTTTGACCTAATCTTTTAATACCTTGGTGAGGCTGTTATTTTATTAAATGTGCAAAGACTATGACACACACATGCTTCAGGATTTTTAAAATAACGGAAATGTTTTGGCAGTTGTTTGGAATTTTTAAAAAACTGAAATAAAGTCAACATCTTCTCCCCCTGAGGCCTGACCCACTGTTTAGGAAACACTGGTTTATACGTCTGAAAAAATGAGCTGCAGTTGTGTTTATTTGTTTGTACTCTGTCTGAATATTTAATTTGTACTCAACAAATACTCTCCTTAAACATTATCTTTCACAATAACATACCATTAGAGCAAAGTCTTTTATCTTTTTTTATATTTATTTTAACAAATGCCTTTGATCTTGTTTGATGTAATTACAATCTGTAAAACCTTTAAAATCTGTTATCTTTACTTTATTATTATTTACACTGTTGTAATAACATCCGGAAAATCTTTGATCTTTCGACCATATTTGTTTTATTAAGGTTGTAAAAGTTAAAGTAATGACATTTATTTATTTATTTATTTATTTAACAAAATGCAAACAATAAATTCAAATGTTTAGATTGTATCATTTAAGTCTGTTACATTTTTCCCCCTTTTATCTGTTGTCTGTATTACCATTTGTATTTGTTATATTGTTGCAAAAGCCAATTTTGAAGCTTATTTATCACAATGTTGTAATTACAAACTAAAACTCTGTATTTATTGATCACGTGTTATCATAGTGCTGATGTAATAACAGTCTTGTATCATTCAGGCCTGTCAAATAGAAATCAAACAGAGGCCTTCATTTTAATAATGGCAACAATAACATGTAAATATGTGCCATAAACACACACACAACAGGAAATATGTTTCCCATAGCCTTAGATTACTGCTTTTTATTTACTGTCCGGGTACATAATCGCCTTGTAAAGACAGTTGAGTCAGTTTTGAGTACTTGTGAATAGCACTCTACATTCTGCGTTGAAAGCTGTCTATTTAATTCCTCTCGTCTGTCCTCAGAGCTGGAGCTATTAAGTGCCTTCATATGTCAAGCCAGTGACACCTCCTCCATTCTCTTCAGCTTGTTTAAGCGTGCCCCTGTATTGTTGCCCGCCGCGCTTGACGTGTTAATAGCTTAATAACGTAATCTGGCAAATAATGACACCTCATCACAAAGACCGAGGCCAAATGTTTACAAGGGAAGCTGTAATGTATGATGACAGTAATCTGAATAAAAATGAATTTACTGGCCTCGTCTCATTTGCAGTAAATTTTCACTTCTTGCACTTCTTGCACTGATGCTCCGCAGACACCTTGCTTTTGCTCTCTAGCTGTCTCATTACCCTGCCTTTCAAGTGGTGGGAGAAAAAGGAAGAGACGAGGAGGATAGGAAATGGAGAAAAGGGTGTGTGATAGAGAGAAAGACTGAGAGGGCAAGGAGGAGAGCGGCACTGATAGAGCTTGTTATTTTCAAAGGCGTTTTCCTCTATTGTTTGCGGTGAAACAGGAATAAGGAAAAAAGGAGAAGTTCACACCGATTTCAAAAAAGTCTCACTTCCTTTTTGACAGATGTGGTGTCAGCTTTGCTGTTTAATTAAAAGGAAATGGAGGTGATGATTGCAACACAGACGTGATCTGATATGATAATGTATTTACAATCATCAAGATGATCGTCATTAAGGATGTGTCAAGGACGAATTCATTGTGGGATTTGGGGTCTTGAGCTGTCAAGTGTATTTTTCTGAGGCAGTTGTGAGATTGTCAGGAGGATGCTGTGACTATGACAGTCACAATTAATAATTTGCTAAAAGAATGTGATTGAGTTTTATACACAGTTTTGTCACGGTGACTTCCAAAGCCCAGAACATTTATTCCAGCAGTGTAAATGAGAGGAATAAATGAAAAAAAGGGCTCAGGAAATAACTGAAAGAAGAGACAAAAATACCCTTGACACCAGGGCTATATGGGATTCTATTATTAAATGATTCTGATTTATTTTATGCAAGTCACATTTCATTTTTCATAAGCGCTGCATATGGAAGGTTCGTCAAAACAAATTGTTCAATTTTGACAATTACTACAACAATCACAGCCTTCTTTGGCTGCACCTGTTTGAAAATGAATAATTTGAAGTCATTTTAATTGCTTATGTGACAGCTAATCATCAAGGCATTAATTTATTTATCGAGCTTCATTTGAACTTCCTCCTTAGTGATAACATATCCAGCCTTACTCTCTAGAGTAACAAGATACTGATTAAACTGTAGCAACCTCCTTCAGTATTATGCAGATGCCGAGGAGTGAGCCCTGAGTGTCTGCAATAATAACATGCATGATCCGCAATAAGTCGACATCAACCATGTGTTGGCCATAGAGACAGAATTTGGGAAAAAATTACTTGTTGATGTGTGATCATAATATTTGCAACTGAAATTGAGACCGAACACTAGATCAGTTTTAATATGTTCAGTGTAAAGGTTTCAAGCATGTTCGAACCAAACCATAAATCTGCTGGCACTGAAAATATCCCCCGAATCAAAGACAACTTGACAGTGTTGAGTTATGTGATGAAGCACACAAAGTGAGGAACATCTGCCCCGAACTCTCAGAGAAGCGGAGCATTAGCCTGAATGTTTCTAGCTGCTGGTGGCTCATCTGCAGTTGGTGGTGTGCCGGGATTGGTGCGATGGCTATGGGGAAATCAGCCACTGTTCTCTCTCTCTGGGTCCCAAGCATGGCCATTAACTGACTGCCAGCAGCTCTGGGAAGAGGAACAACAGATGCCAGCAACTGAAAAGCCTCCAGCTCTTCAGCTAAACCAATCCCATCTGAGTCGGGACGGGCCTCTGTAGATTTTTGGACATACAGCGAACAAATGTGGACATGAAAGGGGGAAGAGGAGGGCTGTTCTGGAGGTAAAGATTTGTTAACCCTCTTGAACTTGACAAGAGAAGGGACCGAGGCACAGATTAGCTCTCTCAAAGCTGGCTTTTGCAAAAGGTTGCTGTTTGAATATGTGAATGTGACTCGGACGTGTGTGTGTGCTCAGGCGCGTGTGTGTGTGGATGTTTGTTTACACTGGTGCATTTGTGTTTAAACAACTTTCCTTCTTACTACATGCAGACATGAACAGGGGTAATGATGGCACTATGTAATTACAGCCATGAAACTATTTAATTAAGTTATAATTACATTTTACTTCTGTTCCACCACCGTATCTCTTCTACACATGGTCCTATTTTAAAAACGGTTCCACCCCTTTATTATAACACCATCCTCTCTACTGGCCACTCACGGTACTGCAACCGACATTCAACACAATGTAAAGCAAAACAGTTGATAAATATTCCTAGTCAGGTAGATCATTTTTCATCAAATTTCTGGTAACTTTTAAATATCATCATCACAATTGGTCGGTGGAATCACATGATCGGGGCCTGTGGGCTAAGCTGGCACAGAGGCATTAATCAGTGTGTGCTATTGTGCAGAAGAACATAAATAAACATACAAATATTAATAAAAGAAAGTGTACAGTGGGTGAGTTAGTTAGTACAGTAGAGAGTTTCAATTTCGGCATCAACAGTTTTTTTACTAACTCTGATATGGCAAATGTCAGATTAATGCCGTCAACTACGTAGGGTTTCACAGACCAGTATCTGGAGACACATATTTGTTTGGGGTGACAAGAAGACAAAACTTTTCCTCTGTCAAAAACAAACAGAGATGTATGGGTCCTGCTGCTGTGGTGTGACCCTGGTTGCTTGGTTTAAACCAGCACTTACCAGATCATTATTTTTGAGCATTTTCAACAATACGACATGATCCATAAGAAAACTCAAGTGTTCTATTAGTGACCAACACTGAACTCCCAAAATGGTGAGTCTGATTTTACTTAGGCCTCTGCAAAGTCCATCTAAAATCTTCACTCTCTGACGCCACACAAAGATTATTACCTTCACCACAAGAAACACTCCTTTCTAATTTTCTTTTTGCTAAATTTTGTTTGAGAATCTTTTCAAATTCTACGAAAACATAACATGTGTGAAAAAAAAAAAAAAAAAAACAGCCATTCCTGCCAGAGTTTTGTTCAACAGCAAAAATTCTTTTTCCATCAATAGATACATTAAAACCATTTGGCACCATTTTACACTGCAGCTTAACTTTCATTTCCTCCTGAAGGCACAAACTCAGAAAAAAGTCCTGACACGTTTAAATCATTTAAAACCCATGTCTGCCACCTGGAAATACAAAATGAGCCTAAACTATTTAGGTGTTAACGCTGCCTCCGGGTGAAGAGGTCATGTACTTGAGCGTTGCACATTGCGCTTTAGCAAAGACGAACGAGCCAAGTGATTTGACCACATCAAACTTACAACATGGAAACATGGAAATGACGGGATGCTCAAGGAGGAAGTGTAGGTGGTAGTACAATATGTGTGCGGTGCAGGGAGGGGGGGGAGCACAAAGCCTGGGTAAACACAGCTAGGCCTGCATCTGGAACCAACTAAAAAGATGCTTAATAATGCAGAGCCGTGCAGGCGGGCCCTGTGCAGCTGTTGTGTGCGCAGGACCATGAAAGACTCTCCATCTGACAGCTGGCTCCATCTAGCTGGCTCCATCACCCTCTCCTCCACTACTCTCCCTCTCCCATCCCTCGCTCCTCTGCGGTCCAGAGTGGCAAGGAGACAGCAGATTAGGGATTAGCCAATCCCTGCCATCCTCATCTGTCCCATCTGCCTGCCAGCTCGGCGAGCTCCGGGTCCCAGGGAGACGCGGGACATTACTGGGGAGAAAGGGGGGGCGAGACAACAGAGGAGACAAAGCAGGCTGGACTGAGGGGGGATGCGAGGAGAAGTGGGACAGAGAGGGTGAAGCTGGAGGAGAATGGCTGGTGTCAGAAACATGAAGGCAAAGACAGGACGTCCAGAGCAGAGCCGAATCGACTTAGACACAGAGCATATAGTATGGGGAATAAAAGATGAGAGACCTCACCCCATCAGTGAACTTCAGGCTACTTTAACAATTTAAGTCAAAGCCATGATACATGCCATGATTCTGTAATCTCATGAAACATTCAGACTGTCCTGCCACTCCGAATATTCAACAACTTTCCCAACGCTGGGGCCGTGTCTTAATCTGTGACTTTCACGCTACAGGCACTGCACAAATGAACATTATTTTTTTCTGGGCAGAAATTTTCACCTGAACAAAGCTGGCACCCCTTTACGGTTGCTAAAAATACCCCCTTGTATTTTGTCTCGGTATCAAAGAGACCACTTGTCTTTTTAATAATCTGCCAGCTCACATTTGGCAGCGACCAGAAAGCGCACTCAGAGAAATAATTGCTGTTATCTGTTAGAGTCAATAAAACGGCTACAATTGCAGTGTTTGAGATAAGAGTGTGTTCCTCGCCATGTGTTCCCTTAAACGAAGTTCCACTAAATGATTTAGATATACGCTCACTAAGTATCTGCTTATACATTATGAGTGTAATAAGCTTCAGGCAATTGCAGGCTATTGGAAGCATCACTCATTGAACTAAATAACCAGGATGCAAACGCTGCACACATGCAAATCGGCTCCAACCACCATTTGGTTCACAACACTCCGAAAAAAAAGATTACAATGTGTAATGAAAATAAAATGTTGAAAATATGGCAGCGTCTCATCTTGTCTGATCAGATGCTTGATAAGTTATTAACAGGGTTTGCATCCAGCATTTGAATAGTCTCAGACCATCACTTTTGATTTGTTATTATGCCATAAACTGTGTATGACTTTCAATGTCTTTGTTTGAATATATCTTAAAAATACTTGTGTATACAGTATTTGACAATAGAAAAAAATGCCCCTCTAGGCTAAAGTGTTGAGTATTTAGTGCAAGCTCGCTTTACACTTCAGTATGGTTACTCTCAAGAGGAAACTAGCAAACAACCTGGACACTCTCTAGAAGTATTCAAGATGTCACAAAGAGGTAAAGAAGCAGAAGAGGTCAGAAATGAATTAACTATAAGGATTTGAGGCTCTGTTTCTGTCAGTGGTGGTGATATTGTCTAAAATGAATGGGACCATATTCACTTTGTTCTTTTGTACACATTCTTTTGTATTTGAGAGCAAAATCTTATAGCATTAAAAGTGGCAAAAGAATTTTGCACAGTACTGTTTCATATAATATAGATTGTAAACATTTTTACATCAACATATAAGTACATAATAGAAACTCTTTCTGGAAAGCTGTTTTACTTTTGCTGCAATGTAAATGTAGGCACTGGAGATACGTGTTAAGTGAATGCTAGAAGAAACATTACACTTTTGTTTCATCTTACAATAATGGTTTAAACTTAAGGGACCAAGTTTTTCTTTCCAGCAACAGGGGATTTTTGCAAAAGAACTTGAGTTCTTTTTCCTGTCGAAAGGCACCAGGTAGCTAAACAGGCCCTCAGCTTCGCTACCTGGCTCCCTGTGTGCGCACCTTTAAATCACACCCAGGATAGTTGCCTTGTCAAAGCGCTCTCACTGAGCCAGGCATCTGAGAAACATTAAAACACTTCCTCATGCAAGCCCGAGCCTCCCACAGGGCAGTGAGCAGGAGCAGAGCCTTTCTCTCAGGCCCAGCATCCGGGGAGGATACTGCTCAGTACCGCTTGGAAAGTCCCAGCTCGGACAGCGGTGGTTAATATTTTAATAGCCTACGGCTGAGGCAGTTATCATCCAAGTGTATTCTTCTTGTTGGTGGATTTAAAAAACCCACTCTCTCTCCCACTCACTTCCTCCATGGCTCTGCCTCTCTCTTTCTCACAGTTAAGATCCCGATTTGAGTTTTTAATTATTCTTTTTTGAATTCCCCAACCAGCTCTCCTCTGTTCTTTTTCATTTGTGCGGTGCGTTTTTCCAAGACTTGTGCCCAGGGATTCCCTGACAGTGTCCTACTTAACTTTTCACTTTCTTTCCTTTTTTAAAACTGATTCCAGGGACAATTACTGATCAATCCACCGTTTCTCTCAAAACATCTGCATTTATATTGATCAGTCATTCCCTTTCTCTTCCTTTTGAACTGAAGCAAAGACTTGTGAGCGCAGGTGAAAAAGTGATCAAATCCTTCCATGTGAAGCGCATGTGTTTAGTGCAATTTGTCCTCAGTTGCTACAGTTTGACTTAAATGGACACTTGGTATTTTTACACTAGTGGAATGGTCTCTAAACACAACTTGCTTCTTGCAAAAAATTCAGCAACATTACGTGTTGCTTCTGTGATGCATTGTAAAGCCACAGAATTAAAGCTGTCGTTTTCTTGTTCCCCGTAGGCTCCCCTTCATTTTAATTCAACTATGCATTCATTATAAATCTTCTGTTACATAACTGGTAAAAAGATAGAGGAGTAGGAATGTACTTAAAATGTAGTACTTACAGATAATGGGTACAAATGTGAGTACCCTACAAGTTATGAACCAGAAAATAGTTTCGGAACAATGTGGACTTTTTCATTGTTTGTTTTGTCCAAACAGTGCTGTTAAAAGGACAATACAAAAGGAAATAGAAAGCAAAAGTCATAGATGATGCTCTGAAAAGTGTGTTTATGTTTAGATATAACTTGCAACTTTTGTTTTGCATGTGCAGTGTGTAAATAGTTGTTGCATATATGTGTTTTCAATAGTGTACAGTCACATCATAATAACACTTTGTAAAATAGATGTAGAGCTCAGTAGATTCCAGTGGGAAAGAGTAATACTAGTCTCATTACTTACTGCTATAGACTCTTCTCCCATATTCAAAACCCCGCTGACGGCCCAGCTCTTCAGACCCGGCTTACTGTACACAGTCTTCCTCACACTGACTGTTTGATCGTTTCTTGTGATATATGTTTTTATTTTATTTTCCGCTTATGTTGCTATATTTGCATTATATTATTTTATTTTTTCTTGTTGATGTTGAGTGTTTTGAACAGTGTCTGTGAACATAATGTATTTTTAATTTGACAAACTGAGCACTGCATGGGGCGAAGCACAGTCAAGTTTATTTGCGCACAAGTTTAAAGATTTATGAACCAAACTGATAATCTATTTATTTTTTAATTTTTTTAATAAAATCACTATCAGACTATTGGCCACTGTCCACAGACAGCAGCATGTTTGCGCTGAATGATAGCTGTTCACATGCTCTGAACAATCTTCCCTTTTGTCAACAGTCGACATAAACTCTACACACCTTTATATACATACTCTTAAGCTAATGTACTCTATTATGCGGCTTTTTTTTTTATGAAATGACTACCTGTCATGTTTATTGTTTTTTTTTATTAAATCCTCTAAACTGACAATATGGCAGCCCCATCAGTGCAGTACAACATTGGCCAATGACCAGAAGTCTGTATGTTGGCCTTTTCAGTGGTCCACTTACAAAACCAGAACACAACTTTGACATCTGCATGTTTGAGTGCTTACACTAGCACGTGTGTGTCTGCATATGTTTGCACGTGAACATTTGTGTCCATGCAAATGTGACACCACAGGTCTTTTTGTGTGTGTGTGTGTGCAGTCTGTGTGTGTGGCTGCTCGGAGCCAGCCGTCAGCGCAGCCTGCAGGGAAGAGGCCGGGGTTACGGCATCAGCTGCAAGCCCGAATGAGAATGGCTGAGAGTCAGACAGACACTGCCGTGGGTTATTATGTTTGAGTCAGACCGCGCACTCCTGGGAACACCGAAAATATTGCTGTTACAGTTGTAACATTATCACAACAGAATAAATAAGAGCGGACCTGGGACACCCAAGGAAAGAGTTTTTTTTTTTCCTTTTACAAAATTGCATGAGCTTTAAAAACACAGCCCAGAATAATTAATCAAATAAAACTCATCACGGCAGAGCCTCTCCTCTGCCAGCTTAATTGAAGTGTGCTAAATGCGGCGAGTGCTTTCAAAATTGAGAGGATGGGTCAACCCGAACCTCTGCACCTTTATAATGAAAGAGAAAAAGGAAGATAATAGCACACATAACCTCAAGCAATTAAAGGGCTCTAGAATGTGGTGAACAAGCTTTGCCCTCTTGGACACTGTTGACCCACGGTGCCCAACAAGGCCCCATGGGAAATAAGCACTTATTAAAAATGGAGGAACAGCCACAATCCCACCGAGGCTGTAATATGCTATAGAGTAATTTAATTCTACTTACATGTATCACTTCAGCTTCCGAGTATGAAGCAATTCAGCATTTCATTTGACAAAATATGACCTGTCGAGAGGCTGAATAATAATGACGGCTCGATCAGATGTGCGGACACGCGATACGCCGAGAGGAAAAAGGTGGCACCATTCATGAAGTACCTCATTGTAATTGTCATCTCCAGCTCTGACTTGAAACACAATAAAAAGCAATACATGAAAAAAAAAAAAAAAGCCTCATCTACTTATGGGATTATTTTGAAAGTCTCTCTTTACCCTGCAACAGACTGATGAAACACACTTCTATGCTTGATTTGATCATTCTTCATAAAAGGGGGGGAAAAAAGTATACAGCAGAATCACAAGTCCTGGCATGGGTTTGGGAATATTGGTTGTACCCTTCTCAAGAGTCGGAGAAAAATCCCTTGGTGTAGTTGCTCTTTCTTTGTGCTGTGCAACTTCATCGCAAATAAACATACTGTCTGTTATTGTTTTCCCCTAAGAACCGCAGAGTTTAAAAAAGTATATTTTTTCTTTTGCTCTTCAAAATGAAATACAGGTCAGTGTCCTACATAAGTTTGCCGCACTTTTCCGCAAAACATTCCAGCA
Organism: Neodontobutis hainanensis; assembly: GCA_024349245.1. Lineage (NCBI taxonomy): Eukaryota > Metazoa > Chordata > Actinopteri > Gobiiformes > Odontobutidae > Neodontobutis > Neodontobutis hainanensis. The sequence goes on along the minus strand of JALDNG010000016.1, from coordinate 2,428,478 downwards.
GCATATTTAACGTTGTATTTCCGTGAGAAAAGCTGTCACGGTTTAAACAGTGGAGGAAAAGAGATCAGAAATGTAAGCATGAATAAAACAACCGCTGTAGGGGTACAATTTGGGGCCGTGTGATTTTCTCTACGGGTATTGAGGTGAATAAAAAAGGTCCTTCTTGAACATGCATGTGTGGTTGTCTTTGGGAGAGCGGCCATGCCCCGTGGACAGATAAAGGAGTGATAGGACACCGGGGGATAGGGCAAGGACACGTGGCGGCCCGCCCCTGGTCATTGGTGACAAGAGCAGGGGGATGTTAAACACACACACTGGGCTAACTCCACACTTTGATTTAGCGCTTTTTGCCTAATGTTACAAAGGGGGGTTACGGAGGCCCGCTAGAGATGGGATCAGCAGATCTCCCCGCGACTGTCGTCATAAAGGAAGCCTGCAGAGAGGGGAGCAGCCCAACGTACGTATACGAGTGAGTGAGGGATGAGGGGTGGTCTGTGGACCAGAGAGAAACAATACACAAAGGGCGGTTAATGTTTCCATATTGATGCTCTGTAAATGGCTTCATTTGTCTGAAGCAAACACAGCAAAGAGTGGAACGCCCTGGTGTGTGAAAACTGCATTGACAATTTAATACATATTAATATTAGATGAATAACTCATTAATGGATGCACCAGACAAATCATATTACAGTGTCACAAATGGATTGAGAGCTTTAACAATTTATGGCGTAATGATTTTTGTTCCAAACTATTAATTACTTGAGTGGTATTTTGAAGACTTTATTTTAAATACCTTGCTATGCTTTTATAACTATAACCTTTATATCAGTGGTATAACGGTTTAGTTTTAAAACTTTTTTAAAGGTGCACTTGGTGACATCTGATGGCAACATTGAAGATTACAATTCCACAATTCCTTTTTTACACTTACGGTAGCCCTGCAGGGACATGTTGTTGTTGTATGTTTTCATCTGTTTAAAGTGCTTTGTTGATGTTTTAACTTAATTTTGCCTCATATTCTTCTGCATGGTTAGCACTCCTGCCTCACAGTAAGAAGGTCCTGGGTTCAATTCTTATCCAGGACAGGGCCTTTCTGTGTGGAGTTCGCATGTTCTCCCTGTGTGTGTGTATAGGTTCCTCCTACCACTAAAGACATGTACAATACTATAAAAGATAAACATAGGACATTAGCTTCTATGTTGCCAAGTTGGTGCGTCAGTATTCATGCTTAAGGACACCTTTGGATTCAGTTGAAAAAAGATGGAGCATTACCGCATTTTTTGTTAATTTATTTACGGTCACAAAAGATGGAAACTAAACAAATGTGTTAATGACTATCAATAATGAGCCTAGGGATTAGAAAATATTTACAGCTTTACATTTTTAAAATAAATAAAATTAAAAAAAGGTCACACCTGCACATTTTCTCCAGATACTGTAATTGTAATATTGACAGCGTTTTGATGTTACACCTGGTGATGTGCATATAATTACATATTGTTTACTTCATAATGGTTTTAAATAGTCATCACTCGAGGCTGCAATATTGTGTTGCTGACCTTTTGCCACAAGATTATTTCCCTAACTAAAACAATATTAATTTAGTTAGCTATTCTAATAAAATGTTATGAGTGGGTGAAACATTGCATACATTATTTGCAAACTTCAACATGAGACGCTGCTAAAGGGCACCTTCAGCATCTCTAGAGGACAATATGGCCCATTACCCCTTGAGAACAGGTTAGCATTTACTGTGGCGCAAAACTATGGGGGAATTAAGACCACAGCGTAAATGACTGTGAATAACTCATTAATACATTTATCAGAGAATAATATGGCACACTAAATAGATTGAAAGCATTCATTGTGTAAAGATATATTTTTTCTAAAATTGTAATTAATCCAGTGGACTACTATTGTCATATTGATTTTTTGCTATTGTTTAATGTTTTGCTTCCGTAATCACAAGTCACAAGTCATTTTTGTCACTTATTTCGACACAATGAATAGTTGTGGTGCTTAAAGGACACCTTCAATGTCACCAAGTAACTGACCTAAGTTTGTGAATTTCACCGTGGGAATAAAAATGCATTTAGTATGGTGCACAAAACAAGAAAGAGATTAAGAACACACCATGAATGACACTGAATAACTCATTAGTGCAAGCATTAGAGAAATAATAATTCAGTCACAGAAGTAGATTGAGAGCTTTGTGAATTTATGGCGTAATGAGTCTTTCTCCAAAACAGTTATCCGACTTGCTCCTGCTAAAGTCCTTACCGTGTTGGCGCAGGTAAATAATCTCTTCCTTTTTCCAGCTAGTTACGCTCACTGTGGGCTGGGAGCTGATCTCTGCTCCAGACACTTTCAAGTCTACTTAATGTAGCCTACACGGGCTTCACAGGCTGTTTCATGCTCTAATGGAAAACAGGCCTTTGAAATCCCTCAGCAGCCCAATCTTAATCTCATTTGTGAATATGAGGCGAGCCCACGACAGGACCGGGAACATCCTCGTTTTCCTAAAGCACCGTTTCATTTGTCAGGAGATTTGGGCCGGTTGACACTGGAGGAGTGATTTAATTGATTTTAATCACACACCTGAGATAGGGAGAGCGAGGGGGCTGCCCTTAACGATTATTCCGCGGGCCCATCCCGTGCTGTATGTGTGCTCTCAGCCCTCTGTTTGTTTTGATACATCAGCATTTTGATGGATAGGACTTAGATTATGAAATTTAAAAAGCAGTCTGGAATTTCAAACGCGACCTTGGATTTAATATGCCAATAGGAATAATAAAAGCATTGTTCGTCAGTGTAAAAGTGCATCCGAATGCGTGCTCTCCGGTGAAAGAGCCCGTCCCATATGGAGACGGAAACAATGTGGATTTTCATTTGCCAAATGTTGCTGTCAGCTTCCTGACAAAGTTGACTTATTATCTCCAGTTGACTGTCTACTCAATGTTTAACGGACACACACTGTGAAAAGCTTCCACAGGCATTGCTCAACTTTGTAACTGCTTAAAAGATGAATTTTTCCCCTTTGCCTCTTCAGGAAGTTGGATCCTTCTCCCTTTCCCTCAGCGTTTACCACAGTAATTTGTTATGAAAATCTAGAGCAGGGGGAAAAAAAGGAAACCAGGACTACGTTTGTTGGAAGCCATTAGTTGGGAAAACTGTTTGGTGAACATTATAATGCAAACCAACCCAGAAAAAAAAGAGTGGAAGACAGCCTGGGGAGAGAGATTTAAATATGTAATAAACTAATATTTCATTTATTTCCCTCACATGGGAACCTGACCATTTAGCTGCAGCATATTCCGATCAGAACCTTGCTCTTTTAACGAGTGCAGCCGGCAATTAAACTCGTCCACGAAAAGGATCTCAAACAGTCAATGCAGATATAATGCTGTACATGTGATGCTCTAAATTGCTTATAGTCAATTTGTGGATGCCTTCAACTGCAATAACCCAGTCAAATAAAATCTAAAAAGCTGTATTTTTAACAATCTTTTGTCCTCATTCTTTCATTCAAGCAGTTTTCTGTTTTCAATGCAATGCAAAAGCTTGTGTTTTTATTCTCAGATATTTTTTTTTCTCGTCTCTTCTTCTGTTCCGCGTAGAATACAATGGCATTCATTCTTGATGAGCTTGCTGTCACTTTTAATTTCTGTTAGTTCAGCTAAAATGAATGACAGTCGGCCTTGTAATAAATATAACATGCAGCGCATAAATTTTTCAGAGAACAAGAATGGGAGGCTCCTGTTACTAATTCCTTTTCAAATGTTTAGATTTATGGCTTTCTCAATGAGTGCAACTGGATTTTTTATTTATTTTTTTTCAAACTTTGTGGCAGAAATATATTTCCATCTCATTAATGAGCAATTAAGGGGAAGGGGAGTGCAGTTGGAATCTCCATACGAAAAGGACGTGGCTTTGATGAATCTGCACAGTGTGGATGTAAGCATGTGTACACAGGCATGCAACTCTAACACAACCTCTCAAATCAAATGTACATTTCCTGGAATATAATGATTATACAAATTATCTAAAAATTATTATATTCCCGGGTTTGTGGCATTAGACAACATAATGTTAATACAAAACAAATAAAAATTATAATACAACAAATGAAACACAAAAAAAGTTTAGATGTACAATGCATCTGATTAAATTAAGGAAAAAAAAGAGCATAATATAAAATAGTCAACACAATCTGGTACATAGTCTACACCCCACTTTAATATTTTCAAATCTAACATTTCTTTTCTCCAGAGCCATGTTTGTTACAATTCATGAGAATTTAATCAAAAACGCTGACTTGGAATTGGGTTAAAATAACACAATAACAACAAGAATGAATATATAACCAAAACAGCCAAACTACAATGAAAGCAGTTAACAGTTGTCTTGCCACACAATTTCTGGCACAAAAGTTTTGGCACAAGGGCCCTGAGGAAGTATGAGAAACATTGCTCTGTATCAATCTCTATATCTGTGCTATAACAGCATGTTCAATCAGTAACATGGCTGCCCTGGTCTCTCTTTGTATCAAACACACAATACATTTCCTTGTATCATGTTCCATTTTCTCAGAAGAGACAACTCAGCAAATAGGCTGTGTGTGCTTTCACAGGGTTCAAACAATGGTGAACCAGGCCGAAATTCACAGCAAGTAAATTGTATTTTTTACTCTACAGGAGTCATATAGATGTTTGTTTGTTCAGTATGTAGGTAGGTTTGGGCCTACTGCTCTCCCTTGACACTGAAATGCTATAAAAACTGACTGAACGTTAGACACAATTAACGTCTATGTTAAAGCTCTACAATGTAAATTTTTGCCATAAAACACAAAGCCTCAAATATGTGTAGTCTCAGAGTAACTGTGATGATTCCCTTAAATGAAAATGTGAGAGAACACTTCTTTTAAAGACCCGGTGCACTTGGTTCCCTGCATACTCCCCTATATAACCTGGATTGACTGTAGATTTCCTCAGATTAACACAACTCTCACACATATACATTGTATGTCCACAAGATACATATTAACAAAAGTAATAGTGCAGACAAAGTCCTTTAGTGAGTGCAAATCCTAAAAAGTGAGTGATCCTTTAGCCAACTTGGAAGTGAAATGTAACTCTGATACAAGTTAGTCCCAGTATCTGGTGGTAAAGTCCTAGGTTCTACATCCCATCAACCTCCCCAACCTACATCCAAGTTTTTCCCAAACGTTTTATGGAACCCATATTTCCAAAGACCATAAGATTTGTGTTCTGGTTTGTTGCCATTTTCTGTGTATATTTGGTTTGTCTTTTTTGTATATTTTTTTATTTTTAGCCTTGTTGATTCCTTGTATGGTGTTTTTTTTTCCTTTTCTGTATTTTTCCTTAATTTTCATGAAAGGCCTATGTACTAACACAACTACCACCTTTTTCTTCATTTTGAAATAAAATCTTTTCACCACTGCTACGTCTTACCAACTGAGAAAACATATTAGGATTCTTATATTGTTAAAAAAAAATTGTTGCAGATTAAATGAACAGAGACTTCTGTTTAAGACATCTTAACATGCTATGCACTAATGCCCTGGTAATTGAGGGGACCTTGAGTTTTAAATGATGAATGGTGTTACAATAAGGTGGGCCCCAAGCTAGAATGAGGCCCAAAACAAAGACAGCCTGCTAGATAACATTTTAAATAGTTTAATTTTATATTACAATACTTTATGTGGTTTAACTATGTTTTCTGAGACTATGTTGATATACAGATGATTTAAACATTCCATAATAGCTCCCTTTTGGATTATGTGGACATTTATTGTACTTGTGTGTTCCCACCTCCCCAGATAGATTCTAATTACTGTTAACTGGTATCCCTGAGTTTGCAGAGTTTGTCCTGTCTGGATATCCTCATTGACAGGTCTGCTCAACTAACCCTCCGACAGCGAGGGGGAAAAACCTCAGCATCACCTCAGCTTACAGCCACATCAGCAAAAAAAAAAAAAAACGCGGACATAATGGTGCCTCCTCCGTCCGACGTTTTTCTAAAGTGAGAGTAATGATGGTTAGCTAATAAGGGCTTTATCAGTCATCTTTATAATTTGTTAGGCAGGAAAGTCACCGTAGTGTTTTTTTTTTATTTAAATTTTTTTATCACAGCTCAGATTAGTTTGCTATGAGTTAGTCTCCCTTACTTTGTGAGAAAAAAAATAGATTTTGAAAAAAAAAATAAGAGAGATGAAAACGTTTGGATATGCTCAAAAGAAGTCCTCTCTCAAAGGCAGCAACATCCTCAAAGAAGTTGGGGGAATCTCGTATTCTTTTTAATGTCTGGAAAGCTGCTGAAGACATGAGCTACTGTATGTCCTTGTAGTGGCTTCTGCGTGATGATACATTACACGGGTCTAGGTTAGCCACGGGGTATCCCCAACTATCAAATAAAAGTGACATATTGGGCTAAATAAATGCTCATTGTCAGTGTTTTAGGGGGACAGCGGGAAAAAAATACTTTCGGAGCTTGTTAGCCGCAAATGTGTGGCAACCCTTGTTATGCTTTGTCACAGATATTTTATACTTTCAATTAGAAAACAGTTCTGCCACTGAATAATAAAAAGGGGATGCAATATAGAGGGCGATTTGAAGGGACTTTAAAATACAAGCCTATGCATTGGTGCTTTAAAATTGCCATTAACCACAGTAAGAGTGTCGTCCTGGTTGATATTCAGTGGAATTACTTTTTGGTTCTAATGGTTGATGAAAAATGCATTTAGCATAATTTGAATATGGGCACAGCTAATAAGATGGCCCAAATCAGCGGCAATCCCCATTTCCATGCGACCTCATCTGGGTGCAAATGCCATTCATATTTTAGCCTTAACCCTTATTAGGAATGTCTGCTTCCTAGGTCTCTCTGAATTACATTTTCAGGATTTCCTCTCATCTTTAAAGACAGAATCATTTGAATTCCTAAAGATGGCAGACATTGACAAAGGGGAAGAGACACAGTGGAAAAGTCTATAGAGTAAATCCAGAGATACTTTTACTTCTGGGCTTTTTTTTAATGAGCTAAAATCCCCACTTCTTTCCATTTCCTGTGCCTTAATTGATGATTATGTTGTTACACAGTTGAAGCACTTCCCTCTCTCCTCCCAGTCATTATGATATGGACAGGCAGCTCTTGAAGCTTCAAAGGCGGGATGGAGTGATTTAAGCTCAATTCTACTATCCCCTGGCCCACAGGTAAAAACCCTTGTAAACAGTGAATGCTAATCGCTAATTAGCCCTGTGGCTGAATCACACAATTTCTGTTTGAGCTGACCGCTGTTACGGTCCTGCTTAAGGGCATGTTGTATCTCTTTTGACGGCCCAATTAGAAATTCAGCTGCAGAACCATAAGGCAACCTCGTCATGAATATTTAACAAGACTGCCACAGACGAGCACGAAGGGGGCACTGAACCACATGTCATGGAGGGAATATTCGCCAAGTAACCACCAATCAATAGTCTCTTGATGTTTTGTGTATTAACGTGATGATCGCTGTTTTTCTAGGGCCTGTAATAGAGGGAGACTACAGGTCACGGTGATGAGGGGATAAAGTAATAAGGGTCGGGTTCACGCCACTGAATGTCCAAATTAAATCTCCGGTGGACATGATGCTATCTGACTCAAAACACAGCAGACACGCAGGAATCAAACTGGAGCCGGCGCGGTTCAGCTCAATCTGAGAGGACTGGCAGGTCTGTGCCACTGCCAGGGAATAATTAGGCTACTGTCCTTCACAATATGTCAGGCTAACTGACTGAGGAAACGCTGCATGCTCTCGCTGCACTTTCACTTCATTGCTGGATGGCGAGGGCTGAATATAGTTGTGCCCGAGTGCTGACTCAGTACCGCTGAATATTGTGGAACATATACCGTAGCAAACGCACAGACGCTGCAAAGGGCAATAAAGCTATAACGTTATCATTGCTTGCAAGAGTTGACGCGGCAACTATAGCACTCCATATGCATGCCAATCTGCTGCTCTTGTGTGTTTTTGTCAACTTTAATTCTTTCCCGCTGAATTTTGAGTGTTTTTTTTCATACCTAAGACATTGCTTCCCAGTGTATTAAGAAATAATGGGCTCCCACTTCCTGTTTCCACAATAATTATGATGCATGTGTCAGGTAGACACGGGTGTTATGCTGTAATTGGTGCTTTAATGCACTACCTGCGACACCTAAGATTGATTCTTCATTTACAATAACACAGTAAAACAGCATGCCACCTTGCATAATTATTACTGTGAATATGAAAAGTGCCTGTTTAAACTTTATTAACTCTCACCTATTCTTCTACACTGAGCTGTGAAAGAGCTCCAAGAACATAACCCTAGGATCCATGCATTTCATCAGCCAGGCTGGTGTTGCCTGTCACTGTATAGCACAGGGTTCAAACACCTTTCTCAAGTAACCAAGGTAAACATGTTTTTTCGCGCCTAGGGGCAATTGAATGAATTACCATTCCTCATCGTTTCTGTATGTTAAACAGCTTTGCGTACCTGCAGCAGAAATGCAGGATTTAGGTTGTGTGTCCACACTAATATTTATCAAACTGCCAAATTTTCCAAGGTGCTTCGATGCATTTATCCTCTTCAAATAATCTTTACACATGATTAGACTGAAAGGAAAACAAGTGTAAAGCACTCGCCCTGCACTCACTTAGCACGTATCACTCCAGGCAAATTGTTTTTACTTTGGACCCCACGACAGCAACTAAAGACCCACATGCTCATCCAATAACAGCAAATAAAACCACATAGGCATCCTGTTCTCTTGGTTTCAAAGGGACATTCTCTAAGTTGATTCTTTTCATTTAATTCTTGCAAAGGGATAGAGCCCCCCCACCCCCATGCTCGCCCTTTATCTGCTCGTGAGAGTGGGGGAAGAAACAGAGGATTATCGATTTGCACTCAAACAGTGGGCCAACCTAAAAAGCCCCAATGAATTGTCACTCATTATTGAAATTATCAGGCACTAATTAAACTGGCAACCCTAAGCCCCCTGGGCTGTGCTCATCTCCAACTGAATTTCAGCTCCTCAGACAGTAATAGGGAAGCAGCATTAGCCGCTACTGGATGCTAATGAGACCTGGAAGCTGTCTCTCCCTCTTAGGGTTTCACAGAAGCAACTGCTGAATGTGAACCACAACTACAGTGCAGCACTGTTTGTGAGCACTTGATTGGCAGAATGAGAGAGAGTGAGGGAGAGTGGGAGAGAGATTTCGAGTGGCAACTGTGTGAAAGTGTGCTCCTCAGAGTACAGCCTCAACACTACATTCAGCAATAATTTTAGTACACGGAATTGAAAGATTTGAGTTTTTTTGCGCATAATGCCTTGCTATTTTCCCCGTGTCGTTGTTCCACATATCTCCACCTCTCTGTAGCTCAAGTTGTTGACTTGCTCCTCATGTGCTCTCCTCGTCTCCTCCATACGAGAAACAGACATGGTACCAGTGAGAGTCTGACTGACTTTATCACATGGTACACAGCTTGTTAATAACTTCCTCTGACAATTCCTCCTCATCTTTGCTGATGACCAGAGGGACAGCTGTGATTGTCATGTTTGTAGGGGAAGAAAGACTCTAAACAATGATGTCACGTCAGCCTCTCTATTAAAAGACTTCATATTTTGAGCGGCATAATTAATACTCTTGGGCACGTCGCTTCCAAGTTGGCACTCCAGGCAAAGGGCTGCCACTCACCTGATAATTATTTTTGGAAATGGAGCCCAAATTGCAGTGATTGACAAACGCAACAAAGCAGAGACAGCCTCAAGCATTGGTGAAGAAAGAAATGAGAGAATAGTTAAGTGGTTAATGCACTTTCACAGTGGATTTAAAGTTGAAATGGCATGTCCTTTAATGTCTCCAATGGAACTTCGGCTGGGGTCAAACTACTTATCCCATGTATCCTCTTAAAGAAGGCCACTAAAAGGCCTCTGCAGAAGTAATTAACACTTTTATCATTTATTTTTGCACGTTGAAGACTTACTGCAATCTTTTTAATAGTAGCGATATATTCAGTGCAGTGTCAGAGTGTGCTTCAGAAATCACACTCAGCAATTCATATGAATCAGTGTGTCCTGACTTCACAGTTCTGTGCAAACGGCAAACAGTTGTTAGCCTGTCGGGTTGCATCCATTAGATGGCAGATCGAGAAGAGCAGCATGCCTGTATGCTTTTTACACCTTTCGCCATGCGTAAATCAGCCACTCTGTCATTCATCTCGGAAGAGAGGGGGAGGAATTATGTCAAGTTATTTGTTTTGTACCAAAATGAAATATTTATCGGGAGTGAACACCTACCAGGAACAGACGATAGGCCAGGGTGCTTCATCTTCTCAGACTCATATTTGGCTTCCACCTCCGCAAAGGCCAAAGCACGTCCTGAGGGTTTTCAGTGATTCAGGGAAGTCCGCTAGCTTTGAATCCACATTTCAAAGCCCATGTTGAACTGGAGGACTGTGGTGGAACTGGAGGGAGACATGTGTACACACACTCCAAGCAATTATATGCTGATCTCCTCTGTTGAGTTCCCTGTTTGATGGGCACGAGATACATAACTTCACGCTTCCTTATTATTTTCCATATTTCCAAAACACAGCCGTAATGAAACGTAAAGAAGAGCGTGGTTGATTTATGCCTTTGTGGTAAGGAAGTTTTCCACTTAAAGACTGGACAGCACAGATGTAAGTTACACAGCAGTTATCAAGGCTAATTTGTTTTCCTTCAAAACACCCTGAACACACTCCATTTGCTACAATTTAGGCTCGAAATAATGGTTTTAGAGAGGAAAATGAAACGATTGGTGGATATAAAAAAAAAAAACAACACTGAGGTGGAAGCATTAAATCATTCTAGTAAAATCACATTTTAACTATGTTTAACAGAAACGAGCTTTGACAGGAAAACCATGACATAGTAGTGCGGTTTCTGAATACATTCCTACACATCAGAGCTCATTGGATAGAATACGTTTCATGGTGAGAGGCAGGAGAGTGGTAGGAAAAGGGAAGTATTATTTGCCTGTAGTCCAAGTGGACCACTTAAAGAGTTGTATTATTGATAGTGGCAATAATGTGGCCCTCTGCTCTACCTCCTCTGGTACGTCATTAAACGTATTTCAACAACAACTTCCACTCTGCCGCCCAACACTGGGAAAGCCATTACAGGCACGGGATGCTAAATACATTAACAGAAAAGGGTCAAAAAGCAAAAAGAGAGAATCATTGTACCTTTGTCCAAACCTATTACAACACTGACCCCTCTGACTTCAAAGTAACAATGATTGAGTTGGTGTCATCACAGGCCCAGACTTCCCTGCCAGTAGGCCTACCTGGAAAAGTCTTTTTCCGAGAGGGCTATCGTTTGATCATGCACGCGGGCGATGCATGTCAAGCCGGGTTATTCCCACAGTTAATATTCTTTCATAACCTGCCATGCGAGCTGAACTTGATTATTTTGGCACCTGGGCAAACAGCTCGCGCTTTCAGGTGGTGCATACAGTATCAGAGACCCCCGGTCACTAGGGTGATCTATTCGCTGAAAAGGCATGGTTCTGGCAAAAGACTCAGCACCTTGGAGTAATGAAGCCAGCCCTACTCTCTGAGCATGGGCAGGACGGGTTACATTAGAAATGCATGAAGGCCAATAGGTGGTTACCTTAGGTCTGCTCCAACCCATTTATATTCCATCAACTGATATCAAAGCAGGAAAATGTTTTTGGAGAGAGGGAAAAGCGCAGAGCGTAGAGTTATATTGAAATGTCTGTGTATCAACAAAACATGCAAAAATGGCTGTCAAGTAGCACCGGGCATGTGGAAAACGTGCACCGGCGTCCAAGTTGATGGCTACCACAGAAGGCAAGAGGCGTATCTTTGGAAGCTTCAACTATGGCTTGGACCGGGCCTGGCTCAAGTAATGAATCTTTCCTTTAACAACACTTTAAAAAAGCACCGTGATTTCTCTACTTTGCTGTCTCATTACCAGTGTCCACTTGGCAGGACAAGAAGACTGTGCTGCCCAGAAAGAAGGCCCGAACCTGGGCAACTTTCCTGCTGTCCACCCACCCTTTACTGCTTTTGCCTTGCCTCTCTGAGACTTGGTGCTTACTTAATCATGATTAATCGCTGCCTGGATAATCAGATACAACATCAAAAGGTTGGAGATGACAGTCCAAGGACGCTTGGGAGGAAACAAGGTATACCAGGCATTCATTAGCTTTGGCATGGCAGTCATACATTAGCCCATAACCCTTTATTGTCCTAATTAGGCTGAAGTGGGGCTGCTAGCATTAACACAACCAATATTATACATATATGCATAGGATTTATTACAGTCATTCAACTTTGGGCCACACAGTGCAACCCTTATTCCAGAGACATTTATAGCCCAAACTATTATTATTTTATTTCCTTTCCTTTTCCTGCCCAGGTAGGAATTTGTCCTTGCACCATATTATGTTAGCTCACATCCGAGCGCTAAGCTGGCCATAGTTTTTGATTTACAACCACTTACTTGGGACAAACATAAGACAGGTTTCCCCTTCTTCCATTATTCTACCCATCTCACTTCACACTGTGAGGTGCAACCCATACTGTATATTTCATTTCTTTTTTACCCCCCCTCCCTGCGCTGTTTTAAGTCTCCCTGGATGGAGCCTGGCTTGCGGTGCACCATTTTCCCAGCTACAGTAGCAGTGGTGCTGGGCCCTGTTCAACCCCATTATTTCTGGGAGCCAAATTCCCATGGTCCCAGGAACAGGCGTGCCAGCTCTGCCTTCTTGGCTCTCTTCCCTGGTATTGTTTCCTTTGTTACATCCAGAGCTGCATTTCAGCCCGTTAATGTTTGCGCTGGGAGGTCCAAATTCCCAGTGTTCAGCTTTAGAAAAGGTAACTTGAAGTTCAGAATGCAACCACTTTTTTCCTTCTTTGGCAAATTACAGTGTTTTTTTCCCTTCACTTTTATTTTGTCCTTTTTTTTCTTCTTTGTTGTGATAATGTGGTATAAGATGTTGTAACATCCCTGTAAAATTGTCAGAGATAAAAATCCTCGCATGCAGCTATAAACAGCCACCTCAAAGATTTTTGTAACCAAAATGCATCAACTGTACACCGTTTTTCAGTAATATTCAAATGTTAATTAACAGGGCAATAGCTTTGAGAGTAAAGTGAATGCTAAGCTATATCCAATAGTACCTGTCAAATAATAATAGGTTTTATTTACCCCTAGCCCCACGAGTTAAAACCTATATGCCTAAATTTGTGAAATTAGTTATTTTAACGTTTTGTCATTTTAACTAAGAAAATCTTATTAAATCCCTGCCTCGTGACATTGATCTTGAGACTGGATAAAAACAGGACTGATTTTACTGTTGCTCCTTTGAAAAACAGTGATAATACTGAATAAAACAGAACTGCCGGTGATGACAGTGGAAATTACGTGGCGTTTCTCTCACTTTTATTTTGTTTGTTTTTGTAATTTGGCATTTAAACAGTCATAACGACCTTGTAAAATTGTAAAAGAGATGAAATCCTTGCATGCAGCCATAAAGTTCCACCACACTGAGCCATTGACTGAATAAAACCGGTAATTACAGTGTCATTCAGTACACCTGTCAAAATGTATGCCCTAGCTGTAAGTGTATTACATTTTGTCTTTTATTTGTGTTGATACAGAGACAGACTGAGGGCTGCAGTTCTTGAAGACTTCATTCGGGAGGCAAATTAATACAAGGTTTGGACATTAATATAAATTATGTTTCCATGAAATATATAATGGGGGCGAGGGCTGTTTTAGACCATTTTGTTTAGGTTACAAATTTGAATACTTTTCTTTAGCAAACACACACAAACACACTCACTCACACAATAACACACACACACTCACACAATAACAAATCTTTTAATAAAGTACAAATATGGACTGTACTAAAGTCTCTTATGTCATCACATTAACACACTTTAATCACCATCAAGAAAATATTATTTTTAATATGTTTGAGAGTATGCAAAGATTGAGACATTTAGACCCTTAGATATTTTCCCCTTAATTCTAGCATGTCACAAAATCTTAAGATTAAACAAGTACGATTCTACTTTGACTATTACCATTTGGAGTGCAACTAACTATTCCTTCTTAATGACATTTCCCCATCTGTAATCCACTTTATCGCCCATCATTCCAGCCTTAGCACCCTAACTCCCTTTCTCTGATGTCAACTCATGTAGCCACGATGGCAGCTCACACATGGGATTAAACGCGGGGTTTGTTGGCTCAGCGCAGCATGGAGGGAGCATTTCCGACTGATGTTGGCTGTTCCACTCCGAGCCACAGCACTTGTCTCCCAGAGCGCAGACACGACGGTGTCAGGTAATTCTCTGAGGAAGAGCCACACGCCCCTGCAGAGAGCAGTGGGGGAGCCTGTATCACATCTCAGGAGTTGTAATAGCAGCTTTGAAGACTCCAGTCCACTAATCCCACATCATGTGATCATGTGTCTAATAGACCGACTCCTAATTCACAGCATTGTAGGGGATTTTTAGCTGTCACTTGCACCGACAGAGGTTTACAGTGGGAGAGTGTTATTTTTCTTCGTGTGATAATAAATACAACACACAGTTACACACTGACACAACAGACACAAGCAGACAAAAGAGCACAAAAGCAAAGACAATATAAGCATGGTGAAATGCTGCTCTGCTGACAAGTCATCAGAAATATGGTCTACAGTGTAATAAAATGATCAACAATGAAATGTCTTTGTGGAGAACTAAAGATTGTCTTAATAAAGTGTTAACAGAATTTATATTAGGTCAGCGTGTGATCAATAATCGTATCTCAGGCGACGGTGCAGACGGTCTGATCACACATCACAGGGAAAAAGAAATCTGAATGAAATACCTTAAAGACTAGTTTTATACAGTCAGAATGGTCTACTCCATAGTCATAAGCTGTCAAGTCTTAGAAAAGAGGAAAATGCAACAAGACCCTCTGAGTATAGCGTGTGATCATCGTGCAAGCCCAGGTCTGTGGAGGGTTTGTGTGACATTTTTAAGTCCTTTTTGAGTGATTATCTCGGAGGTACTATGCACATTAAATGGCTGAGTTAACCTTAACACATGTAAAACCATTACGTCTATTGACGACAGCAGTGTTTAATCCTGCTTTGCAGTTTGATATTGACACTCATGATCAAATGCTAAGCTCTGCTAGCAGATAGGTTGTCCCTCTCTGGGGGACTGGGAGACAGGCAAATGAAGCAGCACCAGATTGATGAGAAATGAGTGCTGTGTAAATTGTGTGTGTGCGGGTGGTTGGAGTGGGTACGTGGGTGGATGTGTGTACTCTTCTCCAGTAAGGGATACTGCAAAGCCAATCAATTAATACTTAAAGTGGAACCAATTCTTGTTTCACTTGGGAACTTACTGAGGGCTTTGCCCCTTCATTTTAATACCGAGGTCTGCATTCCTAATTATGAACAGTGCAAATGGATGTTAAGCCATGCCAAATTAAATCTTAGTTCATTAGATATAAGCTCTTTAAAGATTGAAGGAAAATATTTGAATTTTTAAAAAGTTTCAATGTGCAGTGTCCCATTTTTAATGAGGACGTTGCAATGTGAGGGAAGAAAAAAGGGAAATGTCTTTGTGTGGATGAATAATCTAACCAATATAAAATATTAAGTCACTGTTTTACCCAGTGTTTCTCCTCAGGCTGCAGTGTTAGGCTGTATAATAGGAGATTTTCCTTTGGTGAGCTTCTGCTTTGAATAAAATACAGAGGTGCATGAAGAGGAAGCTCAACTGTCTAGAGGCAACTAGAGTTCTGAATCACATTGTAAATATATTCATTATTCCTCAAAAAGGCATTGTTGACAGACGTCAGTTCCATCATTAGAAGTGCTCTGACTCGTAAAGTAAATAAGTCAACTCCTTTTTATTTTCTGCAGAAAATGTGATGAAAAACTTTCAATTTTTAACCATGTTTACAGCTTGAGCCTAGTTAGCATAATGCTGGCTTAATCTATATTGAATGTACCAGCTTCAAAAAACACTCTGACTTTGCATTAACTTTTACCTGTGGCTTTTAATATGCTCTTTCGCTCAAGCTTAATGCAGAGAGCAGATGTTCACTACTTGCCACCATCCTAGCCCTGCTTTCTCACTCTACCCTACACGAGCTAATAAAAACCTATAGAAAGCTTCACGCTAGTGCTATTAAGGGAACAGTTCTTCACAGTGGCTGCCTTCTGAACACACAAGTAAAATAACACATTGTAACGCGATGTTTGCATTATAGATTACCTCCACTTACATTGTCTTGTCCTTTTCTTTGCTCTAATATCTTGCTGGTATTTGTCTGTCAGCGAGCATCTTGCAGCCTGTCCTTGCAACCAGTCCTAAAATAGGAAGCGCCAAGGCCCCCGTGTTGTAAGAGCTTTACACAGTGTCCATTGTGTAACAGCTGTAAAACACAGACCAAATTATTATTAACTCCTCATGCTGCTTGGCCACCGCCGCCCCTGATAAAGTGGAATCGCAGAGCAACCTTTGGATTTTGGCCAATAACCTTGGAGGGAGATGGTGATTGAAAACAGCAGTAGGAATCCAGGTTAGTCATTAGCGGGTACGGTTGAGGACCAGGCTCAAGGTGGCAGTGGCATTACATGAACAGAAAAGAGGGAAACATGTAAAGTCTATTAACTACTCCTAAGACTATTAAATACGAGTGAGGTTACATTTAAAATAACTGCTTCTGAAACTTGTTTGGCAGAGTTTTACAGAGACTCGGATCATTTTTTTATTCTTATTTTGTATTGATCAAAGAAAATGACAGAGGAAGAGATGCAAAACATTACAGAGTACTCACCATTTATGGTCCAGCTACAGACAATCACAGTCATCTTTGTTTCCCCCGTTAGGAAAAAGCAGGAACGAAGAGATTCACACAAGCCAAAAGAATACGTATTAAAGGCAATTTGAAAGTTTCAGCTGTTGATTTTCAGTTTCTGATTGATTCCTGTTTTGATAAACATCTGGCACCATAAGGCCTGTCATAGTGACCACTTGGTTTAATTAGCCACTTACATGCAACACATATAAAAAGTGTTGATCATTAAGGTTAAAAAATATATACTCTTTTAAAAAAAAGGAACATTTCAAAACTACAGCACAAATCTCGACTAGTTTGTTATTCTTCCGCTAATATGCTATACATGTTTCTGCAATATTTTGTTTAAATGATAAAATACCAATAATAGAAATCCACAGAGACTGACAATCTTGAATTTACGTGGAACAAAAGATATGCTACAATTAAATAGCAATTCTCTAAATTCTCTAAATTTCTCCAGATCCTAAAAAACTAGTAAGCATGTTAAATTGGAAAGTAAAACAACCCAATGAGAGACTGAGTAAAAAGAGATGCAAAACTTTACAAGAACAAAATTATGGCGTAACTGGCTCCTCGACAGTAGTTGAGGCAGTTTTTACAAAAATATTTTAAACAGCTACAGAAGCATGAAGCACACAGAAGTCTGTCAGTTTTACTATAATGGCCTCTTAAATCAAACACAAAAATTCACATTTCTTCTCCTATTTAATAGGGACAATGCATATTAATGGACATCTGTAACAGTTACAGTGGTAGATATGCCAGATTATAGCAGAAGGGCTAGTTTCCATCTGTAGTCCCCATTTCTGCATCGGGGAATTGCTCTATTCAAATTTTGCTAAACTGCAATACAAACTTGACTTGTTTATAATTCTTGTATTATCAGAGGCTAAACTAACAAGAACTGACTTGACTAGCATGGTAAATGTAAAAGTTGAACAATCCTATCTTAAGCAAAATAGACAGACTGTAGATGCAAAACTTTACAGTGAACTTACCAGTGGTATCTTCTTAGGCCGTCACAAATTTGTCCCTCCTTAAACAATGGAAGGTAGGAACCAAATTATGCCAACCAGAAGAACTAAATACATATTAAATGAAATGTAGGAGTTTCAGCTATTGATTGTTGTTTTCTTTCCAAATCCTGGCTTTAGATATGTGTGTCACGGCGGACCTGTTGTTAGGAGCGCGCTAATAACAGTGGTTCAATAAACAGCTGACAGCACAAAGCACAGAGAAGCCCTTCAGTGAAAGTCACTACAGTTTTGCCACTTGGTCAAATTAGTCCCTCAAATAAAACACATATAAAAGAATATTGTTATTTAATTATGTAGCCACTCAATGCAAGGCGTAAAATATATTGCACACCTTTGTTTGTGGCAAAAAAGAAAACAGAAACAGTTTTAAATAAATAGTAAATGTAATATTTTTAAAATCATCAAGTTTATGTTTATGGCTAGGCCTTTTTTTTTTTTTTTTTGCAAGTATTACAAAAGAATACAAAAGAACTTAATAGTCAGCACATGCCTCTTTCCAGGGACAACTTTTCCCCTGCATCTGGAACCAAAGTTATACAAAGCTAAGTGAGGTAAATACATTTCAGCTATTTAGACAATTTTTAGATAGCAATTTCTCCAAGGCCTTAAAAACTACTTGGGTTTGCATGCAGTATTAATTAGCATGTTGAACAACTATAATAAAAAAATAAAAATAGAAGGAACAAATAGACACAAATATAGCAGATGCCAAACTCCCCAATAAGAAATTAGCTTCTCATAGATGGTCAGAACAATTGCAGGAATAAACCAACTTTGGCACAGTGTCAAGAAGGTCCAGAGTTCAACTCCCGGGTAGACACTTGTAGGTTCTCCGGGTCCTTGGGTGGGTTTTCTCCGACTACTACGGTTTTCTCCACTGTCATCAAAACATGCTGGGCACCCCCAAGAATCCACAAAAGCAACATATATACAAATGTCTGCAAAGCTTAAAATTCATTGCACAGCGTCTGTGTACAACATTAATTAGCATGAAGTAAAATTACACAAGAATTAAAAGTGACCTTATCACTAGTACCTGTCTGCTGGTAAAAAAAAATTGTAAAACAAAAAACAAAAACATTTTGGCTGTTTAGCTAGTTCCTGGATAGCTAGGCCTGAACTACATAGGTCTGATGATTCTGAAAAAAATTGAAGACCTCAAGGACAAAAAAGTAAATGGATACAGACCAGCAGGCAGCTATGCATCACCAATTATGAATCAGCTTCTTAAAGATGGTACCACACACATTTGTCTCCTAAAACGAATAAAGGTAGGAATTAAATTATGAGAAGCTTTGAGACAAAGAACTAAATAAAATGTGGCTATTTCTTTGAGGCCTAAAACACACAGGTTTGCATTCAGTAGTAATTCCTCAATGATCTGAGAGGGACAACACAATATTTAACAAAGAAAACAGTTTGATATTTTTTAAAAGAGAATCTCCTGCTAAGAATTCCCGTCATTCAACATACCACTTTACAAAAACTTTTTTGATTCTCACTTTACCTGTTGGGGCAGACGGAAATGTCGAATTTGTTCTAGCATCTTTCAGCCTGATATGACACCCAAAACCCAAGAGTGACTGTGTCGCTTTCCCCGCAGGAGAAACATGGAAGATGATTTGTTGAGGGGCCCCGGGGAACAAGTGCACCTTGAAAACAGGTGGCGCAACATCACGCTGCAACATGCCTTCAGGGAATATTTGTAGATATTCAGGAAATGCACCAAAAACAAAACATTTCCCTGCGACAGAAGCGAACGCCACCTACTGTATGACGACAAGTGTGTATGTGGGGGAGGGGGGTTGATTAATTCTGCTCCTGACATGTTCCCCCCAATGTCATTTTCCTTCAGAGTTGAGAGATATTTTTAAGGTCTAACTTTTTTTCATGTTGATGAATGTTTTGTTGTGACTTTCATACATGGGGTATGAGTCACCGAAAGTACATGGGTAATACGTCGCAAGCCTCGTCAACTCCTCACCAACCGAGTCACTCACTGTTGAGCGAGATAGGTCAGCGGGAACAATTTCTTCATTTTGACAAATCACTGGGAAATGTATTAGCAGAGAGGCCAACTGTCAATCCAGCTGCCCAAAGGTCCTTACAGGGCCTTTTGGTGGCTCTGAAAAATGATGTAATCAGCCCGTCCTTCCTTCTTCTGCCGTCTCCATCCATCCTCTCTAAAGGCCCGGTCCCCTTGGCCTCGCTCTGGATCAAGTCCCCATAAGGCCCCCTGACCCCGTTAGAAGCGCATGATGGGCGGCCCTGTCACTTCAAATGGCTGCCCAGGTCCGGTCTGAGAGTAACCCCTCACTGTGAGTAAACCTCTGTGTTATTTCTGTTTTATGGGCTATGGCTGGATAACCGCGTGGAATGGATGTGGACAACTTAGTTATTGTCAGTCAGGGCGAGGGAGGGAACGCGATTACCCAGAACGGGAAGCAATTGAAAGGTATGAAAAGTTATGCAGCGTAGTTTGGAGAAAAGTAAGAATGCAACAAAGAGCCACCAGATTGTATTTCCAACATCGAACATGCACGATCACATATTTGGCCCATACCTATGTTCAAAGGAGTTATTTAAATTTCAATGAATGACTCATACATGATGTGTATTTTCACTTCTGGAGAGCCGGGCCTTTGATGATGGAAGGGTTTGTTATTGAAGTAAAGAATAATAAGGCCACTGCGCATTGGCCCAACTCTCCCCTCCACAAAGACCTTGATATGAATCCAATGCACTATGTATGGCCCTTAGAACAAGCAAGGATACAGGAAAGCATGTGGCTTTTGATCCTGCTTTCCTTCTGTTGTCTTTCATCTGACCCATCCTCCAAAATTGTCACTAGGACTCAGACATCGACTAATCTACCGGGGCATTGGTGCTTTTCTTTTTCACTTGCTTACTTCCCAAAAAAATACAATATTTTGGTGCAAACCTGCCGTGCCTTAAAGGTGTGCAGCTCTACGTTGTGCAATAACGAGATCCGAAGTGGCCAAAACACAGAATAGTTTGGATTCCTGCTACCTTCTTCCATGAGTAAACCGTGTTGAATGTTTGAAGAGGTGCCAGGTTAGCTCCACTTGCGGTGCGGTACTTCCCTCAAAGGTAGAAAGGAGTCTCTGCGTGGTGAACATGTCAGCGAATTATCCACTGTGAACAACTGATTGAGGCTATGAAGAGGAGGGCATACCAAAAGATAATATGTTTGGTTTGGAGACGATCCGCTGAACATACATTTTTTCAACCACATAAATTCTCCCGGTCCGCCCCTCCACAGCCATGAATCCCCCCTTAACACAGGAGCAGCCCCGTCTAGTTCTCTGGATTCAGCATTTCGACTTTATAAATTCCATCCCTTCTACCTTAAGGGTAGCATTTATAATCAGAAATGTGAGTTTATATGTTCAATAAATGATGCATTTGAAAGATTTAGTGTTTCCACACCACATTCCCGTAGTGGTTTAGCTTGTTAGGGAGTAGCCACATTCAAGGATGTTACGGTCAAAAGAAAGGGCTTTGATTCTAAGTGATTGTCCGGACGAGCCAACCCTGACATTAAACACCACAAAAAAAATTAAGTGCAGTGGAGCTTGAAAGTCCAAAACTTTTTTTTTTTTTTACTTTTCTATCCAAGGAAGTATAGTATTAGACTCCTTCAGGCTGTTGGTTTTGTCCGTCACAGCTGCAACAGAAGGCGGATTCCCAGTGATTTATCTTATACATATAAAAAGAGGCTTTTATTCTCCAATGCAACAACCTAGAAAGGCTATTATGCCAGTCTTCCACATCGATTTTAGGGCAACCTCTCCACTTCCTAGGTAACAACAAGGTATTCATATGATAATAATCATAATATGTCAAGTATCTGCAGCCATCAGAGATGCTAGTCTCAGTTTAATGATTCTGGGAAATTGAGGATTACCCGGGATATGAGAGCAAGCCTACAGTTTTCATATAGTGTGGGAGGTTGCAGGGCTCTGTATTAGTAATCACAGGGGAGAGCCGAGAGGTGGGAGAGAAAATCTGCTTCTTCTCTTCTCTCATTCATCATAGCAGTCCTCTGGTGAGGAAACATGGCAAATGGCCAAATGAATGCACTTCATAAAGCGCAAATGTCTCCTCTGATGTGCCTCTCACTGAGGATCTGCAAGAGGGGGAAAGATTTCCACAGATATATTATTGTCAAACTCTGCTGCCCCCGCTTCCAAGTGTTATTATGATATTGTAGAAGATTTTACAATAAGATTTGGTGACTCCACTCGAGCAGTTACCATAACAATGTTACAATGATGGCAGCACTTTTCAATAGGCGCCTAAACTGAATGAAGCATATTGTCAGGCTAGATGATAAGTTCTCGAAAGGAAGCCGTCGCTTTGAATGTTTTATGACGCAGTAATTTAAAGTGAGCAGTCTTTAAATGGAAATAGAATTCTCCATAGGTAGATAAAAGTGGATATACGTACAGAAAGAGACATGTGATAAGATGTGAGATAAGAATATGAGAGTGGAATACAATAAGATGGTCAGCACCACAGGGAGGTGCTATGGATCTACAGCCACAACATGCACTTTCAGACTGGAATTACCACATTTCTAAAAGCCATCACCAAGTGAAGGACTTTAATCAGACTCATTCTGCCGCGAACATTTAACTAAATAAATCATAGAAAGGAGCAGACATTCAGAAAGTAAAGGCCTCTGTACATTTTAAATACTTTAAATATAAGGTAATCTGTACGTTATGTAAGTTATTACCAATGTGTAATTATGATAATATTGTAGGGATGCTATTCATTGTTTATTGATATCACATGGTATGGCTGATATTGTAATGGAATTTATATTATTTATACATTACATCACATTAAATATAGATCTATTATTGATAATAACTACTATATATAGTCACTTTTAATTATCAGCATCGTACATGATCTATTTTGTTCCAGACAAAGAATTTACTCCAAACGCAGGCCTAAAAACAACATTTCAAATACAGATCTATTCCAGGCTAATTAGTATATTCTTTTGAAATATTTAAATATATTGTAATGATTTTTTTTATAGTTTCTTGTGGTCACTATACATCTTTATATGCTTGTGTTGAATGAAATTAATGATTCTGTTTTTTATAAATTCCGTGTCACTGTGATTAAGACCCAAGCTTAAATCATGTTTTTTATTTATTTATTTATTTTTTGAAGATAGGGTAGGCTTTTTTATTGTATTTGTATTGTGTTTAAAGCTATAATATTCTGAATCAGATGACATTTTTAATTAATCTTCTCAAAATGACAATACTATAGAACAATGTGACCAATCTGTAAACCAAACATCAGAATAAACCTGGATCTAAAATGCGGAGAATGGGGTCACGTTAGTTTACAGTCGCCTGAAAATCCTGCAGATTATGCCTTTAATGAAACAATTAATGTACCAGATTAATGTGTCAATGGAACAAACTAAAACTTGAAGTTAATATTCCCCACGTAATTCAGTGGGTAATAA